>CM076397.1:7087759-7817923 GCA_038363315.1 Mugilogobius chulae | reverse complement strand
TACATACAATAAATGCCAGCGCCCGGAAACTTCTACCTAAAACCTCTACTTTTTGAAAGAGAATTTTCTCAATGGACCTTGCGAAACTTTGCACCAGCGCCTAACGGAGTATCACCTTCCTCTTGATAACACTGTCACCTCACAGTCCCTTGTCGGGCTGTTGGCTAATGCGGTTTTACGATTGGACATCCCGCCTGGTGCTCACGGGTCGACCTCAGTGCCTGGAGACCCGACAGGCATTTGACAGAGAGCAGAGAGGATCAGTGAGTAACGCTATCCTCCAGAGCTAATCTCGCTTGTCCCGAGCTTAAACAGCTGTTTTATATTAATAACACCTGGGAGGTCACAGAGGCCGCCGCCACACGCTCTGACCTCAACTTCCACCGGACTTTGCCACACTAATGAAGGTGAACGTTGGAAAGAGCTGTGTAAATGCTGTAAATGAATGGTAATAGATGGTGTGTCTACTGCGTCTTTACTACCATCTGCAGTAGTTAACCTATATTAACCCTTGTGTCCGTTAGAAAAAGCTCCCAATCACATGTTAGCACCTTCAAACTTATTTTTGCTTAAATCTGTTGATCCACTTTTCTGTTCTGACTAAAATACCAAATTTTGAAAAAAAATCCTCAAGGTTTTATTATTTGTACAGACAGATTCCAGAGGTGGTAAAAATGTGACACAAAATGCACTATTTTTCATATAAAATCTGAATCTAAACTGGATTTGTTTGGACCTTTTATTACAGCCTTGCGCATGTTAAAAATCAACTTTGACTTTGATGGTTTTGTAGTTTTTGTGCAGGAAGTTTGTTTGGTCTTTCTTCCTCATTTTCCCCCCATTGACTTCCATTATAAACACTTTTATTATTGCTCTGAAAATCCTCTATAAAAGTGTGATTTTCCAATCTTTAGTGTTTGTTTCTTTTCAAAAGGGCTGAAATGTGTCATTTTTATTGTGTGTATTTGCCATTGAAAAGGCCTGTGAATAGTAAGTCACAGTTTCCCCATGCTTTCCTATAGAGCCACCAGAGACAGGGCATGTTTGGATTTAGGAGGCTCTGGTCCGTGTTTAGTCCTGACTCTGGTCCATGTTAGTCCTGACTCTCGTCCATGTTTAGTCCTGACTCTGGTCCGCGTTTAGTCCTGACTCTGGTCCAGCTTTAGTCCTGACTCTGGTTCACGTTTAGTCCTGACTCTGGTCCATGTTTAGTCCTGACTCTGGGCACCAGCAGGAGGCCAGTCCCTGAGGTCCTCAGAGTCCGAAATGGTTCATGCAGCACTAACATGTCAGAGATGTACTTTGGTGCTAGTCCATGGAGACTTGAACAAAAACAGAGCTGTTTTAAACCAGTGTAAAGACCTAAGCACAGGACTAATGCGATGGTACTTCCTGGTTCTGGTCAGGACTAATGCGATGGTACTTCCTGGTTCTGGTCAGGACTAATGTGATGGTACTTCCTGGTTCTGGTCAGGACTAATGTGATCTTACTTCCTGGTTCTGGTCTGGACACGAGCAGCAGCGTTCTGGATGTACTGGCAGCTCGTTTGGATAGGCCGGTAAGCAGGTCGTTACAATAGTCTAACCTACTGGAGACAAATGCATGGATAAGTCTCTCCAGGTCAGGCTTTGACACTAAACCTTTGATTTTGGCAATTTTTTGTAGACGGTAAAAAGCTGCTGATGTTATTGACTTAATGTGGCTGTTAAAGTTCAAGTCTGAGTCCATTTTTATCCCAGATTTCTAACTTGACTTGAAGGTTTTAGAGAGAGAGACTGAAGGTGACTGCTGACACGTTCTCTTTGTTTCGGTGGGCCAAAGATGATAACCTCAGTCTTGTCTGAGTTTTAGCTGGAGAAAGTGGTTTTGCATCCACACACTGATTTGATTAGTGTGGTTTTAACCCTAAACCCTTTGGCCCTAAGTAAATATCAATCTCAAGGGACTCCAGCCAATTCTATAATCGAGGGAACATGCACACCCAATGTAACCTCTAATAAAGCTCTCCTAATTGTAAATTGTAAGCATTATAGTTGATTAAATTATTGTATTTTATTGTGATTTATACAGTATTATATTGAAGTAGCAGTAGCGGTAGCAGTAGAAGAAGAAGCAACAAAGTCATGCATAATACTTTCTGTTCTATATGTTGAAATCTATGTGACAAATTGCTAACTAAGCTTGTAAAGGATTGTGCAGACAGGTCTTTTGTACTGTGCAAACCAATGAGAGCGTGAATTTAAACCAACAAACAGTTCAGAACTAGAAAAACTAGGTGTTCAGAAGGCTGGGCCCTCCATAGACATGTGGCCCTGTGTAGAAGAAGATCCTGCTCTGCTCCTGTCCCAGTACTGAGTGTGATAACTTACAGTTAAAAAACAGACTTGTATAGGACTTGCCAAAAAAGTTTCAAAGCCATTTTTGAAGATAATCGTTAGCTGGGCTTTATACAGCTGAAAAAAGTCTCAGTTTGAGCTGCAATGACATGAAAATGTTTGTTTTTAATGTGCCTATGACAGGTTGAACTAATCATTTCACTAAAATAAAGTTAAGATCATTACATTTAAGATTTCACTAAACATTTTGCAAAGTTCATGCCAGTTTAGCTATTTTTTCAGATTACAAATATTCTTCCTGTTCATAGATGATGCGACCATGTCATAAATACAAAAACTACAAAAAATACACAACACTCACAATTTTGTTAAATTTATGTTTAGAGTCATTAAAATATGTTCATAGAGAAAAATTGATCTGCTCTACTTCCTGTTTTTTTCATCATATTTTGAAAAATTTCTTCACAAACTTGTTCTTGATTCATGTAAAACCATCATTTCTATTTACAACTAGTGTTAATCTTCTAAGAAAAATTAAATTGGGAAATTTGTAGAAATCTGTTATACGCACTTTATTGTAAACCCGCCATCTTTATTTAGCTGGAATGAGACATTTGTTTGGTGTGAATGAGGCTGTCGGGAGTCAGAGGAGTGTGGAGCAGGTAGTGGAGGTGAGGTTTTGAAGACTTGCTTGTAGAATCTGCGTCGCCAGCAGTTGCTAGTCGCCGCAAATGCAGCTGTTTGATTTAGTTGTAGTTATTTACCTGGGTTCAAACAGAACATATGTAGGAAGGAGAATGGCTACTAAAGTTCAGAGGAAACAAAGACAGAAGGCTGGACTGTAGCGGGAAGTTGAAGTTGAGCTTTATTCGTGAGGCAAGATTAGAAACATCTGTTCGCCACAGAGTTTGACAACTACTCGCGCATAGCGTTTGCTTCGTCATTGTGGTCAAGCATTACATCACGTGCATGCCCACTCCCACTCGCCACTTTGGCATCGATGCGCCCAAAGAGACTTGAACTGATGCTTCGATTAATCGATGCTGCTAAATTTGACAATGATAATAAATCTAATTCTGATTCTAAATTTGGATTCTGATTTATTGTTGTATGGTCTGGAAGCTTATAAAGATCAGTTAACGATTATTCTATTACTAAATTAGTTGACAGTTATTTCAGTAATCTATTAACTTGTTGCAGCCCTAGTCAAACTCTTGGGTCTAAACTTTTGCGGCCTAAACTATTGATAAAAGTTGTGGTAACTACAGTTTTTAGACTCTAAAAGTATATGGTCAATGCAGCACTTTGTGAAATAATGACACTACTGAATACTGTCTGAAATGAATACCGGTAATAAGGAATTTTAGTTCTAATCAGGAGCTGAATACTGCTCCCTGATTGGCTGAGCTTGGATACATATTAATATTAATCATCATGTGTCGAAGGATTACTGAGAGGAAGTTGTCAAATTTAAAACTTAAATCATGTTTGCGGTGTAAAAATCAGCTACCTCAGCTTTAATCAAAAATATATTCAACAGATATATATTACTAAAGTCTTAATATGGACTGGTTTTGGCTATGGAACCTGCAAGTCATTGATTTGTGGTCCGTCTGTACCTTTCCCAGTCTCTTTATTCTCAGTAACTGCTGTACATCCATCTGAAATGATTGACTAACGTGTCTCTTTTTGTCCTTTTCTCTGTCGTTTCTCGTGTCTGCACAGAATTACCGGCAGAAGAAGGTAAGTTGCGACAGTAGCATTATCATTGTGTCTTCTTGTGTCTGTGGTTCATTTACCATCTCTCTCCTCTCCTCTCCTCTTCAGGGAAATCTCTATGGGAGCTCGTCCTTGAACAGTTTGAAGACCTACTTGTACGGATTCTTCTATTGGCTGCGTGCATATCTTTTGTAAGTATTTCTTACAAACACACAATGGTTTGATAGTTGTGAAATCTTGGTCTCTATTGTGGTGGAACAGCAGCTTTCACACCTTTTATTGGAGGTGCTGTACGTAGGCTTTATTTGACGGGATAGTAAGACAAAAAAAACAAAACAAAAATAAACAATCCATGTTGATGGGCTAGGACACCAAAAGCTGACAATATGTATTTTGTCCAACAATGTGCAAAGTCTACAATCAAAACTTTACACATACAGTTTTTGAGTCCAGTTTGGGTTAGTGTTCTACAATCGCTCTGGAAAGGTTTTTTCAGAAGCAGGTGGGAAAGGAGGAAGCTAGAGGAATACTTCAATGTGATTGGACACCACTTTCACCCCACCTACACTGTGTTTTAGCCAACCACAGTACATAATCATAAACCAGTAATCCAGTTGGAAGAAATGCACAACATCTTTCCCATTCAAAAACGCACAAAGCGCTTTTTATTGCTCTTTTAATTGTCAGGATTTCTGTTGAAGCTCATTCCAGAGTTTGCTGTGTTGCCATGTTTGTAGTTTTGCTGTGAGCACGCCTGACACTCTCTGCTGTCGCCACATCTGTAAATCTCCTGTAGAGAAGCCTTCTGATTGGAATGAGCATTCAATTCTCAGTGTGGGAGCCCTTCAAGATGGTTTTTCGTGGAAACCTTCAAATAGTGTGAGAGTTCATCTTACTGCGCAAGGTTAGATTAGTGTAGTTGATACTGAACTTTCAAACTCTTTGAAACACATAATAATGAACCTAGTGCAGCAAAAAAGCCACATTTGCCCAATTCAAACCAAATTAAAGTTAGTTAGAGCCGCAACTGTATTTAATAATAACAAAAACAAACAAACCATCAAACATTTATTAAGTGAATTTTCACGTTTACAAAACAAAACATTGCGTAAATTGATAATTATTTGATAGCAAGCAAATCTGTGTCACAAGATGATTTCAAGATGTAGTTTTGCAGCTATGACCTGGTTATTCATTCAGTGTTTTGACTAGGGATGCACCGATCCAGCTTTTTCAGTTCCGATACCGATCCCGATATTTTAGCTTTAACTAACTGTCGATACCCGATATCAACCGATACAAGTGTAGGAACTGAAATAGCTTTTTTAGCCTATAAAAACATAATAGATTTGGTCATATAATGTGGTGTAACTGTTATTTAAGCTACAAATAACTACACATAATCTGAACAAAAAAAACAATATTATAAGACGTTCTGGATCAACACCAGCCAGTAAATTAATCTTATTATGTCCAATTCATAGCAAAACCATGATATCGGCTGAACCGATATCATGAAGTCGATACCTGATCCAGCAAAATTTCCTGGATCGGCACCGATATCCGATCCCAGTATAGGATCGGTGCATCCCTAGTTTTGACTGAAGCAGCAAGTCTGAGTAAATATTGGTCAAGTAAAGCAAAAAATGACTAAAATGAATACATTTTAACCCAATTTTAATCATTTTCCAACTTGAAATTATTACAAACGTTCCTTCTCTTTTGGTGTTGGGGTTGTGAGTTGGTTGCTTTTTAGGGGTCCTGGTCTGAAAAGTTTGAGAACCCCTGCACTAAGCAACTGCTAATTTCAAATAAACATATGCTGTAAATAGGATTCTAGTCTAGTTCCTCATTCTCAATCAAATCTCAAAGAGCCGCACTGATGTCTTCAAAGAGCCGTATGTGGCTCTACTGTATCCTATCATTTTTGATAGTTTCAGTTCATCAGATATTTTAATGATTATTTAATTTATTTTATTGAAAGCACTCTGGCAGCACTTTTTGTATCAGTATTCCTAGTTTCAATTGTAGTTTTTAGTAACAAATAGTATCTGGCTTCCAAGTAAATTTTAGCAATTACAAAAAATAGAATAGAATGGAATAGAAGCGACTGGAGACAAATTAAATAAGCCATTAAGTGATTCCATTTCTTAGCTGACATCAGTTAATTGATAATATTATGTTTTATGACAAAGAATGAACACATAATTTAAAATATAGTTTAATTCTAGTGTCTGTTGATAAGTTTGATAAGAGGTCAAGTAAAATTAAAGTTGTTAAAATGCAAATCTATGTTTTTAGAGAATACAGAGATTCCATGACAAAGAACAATGTTGCCCACTTCTTGACTTCATCGCTTTCTAGAATCTGACAGCAAACTATTAAGCTTCAAAAACACCTTGATTTTTTTCATATTTTCAATATTGTGACTCCTGTTTATACATTGAAATTCTATTGTGTTCCACTTTGCTTTAGCTCCCATTCTGGAAACACATCCAGTGCGTAAGAGGATGATGCAGAGGGCAGATACCACTTACTCTCCATTGTTTCTTATCATGCAATGTGACTGTGGGCTGCTAATATAATGACTGTCGTTGTTACATAATGTCCCTGCTTTACAGTTTAGTTTTTTTAATGCTTCATTCTAGTAGTGGCTCTCTTCAAACAAACCCAGCATCGCAAAAGGCAATCTCAGGACAAACAGTTGCGCTTTTCTATAAATAGTGATGTATTCCCACCATCTCTGACTGACACAAAGTTTATGTCGACGCACAGTTGCAGGAGGATTATCCCTGAGCCCGCAGTCATGAACGGCAGGGCACAGTTTATGCAGCACACATAGCGTCGGAGTGTGAACGTCTTGGTTTGTGTTGCGGCGCGTAGTCGGGGTCAGCTCGTATATTACGGCGTCTGATTAGAGGCTAAACAGCTGAGGACATCTGAGGAATGGTGGTGACAGCAGCAGTAGCATTAAGTTGCCGTCGCCATGTGCCAGAGTAAGACGTTTGTGTTGACAAGCTGCTCGGACGCTGACACTGGATGCGTAACAGACAGTGAGAAGTAATGGGGAGCTGCATTCAGAGGGCTTGTTTTACACTAATAAGATTATTTATGTTTGTTACGATTCAATTCTGTCTCGATACACGGGTCAAGCAAGAACAAACTAGTTTTCTGAGAATTTGAGAAATAAAACGTGGCTTTTCAATAACAATAGTACTGCTTTAATATAGATTTGAGTGAAATAAATCACAAGTTTATTAAGCAAATGTCAAAAAAGTTCATATTTCCTGGGTCAATTTTTGTGAAACAAAAATGGACAAATGACATAACTCCTCGCAGTAGGAATGTAATGACATTAGAGATCAACCCTTATGGGTTTTTCTTTGGCTGATGCCAATATTTAAATATTTAGTCAGTCGATGCTGATATCAATGGCCGATTTTCAAGGCCGATTTCTGAGGCCAATTTTCTTATTTTAGTTTTAAAGCTGTGCTGGGGTGAGATAATATACAACTACAAAAAAAGCCTTTGCTGATGCCAAAGTTATAGAAAATATAAAATCAAAACTGCAGACGAAAGGAGAGATCAAAGACCAACTAGACTCAGCTGATCACTGTGAGTGAGGTTTTCCACAGAGGAAAAGCCCAAACAACTGCCTGATCAGAAAAATTGGAAAAAGAAAAAAAATTATCTGAAGGCTAATTGCCGAAACATTATCTGGTTAATAAATACATTTTGGACATCTGTCATTTGAGTGTGCAAAGCAGTTTTTTCTGTATTGAATTGCTTTCCTTGCATATGCACCTCTACAAGGACATTGATGTAGTATAGAAGTATAGAAAACTGAGTCCAAGACCAAGATTAAGTCCAATATAAGACGAGTCCAGGAATGGATTGAGGAGGAGCAAGATGGCCGCTTGATGTGAGAGCCGTTTACTTTCTCTGTGCTCAATCTATCTCATTTTGATCTTCACGCCCTAATTTTGAGGCCGAATTTCACCGATTGCTGTGCTAAGTGGACATTATGCCAGTTGAAGGAAAAACCAGGAGCAAAACTAAAGACTCAGCAGCTACGAGAAATATGGACAAAGACGCTGATGAGAGCTCTGCCACAGGTGAAGGCCCAGACCTAGCTGATATCATGGCACAAATAAAATCTCAAGGCCAGGATATAATCACCAGATTAGACGGCATTGATCATCGAATGGACGTAATCACTAAAGACGTTTCTGACATAAAAGAGATCTGATCAAGACGAATGAAACAATCACTAAACACCAACAGCGTTTAGAGACCGCAGAACAAAGGATTTCGGCTCTGGAAGACACGCTGAATGCCGCTACATGTGATTTACAAAGTACATTAAAACAACTTAAAAATCTCCAAGCTAAAGCCGATGACTTGGAAAACAGAGGCAGACGCAAAAATGTAGTTCTGATGGGGTTACCAGAGCGTGCAGAAGGACATCTGGCACTAAAATATTTGCAACAAATGTTGCCTAAATGGCTAAAACTACCTACAGATGTACCGCTGGAAATAGAGCGAGCGCACCGCTCACTCCAAAGGTGCCAAATCCTGGTAATCCTCCAAGACCTATGCTTATTCGCTTTTTGCGTTACCGGGACCGGGAAATGGTGCTCCAAGCAGCCAGAACAGCGTCACCGCAAGAGGGGGAGGCAAAGCTTACCTTGCGCCAGGACCTCTCCGCTGATGTTCGCCGTAAACGTAAGGAATTCGCCGAGGTCATCGAATATTTTCGTGGCAAAGAGATGTTTCGAGGCTTCGCTTCCCTTATCGGCTTCGTGTTCTTCACAGCGGCTCCATCTTACTTTTGACAATCCCAACGATGCAAAAACTCTTATCAAGTCAATAGAAGAGCGGCGCGTCGTGCAGTCTTGAGAAGATGTGCTTACATATCCATAACAAGCGAGAGGAGTAAGACTATCTTTCGACACTTATAAGAGACACTTATTGCACTTTTTATCGCACGTCGGATAACCTGTGCAGCTATGGTCACTTCTAAACTAAGTTGAGGTGTTTACGCCATGGTTTACGCCGGTTTGGGCTACTTCCCTAAACATTTGGTGACGTCAGCGGGACATACTACTAAGGTGCTCCAACCGGGTGAAAGTATATGAAGTGCAAAAAATTATAAATATAACTAGCAAGCTACTGCAAGACTGTGCCTTAAGATTTATCCTCCACTTGCTCTTGTTAAGAAATAGCCCTAATCGGGGTGAAGAACAAACAAACTGACTCCAACATGCGACGAGCAGGGAGTGGGTAATTTCCCCACACCACTTCCCTGCAGGTTAGTATGTTTGGCTTACGGGATCATGTCATCAGGCTTATTGCCAAGAAATATGTTTATATTTAATTTATACTCTTTCAGTTCTCGATATGATCCCAGATTATGATGGGCATTGAGGAAGAATGCTCAAAGCTAAAACATTAATAAATGCGTTTTTCTTTATTAATTGTTTTTATTTTATTTTTTCATGAATATTTTTGCTGCTATGTCTTCTTCTCATTTTTGGGTTTTTGTCTCTTGGTGAGACATTGTGGGAAGGTTGGGGAAAGGGTTTTTTGGAAATTGTTTTGTTGTTCAACGCCACAGTACATTTGTGTTTATTATTTTTGACATCTATCTGAATGTTAATAAATATTGCTATACCCATGCATACAATTATATGTGTTACTTTAAAAAAAAACAAAAACAAAAATGGGTAGAACTGAATATTTGAAAATGACTTCTTGGAATGTGAAAGGGCTCGGTCATGCTATTAAAAGAGGTCGGGTTTTTTCTCATCTTAAGTCCTTAAAGGCGGATGTAATATTCCTCCAAGAAACACATATTGGGCCTAATAACCAAAATACATTAAGAGCTAATTGGATCTCACAAGTGTTTCAAACTACTTTTAGTCGTAAATCGAGGGGAGTTGCTATTCTTTTCCGCAAAAACATTCCATTTCGACTTGAACATAGAATAGATGATCCATATGGCCGCTACATTTTAATTACGGGGCATATCAATGGTACTTTATATACAATGCTTAATATTTATGGCCCAAACAATGACAATCCTACATTCTTTCGACAGGTTTTTGATCTAATCCCTCTAACTTGTTCTAATATAATAATTGGTGGTGATTTTAATTGTTATCTTGACCCTTTTTTGGATAGAATATCTACTAAACCCTATACTTCTACATCCTCCGCTCAGATGATAAAAGATCTCATGAAAACACGAAATCTGGTGGATATTTGGCGTCTTATGCATCCTACCGGTAAAGATTTTTCTTTTTTTTCTTCAGTGCACAAGTCTTACACAAGAATTGATTATTTTTTGATTTCATCTGAATTACTATCTAAGGTTCAAAACAGTTCATATGGCAACATTATCATATCAGATCATAGCCCTGTTTCTTTTCAGTTAAAAAATATTGTAACTAAGCAGAATTATACATGGCGTTTTAATGCTCTTTTACTGCATGACCGCACCTTTGTTTCATATATGAATAATTGTATAGATGATTTTATACTAAATAATGATAATGGAGAAGTTACAGATTCGGTTTTATGGGAAACTTTCAAGGTCGTTTGTAGGGCTATATTATATCATTTGAATTAACCAAAAAGAGAGAACTTAACTCTCGCCTTAAAGAAATTGAGCAATTGCTCCAGACTTTTGAGGAGAAATATAGATCAACTCAATTACAATCAGATTATATTACAATCACTAAACTAAAATATGAATATAATAATATCTTAAGTAAAGAAATTAGTAAAAATATTCTGAAACTGAAGCAAAAGCAATTTGAATTGGGTGAAAAATCTGAAAAGTTGTTGGCAGCTCAACTTAAAGGCATACAAGCTAAGCGTGCGATACATAGTGTCAAAACTAAATCAGGAGAGCTATTAACAACACCTGAAAAGATAAATCTTAGATTTAAAGAGTTCTATGATGATCTTTATACTAGCAAAATACAACCCACTGACTTGGATTTAAATTCATTTTTTTCAAATCTTACCATCCCTCAACTAGACGAGGACTCTAGAAACGACCTTGAGAGATCCATTACAGAGGCTGATTTACTTCAGGCAATTAAATCATTTCCTGCTGGTAAATCATCGGGTCCTGATGGTTTCAATTCCGACTTTTATAAAGCTTTTCATGAAAAAATAACACCTTTGATGCTCAGAATGATAAAACACTCACAAGAAACAAAAAAACTTCCTGATTCTCTGTACGCAGCAAATATCTCTTTGTTGCTGAAAAAAGACAAAGATGAACAGGACCCAGCTAGTTATCGACCCATTGCTCTTTTAAATTGTGATCAGAAAATTATAACCAAGATTCTGGCATTAAGGCTGGGCCGTTATATTGCCAATATTGTACATCCAGACCAAACTGGATTTGTTCCAGGGAGATTATCTTTCAGTAATACACGATTACTTCTAAACACTATCTATTCAGAACAAGTCCAAAATTCTAATGCAGCTATCCTATCACTTGATGCCCAAAAGGCGTTTGATCAAATTGAATGGCCATATATGTTTTACACTTTAAAATGCTTTGGTTTGGGAAATACATTCATTGAATGGATTAGGATGATTTATTTACAGCCTATATCTTACATTATTACAAACACAGAAAAATCTCAGCCTATTCTATTACAACGTGGTGTTCGCCAAGGGGACCCATTGTCCCCTTTACTGTTTGATTTAGCAATGGAACCTTTAGCCATTGGTATTAGAACTCATCCAAAGATCTCGGCATAATATTTAAGAATGTTGAAATTCTTGTAAACCTATATGCCGACGATTTACTCTTGTGTTTAGCAGATCCAGTGGAATCGGTTCCTGTTTTATTGGAATACTTAGCAACATTTAGTACACTCTCTGGATATACTGTCAACTGGGATAAAAGCGAATTTATGCCGCTATCAAATAGGCTCACTCAATGCTTCTTACATACTCTTCCATTTAAAATTATTCTCACACATTTTACCTACTTAGGGCTAAAAATTCCTAAAAATCCACAACAACTTTTTTCATTGAATTTCTTACCAATGATTGAAAAGATAAAAACTCTTATTCGAAAATGGTCATTACTTCCTCTTTCAATGATGGGAGAATCAACTCAATTAAAATGGTTATACTTCCAATGTTATTATATTTGTTTCAAAATATACCTATTTTTTTACCCAGGTCCTTTTTTAAACAACTTGATTCTGTAATATTTTCTTTCATTTGGTTTAACAAACCTGCTCGTATTTCTAAAGCTCATATTTGTAAACCAGTGTCTATGGGAGGCTTGGGTCTACCAGTACTGAGACATTACTATTGGGCAGCAACGCAAGAGCACTAGTATTTTGGCAGTTGGGTTCTTCTGAAGAAGCTCAATACATAACCACTCCAAAGTGGGTTAAAATTGAACAAAGCATAGCACAGACCAGTCTTTCTTCCATTCTTTATTCTGGTTATCATAATGGGCCTAAATTACCTAAAAATGATATGCTTAATCAATCCTTTAAATATTAAATCATATAAAAAGACATTCCAATTGAACTACATATCAGTTTATTTTCCACTTACCAATAATTTGCTTTTTATGCCCTCACTTACAGATAATACTTTTCAAGACTGGAGTAAGAGAGGTCTGAGATGTATTGCTGATTTTTATATAGACAATAAATTTGCCTCATCTCTCAGATACAGGAAAAATATTTTCTTCCACACTCTCATTTTTTCGATATTTGCAAGTTAGACATTTTATTCAACAAAATGTAACAAATTTTACAGTGAAACCAGAAAATCATACTTTTTTTGAGCAAATGCACTCTAACCCATATTCTAAACATCTTATAACACGGTTTGTTAATATATTTACACAGCCTGTGTCTACAGATCGAATTAGAGAGGTGTGGTCCAAGGAATTTGGTGTAACTATAACGGAAAATATGTGGGAAGACATCCTTGCAAATGTTTCAAATTGCTCTATCAATTCAAAGGTATAGATTGATTCAATTTAAGGTAACACATAGATTACATTATTCTAAGGTTAAATTAAATAAAATGTTTTCAATCAATATCTCCAATGTGCGATAGATGCATGGCATCCTATGGTTCTTTAAGCCATCTGTTTTGGTTTTGCCCTGGACTACAAAGCTTTGGACGGATATTTTCAAATGGTTCTGTAATAACTATAATGTTCAAATTACTCCAGATCCTTTGATAGCAATCCTAGGCAATTATAAATTCTGACTCGCTCAATATTTACGTAAAAAAAATTATCAGGATTGGTATGATTGCCGCAATTAAGCTTATTCTTAAACATTGGAAATTGACATCCTCACCAACTTTGCAAACTGGATAAGTGAAATGACTTTGGTGGCGAAGCTTGAATTATAAGATATGAACAAAAGGATGCATTGGATCATTATCAAAAAATGTGGTTTCCATTTTTCAACTAAAATTTTGGATATTAATGCCCGTTGATATTATGAATAAGTTTATTGTATATCCACTGGTATGATTGGTATTATTTAGAAATAACTCCCATATTGACTTATGAACATTATGGTGAATGACCATTATGCTTTTCAGCCTCAATACATAATCATGTACATACACGCCAAATTGTTATTAATATTGTTAGAATAGATCATGTTAAGTCATGTTACAATAACAATAATAATTATTATTATTGTATTATAAGTAGGTTATATTATGCATTTTATACTTAGTACTATATGTAAATGAGTGTTATATAGGAATTCTCTGTGTTTTCCTTTTAATATGTATGTATGCGTATGTATATATTATATGTAAATGTAGGGGTATGTTATAAAGGTGTGTATATATGTATTATCTTTGTATGTATGTGTGTGCATGTATGTATTAGTGATGGGACGATATACGATATTATCGTGAATCTCGATAATTAAGGGGCCGCAGTTAAATGAGCGTTGGCGTTTTCGTTTTTTTTTTTTTTTTCATAATTGTGATAATTGTAATCGCAATAATCGCAATTCAAGCAGCAGGCACACGCCTGGGCTTCATGTGAGCATTTGGGGCCTGATGCTGTGAACTCAGTAAAAGTTAAGCAAAGAAAGGCTTCATGTGTTGGGGTTAATTGATGACTCTGGGACTGGGTCGGTGGATTTTGTTCGGGATTGTAAACATTTGTTCACTGGAATCATTATTGTTGGCTTGGACCGAGATGCAGTGGGGTAGTTGTTCAGACACATATATGGTGTGTGCTGATAAATATTTCAGTGATTTTGAATCTGTGCACTTTACGTTTGGTTAATTTCGTGGATGATGTCGTTGGTCGCGATTGTTTTGGTCACAATAATCGTGGGTGCAAATTTAATATCGTCCCATGCCCGGTATATATGTGTATACATATATACAGATGTTTTTTTGTTTGTTGTTTTTTTGTTTTTTTGTTTTTTTGTACTGTGGCGTTCTGAAAGATTGTTTTGTTTTATTGAAAAATCATAAATATATCAATAAAAAAAAAAAAAGACCGAGTCCAAATGTGTTCAAGAATTCAAGACCAAGACCTCTAAAAAGTGGTCTCGAGTACTACACTAGATCCTTAGATGAGACACTGTAAATATTGGTACGTTCCCGCTCGGCCTGGACCTGTGGAGTTTGCATGTTGCTCCCCGTGTCTGGGTGGTTTCCTCCGGCACTCCAGTTTACCCATCTACCAATAACATGTAGGTTAGGGAACGCTTGGTGTTCGTCGGAGGTTTGATTCGCTAGGCTGAGCTGCTCCAGGGATGCTTGCTATCACTGAGTAGGGAGAGGGGTTTGACCATCTCACTGTGAAGCCCTTTGCATTCTAGAAATAAAGCGTACTTACTTACTTATTAAAATGGTGTGTAATATTATCAGGTATTTTGGTAAGGTTGTAGTTAGGGTTATACTGTACATGACATTTGCACTATTTGATTCTAAAATATTCTATCAAAATCTCATCTCGTTCTCTTGTACCTATCCCGCGTCTCGTCTAAACAAACTAGTTCTTGTGCTGCTGTGGTCCTCTCCAGAACAAATGTCCTCCTGAAGCACGGTAGAATAACAGATGGCAGACCCGGTGATAAGCGGCTCCTGAGAGAGGCCTGGTATGTACAGCACGGTCAGGTGATACCGAGGTGTCATTGGCTGCTGTCTGACAGAGCTGTCCCGAGCCACTCAACACCAAATACGGGCCCCGGAGCCGCTGTGGGAGGGTCTGCCCGGTCAAACACACACACCCACCACCACCCGTCTGTACATTTCACTCATGTTGTACCACTGATACCGGAGCATATGAGTTGTCAGTGGTTTTGAAGATGAAAGCTCTAACTAATTTGGTCTAAAATCCAACCTGACCCTGTGACAATCACAATCTGCTTTGGATGAAATGGTCATAATTGTGAAGACCATTTTCTCTTTTCAAATAGTCTAATTTGAATACAGTTTTCCCCCACCTTCTTCTCTTATCGGTCAGCCTTTGTCCTGCTCTGAGTGAGTGACAGCTGCATGGAATCAACCAATCACAGTAAAGTTGGACATTCTGAAAAAAAATAGACGATTTTTTTTGTTTAAAAGTAAAAAAGAGAGTATTGCTGGGTTCACGCACATGACCTGGTAGATGTGTGAAATCCAAATTGGGGCAGGAATAGGGCTGGGCGATATTGACAAAAAATCTCGATACATTTTGGCGCATCTTGATGACGATAATCGGTCAGTTAACATAACGTGTTACTGCACTGAAAAACCTGAAGTATGTCAATGAGTTTAAAATTGGTTGAATTACTTAGTGTTGACATGATTGAACATGTTTGACTTTCTTGAATAGAGATTTGCCAATTGAACAAGTAATTTTAGTCCTTATTTCATGAACAGACGCTTTTCCCTTTTCCCCCCTCATAATTTCAAGTTAGTTGTGTATTTTTCTTATTTAAAAGTAAAACTAAATGTATTATGCTTGTTTTTTTGGCAATCTTAGTTTAAGCCAATCAAAATGTAATAAAAATATTACTTATTCCAGGCACTAATTCTCTTGGTTTTTAATTTAAGATGGTAATTTTTCTAGTGTGTGTACAGCATTACTCATGTAATTTTATAGTAAACTCTTTCTGAACGATATTATTTGATAATAAATTTTTGCATATCTCCAAAACAACATTCATGATATTATCTAAAATTCGATATATACACAGCTCTAGGCAGGAAGTGATTTACTCCCATTCAAAACACAGCAGAGTGAATTCCAGTACTTAGCTTTAAAGCTTTAAATGGACCAACACAAAAGTGTTCTCAGGGAAAAATGACATTTACACATATATGATATGATCCCTAAAAAAAGAATCTGGAGGATTTACTCGCAGTGAGGCAATGGATATAGTAAATGATTTGTGCTGCAGACGTCCTTCAAATGAAAGCCGTCAGAAGCTTACAGTTATTTTGTTTCTAGTTTGGTCTAACACTTGGGATCCAAGGGAGCTTTGAATGGCTGTCACCTCGTAGGTAGTATTAAATAATGCTTCTTTCTTTATAGAGGTTATCACTGACCTCATTTTATTTAAAAATGCTCCTTAGCATTCTGACTGAGGCAAATTTGTGGGCAACACAATAGAGAAAAGTACCTTTTTGCTTTTTGTTTTATTTTACATAAATTAATTTTTATGTGGTGAAATGGAAGACAACAATAGTTTCTGTTGTCCTGGCAACAGTGTAGTGCAGGGGTCGGCAAACTTTTGGCTTGGGTGCCACTTTTAAAGGTCCATGCCTCTGAATGTGTCTATAGTTTTTGGGGTTTTTCAAATTTCAAATCTAGTCACAAGTAAGTCTTAATGGATGTTGTTGAAGTGGTGTTATCTCAGAAAAGTAAACCGTAAAGGCAGCGCTAGCACCACGTTAGCAGCATCATTTAGCCCGCAGCTGCTGTTAGCATTGTTGGATAAGGATATAGTTACAAACTTGGCCGTTATGGTCGATTTATTCTTCTCTGTGTCTTTGTATCTCTAGTTGGCACGATATAACTCCTAAAGTCCACATTGCTGTTTAGTTGTTAAGCAGTAAGTGATAAAACTGTTGTTCTGATTCACTTTCAATGTTAGCTTTCCCCCTTGGAGATCCGTTAGCTTTCCCCCTTGGAGATCCGTTAGCTTTCCCCCTTGGAGATCCGTTAGCTTTCCCCCTTGGAGATCCGTAGCTTTCCCCCTTGCAGGTCCGTTAGCTTTCCCCCTTGGAGATCCGTTAGCTTTCCCCTTGGAGATCCGTTAGCTTTCTCCCTTGGAGATCCGTTAGCTTTCCCCCTTGGAGATCCGTTAGCTTTCCCCTTGGAGATCCGTTAGCTTTCCCCCTTGCAGGTCCGTTATGTGGGCGTTGCCTCTATCGATGACACAGATGTGTTTTAAACATGGGTAAAAACTCAGGAAAAAACCTGCGCGTCACAATGAACATTTAAAGCTGATTGGATTGGATTGATTGGATTTTAAATAATGATAAAAAGCCTTTGTTTTTTCCTCGTCAAGTTTTCTTTTGACTACAACACATTAACATATTTGTTTTAATATAGCTGAAATTATTGCCTTAAACATTGATTTAATTATAGTATTGATGCGCATCTTTTGCAACATTCATATCAAAATCATTTCCAGTCTTGGGCAGATCCTGCGTTTTACATTTGTTTCCGTGTTTTTTCAATAAACAGCTTACACCTCTTCGACGAGCAGCATTTTGTATTGTTAGAGCGTAATGTCATTTCTCTCCTAATCTAAGAAAACCTAATTACAGTGATTGAATTTGAAGCCGTAGATATTTGGTTTACAATGGGGCCTCGTTGGCAAGCTTCAGTTTGAGTTACTGCGCCTCATATATTGTCTTTGGCTTTAGATCTACTGAGGTTAATGGCTTCATTTCATTATGGATGTTAGCGAAATCACATAGTTGTCCAGAGGAAAGAGGAAAGTTTAATAGATGTTCATGGCAGATGGAGCAGACATTATAAAAGCTTTTGGCATCACTCTCTGAAAGGTTCGTGTAGATTTATTACGGAAAGCCGATACTGCCCCACACAAGTTGATCAACCCTGAGTGGAATAATGCAGTCAAAACAGATTCTTTTTGCTTATTTTGTGTCAACGAACCAATTTGGTGATTAATATACGAAGGTTGTCAAATTGTAATCAAGATCATAAGTCAGGGATTTATACAGATCTAATGCATCGATCGCAGATGAGTCAAGAAAACAGCAGGAGTTGTATTAGATCTGTCTAATGCACAGCTCCGGGTTGTTTAATTCGAGGTTGTTTAACATCTGTGACACGTCTAAAAACTTTATAATACATTATTAATTAATTTAATGATCTCAATTGATGCTCAAGAAATGTTATTTTTATGGCTTTTTCGATTGTGTCCAGGCTTAATAACGTGGCAATATTTTGTTCAAATCATATTCAAATGCACAGTGCTGCTGGTGTAGATTGCAGACTGCTGTTTTGAGATCGCTCCCCTTTCTCTCTCTCTCTCTCATTCTGTCTCACTCTCGGTCACGACAAGTTATTTACCTCAAGATGGAGGAGATCGAGGAGGGATGGCAGTCCCTCAATTTTTAAGGCGATGTATTCCAACCATTTTGTGTGTTAAAATCACAATCCGCATTCACAAAATGCGACGTCTGTCCCTCTCATGTTTAAAATATCCAATACAATAAACTATCAAAATTAGTAAAAATTCTGCTTGTGATGTCAAGGCTCCACCAATCATATGATTTTTCTCTGATAAGACAGTTGTAATAAGCTGTGACGTCTGATGTTGTAAAGTGTCTCACACTTTAACAAACTCGGAATATCTTTTATGAGACACGTCACAACATCAGACGTCACCTCCGGACGAAGGCGGAAGTCCTGCGACAAACTATCAGGTACGAGCTTATAGCTTATTACAGCTGTCTTCTCAGAGAAAAATAATTCGCTTGTAATCAAAGTAGACAGAATGAATTCACCAAATATAAAGGGCAATTTATTCTTCCCTGGAGATTTTCGTTAAGTCAGTCACGTGCTCAGGTCCTCGCAGAGTTTGCCATTGGAGCTTCTCTTCAGAGCTAACTGGCTCCAGGTGTGTCTCATCAGTTAAACCAATCACATCTAGATCACCGATCAGCTGTGCGTTTTGATGCTATGTGACTTTTGTGCGTAGAAGCACAAGAACAGCATGAACACGTTGCTGCTTTGATTGTAAGCTTTCTGATTGGCTACTAGTACCCCTGGGGAAAAAAACAATAGTCAGAGGAGGCAATGGCAGCCTGTGTGGGGACGTAACGTAACGGGGAAGTATAAATCGCCCTTAAGGCTCCACCAGTTGAAAGTATCACTTCCTGTCGCTCCTGCACAATAAAAAGCCTCAACACAATCCCACTGAAAGCAGAGTTTTATTATGAAAGACTGTTGGATTGTTGGATCACTAAATTTATCTTGGTGCCTTCGTATCTATATTGACACAATATATCTCCTAAAGTCCACATTTGCTGTTGTAGTTGTTGAGCAGTGACTGATAAAGCTGTTGTTCTGATTCACTCTCTGTGTTAAGTTTCCCCCTCGGAGGTCTTAGTGGGAGTGGCCTTTGATGCCGACTGTATCTACAGTATATACTAAAATATTGCACGCCAGTTAGCATTGGAATTCTCACTGACCGTGATGTAAGTCATGTTTTGTCATTCATTTGTTTTTCAGGTTTTAGCCTGGTTTGAGGAGGGAGAAGAGACCATCACAGCGTTTGTGGAGCCTTTTGTAATTTTACTCATCCTAATAGCCAACGCCATCGTCGGAGTTTGGCAGGTAAGACACAGTGGGTCATTTACTTCAAAATGGTTCTTTAAACACCTTTGGCTGACACTGGTGGTACAATTAAAGCAAGGCAGGTTTAATAGTATTTTATTAGAGTCTGCATTTATTACAGTCTGTATTTGACCAAACTGCACAAATTCACTTTGGTTCACCTGAGCGGCTGTGTTCTGAAACTTCAAATGTCCACAACTTTCTAAGCCAATAGAAGTGGTAGACATCATATGCTAACCACAGTAAGCCAAATGCTGACTATTTGTTTATGTGGATTTTAGTGGTCAAATGATCTATAATTAGATGTAAACGGACATGGCAAACAAATTTTCACCTCAACAGATAAAGGCATAAGACAGGTTCGACCATTTCACAGTAAAACACACATTTTAATGTGAGGTTAGTGAAGTTTTTTTGGTCTAAATGACAGACAACCAATCAACCTCTTTGTTTCATCTGCATCACGTTAATAAACTAGTCTGATTGCCTGGTACGATGTAGTTTTGATCTGAAACACAGGCGGGGGCGTGGTGACCAGACCCACTCTCACAGTTTGCTGAAGCGTGGGCTCTGGATCCCAGACAAGGTGAACCTGCGAGGTACAGTTGTGTACCTCGCAACCGCATTGTAAATGTGGGTCAAAGCCTACATAAATGACACAGATGTTATGCTTTGACAAAGGACAATATGTAACACTTTGTGTTAAATGATTATTTAAAACTGTGTTAGTTTGTGTAAACTGTCTTGTGGAACATATGTGGATGTCTTCATGATTTGCAGCTTAACTCCTGTAAAACTATGATAAATATTTACCACTAAGACTGTCACACCAAACTAAATCAAAACTAGAAAAACGTGTAATCTGTCATCTGAGCTTTAACAATTTTATTGAGTGTAGTGCCTTGAAGCAAGCCTAACCTTATGGTTATTCAAATATTCATATGATATATGTATACATATAAGGTTTGTCATACATTTGATTACAATTCTAATAGAATACATTCATTTGAACTTGACCATATGATTGATAGAAGGGCACAAAGCCAGTTTCACTTTGCTGTCTGTAAGAAGTGTTTATGGCCATAATTGCAACCAAAAATGAATAAATGTTGATATTAACCAAGATTTAGGACAGGAAGTTGTTTGATTTGAAAACCCAAATCAAGTAAAAATCAGCTACCACCTCTCTCTTTCTCTCTCATCTGCTATATGTTCTCCTCCAGCTGAAATAATTGTGATTCCTATAAACCACACTAAAAAGAGGGCGTCTGACTTGCAGTGGGTCGCTGCAAATTGCAATTCTCTTCTTTAATTTCGAGTCCCACTCCGCCCTACCTGAACCCCCGGATCATAAGACCACCTTCACAATATCCAAGCCCAGATCAAACTTGAGAGCCCTGCATAACCCATCTCTCATCCACTCTTGAATCAAAGTACCTCATCCACTCCTGAAATACCTCACGCTTAAACAACAACGAGTGGTCTAAATTAGCTTATACTCTGAAGGCTCTGGGTTATTCTGAACAAATGTGGCATTAAAAGGCAATTTTCTCCCACAGGAACGTAACGCAGAGGACGCCATCGAAGCGCTAAAGGAGTATGAGCCGGAGATGGGCAAAGTCTATCGTCAGGACAGAAAGACGGTGCAGCGAATCAAAGCTAGAGACATCGTGCCCGGAGACATCGTGGAGGTGGCTGGTAGGTCTGAACTTTGTCGTACACTAATTCTCATTATAGTGCTGCCTCTGGTCTGGCAACTGTTTCTGCTGCATAGAGAATTTTTGAGAATGAGGATTTTTTGTTTTTTAATCGATGTATGGCGTATGTGTCTTTGCTTGTTATCAAGCAGTTTTATCAAGTTGTCACCTGTTGGAAGTAGTAGGTATCAGAAGAAATGGTCAAAATAATGGATTAAAAAGTCTGTTTTACAAAAATGGACTTGCAACAATGATATATGTTATTACACCAATGACTGTGTCCAGCCTCCACCAATTGTCTGGGTTGGATATGGCCGCAAAAAAAACATTGCCCAAGATTAGCAGTTTTTTTCAATAATCGTGAATATTTTCTGTCATGATAGGGTATTGTAGAATTTTTACAGCTGACGTATATACAGCGGACACGTCTCCTATGTTGTATGCTGAGCAGCAGTGAACAGCGTGTTGTCAACTCACCATTGAAAGGCTGTTGAGTTGGCAAAGGAAACTGCGCTCCTGAGTTGTATCCAGTCAAAGAATCAAGTCGGGGGATTTTTAAATATGACAGGGCATAGTATGGGCTTATGATATCCGATGTGCAAATGTTCACTAAAAGCTGCCGCTAAAGCAGAAGGTAAAAAAAACTAAAATAAAGTAAAATTTTTAAATGGATCACAAGACGTGCAAAAATAACAAGCATTTGTGCTTCATTTGACATAAACTGTGATCTAAAAGTAACACTAAAGTTTAAAGAAACGCGTCAGGTGGTCACGTCACACACGCTAAAAACAAAACGTTGGCGATCGTTTGTGGTCACATGGCGATGTACGTCTAATATTATTAGTTTTGCCTACCAGCCTCCTACACACTTTGACAGACACTTAACAAACCGTGACGGTCTGGAATCAGAGCGCCGGGGTTCAATTTCGTGGGCGGCCTTTCCAAGCGCTGAGTCAACCAATCATAGAAACTCGGAAATTCCACCAAAACAGCGACACAATTAACTCTTTTGGTAAACATGTAGCACAGGGATTTTTTCAGTATGAAGCCTCTCAACACGGTTTGCTGTTCATTGTTCAAAACCGAAGCACGAGCCAAATCAGCTACGTTTGCCATCTTGAATGTTTTGAAATGAGGCTGAAAGCAACTTCCGACTTTTTAGTGTCACGTGTCAGAATTGCCGTGCTTGATTGGATCATCCTAACATCCACCGAGGCTCCGGTGTCAGACCCTTCTGCATTCAAACAGAATGTAGGAGAGGCTGGCTGGTCAGGCAATTAATAGTTGGTAATCGCTCCCTTATTGTAACAATGCTGATTTAAAAGTTTGTTTTATTAATATGTGGGCTATTTAAAACATTAAATGAATTATTCTTCACATTACAAAAACAAAATTGTATTTATTTGTTATTCTATATAATTCTTCTGTAATACAACCTGTGCAGTATTACTGTAGCTAATCAATATCACTGTTTTGTTTTTAAATGTATGTATGTATATGTATGCACCTTTAATACGATCTACTTGTTGTGGTACATTGGCTGTGCAGAGAGTGGCTAACCTGCTTCACTTGTGTGTCTGAAAAACGTGCCAAAGGGTTTATGTGAGTTGAATGTTGTCATTGAGATGCACATTTTAAAATGACAATGCCACTCGCACTATGTCATGATCACATTTAGCTCCAGTTGAAACCTCCCCCCTCCCCGTTGAGCCTTTGCAGCAGTGAGTCACCCTGAACGCCCGGTATATTTTCAGATGTTCTTATTAACCCATTCTCAAAGGGCTAGGCTCAAATGTTATTAGCATTAACGCCCCATTTACAGTGTGGCCATAATCTTCCACACTTGTCCTGTGTCTAGGCAGCTTGTTTTGTTTACAGAAGCTCACCTGTGGTCACTTTGAATCGCCACGATGCAGGTCTGTTGTTTGTTTTGACTTTGGGACATGGCAAGGTTTTATGGGTTTTTTATTTGTGCTTATGGAAATTATTCACAGGCATTCTTTTATTAACTCTTTCTCTGCCATTGACATCTATGCTGACTTCGTCTACAGTCAAATACTGGTACTGTTTCACAGATTCACCAGCAGACAGCAGAATTGGTGAGGACCTGGCACCGGTGATCAAAGATGGTGGGTGCTGTGCGTCAATGGCTTTTGCTCACAGGCGTTCTAGCCTTTTGCTAGGTACCCTACAGGCTATAGAACATGCGCAGTTGTGTTTCCCCCATAAATCTTTGCGCGAGGAGCAGGACAAGCTCAAGCCGAGTGAAGCCGAAAGCTCACGCCTGACCATTCTGACCAATCAGAGCAGGAGTTACAGAGTGTGCAGCAGTAGCTGAAGCTAAACTGTTTTATACAAACTAAAAACTTTTGAACCAGAAAAAAGTTTATGATGTGAAACTAGGTGAGAATTGCCGCAAAATCCGACAGTTGTTAAAGCTGTAGATGCTGTTTCTGCCGAACACGAACAGTTTGTGTTTGCATTGCGCTCTAGGGAAAAATGCTTTCTAGCCTGTAGAGGATTTTCCTGCTGCAGAAACAATAGAACGGTCACTGGGGCTGAGTTACAACGGCTACAAGCAGCAATGTCCTATCCAGATCAGATAATAGATTCATGGTGAGGACTAGTGTAACCGGTGTAGGCCCACACGAGGTACCAGGATGGAGAAGTGTGTGGTGGTATGGGATAAATTCACCCCCTCAGGTATAAGAACCCACAAACAAACTGAGCTAAGGGAGCATTCCCTTTAGCTCAATGAGTTTGTCGGTCGACTGCCACGCGGGAGACCCGGGTTCAACTCCCGCTCAGGACACAACACAACGCAGAGAGAGGAGAAAACACACCGGTCACACTAGCACCCAGAGGAGGTCACATGACAAGGAAATACACATGCTTTTGTTGACAATAAAACAGCACAGTTGGCTGTGTTTTACGTGATCAGCTGCTTCTGGAGGCTGGTTTTCTTTTCAAACAGATCACAGACAAAACATCTTGAACTAAAAACATTGTTGAGTAAGATTAAAGCAGATATTGTAGGTTTTAAATGAAAAAATCACAATCCTACTGGACTAGGACTCTGAGGAGAACGACACATGCAGCGAGTCTAGAAACGTCCTCTTCTGTGAGCGAGTGAAAAGTGTCAGAGTGAGTCAAACTCCTGGATTTCTTCATGTTTGGAGGGTTAAATATAATCAATGCTCCATGAAAGAGTCTGAATCTATAGAATGTGCATCAGAAAGTAAAAAAGTGCAGCTGCCTTCTCGTCTGTAACACAGCTTTTGTTGATTTAAAGATGAAAAAGACCTCGTCCTCACTGTTTTAATCATGTAAATTGTTGATTGTCGAAGGATTCATGAGAGGAAGTTGTTGATTTTTAACCTAAATTGTATTTGCAGGGTGAAAATCAACTACCCCACCTTTAACTGTGGGTGTATTATTCTATTTTAGTTGTAAGATCTTGCAGGGGAAGATATAATATGTCTCCATTGTCTCTCATTTACTTTTGCAACTCTCTGCTGATCTTTAGAATGCTGTAATGTCATCTGCATTATTATTTTGACTTTTACTTTATTTAAATGGAGAAAGTAGTTGCTGTCACTGCCAAATGGAACTACTGTTTTTGAGTGGTTATTCATCTAGTTTGAATCACTGTCATTAGCTCTAGGTGCTTCATGTAAATCCTATAGATCTGAAGCATCCTTCTTGCAGTGCTTGTGTAACTTTCCGGCATACATGTGTCGGTATGCCGTTATCACAAACCTCAGTTTAACCTCGTGGCACTAACGCGATGCAGTCTTTTCAGCGCATAATGGGGACCTGTATTTTTAGCCTTCGTACGCTGTTTAGATTATGGCATGTGGTATTTATAGGCCGCAGTGACAGTCGTGCAGATGACAGGTGTCGGATCCCACCCTGAGTGCCCCTCCTGACGGGCCCGGGGGAACAATGGAGCTGCTCTGACGTAGCAGTGCTGCAGGACTCCTCTGTCACCTTCACAAGGGCGAGAACAAACGCAAAGTCAAGTGCATTCGTCCTTCTGGTGCAGAGGGGATGTGTTTTATGGCATTTGAGAGTCATGTTCTTACAAATGCATAAAATCACTCTACTCTGCTAATAATCATCTATAGTTGTAGAGCTAATTATTGAACCAGTGTCTTAGTGCTTGTAGTGCTTTTGCTGCAAAACACTTGCAAAACATTGGAGGTCTAATGAATGTATGTTACATAAGAAGCTTAGCAGAAGATCATGAACAACTACAGTATAGATATAAATGGACCTACCAGTTTTGTATAAAAGTATTAACTTTATTTGAACCCCTAGTTGTAGGTTATCTAATGATGTGTATATCTCACCATATACGTACAATATTCATTTTCGTGTACAATATTTATTGTGATATTATGGAAAGGCAAACAGTGCTGTCTGCACTGAAATATTGCAAAGGATCATGGTCTATGTAGTTCAATTTAATGAATGTAAGCCAAGCTAAATTCAAATATAATTTG
Source organism: Mugilogobius chulae (assembly GCA_038363315.1). Lineage (NCBI taxonomy): Eukaryota > Metazoa > Chordata > Actinopteri > Gobiiformes > Gobiidae > Mugilogobius > Mugilogobius chulae. Next base: position 7,791,824 of record CM076397.1, on the reverse strand, counting down.
AAATGTGACAACCAATATTACAAACTGTGTGTGCTCTCATGACATTGTCTGATTGTAAGGAAAAAGAGATGTGGAGGGCTCCAGCAAGCTAGTGAAAGTCCCTTCCAATGGACAGAATCCGGAGTCTGGGAGCCCGGACTGCACTGTCCCGTGTGAGAGACTCTGGTTCTTTTCAATAAACAGAAAACCTGCAGCGACTGCACTGGAGCTCGACTGGAGGCAGACTGAGCTAGGTGTTGTTGTGAGACTTTTGACAAAACAATATCACACTTTGTCAGTTATTTATATCCAAACTTGTGAAAGAGGTTTCAACACCAAATGTGACACACACTTTGAAATAGTATGTAGCAAGACAGGGTTATGGATGGGTTTGTTGTATATTCCAACACAAAAGGTACATGTATTTTTTGGAAATATTTCAAACTAAAATAGTTGTTTATATTCAAAACGATCATGTTGAAATTGATTATGAAAAAGCGTATATTCTCAGAACATCAGTTGACTTGTTATAAAAAGTAAAAATTCACCAAAATGTTCACTTCCTGTTCAGTTCATTTCTATCATGGGATTTTACCACAAAGTCAGTCAAAAATTATAAAACAAAATTCGCCATTGGACAGTGGTTTGTCTGTGGTTTTCTCTGACGACATGGTAAAGACTTCACCAATAATACTTTTATAAATGTCAATGCTAACGCTAAAGGCTAGCAGCTTTAGATTCACTTACATTGGATTGGGTTGGTACAGTCTAAGCCACTTTTCTTTCCTGCCATACAAGGCTCCTTCGACTGTAACTGGTCAATAGTGCAACTTATCAACGTTTGGCAGATCTTGGGCAACGTTTATAATCTAATTTTTTCAGTGATGTGATGTAGTGACATTGTGAGAAAAGGAAAATGTTTGGAATTTCCACCAACAAACGTGAGAAACTCTAAAACTAACTGTGCGTGACAAGCATCGCCGTGCATGTTACGCTTGTTTATGAAACTTGTGCCTTTCTTATAAATGTTCAAGCCCTGGTTTGCTTTTTGCGAAGGCCTCAATAAATGTCACATAAACTCTGCCGTCAGCAGATGAGAGACGCAGCCAAGTGGGCAGAAAGACGACTTACAGTAGCTTCAATTCACTAAAACCTCTTCCTGTCTTCACCGTCTACTCGCACATTTACAATCTGTCAGACGAATTTATACTTTATGTCTGCGCAAAAATGTCTATTCAATCAGTATTCTTCAGAAAAGGTCTTGGCTTCATTTGAAACTGCTATTCTTGCAGCTAGACAGTTTTTCTTCCCATTATTCTCAGCAAATATAGGCTTTTCCTTGCAAACTGGCTCTTGATTGGTATAAAACTATAAGTAAGTGGAGTGGAGTGTGTTAAAACTGCACAGCTCCAAGTTGTTCATACCATGACTACAAACTGAAATAGCTCACCTGAGAATACACTTTTGATTCGAGTCAGGATACGTTTGCCTGGATAGTTCGGTTCGATTGGGTAAACAAACGCGCAAACAAACTCTGATTGGGTCCAAAATGGAGCAGTTGGTTTGCATTGTGAACGCAAACAGACCAAGAACGAAACAAAATCAGGACGTGAACAGTGACGTGATCCAGGCTGAGGCACACATAAACACATTAAAGTGACTAGAGAAGGGCAGTGGCTGATTCATTTATAATTAATAATGATCACCTAACCGTATATCACTGTTTTCTCTCGTTGTTTATAAAAATAACAAATTATAAACCATTCATTCATCTTTTTTTCTACCGCTTGTTCTCGTTGAGGGTTGTAGGTAAGGTGACTGGAGCCTATCTCAGTGACTTTGGGCCTTAGGTGGGGGAACACCCTGGACAGTGGCCGACTCATCACAGGGTTAGACAGACAACCATTCACTCTCATCGGGCTGGGCGATATGGCAAACAATTATCATCACGATTTTGTTGGAGCCAGATCACGATTTAGATTTTATCACAATTTTTGTAGACTGTTTATGGTCCTATTGTCTTTGAGGTAAATACAATTCACTATCAGCAGCTAAATCTAGCTGTCAAAATCTGACCAGTGTTGCCATATTTTCTGAGAAAAACAAGCAACCTCAGCCCTTCAAAAAAAAGTAAAAATGTATTAATTACAACATTGTGTTTTGCTGCAAAACAAGTGTTACAGATTTTGCCAAATCATGTGTTTTTCTTGCATTAATAACAACTTTTATAAAAATCTATGTTTCAGTCATATAAATTGATATATTTTAATAAATAAAACCTGCTAAGTTGCTATGATTCATTCCTTTTGTGACTTAAAAGCTCAGTCCAAAACGAACTTAAAAAGAAGCCCAAAGTCGCTATAAAAACTTGGATTTGGCAACTCTGAAACTAATATACTGTAAGTTGGAAAATTAGTCTGTATTTGAATAGACAGATGCATCAAATTGAGAAAGGGAAATCACGATATGACGATTTCATCAAAAATGCACGATTACATTTTTTATCACAATATTGACCAGCCCTACTGTCTCATTCACTCACTAAGGGAAACATGCCTAATTAACCTAAACATGCATGTCTTTGGAGGTGGGAGGAAACCGGAGTACCTGGAGAAAACCCACGGTGACACGGGGAGAACATGCAAACTCCACCCAGAGAGATCGTGAGATGTTGACATGGTCCGACACTGGAGTCAAACCCATGACCTCCTTATTGGGAAGCCAGAGCTCTGCTACCGTGCACCCCATGCACCGTTACTAGAAAGTAACACAGCTCACATTACTGCGAGGAAAATGGTCTGTATTCATCCAATATTAAGTTATAAAGCTAAGTGAGCTGGTGACAAACCTTTCAGAGCCAGATTTAGTCAAATAGATAAACTTTTTTTTTATGTTTTCATCTTTACTCTCTCATCATCTGAAGTGAAAGTCCACATTGTCTGTGCTCCGTCACTCACACTGGGCTTGTTAATGTGAGAAAAGTTGTGGGATAGATCCATAAAAACAACAATATGAAATCCAGCAGCATGTTTGTTTTAGATGGAGCTGCTGCCGCCGACGTAGCAGAAAAGCCGCGTGTCTTCTTTGCTGTTTGCGTGACGTGTTTTCTGACCCACAGCGCCTCCACAGGCCAAAGGCAGTTGTGTCTCTTCTGCACTGCTTTGATTGCTAAAAGTGTATTGTGAACGCAAACTAGTCCAGTTTAGAGAAAGAGACAATGTCGCAACTTTGGTTCCCAATCGAGCCGAGTCCGTTCAGTTTGTTTTGTGAATGCAGTTTTAGCCACTACTGGGATTACCAAAGTAAAACGGACCTGAAACAAATGTAAAAATCAGAAATCACACAAGCTCAGACAAAACGCTTTCATCTGCCAGGAGTAATTCACCAAAGTCTGTGTCAGTCCAACAGAGTAAGTCACAATACATATCCTGACAGTTCCGAAACAGAACCTGATTTTTTTTTTTTCTGCTTTAGTGCTGTTACAGTTTTCAGCAGAGTCCAGGTCAGTCACACAGATAATTCACTGTGAACTGCAAAAGTAAATCTTCTTTTCTGTGAAACCGTCCTTGTCGACAGCTCCATTAGCATTTTCCCTCTCCTCTCCGTTTGTCCGTCCCGTCCATTTGTCCTTGAAATGCAGTCTTCGGTTGCCATGACGACGGTGCAGTATGCTGGGACAATACAGGAGAGTGCTCGGCAGGCCTCCTTTTAAAGCGTGCCATTGTAAATAAATACTCCCACAACGTCTGTAGTAGTTAACTGTTTTTGTTAACTGTTTTTGTTACATATACAGTATATTGAATCATATGAAACTTTTTGCATTTGCAGCGTCATAGTTGTTCACAATGAGCTTTAGAAGGAACTGTTGCAGAAAACTTTGCATGCTAACAGCACACTTTTTGGTTTCCAAGAAGACAGGGCAATGCTAATACATTTTTGTTAAGTTCTAATGCGGGGGTGGCGAACCCGAGGCTCACAAGCCACATGTGGCTCTTGGCAAATCACCACACGCTCTCTTTCTTTCTCTCTCTCTCTCTCTCTCTCTTTCTCTCTCTCGTCTTCACGCAACCGTCAGAGCAGTGTTGTCACAGCGGAGATATTTAACAGACAGATCGTTTCTTTACGAAGTATTTGGAACTCCCAGTAATATTCTGTGAAACTGGAGCTAGATAACGTGTGTAAATAACAGCGGCACAAATCGCGAGAAACGGCGCGGCGTGGAAATCTTCAAAGTGATGTTTCCAGCTTGTCTGAATGTGACATAAAACAAGCTTACACACTGCCCTGACAAAAGTGTGTGCAGCAGTGTTTTTTCTGCTCTGATCACACAGGACAATCTTGAGTCTGACTGACACTCCTAAATCCTGTTTTACAGGGGCGGAGCTAAGTTGCCTGGAGAATCCAGCCTCTGGTCTCCCCCGAGTCAACTGGATTTCTAGGGCGGAGCAAAGCTCACCTAACAGACAGCGGAGGGAACCAATCAGAGAAGAGCATAAAGGCTTTAGTGCTGTGTAAGCTATTGGGATTTTTTTCGCGCTGTCATCTGGTAAGGGGACCCTCCCTTACCGGCTCGAGCAGACTGCACTGCCTTGACCATCTTGAACACGACTATTGACGCGATGTCTTTTTGGTAATTTAAAACGGCATTTACCGGTGAATGGAACAAACTCTCGGTTTTCCGGTGCGCCATGTTGTTTATCCTTCCGCCGCGCTGCCTAGATCCATGCGCGCTTCGCATAGCATGGACATTGTTAGCAAAAACCACGTGACTGAAAGAAACGATTTTCATTGCACGGTACGATCTGGATTTCGAGGGAAATGCCCTTGGAGGGGGTGGTGACCAGACTGATATTTCTCTGTGTAAAAATACAGAGATATATTATTCTGGACTTTCCAGGCAATGAGCAAAGGGCATCTGGGGCTGGGGTTCCCTAAATATGGTTTCTATGGGGGGGCTTTTTATAAAAATTTTTAATTTATTATTAACTGTCTTGTGTCTTTTTAACTATAGTGAGATGACATCACACAACAAGAATATCACATCTAAAACTCAACAAAATGCAAAAGATGGCACAAAATTTTTGAAAAGTCTCCAGGGGATTTCTGAAACTCACCTTTAAATACATTTTTTGCAATGTTTCTGTGTAACATGGTCTACGCTACAGACACATGCTTCACAACTATTCCAAAAAATCTAACTTTAGAGTAATTCTCATAAACGTGCCGAGGGTTTTTGACCCCAGTGCCGCAGTTTGCCCAGGTCTGACCTAATCACTTTTTGTATTACAAGAAAGAACTGACACCTTTGCCTGTAGAAGGTAAAAACAACTTATTTTTTAGGCTTAGTTTAGTTGTAAAATAGTCGATACAATAGCTCTCGGAAATGTTTTTTTTATTTTAATAGTGCTTGGCTTAAAAAGTTTGAGTCTATGTATACTGTGTCTTGGGCTGAATACTTGTCCGTTTGGTAATTATCAGCTCACATATTCCAGTCTAAATATACAGTCATCCTGAGGGCTCCGCTGTGACCCCGGCCTGCAGAGGAGTGGGACTGACGCAGAGCTGGTGGTGGTAGAGGACATCCAGCCTCTGTAGCTGCTGTAGCTGCTGCTCTGTGAAAGGAATGGCCCAAAGCTAATCTGTATTTCAGCCATGCCTCCTACTCAACACTCTCCTACATCCGGTTAACAGGAGCTGCGTGTACTTTAGAAAGAAAGACTCGCTGCCATTCAAGCAATATTAAGAGTTGCAGTGGGGAAACAAAACGGCAAATGTTTGAGTGGACATAGTGGGCAAATGACAAGATTTTTTTTACTGTTTTAATATCAGTATGTATTAAGCTTTGGTTGCAATTTCGACTTAGAACCCTGTTTTTTTCTCTTTTAAAGTGAAACTGTAGGGGACCACCCAAGCTCAGCCAATCAGAACGCTGCATTCTGCTCTTGATTAGAACAAAAATCCTTTATTATTCGATTCAGAGAGTACTCTGTGGGCTCTTTTTTTTTTTTTTTAACAAAGTGCTGCATTTATCATAGACTTTTGGTGGAAAACACAAAGTTTACTAATTTATGACTAAAATGTTAGTTACACCAACTTTAACTTCAACAGAACCTTCACGGTCAAAAATCGGTTAACCAATTACGTTACCGCAGTGCTTTTTATTGTTGTTCTTTTCACTGGACTGGGCACAGCAGCTTTACGAGAGTGAACACAGAGCAGCGAGACAGCAACAGGTCTCTGCTCAACACAACTGGATAAAAGCCTCTATAATGCATTGTTCTAATGCATATTCAGTCACATCACTTATTATTTTTTAAAGTTGCCACTAACATTAGCCGCTTACCTTAGGTAAAACATTGAAAGTTTCCTATCAAAAGCTAAAAATCCAGTTTGTTTTCTTCACAAACATAAAATCCAAGTCAATAAAACCATTATATTTGTCCATAAACATTGCTGTGTTGCAGGTTTGCTCATCCTTATGAGATAAACATCGAACATTTTTCAACTCTGACAGATGCCAGAGCAGTCTGCTGGAGCAATTATAAATTTGTGTCGGTTAACTAGTCAAAGAGCTCACACTCGGTTAAGCCATTACTCATGGTTAATTGGTTGATAAGTTAACCATGAACATCCCTAACTAGAACACAGTCATTTTAATAAATGTATGCTTACAAGGTAAAAAATGTGTTTCTTGTCTCCCTCTGTTATCAGTTTAAGGCAAATGTGTGCACAGTGATGGGAGGGACGGAACTCTCTTCTGCTTCTTCAAGTCTATGATGTGATTCACAGCTCATAGTGCATAGTCAAAGACTCTTGACACATTCTGGAGCATAGAGTAAACACATGTTCCTCATCCCATAAGCTCTCAGTCAAGCTTTGTTTCAGGTAAATCCGTTGTATATTCTCTGAGTTACGAGCAAAAACGGCTGACTAATGAACACTTCAGGAGATTTAAATGCACAAATCACTGCAACGAAATGGAGCGCATTTCCACACAAAACTTGACAAAAGATTCGGACACAAGTTTGTCTTTGTGGGCCAGAACGCGATTTATGTGTTTGTGTGAGCGTGTACTTCATGTGTGTATGATCGTGCTGTTGTGGAGCAGAGGACAGGTCAGAGGTCAGGAGAAGGAGAGCTCTGAGCAGAGTCCGGACTATGTATTGACCATGTCGTGAATAAACAGTTGCTCTGTATTGTTTGGTGCTTCATCTTTAATTCATGATGAAGAAATAGTTTATTAAGAAGATTACCTACTTAATAAATACCCCAACTTTGTGTTTTGTAGTTCCACACACTCAAACTTACTCCATATCTGTGTTTAGGAGATGATAGTGAGTGTCCCTGTTCATAGAGCCGTTTGTTTGTAGATTTGGAGCCGCGCGTTCCCGGCAGCCTGTGATCTTCTGGAGCGATTCGACTGCGGCAGGACGGGGGGGGGGTCATTGTGCTGGACAGACATGCCTTATAGGGAAGCACTCTGTGGAAGCACACACATGGAGCCTGCCCATCACAGCTGTAGCATGGAGCGTTAGTATGTGGCATTTACCGCGGCCTGGCAAGCGTCCGGCGACAGGGCAGAGGCGGGTCTTTGGCACCGGCTCAACACTTGTCAGCAAGATCAAAGAGGGCTTATATACTATGCACAAAGACTCCCCCAAGTTTTCATTCAGACCACATCGCAGTGAGGCAGCAGCACTGAGCGGAGGAAAAACTGCCCCCAGCTCAATAACACTGGAGTTTAACCCTTCAAGTTCTCCTGTTTTTTTTCTAAATATAGGCCTTGTCCCACTGTAGGTATGTTTTTCAGTTCCCAATACTTTTTTTTTAGTTCCAATCCCCATTTTAGGCATATTCACACAGATCAGGAACTATACACTGTGACCACACTTGGGCCAGGTACTTTCAATCAGACCAGGAACCTTTGGTGACACAAGCACATTTACAATGCTAACTTTGTTGGAAACATGTTTTAAAGGAGACCTATTGTGATTTTTCTGTATATGTAGGAAGAAACTATGGCATGTGCAGATCAATAATTCGTATTTGTTAAAACAGCTTAGAAATAGAAACAGGTTATTCACTTCCTGTTCAAAACTGCAGAACTGATAAGCCCCGCCTCTTCATTGTAAAATTTACTTTAATAAGCCACAGATTTAAAAATGACTACTTTTGGAAAGTGTCTACATGACAATTTTGAACCCTACATGTTTTACTCACAATCCTAATTTTTGAGTAAACATAAGTAAATACAGACAAGTGGGCGGGGATAGGTGTAGGTGATGACAGGGATTTTCTGAGTACTGGAGCATCAGCTGCAGGACAATACAAGATTACTCAAACATGCATGAATCAATCCAAATACAACTTGGGTAAAGTAATGATAAGAGAACAGTGCTGTAACAGGGTTAAAAACTCAGAAAAGTAGATTTACATTGTAGGTCCCCTTTAAATGTTCTCACATTTAGATAAACTTTCCCTATCTTTAAAAAAATGATTTAAAGTGAAGCTCACCGCACCCCTAAACTCCTCGGAATAATCATGTTTTATTGTTAATTTCAGTGGTGTTTTTATGGTTTGTAGAATATAGTTTCATGTGGAATTGAAAAAGTTTATACTTGTTTTTAGCCTGTACAAAAAGTCAGAATACATTAGTGGCCTGCAGACACACGCCCGGGGCAGGTTCCAGCTCGTTCCTGTCCTGACTTTCCTGCTGCTCTAAAGCCACGTGAAGCTGTCAATGTGAGAACGGGAACACTCAGCCGGTTTGAGAGTTTGTCATTGTTCAGAGTCCTGTTTTCTACGGCTGTTGTCGTTTTATATATGGAAACTAGGGCTTTATCCATATTGTGATATGGATAATGCCCTTGTGACAAAGTAGACATATAGTAGATTGTGACAGATTTTACAATGTACTGTATGTTGGATCACTCTAAAACAGGAGTTCTCAACCACCGAACACATAACCATCTGCTACTGGGCCTCTAAGCATCTTTTAAATGTATAGTTCATCCTTATGTTTTACCATGACTACTTAGAGCAGAGGTGGCAAGCTGGTTAGAGGTCAAGAGCGACAGAAGACAGGAGTCAGTTAAATAAAAAAAATAAAAAACTTTAGCCCCCCACATAGAGACCAGATTTAGGGTGCCCCAGACCCAGATGCCCCCCTTAGCTCCGCACCTGACCCCGGGCTCACACTGAATCCAGTGCAACTCTGGTGCAGCCACGGAGCCTTTACTTAGCTTAAAAAGTCAGAGAGCGGGTACAGTCCAGTCCGGTGTATCCGGTCTGGCCAATCCGAACATTTGGTTGGTTTAAAATTTTGGACGGACGCTGGAGCCCTTTTTTGTGAAAGTGGAGGAAATGAAACATGTATACAGGAAATCAGTCGAGCGACATGAAGTGCAACTGGTACATGTTTCTAAATAAAATCTATTTTTGGCTGTGGTACTGTCCTTGTTTTACCGTGGTGTAATATTACATCATCTCCACTAACATGGGGTCACAAAGCGTGTAGTAGTGCATCATATCAGTCATTCAGGTACAGTGAGGTCGGCAGCAGAGCCTGTGGCTGCAGCAGGACTGCAGACCATTGGAGCTAATGTGAGTCACCCACCGTAGCTAGACCGCTCTGGTGACTGACCGGAGTTGGACTGGGCAGTGTGAGCCTGGTTGACAGGACTGTCCTGTATGATCAAAGCAGAGAAAACACTGCTGATGCACATATTTTTGTCTGGTGAGTGTCAAACTTCTTTTTTGTCACATTCATACAAAAGCCACAGCTGTAAACATCACTTTGAAGATTTCCTATTATTTTCACGTTTTATTTCATTGTACATTTTGGACCCTTTCTCAGTGGACATAAGGCAGATTTGCACAAAATAAGAACATGCTCTTGTTCATCACTGGGAGTTTTAAATGCTTCTCAAAGAAATATCTGTCTGTTAGATATAGCTCTGCTGTGACACTGCACTGACAGTTGTATGCTTCTGAAGGAGAAAGAGAGAGAGAGTGTGTGAGGCGCTAATGTTTCTGAATGAACCAAAGAACCGCACTGGATTGGCCAGAGATGATTTAAAGCTAATTCAACTAAGAGCAGCCAATAAACAACAGAACTTGCAGTTACACCTTAAACATTAGTAAGTACAAATATTCTAAAAGTCTTATGCTCTATTTTGTCAATTACCAGTATTACCCTGTTGATACGTCATATCGCTAAAATTTTTACACCACCTTTTGTCTTACCCTAAATGGGCACAAGGCAAAGAATCAAACATTTGAAACCATTTTGTAGCTTGTTACTAAATTTAACTTGCGCCTGTGTATCTTTTCTCCTCAGTGTTTTCTTTGTAACTTCATAAGATTGTCCAAAGCACAGAGCGTGCCGTGTTCTCCCCCGACGTGCCTCTGTGTTGATACAGTCTTCCTGCTTTGAAGCGCCTTTAATGCCCACTACATCGTCTCAGCCCTCTGCCTTGGGATTAGTTTCCGACAAGTTTTATTCTTGTGATGATGAGTTGTTTCTACGGCAACGGAAACGGTTCAGTGTTGTGTGTGCGCAGGGCCGAGAAAGAAAGCTTGCGTAATCAGCTCGCAGTCGGAGGAGAGCACGTGTTTTTTGGAAATGACAGGACAGGAGTGCAGCGGGACTAGAAAGAGCTAAGCAAATATTTACCCTGCACTCCTGGCTAAGTGTGCGTAATGATGTGAACTGTGCTTCGTTTACGCTCGAGCTGGTTTGAGGAGGAATCGCTGTTGTTTCCTCGACCAACGGTTTCAACCCACAAAGTCAATAAGGCCAGTGGTTTATGGGATGATTATGTGTCATTACGTTCAGGTGTGTGTCTCATGAGTTTGATCAAGATCTGCTCGGCCGTTTGTTCAAATAAAAGAATAAATTTTTTTATTCAAAGATAAAAATAAAAGCTTTGCAATAGGGATGGGACGATATATGATATTATCGCTAATCGCAATAATTAAGGGCCGCAATGAAATAATCGTGGCGTTTTTTGTAATCGTGATAATCGTACATGACGATAATCGCAATTATAGCAGCTGGAGCGCTCCTGTGGCTTTATAAGAGCATCTAAAATCTGACTGCAATGAACCCAGTAAGAAGCTGTATTATGGTTAAACAAAGAAAAGGTTCATGCGGGAAAGTTAATTAATGACTCTGAGACAAAGTTAGTAGATTTTTGCTCAACATTGTAAACATTTGTTCACTTTGAATCATTACTGATTGTATGTAGACCAAAATACAAAAAAGTAGTTGTTCAAACACATACATATTGTGCGCTAATAAATATTTAAGTGATTTTGAATCAGTGCCCTTTTACATTTAGTAAATTATCGTGATAATATCGTTATTCGCGATTATTTTGGTCACAATAATTGTGAGTCAAATTTTAATATCGGCCCATCCCTACTTTGCAACTGTTTACTCAATTGTGAAATCCCTAGCAAGGCCCACATGATTATTAAAGAACTTTTCATGTAGCAAAGAATTGGATGCCTTATTGTTTCTTTAAGATTTCTTGTCTTTCCCATCATGCACCGCGTATCCTCGAGCCGGCAGTTACCAAACTTAATCAGAGTTTTAGAGCATATGGATTAATTTTGCACACTGGGACTGACAAATTATCAAAGACAATCAAAGAAAGGCTATTTCCGTGAACTAACAGGCGCCATAGTTAAAATTTTCTTCCATAGCAGACAAGGCTGAAGTAGTAAATACCTTTACATGTTTCGACGATGGCTTCTGTCTTTGTCAGAAGCGCCACGCGATAGTCGGTGTGACCTGTGACGTGTTAAAAGTTCCTCTAAGGTCCGTCAGGTTGACCAAGCCCCCTGCCGACTGCTGGTTATCGGAGAAGTGAGTCCCATGTGAGGAACTTTTAACTAGAGAAACTTTTAACACACGTCACACCGACCATCGTGTGGCGCTTCTGACGAAGACTGAAGTCACAGTCGAAACATGTAAAGGTATTTACTACTTCAGCTTTGTCTGATATAGAAGAAAATTTAAACTACTCTACTTAAAGAAGACAAAATGAACATTCTCAACATGACAGACGCTCTTTTGACGGGGAAAAAAGCGTATCTCTGCAATTAAACCGACTAGAAGTGAGTCAAAACTTACATTAGATAAGCTGCAGGTGTATTGATTTGTATTTTAATCTGGTCAATAACTTAACTATCGTGTTCTTGTGATTGGCGATTCCATGTTTATTCAGTTTATTAAATAAGTAGCGAGAGGAGTGTGAGAAGAAAACAAATAATAATTAAAGAATTTATGGTTCATTAAAAACACAAGCTAAAGCTAAACCAAGCTAACCAATGTTAAACCAAAAAGATTTTTAGGTGTTTATCACAATGACATGAGAGAATGAGTTTCTGTCATGTACAAAACTTCACATTAAACATGTTTTCACTTTAGTCTCAGATCAGATTGTTTAAATGATCAGTGTGAGAAAAAGGGCTTTATAGAAGAATATATTTCACACAAACATCATCAGGGAAACGTTTTAATGAGATAAGAAGGTGGAAAGTGAATCAGATGAACACAAATGGCAGATGCAGAGCCTGATTTTTACATACAGACAACTGTTTCTGTCTGTGCCTGCTCATTTTTCTTCTGAATTATAAATTTAAAAACACTGCACTGAGCTGAATTTGATGCCAAACCCTAACCACTACTTTTTTGTGTGGCACAAACATTCATCATTATTGTGTTTACGTTACTAATAAGACTGAAGACAAAGAATTGAATTGCTAACATTTTAAGTATGTTTTTTCAAGATTTTTTTCACATTAATTTGGTTGAACAGAAACACAAATAAATGTACTGATAGAAAAAAGGTTCAATCATCAAGATATTTAATGAAAATGTCATTTAAAAGTTCAGCTTTCTTTTAGTTTGTAAAAAATCTCCCTACACAAGATGGCTGCCGGAACTGTTGTTATAGGTTACCATGGCTATGCTTTCTCTAGTCTCTAGTCATTATCATACCTCAATGGGTTAAAAGCTGTGCTTAGTAAAACAAATGATGGCTGTTTAATGCTGTACTAGGGAACATTCAAGGCAATCGCAACATCACGGAGCTTGGCAGGGGGCCGAGTCTCAGCTAGAAAAGTTTTACAGTCAATCTTTATTTTTAATTTGCCCAACATATTGATCCACAAACATTAGAAGAGTTTAGTTTGTCAAAATTATAAACATTATACATCCAACATGAAAAATCTACCTATATTCTTGAGATAACTCTGTTCCTTTAGATCAAATGTTCACATCAGCATTAACAATACCACATCCATTTGAATCTTCTGCTCATAACTCAGTCTTATGTCTGATTTCTCCTCTGTCATAACAGTTTGAGCAGGAGCCGAGCGCTGTGTCCCTTGTTGACTGTACAGAAAGTGCCCTCTCGACATGAGCAGGGGGTCTGGCCTTTGTTCGGCTGCCATCAGCACATGCAGCCTCCCGGGCCGCTCAGAAGGGGCCTGTCCCGTGAACGAACACACGGCCGGGGCAGGTGCCAGCTTGCTCCTGCCCTGACGCTCCAAAGGCAATGTCAAAGTCAGAAAGTGGACCTTCAGCCGCTTTTGGCATCTGTCATTGTTCGGGATCATGTTTTCTACAGCTGTTGTTGTGATTTGTCTCCTGATATGAACTTCTTACCGAATTGATCACCTCTTATAGTTACAGTTTTAACTCTTTTACTGCCAGCTCTGTTCTCGCTTTGACCCTCTTTCCCTGCCAGGCCTTTTTGCAAATTTAAAACAATATTCACAGCTCCACAAAAAACTTTGTGCAACTGGAATCATGACCTGTTGTACATTAAAAGAAACCTACAAGTGTCTACTTTTGTTTAAAAAAGAATCCGTTCAAAATTGCTTGTTTTTATTAGATTTCAGCGTTTAACGTTAGAGGTAACTTTTTTTAATACAAACTTCATGTCAGTGTTGTGTTCGTCTGTTCTACTTTTTAGTGAAAGAATATGAGCCTCTACAATAAAATAATGTCTTAAAGGTCGGGTAGCTGATTTTTACACTACAAGCACGATTTATGTTTTAAATCTGATATCTCTTTCTATCCTAAATCCTTCGACACATGGTTAATATTGTGATCTTTTATTTTTGGTTGCAATTACGGCCTAAAAAATACTTTCAAACAACAAAGTGAAACTGGAGAGGACCACCCAAGCACAGCCAATCAGAGAGCTGCATTCGGCTCCTGATGAGAACTAAAATTCATCATTGTTCAATTGAGACACTACTCACAAAGGCAGCATTTATCACATATTTTTTATTGGAAAAATAAAGTTTAAAAATGTACACATGAAAAAGTTAGTTATCCCAACTTTAAAGTGTCCATGACAGGTTGAACTACTCATTTCACAAAGACGTAGTTAAGATCATTATATTTAAGGTTTTACTCAACATTTTTCAAATTTCATTCCAGTTTGGCCATTTTTAACATTAAAAATTTACTTCCCGTTTATCAATGATGACATCACGCTAGGTAGTTGCCTAGCAACCATGCAATAAATTGGACCCAAACTCTTCAAATGTAACTTTTTTTTTTTAATTAAGCCATAAAAGTACACTAGAACTCACTTTTTTTGTTAAATGTGTGTTTACAGGGCCATAAAAATTGAAAATGTCTTTGTCTCCCTAGTGTGATGTCATCAGTTTAGAACTCTGCTCTACTTCCTGGTATTTTCAACATTTTTTCACATTTTTCTCCACAAACTTGTTCTTGATTAACGTAAAACTATCATTTATAATTACAACAGGTGTTAATCTACCAAACTTAATAAAAATTTTAAAAACGTTCAAACCTGTCATACGCACTTTAAGGTTAAAAAAAACATACAAGGTTTACATTAAAACAATGAGGACAAGTGTCTTTTTCATCTTTAAACCAACAAAAGCTGTGTTACAGACGAGAAGGCAGCAGCACTTTTCTACTTTCTGATGCAGATTCTATAGATTCAGCCTTTTTTATAGATAGATCTTCTGTCTACTGTTGCAGCAGATGTAAAAGTTCTGTAGCATTTCAGAGGTCCAAAGTTAGCATTCATAGCCGTTATGTCCCATCTCCATGGTTACAAGACAAACAAACAACTCTATTTACAAAATCCTGACTTATGACTGATAAACATCATAAGGTTGTTGAAGGTTAAAAGTATTTTCCCTGAAAATCTTTTGCTGCTTCAGGTAAAGCTAGCATTGATAGCATTAGCTTTTGCTTGATCTCTATAGTTACTAGAAAAACAGATGTCTCCTTTTCACAGTTTTGACATTACTTAGCTCATGTCTGTTGAACATCTGAGGCCTGAGCTAAAAAAAAAAAAAAAAATAATGAAATGAAAAAAGTGCTCAGTGTTTCAGAGAGACTTCGTTTCCATCAACCATTCCCATTTCATAGAGCGTAGATTATATGTTTGACTCTTCAAGGAACAACAAATCAAAAATCTTATTAGAGATTAAAATGGTTTCAAATGAGACTAAGTCAGATCTACAGCAATGGTAAGTCAGCGATAAGGCCGTTCAAAAGGATGCTTAACTCAAAAGAGACTAAAACATGAATAGATTTGTCTTTAAATAAAGCAATATTCAAAGTGCAGAAGGCTTCACACGTTCCACAGTTTGAGAAACGCTGATCTAATGTATTTTTCAAGGCGCACTTACTTTTCATTATTTATTCACATATTTGCTTCTCTCAATCCAGTAAAACTCTTTAAGAACTTTAAGTCAGTGGAGACCAGTGGCAGAGAGGGAAGCGATTCATCTAGCAGGACAAGGACGGCCAATCCAAGTCATAATTTCAATAGACATTTAGCAAAATTCCAAAGACTGATATTTTTGAGGTCTAATATCCAGTTGTTTTGTAAAGCTAGTCAGAAAAATCTATATTAGTTATGTTTTTCTAAATCTTGCAGCTCTGTTGGAAAGATTTTTTTAAAATTATCTATTCACAGTGATTCAGGGCATGTGGGTTTATGGTTCATGACACTAAATACGAGTCGAACTGTATCAGTGACATGTAACTTTCCACAGTCAATAATCCACACACACCCTGTTTGAAAGAGAGCTTTTGTTACAGATGAGCTCAGTGAGGACACTCCTGCACAACAAAAAGTTTGTGGCTTTAGTGAAAGTTCAGTCTGTTTTCAGTTTTTTCAAAATCCTTATACCAGTTTTGTTTTTTATTTCTTTTAAATGTTTTTGTAATTGTTTTTTGTAATAAGCAATTGTCCTCTCTACACCTGGAGCATTCTGTCTTCTAAAGTCCAGGTTTAGTTCGCATTAGCCAGACATGTCCAAACCTATAGGCCATGGGGTTCCAAGTGCGGCCATCTAATTACTTTTTGTTGGCCCTCAGACCTTAGACCTATTGGCCCAAACTACAAAAGCAAAGCTCTTTACATCAGCGTGTTTACATGATCAGAGAAATCAAACTAGCAGGGTTCCCACGGGTCCTGGAAAATCTGGAAAACACATGGAATATGAGAAGAACATTCAAATGTCATGGAAAAAGAAAACACTGTCCTGAAAAAGTCTTGAGACCTTTTAAAAAATGTATTATAGCACGCAAACAAATTAACTAGGTTTTTGTGCGCACAGCTTATTGTCGTTTCTCAGCAGTCACATAAAACGCTGTGAAAGTTTTCTGAAAAGACAGAGGCCGCTCTCTCTCACCTAACTAACGAGTCGTGTCATTAGCAGCAAATAGTGTAAAATAAAAGACTAAAGTAAATTGATAAAGATGTTCTACAGCGCCTAATAGTTCCGCACTAAAATTATTATTTGTTAGACAGTTGTAAATCTTTACATAATGCGTTAGAATAAAATATTCTTATTTATTTAGAAGAGCCTTCTGCTGCGTGTCCTCACCATTAGCCACTTTAGCACAACAGTTTTCCTTCTGTCACCACGGTCACACTTTGGACAATTTGGACATGCTATACCTCTTTTGAAAGCTTACATTCTGCACTGTTCAGTCGCTACATTTGTTTCTCAATT
This sequence comes from Mugilogobius chulae, assembly GCA_038363315.1. NCBI lineage: Eukaryota > Metazoa > Chordata > Actinopteri > Gobiiformes > Gobiidae > Mugilogobius > Mugilogobius chulae. The sequence continues at coordinate 7,774,817 of CM076397.1, read as the reverse complement.
AAAACAAGTCGCAATGCATGCACAAGCAAAGAAGCGCCAGCTACACTTAGCCACGTTAGCCGCTACATATCATAAACAGTTAGCCTACGGTACACTGGGCTGATATCTACAACTGACAACATTTAGAAGTTATAAATGTTTTCTTTCTTCATGTGTCACATCTGATTTTTGTTGATTTAGTCTGTTTGAGAGTTGACTTTAGGCTAATGTGAGGTAATATGAACTGTTCAATGGAGAACTCACTGCTGCAGTAGACAAGTAGGTATAGCCACATCATTTATAGATGTCTTGTGCAAGTAGAGCTGTGCAATATATCAAATTTTAGATGATAATGCGATAGTTGTCTTGAAGACATGCAAAATGGAATATCAAGTGTATCTTAAATAAAGTGAAATTATTGTAACAGTTCCAATAAGTGTAGAAGGTGGTATTTAGTAAATTAATCGCTCATTATTAGTGTCTTCGTTGCAAATGTTTATTAGTTTGAAAGCACATTGCAAATTTATTAAATTTTTTTTTACAGGAAATCTCATTTAGCTGCATTTTTTCTTTATAAATAGTAATTTAGCATCCAAAAACTGCCCTTTCAAGATGAAAGGGTCAGATATTTGGTCAAAACATTAAGACACTAGTTTTGAACAAAGTGTCTCTGGTTGGTTTGAGATAATATCGTCTGAATATTGTAATCGGAATATGCCCAAAAAAATAATCAAAATATCTATTTTGTCAATATCGCCATCTCTAGCACAAACTATACAGTCTTAAGAAACTCTGGTGACATTTGTTTGATCGATTATGTAGTTTTAAAAAAAAAACGAAATCCTTGCTCAACTCAAGAAAATGTGGAGAAAAGCGAGTAAAGTTTGGTTCATTGTTCACCATTTATGTCCACAAATGTCAGCTGCGTGAGAAAAAAACACAAAAGCAAACGCTGCCCTTTTCACGGGCCGCTCTGGCAGCGCGTTTGGCCGCCACGTCTCAACAGGTCTCGGCATTTGTCATTGTAAAACATCGGGGACTGTCTGTTTGTTGGCAGCGGTGCAGTGAGCGGTGTTGGTGCTGAGGAGCTCCTGGCCCCAAACCAAGTCGGATGTTGACACAAAGGGACAGACGATACACAGGCTCTTCATCAGCGTGTGGAAGAGAGCCTCTGGAGAGAAGCGGCGGATTCTCATGCTTTTGTCTTTAGTGTGAGGCTAGTGGAGGAAAAGTAACTTGGCCTTTTTCGAAAGTCAAATGCAACAGTCGAAGCAAGTCACTGTTTTGTAAGTCTCTAGTAGGGATGTCACTGTATCACGATTATTGCAGGACAAAACATCACGATTTAGCGATTATTCATAATTATTATCACTTCTACCAAAACAGCGGAACTTTCTTTTTTTTCAGTTCATTGTGAATCACATGACAAGTTTGTGACAGGCTTTACCAAAGAAACTTTCTCAGTCAGGCATGTTGATGTGATATTGAATGTAATGCGTTTGTTTTAATATAAAATTGTTAAAAAACAAAACAAAACAAAAAACTATAATTTTACTTCTGAAATTGTATTTTTCTATTGTTGAAAGAAAGTATTTTGCTTCTAAAATGGCCATGCATTATTGTTTTGATGCCAATATTGAGCTTTGTTTTTTGACCTTCAGATACTTTTTACTGAAGCAAAACAAATTTAAAAAGACATGTTTATCTGAGATAAAACATATCTGCGGCAAATATCTGCTTTTTTTTTTTTTATCCGCTAACTCAATATTTTGTCCATTGCTAGTTTCAGAGTGAACTAACAAGACTTAAATTTGCTTCTAAAATTGCCACAATGATAATTTTATTGTTACGATTATATTGTGACATAAATAATCATGAATATCGTCTCAAGTAATTCTTTGTCCTCAAGTCCAAGTCCGTGACCCACAAGTCAAATCCTAACTCACAAGTCCAAGTTGAGTCCAAGTACTTAAATATACGAATTTTTATGCTTTGTGAATGTTGCCCATGCCAATTAAATGTAAAAAAAAATATATATATGCTGTGAACTTATTTCTGCACTTCTGTGATTAAGTTTTCCAACTTTCACATTTGTGTGATAATAGACTGTGAGCTCATTTTCTTCTTGTTGCAATGCAAAAAGTGAATGGGTCTAGTCTAGTAGAAATGTCCTTCCCTGCCAGGCCTTTTTGCTCATTTTAAGCAATATTCACAGCTTCACAAAAAACTTTCTGCAACTGGAAACATGACATGTTGTACATCAAATGAGACCTACAAGTGTATACTTTCATAAAAAACATGTTATTCTACATTAATCATGTAGAATAACATGAATAACTTGACTTTTGCAATTTAAACTAATCAAAACAATCCTTTGTTGCGGCCTAATCCAGGGCTTAAAGTTCTCAGTCACTGTGACGAATTTCAGTCAGTTTAAAAAAATATAGGAACATTTCTATTAGTGATGCTTTCTTAAACGTTTATACTGTACCTAACATCGCCCGTCAGGCGTTCTGTCGATTTATTCACATTAAAAAGTGGATTCTTGTCCAAATCCGACAAGGTAATTATAGAAGCATATCGTATACCATGGTCAAGAACTGCACCTATAAAAAAGCAGAAGAAACTTCTCAAAATCTACCAAAATGCAGTAAATTACTTTTGTTTTCAGTAAAAGTATAAAAAGGGGGAGGACCCCCTTTTTATGCAGGAGATTATACATTTCTCATCACAAGTTTCTTCTTATTACAGTACATCGATCTCAATTCTCATTGATCTGGGGCTTATCATAGCTAAGCTGTAAATGTATTATCACTAAGATCAGACCTATTTCCTTAAAACATATGCCACAGTATTGTTATAATTAAAATGCAACTAAAATTTTCAGTTGAATCTTTTTTTTTTTTTTTTTGCGTTAACCCCTGCCCTGATCAGAAGTAGATATATATAAGTGGGCGGGGATAGGTGGTAGGTGAAAACAGGACTTTCCTGAGCACTCAAGCATCAGCTGTAGGACAATACAAGATTATCAAAAATGCTGGAATCAATCAATCCAAATACAACTTTGAGTAAACGATGGAAGAACTATTATAACATGGTGACAAACTTAGAAAAAGGATTTTTTTTTCTTTGAGGCAAACTATGACTGGAAAGAAGAAAAACAGATGTGTTCATTATCTATATCTATCCTGTTGTTACAATCCACCAAGTGCCATGTGTCTTGTAGTTTGACCTTTTCATAAGCAAAGCTCCCATTCACGCACCAATTGTTCCAAGTTGGATCTGCACCTCGGTGTTTCTCAGAAAAGCCGGACAGTTTGTCTTGATTGGTCGAAGCCTGTTGACAGATCAGGCCTGGCTCAGCTGCTGAACTTCCACATGCAGTGTCCATGGTTCCACTTCTCAGAAAGACAGTCACATGTAGGTCACTTTTAAGTTCACGTGCGTATGATAGTTAGATTACATTTTTAGTAAAACATAGTAAACATGATAATGATTAAGATTTACCTTGTTTTTACCCATTTTGGTTGTTTTGGTGACTAATTTCCAGTGTTGCCAGATTTTCAGAGATTCATTTCTGACTTTTTTCCAACTTGTGTCTGGTGTTCAAATTTCTAAATGGCTTGGCTCCTGGCTGTTTGAAGGATTTTGTGGATTATCGAGGTGTAAATTCAGCGCGATCCACAAGAGTAGTCTTTGTACATGACTGCATCATACCCTTCATTCTACTTTTGGTCAGTCTGCCTTATCAGTGAAGGCCACCACACAGTGGAACATGCTGCCTGAATACATTAAAACATGTGTTACAATCCATGGTTTTAAAACTGAGCTCAAAAAATACCTCAAGAGCATCCAGCATTGTAACCATTAGCCCCAGTTGGTCCTTAAAAGAAAGTCTTCAAAGTTGTCATCTGGACAGAGTTTCTGAAGATCAAGAGTCTTAAATGTTTCGACTCTCTTCCGAATGTCACTTACAATCAAATCCTAAGATTGAAAGTGACTTTTGGATGAGAGTTGAAACGTCTTGATCTTCAGAAACGCTGTCCAGATGACTTCTACTATAGATCACTCCTATACGGATGAGGGATTACACCGTCCACTAGTTGGTTCTGTATTTCTGTTACTGGCTCTGTAAGAATCTGTATGCATGTATGTGTGGAGTGTAATATGTATTTTATTATGTGTGTAAATGTTATGTACTGTATGTAGGATCAGTGTTTGTGCGCTGTTCCTTTCCCTGCCAGGGGACTAAGGCTAACTCTGGTACAATGCTCAAGTGGCAACATTTATGTTCTAATTGTACATGGTCCCCTTTTAAAATAAATTAAATTAAATTAATAAATAATAAGCAACAAGCCTTCTACAAAAGCCAAAACAAACCATCTTATCAATAATCAAAACTTTAAAACACATTTGTGCTTCATATTTCAGTCATCAGTGGGGATATTTTCGAGGATCAAACTTGAAAAACAGCTAAGATTCTCAAACCTTTCTGTCAAAATAGGATGCACCGATCGATACTGGGATCGGATATAGGTGCCGATCCAGACATTGGCTGGATTGGGTATCGGCTCCATGATGTCGGTTCAGCCGATATCATTGTTGTGGCTTTAATTGGACATAATGAGACAAATCTACTGGCTGGTGTTGATTCAGAACATCTCATAATGGGTGACATTTTATTCAGATTAAGTTGTTAAGGTGTGAATTGCACTATAAATAGTAGTTACATAACACTACATAACAAATGTCTTATGCTTTGAATAGAAAAATAAGGTATTTCACTTCTTACACTAGTATCAATTAATATCGGGTATCAACAAATACTTAAGCCAAAGTATCGGAATCGGTATCGGAACAGAAAAAGCTGGATCGGTCCATCCCTAGTCAAAAATCATAAGCCACTTTCCAAATAAAGACGCCCAAAGTTCCTATAAAGATGCAGACTTGGCAACCTTTGGCAGTTTTCATCTGATCTTGAACAAAGTAACCTATGTCCAGACTGTGGAGGCTCTGCAGAGGCTAAAACACAAATAATGAAAGAAGTAAAACATGACGTTTGAAAGTTGAACTTACACTGTTACTAAAATAGCCTGAAACAAATAATTATAACCATGATAAATGCTAGCCTTAGGTATGTCGTCAACTATATCGTTACCGCAAATGTTCGCTTTTATACCGTGATAAAATTTTAGGCCATATTTACCATCTTAAGCCAGAACAATCCAAATTTTCCAAAATAAAGACATGAATTATTTCACTTCATGTGTCACAAATCTAAATTACACACTGGTTTGACTTTCAGAATCCATTTACAAAAAAATATTCACATTTTTTGAGACATACTTGTAGGTCTCCTTTAAAACAACATTGATTATATAATATATTTGATTAGTTTCTTCTTTCTGACCTTTTGATATGATATTGTGGCTAAAAGTCGTTATGTAAATGATCCTCGCCTGTTTTTTCATTCAGTCCGTGACGCCATGTTGTGCATAATCGGTCGTAGTATCTCCTTGGACACAGTTTTCACTTTAACTCGGCCGGCGTGAAGGTTGGTGGAAGTGTGCCATTTCCCCATTTCCTGGAGCTTTTCTGTGCCAATGGAAGCCAAAGTGGGTCAGCGTCGTCCTCGGTTCCCAAATCAGCCTTTCCCTCTGAGACCAGCCCATTTACAGCTCACAAAGATTTCGTTTCCTTCTTTATTTTGTTCTTTTTTTCCTCTCCCTTCCATTGGCTGACAGAACGGCTCAATGGCCACCCAATAATGAGGCTACTTTACCAGTTTACCCCAGAGCCGAGTCACTGCCAAAAGAAAACTCACAGTCGTTTGTCTTATGACGCTAAAAGTACACAACGTCTCCACAGGTGTTTCCCTAGAGCTAGGAGGGTTTTCGTGTACATTTTGTTGCCGTTGATTCAGAATATAGCTTGACGAATTGTTTCTGACTGCAGACTACATAGTGTTTAATCAAATCAATCCGTGAAATATTGTCAGAAACTTAAAGAGTAACTGATTTTAGGCTATATACATTTGCAGAGACTTTTATTATTTGTGCCATGTCGAGAATATCAGGTTAATCACAGTTTTATACGACTTACCTTTTGATGACAACCATAATGCCAGTGTGGCCCTGGATCAAAGTGATTTTAAAACCACTAGCCCATCATATTTATTCACCACAATGAGTTTGTAAGTTCTTTAGGAAGAAAGAGTGGGGCTGTGAAGATCTCTGTCGTACATTTACTCAGTCTCATTAATTAACTAGTGTATTTTGATTGTCGGATTTTTCAGCCAATCATGTGGTCTGGACTCCAAACAGGCTTGCAAAAGTGGAAGGTCCTCAGAGGCCTTTAAAGAGACGCCCAGTGGGTGTGAACAGACGTTGTTGACAGCACAAATATGGACAGTGAGCATGACGACGAGTGATGTGAGATTTGTGTGGGAGCGTCCTGACGTGTGGTGAGGTTTACAGCTGCTGAGGCTGTACAGCACAGGTCTAGTTGCTTACTTGCACCTCAAGTATGGGGTGTAACGGTACATATGGTTGTAGTGAATCATTTCGGTACAGCACGTTCGGTTTGGTGCACGTGTGTACCGTTTCAATACTATTTTTATGTAATAAATGTGATTTTGTGCGACCGGGGCAAAACCAATCACATGCAGCATGTTTCTACATGAACAGTATTAAGCGATGCAGCGCTAGCTTATATTTTGGAGTTTTGATAACTTGTCCTTTGAGTTTTATTCATTCGTGCTACTTACTTGGTGCGCGTTAATATTTTTGACTCCACGCTCGTAAACACTTCGGAATCATGCCAAGAAAAAGACGAATATTTGGACTCACCGCTGCTCCCGCGGCACAGTCACCTGTAGCACACACAGTCACAGCCACATGGCTTTGTGTGAGTCAAATCCTGCACTAACACTGCTCCTTGTGAAATAAGTCCATCGCCACATTCACATGTCCACTAGATAGATATGTGTGGATCAAACAGAACCGTCTCAAAGGCTCCAAAAACATGTGCCGCAGATTCAGGGAGATCATTTTATAATAAATAAATAAATACAAGCTCACTCTAAATAAAGATTTTGTTTCTTTGAGATATTCCTGCTGTAGAGCATCAGTGAAATGTTCAAATATTTATTGTCTGAGCCTGAGCTGAAAGATACCGAGCCGACAACATTCAAAACTGAAAACCGAACCGAATATGATTTTAGCCTACCGTCTAATCAAGATTAGCAAAGCAGAAGTTATTTCTTTCCTTACACATATCAAACTGTGATGCACAAAAAGCTATATATACATGCATTCTTTTTTTTTGTCATTAGGAATTGTATTTTTGGTGTTGCAGTGTCTCAAGCAATGACTTATTTTTGTTTATAAACTTTGTCTTACTATGAGAATGTAAATATACTTAAAGGCTTCTGGTTTGACTGGGAAGTACCTGCCCAAACAGGATTTACAAACATCCCTCAAATATGTCCATGTGGTCAGTCAAATGCTTCTTTGTGCTGATATACATGTTGTTTTCTGTGTTTTTTCTAGTTGGAGACAAAGTTCCCGCTGATATTCGGATCTGTTCAATCAAATCCACCACTCTGAGGGTCGACCAGTCCATTTTAACAGGTGACACACTTTCTCTGTTTATGAACCGGTTCTTAAACAAACAGTAATAACTTCACGTTTTTCTTTGCCTGAACTGTGTGTTTAACCAATTTATCTAGTTTTATTGCGTGTTTCTATTCCCCTGCTGTTCTTGATCTCTTATTTTAACTTATAAATCTGATCTTTGACGTCTCATTGACATTAACAGACTTAATTACAGTATGTACATTTTGTTTTGCAGGAGAGTCTGTGTCTGTGATCAAACACACAGATCCTGTTCCTGATCCACGAGCCGTCAATCAAGACAAGAAGAACATGCTCTTTTCTGTGAGTTTACACACGCAGTTCATCAAACAGTCATAAAAGAAGATCTGTCAAAACCCAAATTTTGCTCAAATAGTGTTATTCTGGCCGCAGCTAGTGCCAAAAAAATCTAGCCATTTTAGTAAAAAATAAATAAATAAATAAAAAGGCTGGTTCCTTATGGGGTTAATATACAGTAGTCATCTATTTGTTTTTAGTAACTCGCTCTGGAGTGTAAGTCGCACAAGCAAAAATACACATATTAGGAGAGAAAAACGCACTTTTTGCGGGAAAATAATTACGGCACGGTGGCTGAGCGGTTAGCGCTCTTGCCTCACAGCAAGAAGGTCGCGGGTTCGATTCCCGCACGGGCCGGGCCTTTCTGTGTGGAGTTTGCATGTTCCTCCCCGTGTCTGGGTGGGTTTTCTCCGGGCACTCCGGTTTCCCCACCAACCAATAACATGCATGTTAGGGTAAAATCCTCCAGCTACGGTAGTCCTGACCAAGCCTAGCATCAACACCTGGAGATGGGTCCCCGAGCGCTGCACTGCGGCGATCACTGCTCCTGAGGAGATGCCCCAGAGGCATGAAGGATGGGTCAAATACAGAGGACAAATTCCCTACGGGGACAATAAAAGTATAAAAAAAAAATAATAATAATTCGACACCATGAACTTCGAGCCTTTTTTGACATGGATATTGCACAGAGGCTAAAGAACGCTGACATGAGGCAAAACTACAAGATCAAAACATGACTAGACTCTGCATAAATCAGCTTTTATATTTTCACAAAATCATCTGCTATAAGAATGAGCTTACCTGAGACAAAGTTCCACACGTCTCTTTCCGCTAAATCCAGCTTATTTAGCCCAATCTCTGTGTGTTATTTCCGTGCCTTTGTGCATAAAATACAGTCTTTTATTCGTTCTTTGGTAAAGTTTTCCCCTGCGCTGTTTCTGCGAGTTTGGTCCAAAAACTGTTGAATCCTATGTTCTATCGTTCCGTTTCCCTTTTGGATCCATGGCCCTGACGCTCCTGCCGTTTGGCTTGTTTACAACAGCGCGGCTATGACGTCAATCTTCGTTGACAGAAATGTTGAAATTAAATATTTATTCTGCACATTTTTACAGCATCGGAAAACTTCAAGAGTTTGACATATTTTCCTCAAAATTCTATTAAAACAATAAACATATTCACACAATTTTTCACTTTCATTATTTTTGAACGGCCTCCAGGGAGCTACTAGGGGGGCACTAAAGAGTTGCCGACCGGTATAGATCTTTTTGTCTCTCAACAGCAGGGCACAGGAAAGTTATTGCTTTTATTTAACAAAATATACAGTATATAATAATAAAAAAAATTGATTAAAAGGTACTTTTTGTTTCTGTACTTGCCAGCAGGAAGCAGCTCCCTATTATTTAACAAAAGTAAAACTGAGGAAGGTATTATTGCTACATACAATATAACTACCATTTCTTTTCCTTCCATTTCCATTCACTACTGCCTTCATTTCAGCTAAACTAAGTGTGTCTCTTTCCAGGGCACAAACATTGCCGCTGGTAAAGCCGTGGGCGTCGTGGTGGCCACAGGTGTGAACACTGAGATCGGGAAGATTCGTGATGAGATGGTGGCCACGGAGCAGGACAAGACGCCTCTGCAGCAGAAACTGGACGAGTTCGGGCAGCAGCTGTCCAAAGTCATCTCCATCATCTGCATCGCCGTGTGGATCATCAACATCGGACACTTCAACGACCCGGTGCACGGAGGCTCCTGGATCCGCGGGGCCGTTTACTACTTTAAAATCGCTGTGGCGCTGGCGGTGGCTGCGATCCCGGAGGGGCTGCCCGCCGTCATCACCACGTGCCTGGCTCTGGGGACGCGCCGCATGGCCAAGAAGAACGCTATTGTGCGAAGCTTGCCCTCCGTGGAGACCCTGGGCTGCACTTCTGTCATCTGCTCCGACAAGACGGGAACGCTGACCACCAACCAGATGTCTGTGTGCCGAGTAAGTGCGTCCCAAAACACACACACACTCTCAGGTCATATCATGATGAAGACTGGGAGAGGGACATGTTTGTGGTTTTTATACTGTCTTTGGAGGGAATTAGCAAAATCAAAACCCACAAATTTCATAATTATCAGTATTGTTTGGGAATTGCTCCACAAACTTGTAATCTTCACACCACACACCATAATTTTTATGAGGTAAAACATTTTCTATTGTTGGTTAGATTTAGTTCTGGGTAATTACTCAAGGAATAGTGGCCAACTTTAATTTCTTCATGTGTCAATAATTAATGTCATTTCTAAAAAAAAAAAAAGATTTGCATTTTTCATAATTTTAGCCAAACAATCCACTTAGCTCTTGTTGTTTTGGTAAATTTAATTTAAAGACAGTTAAAATATGCTCAAACAAAGATACATTTTGAGTCTTTATTCACTCACTGTCCAATTTAATCTAATTTTACAGTGTATATTTCAATCCTGATTTAATTCTGCCTTAGATCTTGTTTAGTCTTGGTTTAAATATGGTTTAATGCGGAGATTCTTCCGGTTCAGACTTGGGTAGTTTAACGCTAATTTGGACATTTGGTAGAGCAATAAAATTGTTAGTATCACTATAGAAATATATTTTGGTATATTGTCAAAAACTATGATGTTTTGTGCAGCCACTCGGCCCAGAAGCCAAAGTCGTCGGTAAAATATGGCCCTCTGGAAAATAAAATTGAATAGCCCTGGCCTACATGTTTTGAGCTTTAAAGGACACATAATATGCAAAATCAACTTTTTTGAGTTTTAAATCTTATTCTAAATGTTCTTCTTCATCTATAACACTTTTGAAGTGTGTTTTACGAGAAATGTTTTGTTCCCCCCAAAACACTGTTCTGAATGTCCCTGATCTGTGATGTCAGAGATAGATCTCTGAGATCTTCTGCTCTGTTTTTAACTCCATAAATCATCCAGACTTGATTTGAGCATTTCTGCGGCATTAGCATATCAGGAAAGATCTATTTGTTTGTGTTACCTGTGTAATTTTCTTTGCAGTCTGTAGATAGAACTCAAACTTCATTTTTGATGTGGGAAACACATGACTGTCACTTGTGATTTACAGCACTGTTTTTATTAGTTCTGAAGATTCCAAAGTGGAGGTGCTCAGAAGCAGGTTTTATAGACAAGAACAACACAAAAAATGCATAATTTTTGTCCTTTAAGTGTTGTGTGAACAAAGTTTCAAACATTATGACTATCTTGGTGAACATCAGTAAAAAGTCCTTATACTCTAAATAATGGTACAACCAGGATATCAGCTGAAACAACTGTTAGATATTTGGTCCCAGTATAAAGAGATCATCATCAACCACTGACCCACGTTCTACTGAAGATTGAGACTGTGTTTTTCTCTGCGTTTTTTTCACTCACAGAACGTAGCGTGTAAGGGTCGTAGGGTCAGATTTCATTCACAGATGTTGAGTTGGCAGCATGGCTGTTGTTTCCGCACGGTGATGGGCTCTTGTTGTTGTCTTGTGTCAGGCGGCTGCGACTCTTTCTTCTCCTGGGCTGCGTGCGTAATCCATGTTGACAAACAAATAATCCCTGTACAGGTACATCACTATTCAAAATGCATATTTTTGGTTCTTTAAGACAATATCAAACAAGTAAAAGCTGAAGCATGGTGACTGAAGAGATGTAGACTTTAGGTACATTCACATACTAAACTTTTAGAATTATCCTGAACTAATCAAGCAATTTAAAACCAAATTTGACATAAACAGAACATTTTAATTAACATCATTAGTATCAAGAATCGAATATATTCCTTTATAGTAAACTGATATCATTAGTATCATGAAACACTAAGGTCAGCAAAACATGACATTGTCACAATTTCTGTTCAATCTGAGGCCTTTCCACAGCTCATAGGTTGTTTGGAACTTAATAATAATCTTTTAGTTGCGATTAATCAATGAACTTGTTGCAGCCCTATTATTTTGACTGTTTATTGTGATAAATATTAGAACAAGCTGAATGACACATGCCGCATAGCCTAGCCAAGTCAATCAAATAAAACAAATGCAAAGAGTAGGGCTGTCAGTTTTATCGAGTTTTTATTGCGTTATCGCAAAACTATTTAAATGGCAATCATTTTTTTGATGCACATTTATTGCATGCTTATTTTTCACCATTGAAGCTCTCCAATGAGGTCCATAGAAAAACACTGTGCACAAGTAGAAAGAGACTAGACAAGGCTCTGATGGATCACTTTTGTAGACTTTGGTAATGTTTCTACTCAATCGGACCACTGTCTGAGCAGAGATGTGTTTGTTTACCTCGACTCTGTCCATGTGCAGCTCGATCAGCTAAGGAGGAGGCTGTTCCTCGAGTTTCCATTTCCCCGTGTATCGATGACGTTGCGGTCTGTGGTCACTAAATGTGATGTTTGTACACTTAAGTTGTTGAAACTGTCCAAAATCCAGAATAGTCTTTCAAAACTCTTTCAAAAACGTTCGAAGTTCTACTTTTGGCTCTGCTAGTTAGCGGTAAAGCTTCGCTACTTCAAACTAACACTTCCTGTGGCTCCTACACAATAAAAGCTCCACAATAAAAATCTCCAGCTGCAGAAAGTGCTTTATTGTGAAAGAGAAGTGTAATAAATGCTTCTAATGAGTGAGACATCTCAAAATCACCATTTGGCCTAATGTTTTGGGAAAGTCTACAAAACATTATTTTACACTTCAAGAGAGTAACACATTTAAAAAATATTAAATAAAAATTATTCGTGAGTTAACTCAAGACAACCATGCGATTAAACAGCCCTAATAAAGAGTAAAACTTAATCTCAAAAATGTGCGAGGGGCCACTTTGAAACAGTAAGAGGGGCCACATCTGGTCCCCACTCCGCAGTTTGCCCAGTTTTGCTGTAAAGAATAACCATTATGATTATGAAATTACAATTACAACTATTTTTTTTATAGTGCTAAAGTTACAAAAGGATAATTCATTCCAGCTAGAAAACACAAGATAATATTGTTACTGGGAAGCTACACAGGAATACCCACGTTTTACAGTAGGAAAGACGATTGTAATCTACTGATGCTAAGTCTCAATCACCACCGTCTAGCTCCCTCTGCAGGCCAACAATGAGCTCAGCAACTATAGACCTTCAGCTTCACAGGGGAGACTAGACTTTGACACATTTGGTGCATTGCCGAGCTGCTCCACACTCTGTTGTTTCTGTTTTTTTCTTCCTGCTTCTTGTGTTAAGTTGACAGCTTCCCAAACGCAAATAGAAACCAGTGGGATTTCTTCTTCACATTTATGAACAGATCTGCCTGTAATCTTAACAAAGTGTTGGGTGACTTGCACTGCTGCTGCTGTTGCGTAACTTTCCCTGCGTCACCAAGAAAGAAAGAAAAAACCTTGCTAGCGTTTCTCTTCTCTCTCTCTCTCTCTCTCTCTCTCTCTCTCTCTCTCTCTATTCTGATGTGTGAGTGACATCACTGCAGCACAGCCCAGCGCAGAGAGGACAGAACAGGTCAGACACTACAGATAAAACTCATTTGTATTAGTTTATTTTTATTAGTTTTATAAGATCAACATTTAGACTTTTATGTGCAAACGATGTGCTCCTAAGAATGTTTCATAATTTTATTTCAATCCACATTAACCATAGATTTATAGAGAACATTGTTATTTCAAAAACATTTTCTCAAGTTTTTTTTTGCAAAGTAGTAAGTAGTAGGTGTGGGTTTCTGGATCCCGGGCAAGTGCACTTAGACACCTCTCCACAGATCTTACCTATAGAGGTTTTTTTTTTATCAACATGAGCGATGCGCACAGCCTGCCTCCAGAAAGATACAAACTGTGAAAACAAGTTAAAAAAGCATCACTACAAGAGTTTATCACTGTGAGAAGTTGCTAAATCAACATTTGTGAATGAAATTCGACCCTACGATCCTTAAAAGTTACATTCAGGTGAGTGAAAAAATGGCAAGAAAAACAATGTCTCAAGCTTCAGGAGACAGACGTCTGTCAGACCGGTTCAGACCTGATCAATACAGATAGCTGTCGTCTTGTTTTGTTCAAAGAAGTTTCCCCATATAACCAGACGGAGACCGGCTCTTTTTGCGCTGTAGGGAAAAAAGTGACGTCGGCTGAAAATCCCTGTATAACCTGGCCTCGCTTAAGGCATCTTTAGCTGAGAAAAGTTTCAGAATCTGAATTTAAAACGGAATTAGATTTTTTATAATTGTCACAGAGTACAATGAAATTACAATTCCAAAAGTGAACCTTCGGGCCGCAGGGTCGTGTGCACCACCACTCACTCAGAACATTACCTCAGCTCAAGTTTAGCAAAGCCTGTGTCTTAACTGAGCTTCTCACCCTCAGTCACACGGGAGGAACTCGGAGTAGAGCCGCTGCTCCTCCACATTGACAGGGGCCAGCTGAGGTGGCTCGGGCATTTGTACCGGATGCCTCCTGGACGCCTCCCTGGTGAGGTGTTCCGGGCATGTCCCACTGGGAGGAGACCAAGGGGAAGACCCAGGACACGCTGGAGGGACAATGTCTCTTGACTGTCCTGGGAATGCCTCGGGATCCTCCCAGAAGAGCTGGAGGAGGTGTGTGTGGACAGGGAAGTCTGGGCGTCCTTGCTCAGACTGCTGCCCCCACGACCCGACCCCGGATAAAGCGGAAAAAATGGATGGATGTGTCTTAACTGACTTTTGTGTTTGAAACAACTAATCGATTTAACGAAAGAATAATCGCCCAACTTATTGAATAACAAAATAATCGTTAGTTGCAGCCATATGCCCTGTTTCCATAGGCTCTGGTTTGGGTGGTATGATACGATCTTATGCTGTTTCCACTGCACAAAGCGAACTGTTCCGCCTTGTTTGCTGGGTCCAAAGTGAGCTGCTTTTACAGTGGAACAGACCTTACAGCGGTCCTCCCTTTAGGCTCGATGATTGGACAAGAGAAAACTCAGGCTCAGGCCAAAACCAGACGGAAAAGAGCCGATAGAAACATGAAATAATGTTCCTCACCAAAACATAGCATAATAAAAAAAATGTATAATGTATTTTTGTCTGACATTCATTTGAGTAAACTAGTGTTCTCTCTTCTTCTTCTGGTGGTCTTGTGTTGCCTGTGAGCTGGCGGTGGCTTTATCTGGGTTCGCTGAGGTCCAGTGCTGCAGTAGCACTGATAAAGTACTAAGCCATTACTTCTGCTTTTTGTGATTTAGAGGCTGCCACTGTGAGCCATTCATTAAACTAGAGAAAGTGGTGTTTATCTCTGAGGCGCCGAAAGACTTTGAAGGTGCATGCAGATCCAGGTGAAAAGAACTGTCTGTGGTTTTCTGGAAATCACAATGCTCATCAATAGGAGTGGGCCAAAGGATGGTAATCATGTGAATGTTGTTTTAAGTATACTGTATATCCTGTATATTGTTTATATAAACAAAAAAAAACTACAAAAAAACAGATGTATTTCATAACTAATTTCTCTTTTTCGCCAGACCTATCAATTAAATTTGAAACAAAAGAGTTTAAAGGCATGCTTTTATCACATTCTCGTTGAATCTTGTCATCAGGGTTCTTCTAATGATGTTCATTTTGTCAATACCGCCTCCACATGTGCTCATCACTCGCTCTGCCTTTGTTTTGTATTCTTTCTATAAATGTTATGTGGTTTAACTGGGATTTATGAAAGCAAACACTTATCAGCTCTGAAAAATGTACAAAAAGTACAAATGAATGTGTGTTTTTTTGACTGAACAGCTGTTGTGAAGACGAGACTACTGAGGTAGAGACATTTGGCACATGTTTTAGGGCTGAAAAGTTTCTCTCTCAACCCAAAAAGTCATTCAAAAAGAGAAACTTTTTCACAGTTGTAGGGCGTTACAGTGTCTACAACAAAGGTCTCAAACTGGTGGCCCGGGCTCCAAAAACAGTCCTCCAGATGATTTCATGTGGCCCCTAGGATGATTTCTGATTATATTGATTGTGGCTCACCAATCACATGTTTAATGTTTGATGTTTATTAAGGACAATGTACAATTACATGAAGCACAATGGCAGAGAAGCTTGTACCAGATTCTAACTTTTACAACTCATTTCCATCTGTAGTCCTGGAGAGGAGAGAGGAGAGGCATTGGACATGTGTTTGGTTGTAGGAGGACCCTGAGCACCTGGGCAGACACGGGGAGAACATGCAAACTCCACATATAGTACAGACCAAAAGTTTGGACACACTCAAAGACTTTTTTTATTTTCACCGCTATGAACATTGTAGATTCACACTGAAGGCACCCAAACTATGAATTAACACATGTGGAAGTATGGTACACAGTCAAAAAGTGTGAAACATCTGAAAATATGTCATATTCTAGGTTCTTTTGCTTTGATTCCTGCTTTGCTCACTCTTGGCATTCTCTTGATGAGCTTCAAGAGGTCGACACCTGAAATGCTCTTCCAACAGTGTAGAAGGAGTTCCAGAGATGCTCCTTCAAGCATCTCAGGGAACTCCTTCACACTGCGGTCCAGCTCACCCCAAACCATCTAGATTGGGTTCAGGTCTGGTGACTGTGGAGGCCAGCTCATCTGGTGCAGCACACCATCACACACCCTCCTGGTCATTCATGGTTTGGATGCCTTCAGTGTGAATCTACAGTGTTCATGGTTACCCATTTGTATTTACTTTCTCACTTGTATGTGTGTGTTATAAAATATAAAACAAAGGCTATGGACATACATATGTGCTACTTTAGGCTTTACATAGCCTACTTTGCTTATTTATATAGACTATAATGTACAGTTAGTCCAGTATTTTACAATGTGATCCTTGACCAACTCTGACCTTGATTATCCATCTGAGTTTGAGACCCCTGCTCTACAAAATTCTGGTTTTGCAGCATATTTAATTATGGAGGAAAATAGTTGTTTAGAACAAATTGATGATTTATAGCCTGGGCCATTTTGCATGTTTTTGTTTTCTTTTTGTCCAAACATGGTTGAGCTTTTGTGTCAATAAACCATAAATGTATCTCATGGAAACAACAAGACACATCTGTGTGGAATGTTTGTGGGTCAATTTAAGCATCAAAACACTTGTAATTTAACAAAATGTTCAAAGGTCCTAAACAAACAGAAACTTATACAGTATACAAAAGTCAAGCCTATTACAAAACAGTGGTCGCTTCCATTCTTGAGTGGGACAGGGGAGTTTGCATGTTCTTTCTATGCTCCGGTGGGTTTTCTCAGGCTGCTCAGGTTTCCCACAACAACCCAAAAACAGGCTAATTATTAGTGCTTCGAACCAGGATCTTGGCTTAAGATGTAAGAAAGAGATCCAAGTGGCACTGACGAATGAGTTAATTTACCAAAAAGTCAAGCTCATTACTGCACCTTAGAAAAACACCGCTGGTCTGTCAGTGTCAGAGCACTTTTTAGAACATAGCTTAATCATTATATAATAAATTCAACTGGAAAAGCTACATAAAGGTGCTCCATTTTTGCTTCTTTAACAATGTAAGGAAAGAAATATTTCAGTTTAGGTTTTTTACAACAGTCCACGTTTAGCTCACTTTGGCTCTGTGCACAGAAGTCAGTTGGCTTATTTATTTTCAAAATGCTAACTTCCTGTTGGCATGTTCATTTCCTGTTTAGTTCATTTCTATGGGGGTTCACTGCCTCAGT
Organism: Mugilogobius chulae; assembly: GCA_038363315.1. Taxonomy (NCBI): domain Eukaryota; kingdom Metazoa; phylum Chordata; class Actinopteri; order Gobiiformes; family Gobiidae; genus Mugilogobius; species Mugilogobius chulae. The sequence goes on along the minus strand of CM076397.1, from coordinate 7,757,230 downwards.
CTAAAATGAAAAAAATACTTTAAGGTCAGGCAGTGAACAGTTGGTGTTTTTCTTTGAAAACATGTTAAATACTTTACAAATGAGGGGAATATTTCACCAAAGGACCAAAGTGTGTTTAGAAAAAGAAGTCTTTATCAGTCAATGCTAACGCTAAAGCCTGACAGTTTGAAAATAACCAACTTCTATGCACACGTCAGTAGGGGTGGTCATTCCCCAATCGGAGTCACTTGCCGAAATTGAGTCAATCATGCTAGCCGTTAGCTTGACTATATTTTCATTGTTTAAAGGGCACTATGTAGAAAAAAACAAACAAAGTGATTTCCACTTTTGAACACCAGAGGGAGCCTTTCACATGCATTTTGCCTATTAAGCATGATGCCATCTAGCGTCAATGATCCACATTCCGGCCCGTAATAAACATTTCAAATACGTATAAATGTATCACAATTGATGTGGATTGGTTAACAGTGCTCTCTTAAGTATTCATGTTGTAAAGAATAAATATGATTTAAATGTTTGTGGACTATTTGTGATAATTAAAATTCCTCTCAATCTTACACAGTACAGCCCCTTTAAACTGCCAAAAATGGTAAAAAATTGTATCTGTCAGTTGTAACCTTAGATCTCCTCATATGAGATTAAAAAACGTCTGTTAACGTTGATTTTTGTGAAAGTCACATAAAATCTTGTACTTTCTACACTCATAAAAAACTAACTTTGGTGACCTCAAAGTTTTACTGCTCCAAGGGTTTGTTTAAGTTTATTAACAGTTAAATATTGTGTTTTCTTATGTAACCTAAAACAAACATAGTATATAGCATATTCTATGTTGTTTGTCCTCGTAGCTGTTGCTGTAGTCAACACTAAGTTTATGCTCCTGTGCAGAAGCTTCTGGGCATGCGCACATCGACTTTTGACTTAATTCGGCACTGACTCTGATTGGGGAGTGACAGGGTCCCTAGGGGTTATGCACTAACGTCTTCCAGTCTCAGATTGACAAGGTCGCTACATCCGGTGGCGAAGTTGCCATAGTTACAGTTGTTTACTCCAAATGCGATGGACATCAGACGAGAGATTTTGGGCAAGTCCTGAAGCAATCTTAATAAAAAAAGTGGTTTTTTTTGTCATCTGTTGTAGACACAGCGACGGCTGTAACAGCAGGAAAAGTGCAGCTTTAAACTGGGTTTTCATGGGGAAAAGTTGTGAAAGTGAGCAAACTCCTCAAACAGAAGCTATGAACCCTGGCAGAGGTGCTGTGGGCCACCTCTTGGTGTTGCCAGACTTTCAGAGCGCCAAAACGTCAGCCCCCCGTCTACAGCGCTTCTGCCTGGGCTCATGTGCACAGCAATCTTGGTCTGTGAGTTGTACGCTCACACTTTTACAACTTTTCCTTAAGAAAACTCGGTTCAGAAGCGACTCTTTTCCTGCTGTTACAGCCGTCGCTGCGTTTAAACAGATGACAAAAGAAAACTTTTTTGTTTTTTTTTAAGAGAATTGCTTCAGCCCAAAATCCCTCCCTCCATTGCATTTGGCGTAAACAACTGTGTCACTATGGCAACTACGTCACAGGATGTAGCAACTTTGGTCAATCAAGACGAGAAGACGTTCAGACAGTAGACAGTGGTCTCATTTTTCACAATGTGCTGCATTTATCATTTACTTTCTGATACTTTTTAACACAAATGTTACTCATTTATAACTAAAAAAGTTAGTTACCCCAACAGAGCCTCAGCTTGACAAAGTGTCCAAAGGTTTCAAAAACACTTTAAGATTGAATTTCAGGTCATTTTAGACAGGCGTTTTAAGGAAAACAAGCTGAAATGGTGAAAGATTAAGCCTGTTTCTATCACTACTGCCACCTGCTGCTCAAACAGAGAACTATCTGCTCTGCTGATGTCTGATTATGGGAAAAGTGAAGTTTATTTTTGTTCTTGCAGATGTTCATCCTCAGCAAAGCCGAAGGGGACAGCTGCTCCCTGAGCGAGTTCACTGTCACAGGGTCGACCTACGCTCCAGAGGGAGAAGTGTGAGTGCAACAACAAACATCATCTTCTTTGTCCCAGAGCAGCAAACTTAACTCGTTTAACAGCTCAGACAGGATTTATGTAGGTTCCCACACAAACTCATTTAGCCACACACTGCTAACTGAAGAAATGTGAAAAAAAAATGTCAGTATTTTTCCTTTTTTTTTATTATTTTATCTGAAAAATGCTCCTCAACATTCGCAAAAATATGATAACAAAACTTGATACTAGCTGTGTGTTTCTTGACTGTTGTTGGCCTAATTTTTGTTTGTGGAGCTTTTATTTTCCAGAAATGTATTTAAAGTGCCTTTTCTGTTGTCGTGGCAACTGTGCAGAGCTTAGATTGCTTGCATTTTGTAGATTTTTTTTATTTTGGTCAGGCAGAATGTCAAAAGACAACTGTTGCCATGGAAATTTAGTTAAACCTCCATAGGAATACATTAGCCCAGTGTAATCTCCAGGAAACCGTAACGTCAACCAAAATATTTTATGTTTTGGCTTTTCATAGCATTTGACGTAAAAAAGGCAAGAAATCATCATACATTTTGGATGTTTCGTTGTATATTTACATTTTCTTCGGAGACTGTGTTGCTCTTTGACGACATGTGGAGGGATTCTCTTTTAGAACTCTTAGAACTTCCTGTGATTTTCAACTTTTGTCAGTTTCTTTATCGTTTGTAACTTAACTGCTGTAAAACTATGATCAGTTTTTATCACAAAGACTATCACACCAAACTAAGTCAAAATGTGATCATCTGTCATGGGCATATAAGGCAACTAAAAATTGTACTGATGTGTGAGCTTTATTACCTGCTGCTTGATCCAGACAAAAATCTAAGTTATCACTCATCATTAGTTAAATTTGAATTTAGTATGAATTTTATCACATATAATGAATGACTGATGCTGTTTTTGTTGTTTTAGTTATCAAGACGGTAAACAAGTGAAATCGTCCCAGTTTGATGGTCTGGTTGAGCTGGCGACCATCTGCGCTCTCTGCAACGATCTTCTTTGGACTTCAATGAGGTAAAATAACTCTATTATTCTTCAAGACTAGTTTATATAGTATGGACTGTAAACTATCTATCGTTGGACTTCTGAAGACAAGCCATCACAACACCACTAGCTTCAGAGTGGAACTGCATTGCACTGGTTTATGTCTGCAGTTGTGCAAGCTCAGAGTAAAGACACAGATCCAGTTAAAGAGAAGCAATGCTTTTGTTCAAGTCAATATTTTTACTAAAAAGTCACAAGTTACCTTTAAGCATAGAAGGTCATGAGATCATCTGTGTGTGATCCCATTGTCTGTGTCAGTGAGTATTGGAAAGAAGCTTCAGTGTTCCTGTTGTTTTTCTGCTTTTCTACCACTGTTTTGCTCTTTCTACACTTAAGCACAATATTTAGAATATTTGTTTATATTTGCTGCTTTTTCCTATTTCTGTTGTGTTTTAACTCTAAAGCCAGCTGCACACTAGAGGAGTTCAAGATTGTTTGCAATTTTTAGACGCGTCAAAAAAATAACAGACCACAGATATAAGGACATTTACAATGATAATGTGTCTCACAGTGGCATCATGTGGCAGAAGAACAAAGACGCCACAGACTTGTGGAGCGCAGCAGCGAGCAGAGAACAGTGCGTGTGTCACGTGATCGAGCGCAGAGTGTTTTCTTTTATGTACGCGGTTATAAAAGTGAACAGTGGTTTAAAGCAGGTTTATAAAAGTCACAAGAGAGCGGAGGGTCATTAGAGGTAAGGGCCCAGACACACTGCAAGCAACAAATATGACGTGCGTGAACAAACAAAATCACAGTCATGGGTGGCCACACTGCCAATTGCAAAAGAATATGTGTGCGTGCCACGTGCGCGCCTGTGGTGCGTCATCGCGAGCCACTCACTCTCTGTTTCTCTATAGGAAACAGATTTGTCTTGTCTGTGTTTCTGCTCTTGTATCAGGTCTATAGTAGAAATACCCACATGAATAGGTTTATGTTTCCCCTCTGGACAGGCTGATCACAGCAAACGCCAGGTTTTCAATAGTAAATATGTCTTTCTGAAGCTGGATCCTTCACACAGTCCAGGTCTGTCCCAGGACGTGTGATGCTGATGGCAAAACACAAATACAACAGTAGAAGCCTGATTTCTCTGTATTCTCTTTGCCTGGGACAAGCGTAAAAAAAATACGTTGGATTCATTCGCTCCCAAGCTAGCACAACGTGCCGCTTGCTACACGCGCCAAGCGCTGACTGTGTGGCCGGTTTCATTGACTTTGCATGTTTTCTAAACACTACATGTGCATCGCGTGGCTATTTTTTATCGCGGGCCAAAACTCCTGTAGTGTGCAGAAGGCTTTACAGTAGAAAGTGTAATTCATGCTGTGATGTCATTTGTTTTTCATGATTAGTGGTTTCCAAAGGTATCTGTATGAAGTCTGTCAATTCATCAAGCTACTTCATTTGTGTCCAGTTGTTTGAGAGTTTGTTGTTTTGTGTTGCATGTTCCTCGTTTGTGATGTTTGGCCATGGCTCTTTTTCTGATTGTGACTCACTGTGTTCCCAGGTGAAAGGAGTGTATGAGAAGGTTGGTGAAGCCACAGAGACGGCCCTGACCTGTCTGGTGGAGAAAATGAACGTGTTTGACACTGAAGTGCACAGTCTGTCCAAAATCGACCGAGCCAACGCCTGCAACTCTGTGAGTGACACTGGTCCCTCTGCGGCCCCCGCGCTGCACTTTGTGTCTCTGACTCAGCCTCATGTACCAACGCTGGACTAAGTCAGAGTTTATTTATATATTTACTTATATTCGATTTATATTTATTTTTATTTAGAAAGAGCATGTATTATTACCTTTTCTCATATTTCTTTTTTTCCCATTATACAAGCACTGTACACTTGCCAACATACATTGACCTGCAAAAACAGTAAATGTACCAGTTTATTTACCTCCTTTTGATGAATCTTCCATGCTTGTTCAGCCCTAACTGTGTGTCTGTGTCTGTGTTGTCTGTGTCTGTGTCTGTGTCTGTGTCTGTGTCTGTGTCTGTGTGGAGCAGGTGATCAAACAGCTGATGAAGAAAGAGTTCACGCTGGAGTTTTCACGAGACCGAAATCCATGTCTGTGTACTGCACCCCCAACAAGTCCCGCTCGTCCATGGGCAAGATGTTTGTCAAGGTAAGACCCACTTCAACAAAACAACTCACAACTGCAATCGGGATTTTTACTTCAACAATATACTGTGTGTTAGTAAATGTCTAATTAGCAGAAAGGCAAAGTTATTGAATAAAACACACACAAACATGCCTATTAGAAGCTCTTTAGATGATTATATGTGTTGTCTTATTTACTGTTTGCATCTTTACTAGAGCTGCAACTAACAATCATTTTGCTATCATTAGTCCGATCATTCTTTGATTAGACGGTGTAGTCCCATCATCAGGAGTGATCATAGTAGAATCTTCAAAATACACAGTTTCGAAATCAAGACGTTCGACTCATCGAAATCAATCTGATGAAGTAGACTGAGACTGGCGTATATATACTAAGATAAGCCTTAGGAGGGCAAAAAAACTGTTCCTGAAACTGTACAAACAGTTTAGGAACAGGTTCAGGAACAAGTTTGGGTTAGCCTCTAGGGGAGGGCTATCTTAGTATATAAATACAGCCAGTCTCAGTCTACTTCCATCAGATTGAAATGACTTCGATGAGAGTCGAACGTCTTGATTTCGGAACACTGTCCAGATGACTACTTTGAAGACTTCTACTATTCTTTTGATTAATTAGTTAGTTGCTTAAAGAGCAAAAGTGTCATGACTTTAACTTTCAGTCCAGATAAAACTTGAAATTAAATTAGACCACGAGTTTGTAACTAACTTTTTATTGCCTTGAAAAAGATTTTCCAAACGAACAATCATAAAAATTTATTATTTTGCCAAAAATAGAGGACAAGCATTTTCTGATTTGAGAATAGCCACAAAAAAAGTCAGTTCAGAGATCACAGGAGTGTAACAGAGAGACTTCTTCCATCTGTAATGCACAGATTTGACAAAAAGCCAATGGGATTCTTAGCTCAGAAACCACATTTTAAAAAGTGAATTTTCTTCTGTTGCCATCAGGGCGTCGCTTTTCTGTCCCTTATGCAAAAACAAACAGTTATGTCAAATCTACTTTTCTGAGTTTTTAAACGTGGTACAACACTGTTCTCTCATCATTAGTTTACCCAAAGTTGTTTTTGGATTGATTCCTGCATGTTTCACTAATCTTGTATTGATCTGCAACTGATGCTCCAGAAAATCCCCATCTTCACCTACCACCTATCCCTGCCCACTTTTAGCTTGCGTTTATTCAAAAACTAGGATTGTGAGTAAAACATGTAAGGTTCAAAATTGTCATGTAGACACTTCCCAACAACAAAAATGTTTAATTTTTACACCTGTGGCTTATTAAAGTAAGTTTTACAATGATGAGGGGCTTACCAAGAATGGACCTGTTTCCATTTCTAAGCAGTTTTAACCATTTTTGTGTTTTGCAATGAATAAAATATAAACTATTGATGTAATTATGCTATAGTTTCTTCCTAAATATACGGAAAAATTACAATAGTCTCCTTTAAATCTTTTATTCCTACTTCTATTCGTCTTTTAAATGTACATTTTTAAGGAATAAAGTAGGTTGTATTTGTACTGTATTAGTTGTCGTAATCACCTCAAAGCTCCTCTTTGTTCAGAATTGCTCTATTATGTGTTGGAAGGTTTTTTTTTTTACTGCTCGAACTAATTGTCCCTCGCGAGATTAATAAAGTCGTCTGAATCTGAATCTGAAAATGCTACTGTTCTTGAAATAATCACATAAATATATTGTTTTATTGGCAAATTTATTTGTAGTCATTTCAGATTCACTCCACTTTAGTCACATTTAATCAAACTTGTGCTAGTTAGTATCACTAACTTTTAAGATTGTTTTTTGTAGTAAAAGCAGCAAATTTACACATTTTCTATGTCACTGCTGCCCAATTTTTTTTCAGTTCATGCATGTTTGAGAACCTATAAAAACAGTTAATGATTATTTGATTACTAAATGAATTGCTGAACTTAATGGATGTACTTGTTGCAGCCCTAACCTTATATATGACATATTGTATGTGTGTTTCGTCAGGGCGCTCCAGAGGGAGTGATCGACAGGTGCTCTCATGTAAGAGTGGGGAACTCCAAAGTCCCTCTGACCAAAGGCATCAAAGAGAAGATTCTGTCTGTGATTCGTGAGTACGGGACGGGAGAGACACACTGCGCTGCCTGGCTCTGGCCACCCGGGACTCCCCCCGAAGATGGACGACATGATCCTGGCCGATACAGCCAAGTTCTCCGAGTATGAGGTGTGAAAGATGATTTACTCTTTCAGTATAACGAACATTTATTATGACCATGTTACTTCAGTTCAAATCATGTTATAATATTGTATAACTTTTTTAGTTGTAAGGTATGCTTTGTGTTTTACACCAAAATGTTTAAGATTATTGCAGCAGTTTGTGAAAAAATTAGACCACAGAGTAATCAAATCAAATTAGTTTGTATAGCCCAAATCACAACAGTCGTCTCTGAGGACTTCCCAAAGTTAAAAAAGTTAGCAAAAAGTGGTTAGCAAACATTAATGGTAGAAAATAAGAACAAAAATATACATTCAATAAAACAAAAACACTTTTAAACACTATGTAAGAAACTGACTAGAACTGTGGTTTTACAGTGTGTTCCTAGCTGACCTGACCATAAGCTATTTCAAAGAAGAACGTTTTAAGCCTAATCTTAAATGTAGAGACTGTGTCAGCTTCTTTAACATGAGCAGGAGCTGATTCCATAATAACGAAGCCACTGTCTGAACTGAAAAATAAAGAATCAGGAGCAGTGTTCTAATTGGCTGAGCTTGGCTGGTCCTCCCGATTTCACTTTGCTGTTTGTAAACAGACGTTTATAAGCCGATGTTGATGTCATGTCAATATTAACCATGTGTCGAAGGATTTATGAGAAGATATTGTTAGATTTAAAATCAAATCATGTTTGCAGTGTGAAAATCCGCCACCACACCATTCATTTAGAAGCTTCCAATCTGAATATTTCAGTTGTTCTGCAAACGTTTTATTCCAAGATATGATATTTCTTTTGTGCAATCATAAGAAAATATTTTTTTTTCCTTTTGTATGATCATAAATTAATCTTTGTTTTAAAAATCTGCCCTTTTCTTTTGTACTACCATAAATGAAGGAAAATTGTATTTAGTTATAAAAATTGTTGATCTTTCTTTATACGATCATTATTGGAGAGACTTTTTCTTGGTTTTAAAATTTTAATATTCCTTTTGTACGACTATAAACAAAGAAAAATGAACCTTTGTTTTAAAAATTTGTTTTGTACAATCATAAACTTTATTTTGTTTTTAATTAATCCTTTTCTGTCTGAATGCACTCAGAAAATCATAACATGAACTTTTATGATTTTTTTTACATGATCTTTATACTGCAATTAGTAACTTCCATAACAACTGTCAACACTGTAAATGAGAGAATGATTCTGTCTGTGTCCATCCCTAACACTGCAATGAGTTAGCCACAGTCCAGGGTGTTTCCCCACCTAAGGCCCAAAGTCACCCTAACGAGAACAAGCATTAGAAACTGAATGAATAAATGAATGCCATAATCTAAAGCAGTTTTGCCTCTCTTCTTGTCCAGTCTGACCTCACGTTCGTGGGCTGTGTGGGGATGCTGGATCCTCCTCGGCAGGAGGTGGCGGCCTCCATCACGCTGTGTCGTCAGGCCGGGATCCGCGTCATCATGATCACCGGGGACAACAAGGGCACCGCCGTGGCCATCTGCCGCCGCATCGGGATCCTGACCGAAGACGACGACGTGGAGAAAATGGCCTTCACCGGGCGAGAGTTTGACGAGCTTTCTCCGGCCGCTCAGAGGGAGGCGTGACCCGAGCTCGCTGTTTGCCCGAGTGGAGCCTTCGCACAAGTCTAAGATTGTGGAGTATCTGCAGGGCTTTGACGAGATCACTGCTATGGTGAGGGACACTTTTGAGTTCAGATTATTGAAATAAGAAAGACAAAATCAATTTAAAAAACTTCTCTTGCCTCAGATTAACAATGTTTTATGCTTTTCTTAAATCTGCATTTTTGTATGGAGATCTTTATCACTGGTTTCATCTCCCAAATTCAGATTGGCGAGATTTTGTGCGTTAGCCAATGAGGGACGTAGACATGTGGACAAAACTGTTGGTACCTCTCTGTTAATGAAAGAAAAACCCACAATAGTCACTAAAATCACCAGAAACATGCAAGAGAAACAATAAATAAAAATGTATTGAAAATTAAACAATCTAAATGAACCATTACTTTTGAATTGTTCATCAACAAAATTATTAAAATAAAAACATGCCATTGTCAAAAATGATGGTCTCCATAACGTAATATTTTGTTTCACAACCTTTTGTGACAAGCACTGCAATCAAATGATTTGTGTGACTCTCAGTGAGACTTGTGAACCTGTCTCAGGTGTTCTGGCCTGCTCCTCGTGAACAAACGGCTGCAGTTGTATCAGGTTTGAAGTGTCTTTCCAGATGCATGTCTGAGCTCCTCCAACAGATTGGATGAGATCTGACTCATAGAACACTTCAGAACAGTCCAATGCTTTTCTCTGAGCCACTCTGGCGGTTTTTGGCTGTTTTGTGTCGTTTTCCTGTTGGAGACCCATGATCTATGCAGCACATTCATTATTATTTTCTACGCATCCGTTAGGGGCGGGTGACTGAGCCTATCCAGTGACTTGGGCTAGCAGGAACTGGACAGTGGCCACTCATCCAGACACATCACTTTATTCACTCTAGGGATTTCAGTGATGTTACTAACCTGTGGGGGGGGGGGGGGGCAGGTGACGGGGAGAAAGCCGGTGGGTGGTATGGGAGGGGGGTCTTGGGAGGAGTTCATGTACGTACCCCTATGAGCCAGTTCCAAGCATATCGAGAGTTATGTACCAAGACGACCCTGTGCCAAAGGAGCAACAGAACATAACCAAGTTCTTTTCTTGGTTTTGCTTGATTTTTGCCTCTATGAAGTAGGACTGATGTGTCTTTTGTCTCATTTGTCTAAAGAACATTCTTCCAGAAACTTTGTGACTTGTCATCATGCATTTTCACACATTCCAGTGATCATTGTGAGTTTTTCTTTGATACAGCAGCACCAACAGTTTTGTCCACGAGTGTACAGTATGTGGCCTGTCCATTTAGTTTGAGGAAAAAATAAATAAATAAATAAAATTGAAAAATTGAGTGGTCTAAAACTATAACTGAAGTACAAATACTATGTTAAACTGAGGTGAGAGATGGTGGATTTGACTAGGAGTTGTGATTAGACTCACTCTTTGTAAATAATTAGTGCGTATTCTGCATCCCAATCAGTTTCTGTCTTTTCTTTTTCCTTTATTTGTTGAAATGCTTTGATAATCATCCATCTTTTCCTATAAAGGCTGAAAAGTAATAAACCCTCAGTTCATGTTTCTCGCTTCAGACAGGAGACGGTGTGAACGACGCTCCGGCCCTGAAGAAGGCAGAGATCGGTATTGCCATGGGCTCAGGGACGGCTGTGGCTAAATCCGCCTCGGAGATGGTCCTCGCTGACGACAACTTCTCCTCCATTGTGGCGGCGGTGGAAGAGGGAAGAGCCATTTACAACAACATGAAGCAGTTCATCGATACCTCATCTCCTCCAACGTCGGCGAGGTCGTCTGGTGAGTGGATGTCTCTGCTGTTCAAAAGTTTGATCAATTTACTGTCAGTTTAATCCTCATCTTTGTCCTCCGTTAGAGTCAGTCTTTGTTTAGAACTAGTTAAAATCTATTTTTATCTATTTTTTTAGTTTTTAACCTTGTTATAACTGCTTTCTCTCATCATTAGTTTACTCAAAGTTTTGCCTCTTTGAGTAATCTAGTATTGTCCTGCAGCTAGATTGAGTGCTCAGAAAAGTCCTGTCCTCACCTACCACCTATCCCCGCCCACTTGGCTGTATTTAATTGTGATTATTTAAAAAATTCAGATTCATAGTAAAGCATGTGTGGTTCAAAACAGTCACACAGCCACTTTATAGCAAGAAAAATTACAAATTTCATCACAATGAAGAGGCGGGGCTTATCATTTCTGCAGCTTTTGCACAGGAGGTAAATGGACCTCTTTCTATTTCTAAGCTGTTTTACATCAACTTTGTGTTTTACACAAAAGTAAAATGTAAGTTTTGGATCTCTATGTATTATAGTTTATTCCTAAATACAAAAAAAAAGAAAGAAAGAAAAAGAAAAAGACAGTAGGTGCCCTTCAAGTTATTCTATTTTAGACCTGAGGCCTGTACTACGAACGTCGCTGAACTTATCCTGGATAAGTTTCTCTTACCTGGGTTGACAAACCCAGACATGAGCCTCTCTGGATAAACTCCCCTACGAAACAAGTTCACAACTGAATTTGTTAACTCTGGATTTTCTCAATGAAGCTGTGCGCGTTCACAGAGCAGAGCGGGGTTAGTGCAAACTGACGAATCAGAACAACCGAGCTGCAGTGTTCAAACGTGAGGAAACGTCAATCATGAAAGGAAATAACAGGTAAAATCTGAAATCTAAGTGCAGGAAACCCGCTGCAGCTTCAATTGAGTGACCAATCACAGACACAGAAGTTACACTGCAGAGTTTATTGTCCTGCATGGATATAACGAACTAAAACACAAATGTGCAGACGTGATGAAACATTTAATAGATCAGCCGTTTAGTCTGAATGAATTGTGTCTTTAGCTCAGACAAGTCTTTTGTCTGAGTCAAAGTGATGTGTAAAGATTCGCAGCCAAATGTGCACAAAGTGCAGTCATTCAATATTTCTTGAGAGTTTTTTATCATCTCACAGATTAAACAGGATTCTCAGTCTAGTCACTGTTACATATAAGATCTCATGGCTCCTCTTTATAAATAGGTTAATGTTACTGTGCATCGCATTGATATAAGAGAATACGCCGTGACTTTCACATTTCCTATTTTTCCCTGCCTCCTTACTTGCAACATAGTACTCTCCTTTAGAATAAAGATACTGGATTCATATTCTGGGCCAAGGCCTTTGTATGTGCATGTCTCCCTGTCTGCGTAGGTTTAGTCAAGACCTCCAGTTTCCTTACACTAAAAACATTTACAATAAGTTACTTTTGTCATTTCAGCAGGACAAACTGATTAAACTTATATAAATATTCTGTGAGCTGAGAAAAAAAATATTTGAACAGCAATGATATGAAACTATGCAATCTTAGTGTTTTTGTTCTAAACACTGATTTGCCTGGAAATCTACACCTCAAGAGCACTCTGTTGGATGCTACTTTAGCTCAAATTTGGCAAAAAAATAAATGTATAAATTATTGATTAATTGATCTAGAGGTTGATTGACGAATCAACCTCTAGAAAACCTTCATAGTGCATCTTTAAATAAGAACAATCCATGATAAAACACCTTGCTAAACTGTTATAGACTGGTCATAATAAGCCCTACTTTCACGTTATCAGTCATATGCTGCTTCTGCGTCTTCAGCATCTTCTTGACGGCCGCTCTTGGGTTCCCGGAGGCCCTGATCCCGGTGCAGCTGCTGTGGGTGAACTTGGTCACAGACGGACTTCCTGCCACGGCTCTGGGCTTTAACCCTCCAGACCTGGACATCATGGAGAAACCACCACGAAACGCCAAGGAGCCTCTGATCTCTGGATGGCTTTTCTTCAGATACCTGGCTATTGGAGGTGAGACTCAGCCAACAGTTCAATAGATTAGACACATGTTTGTTCTGGATGTAAACTTTCCACTGGGGCTGAACGATACTTTGCATAATGTAGCTTTTATATGTTCAGAGAGTCACAATACCAAAGGAAAGGCAAATGTATTTGTATAGCACAATTCATACACAAACTCTGGTCCACGTTTAGTCCTGACTCTGGTCCACGTTTAGTCCTGACTCTGGTCCACGTTTAGTCCTGACTCTGGTCCACGTTTAGTCCTGACTCTGGTCCACGTTTAGTCCTGACTCTGGTCCATTTTGTCCTGACTCTGGTGTTTTCTATCTGTTTTTAGTCCTGATCTGTCTTTTTTTCTTGTTTGTCTGATCTGTGTTTATCCTGCTTGTCCCGTTTAGTCCTGACTCTGGTCCACGTTTATTGTTTTTTGTCCTGACTCTGGTCCACGTTTAGTCTATGTCCTGACTCTGGTCCACGTTTAGTCCTGACTCTGGTCCACGTTTAGTCCTGACTCTGGTCCACGTTTAGTCCTGACTCTGGTCCACGTTTAGTCCTGACTCTGGTCCACGTTTAGTCCTGACTCTGGTCCACTGATTTAGTCTGACTCTGGTCCACGTTTAGTCCTGACTCTGGTCCACGTTTAGTCTATTAAATGCGGCATGACCAGTATTTATATTGACTGTGTTACATGAATAGTAGCATTGCAATAAAGAAAAACAGATAGAATTTAAACCAAACACTGTATATAAAACGATAGATTTACTCAAACCTGTTGTGATCCTTCAGGTTACGTTGGAGCTGCGACGGTGGGAGCCGCAGCCTGGTGGTTTATCATTTCAGACGACGGACCTCAAATTACTCTGTATCAACTGGTGAGTCACTGCCAAACCGCAAACAATCAAAGTCATTTCAAGTCATTGTTTTGCTTTTTAGACTATGAATTGTGTGTTTTATGTAAGATTATTGTGTGCACTTTAACATGGTCTTTCCCCCACTTACTTTTAGCATGAGTGACTGTAAAAACTGACAATATGAGAGTTTTAATTAAATGTTTCAATTAAAAGATTACAATGTTTAGAGTTCCTTTTCAGATTTCTTGATTCAGACTTGTACTAAGTGCTGACTGTTTCTCTGCAGAGCCACTTCCTGCAGTGTGACTCTGACAGTGCAGAGTTCGAGGGTCTGGACTGCCACGTGTTTGAGTCTCCGTATCCCATGACGATGGCCTGTCTGTGCTGGTACCATAGAGATGTGCAACGCCCTCAACAGGTCAGTCCCTAACTACTCTACAGGTCACTACTCAGGGGTCACACCTTTTTGTAGTGGTGTCTGAATGTCCAGCAGGTGCACTCAAAATATCCCACAATGCATCTGGAAAAGTAGTGAGCATCGATGGTCACTAGAACCATAGACATATAATAAGTAGACGCGCAGTTGGACTCTGATGCTATTGAACACTTAGCTGATGCTATCAAACACTCCTAGCTCAGATGCTAAGACGGTTTATCTCGGATCTGTGTTGAACTACAATTTGAGTTCTTCCACATTATCCATCTGGAACTTGACTCGCTGAAGAAAAGGTGGGGCGTTTAGTGAAATACTTCGAGCTGATTGGGTGTGGGGCGTACCTTATTAGTTCTTAGCCAATCACAGCAACAACTTGTAATGGTGTATCCAATGTCCGCGTGAGATAGAACAAGTATGCGTCACGCATACTGCTCTTCATTCAAAAAGAAATGACTCCTTATTTCTGCTAATCAGCATCAAAAGCAGCAGAAACACGACATCCACGGGAGAGCCATCTTGTTTAGCTTGAATTTGGCTCAGCGGCGGCGCCAGAGCGCTAACAGCCCGTAATAGCCCCGTCGGCGGCTGGAAGGCCAGATGGTTTACCTGGTGTTTGTGAATTCACAAATATTGCGAGATAAACCATCTTGCTGGCCGGGTTAAGTCCGGTATGTTTTGAAGAACTATGGAGTGTTCCCCTGTTTGGTTTCCTATTGACCCTATTTTGTCCGCCTACTTTTCTAGGACATGCACTTCCTGTTTAGCTGCATTTAGCCTGTACATTTCAGTCGATGGGTTTATTTTAACTGTCATTATATTTAATTAAATTTGCCCCATAAGACAGACAAACAAACACGTTAACTACCTTAACAGAGCTAAACAGGATGTGCACTTCCAAGCCAAGTGGGCGGGACAAAATAGGCTCAATAGCCGTTAGCATTAGCCTGCAAAATACGCAAGTATGATAGATGTGGAGGGTGTCGGCTGGTACAAACCTACCAATCACAGTTAGCAGAGGTCAAAGGTCAGAACCTCGCTACAACTTGCTGTTGAGTTTACAAACTTTTTGGTGTTTTATCTTAGGCTAAGTTTGTGTAAAAACTGTTAACAGCTAGCGAACTTCAAACAGAGATTTCTGATCTAGTGCTTCATTTAAGGCTCTAATGACACTAATCGTCCTCTTTTACATGTTACTCGTGAGAACAGCAGGAAAATGGCATAAACATCACCAAATAAAAGTTGTACATGTAGCTTCACTTCTCTGTGGGGGAGCGTCTGTGTCATCAACGAGTGATGGAGTTTGTGTAGCATTTCTGACTATGAATATATCAGTTTGGGAAATATAATATAACATTGCCAATGTTGTTTAAAGCTTCATAAGACACAATCGGTCTGTTTGCTTATGGGTTTGCTGAAATGGCTGAATAGTCTGTTTGATGTTTAATATGGGTCAAAGTTAAATAAACTTGTATTATGATTAGTAGTCCATAAATATCAGACGTACTTGACCAGTTTTCATCACAAAAGTTATTTTTTTCTGACTTTTGCCGACCTTTTTATTATTATTTTAGTGCTCTACTGTGAATTAAAAAAAAAAAGATATTTCCTGAGAACACTACATTAACCCCCCCCCTTTTTAGGTAGTCAAGCTTTTAACAAAAACATTAAACAAAGGAAGTGCATGTAACCCTGAGGAGTCTGATCTGTGTGTTGTGTTGTGCTGTCTCAGTCTGTCAGAAAACCAGTCCCTGCTGCGGATGCCTCCCTGGGAGAACGTCTGGCTGCTGGGCGCCATCTGTCTGTCCATGTCTCTGCACTTCCTCATCCTCTACGTCGAGCCTCTGCCGGTGAGTCCCTCTCCTGGATTCAGACATATTCAATAGTTCGCAGAGATGTAAAAAAACGTGGTTACAGTGGAAATAGCATGCATGTTGTTGCAGGTTTGTTCATTTCCTGGAAAGAAAGGAATACATTAGCAAACAATATAGAAAAGGTGAATATGTAGCAACAAGGTCAGGCCAGTAGTCATGATGGGCCAGTAGTCTGTTTTAAATCATCTAAAGCTTCTGCACACTACAGGAGTTTTGGCTTGATTTTCAGTCCTGATGTGCCCTCTACGAGTTCAGGAGGCGTGGCCAGAGTAAGGATTTTTGTAGGAGATTTTTGTGGTTTCTCTCCTTATGTCTGGCATCACTGTGACTCTGTTACGACTGTTTGTCAGGAGCATCATGGTGAGTTCACATCACAAGCGAGACCTTTACAACAGAAGCATCTGGTGCATCTGCTTTGTGACGACAGCTCTAAAATGTAAATAAAGAAGAAACATTGGCTGTAACGCTTTGTGTCGAGTCAAAGTGCAGAATTTTTTTTCTCCAGCGCACCTGCTCCTTAAATGTTGTGAGAATCAACTTTACACTTTACTATACAAACCCACAATGCTTCAGTGTAACAGCTCCTTACCTCTAATGAGCCTCTGCTCTCCTGTGACCTTTATAAACCTGCTCTAATCCACTGGCGTTTCATCCTTGTTGTTGTTTCACTTTTATGAATCGATCACGTGAGACACCACTGTTCTCCGCTCGCTGCTGCGCTCCACAAGTCTGTGTCGTCTTTGCTCTCCCTGTGACATGATGCGACTCTGAAACACATAATCATAGTAATTAGGGGTGTCAAATTAGTGCATTAATTGCGATTGAGTAATTACAGACATATTATCGAGTTAAATGTTTTCATCACATTAATCCATTTAGAAATCTTTAACTTCATTGTTTCCATATGCGAGTTAAAGTGGACATAAGGGTTGTTCAACTTGACTTGAGGAAAGTCTGCACATGCCAGTTGACCTGAGGGACGGGGTCAAAGGTCACAAGTAGCAACGAGCAGGCGAGAGTTATTGGACTGATGAATGGGAATTTTATGTTCAAAAACTCCATGACGACAGAAAAGTGGTCCTATTCTCATATCACTTTGGAAAAGCCTGCAGCCACATGCAGGCAGGGGTTTGCGTACGTATAGAATGTGTCCGCGCTGTGGTCTGGGGTTTGGGAAGAAGCAGCGATTTAAGGAAAAGACGGTGGGACATGGGCTCGTGCGTGTGCGTGTAAACGCGAGTCAGACTGTGTCTAGTGAACGTTTACTATAAAGACTAGATTCTGCTGCTGCGGGATCGTTCAGCGCGCAGCGCATGTGCACGTAAGAGCGCGCACAAGAGCCACCCACATAAGCTTTATGAGCGCTTTGGAAAAAACAATAAAATATAGCCATTTTTGGTTCCTTTTTTTCATTTCCTTTTGTTTAGTTTCAAATAAATTCATATTTGCCCATTTCAAGTGTTCCTCAAACATGACTTTCTCTCCTCTCACGTCTCTCCTTCCTCAGAGCTGTGTTTTAGCGAAGTCTGTCACACATACGCAACGTCTAAAATGTACGAGGAGATACGCAATGTTCAAGCTGTTTTTTATAAATCCCAAGTTTTACGTAAAAAGCTCCTCAATGCTTTTCGAGCTCATTTTGTGGTAAGATAAAATCATTGAACACAGTGTTGTATTTCTTGAAACATGGTCTAATTGTTAGGGCCCCTAGAAGCTAAGTTTTTCCTTCCTGTTAATCTCAAACGTCTGTTTTAAAATGTTTTCTCATCAGTTATCACAGTCATTTCTTCAGAGCTTGTTAACCCTTTCCCCTCTGCGCAGGTCATCTTCCAGATCACTCCTCTGGACTCGACCCAGTGGCTGATGGTGCTGAAGATCTCCATGCCCGTCATCCTGCTGGACGAGCTGCTGAAGTTCATGGCCCGAAACTACCTGGAGCTGGGTAAACACCTGGAGAGAGCGCCCCCGAAAGGCCGCTCTCTGTCCCACTGCACCAACGGCATCTCGTGGCCCTTCGTGGCTCTGTCTCTGCCCCTGGTGCTGTGGGTCTACCTCCCCGAAAACACTAACCTGGCCTCGCTGTGGCGTTGAACCCTTCACTCTGTCCCGTCCCGAGCACCGCGTGGAGTGGACATTAACACCATCAACTAACTTTTATCACGGGGGAAAGTCCACGTTTGGCATTGTAAAGCTTAGAACCACTGAATTTTAAGACACTGTAGAATATGACGACTGATGACTAGAGCTGTCACTAACGATTCTTTTGATAGTCTGCACTGATAAGTTTTTTTATTAGTTGGTAAGTCAAGTCGAATCAACCAAATATAGCGACTGAAGGCTTTTAAATAGATTGCATTACTGAAGAATATTATATTAGTATATAAAATAGTATATTCTGGATATTTAAAATCACAATATCCAGCTAAATTGACTTATAATTTTTAAAAAAAGTCAGTTGTTTTCTTTGTTGAAACTTGTGGAACAGTTTTGTGCTTTGTTACACCAGAACTGACCACAAACCGGTTTACAATTAGCAACCAGTTATCATGTGGTGGTCGTCAAAAAAGAACAGAAGATGCGGCACCCGGCCAACCCTGTGCAGAGTCGTAGACACTCTAAACCATAAAACAAAACTGAAACTAATCTAATTTAAAATAAAAAAAAAACATATCACCTGTCCCAAAATTACTACGAGTACCCTGACTTCTCCTAGGTAAGAGGATTAAAGGTGGAGTCTGATTTCAACCAAAACAAACCACAATTAGGTTTAAATCTGACTCCTTCCTCTATAAATCTTTCGACACATGGGTAATATCGACATGTATTCATTTCGGTTACATTTATGGCTTATAAACGTCTTTTTACAAACAACAAAGTGAAACTAGAGTGACCGCCCCAAGCTCAGCCAATCAGAGCGCTGCATTCCTCCTGATTAGAACTAAAATTCTTTATTATTCAGTTCAGAGGTCTCAGAGGTCTCATTTTTTCACAAAGTGCTGCATTTATTATATACTTTTAGTAGAAAGCACAAAGTTTACAAATTTACAACTAAAAAAGTTAGCTACTCCACCTTTAACCAGACATGAGCCTCTCTGGATAAACTACGACACTACTTAAAACGTGAGAAAACGTCAATCTTGAGGCGAAATATACGGGTATTAAAATCTAAGCGAAGGAAACGCGCCGCGACCAATCACAGACACAGAAGTTATGCAACGAGTTTATTTAAATGTCATACATGGATAGAACAGACTAAAGCACAAATGTGCAATCGACCACTTAGTCTGAATGAGCTGTGTCTTTGGCTCAGTCTCAGACTTTTGTCTGAGTCAAAGTGATGTGTAAAAATCCACAGCCAAATGTGTGCAAAGAGCAGTCATTCAATATTTCTTTGAAAGCGTTTATTAATCATCACACAGATTAAACAGGATTCTTCAGTCTAGTCACTGTTGCATATAAGATCTCATCCTCTTCTTTATAAATAGACTACGTGCACAACGCACAAAAGAATACTCGTGACTTTAGCATTTCCTCATTTTTCCTCTGCTCTCTCTTTCTCTTTCTCTCCTTTCTCTCTCTTCACAAACATCTAAATTCTCGTCTTTGATTGGCCAGCACCTCGTCTCTTTAACTTATTCAGGAACTTAACCTGGTCCAGAGCAGGTTATGAGTTTGCTGCATGTTGCCATAGAGATCTTCCCCGATAGAAAGTAAACCAGTTTCGTAGGACCGTTTGGACAGGTTTAACCCAGAACTTAACCCCAAATCTAGCTCCGTAGTACAGGGCTCTGGCCAAAGAAAATTTTAAATTAAAGAGACTACTCGATTTTTATAATAAAATTGTTTAAAATCCATTTCCCCCAGCACAGATATCTTGTTAACGTATCCATTCAGGTGAAAATGAGTCCTGTCTCCATCTAATAATGTCCTGTTTGTTCACCCTTCGCTGAACAAAATCAGCCCAGATTCAACTACACTAATAAAATCAGAGCAAAACTTTACAAAAAAAATACAAAAATTACAAAATTTGAAAAAATACAAAAACTAATTTAAGAAAAATATCTATTAAAATAATACCACAAAAATAAAGGAAAAAGGGTACTCAAACCTAACACAACTGTAGCAGGGCTGTTCAACACATGTAGTTTTTGTTAACTAGCTAAATCTGGCTAAAGTCATTTGTATTTAACAAAAATCTAATGCTGATCTAATGTGATTTACGGAGCTAAAACAATCTAATAACGTTTTGTGAGACCTCAAAATTTACTTAAAGTGGTGGCCAGGCCCAGAAGACAAGACTCGCTGACAGATGTTCAAAAATGATCTATTTAAAAGCCTTCATCTTTTTTGTAGTTGTGTCTCTATGTCTTACTGTACAAAAAAGTTTAACAAGCCAATTCAGTAAATTATTAATTGCAGACAAGTCAAATAATTGTTAGTTGCAGCCCTAATGACAAACATAACATGTTTTTTTACTCTTCTATCCTATTTTAACAATCATATAACTTATCATGGACAAGTCTTTGCGAGGATTAGGCTTTGTAAAACATTTGAACTGAATGTAAGGACGCCCCACCTTTTTATTTAAGGGTTTTGTTTGTTTTGTTTGGTCTTATTTGATAGAAATAACTACAGAATATAGGTATAAGAGCTGTACAGAGAATTTACAAAGCTATTTTATAATGATGAATATTTTGTAATTTTGGGGCAGGGCTTGGGGGACAAGAATGTAGTGCGTTTGTTTGGAGAGATGCATTTCTGGGGAGCACACACTTCAAGTCATTGGTCAGTTTGTTTCAGCCCAGTCACAAGTATAACAGCCTAGGTTCGAATTAAAAAGACATCGCTAGCTTTAAACTTTTACGAGTTGTTCTTGCGGCCAGTTCATTGACACTGCAGTGTAAACATAAACTGCTCATGTACGCTTCACAGCTTTCAGAAAGGTTAAGTCTTTTTTTTTTTCTTGTTTGTTCGCTCTAGAGCAGCCGTTCCCAAATCTTCCTAGTAACATTTCACACTTAAAGTGAGGCTAAACACGCGTTCAGAGACTAACTCTGCCCACAACTGAACCCCAAACAGGCTCGTAAAAGTGGGAGATGCCCGGAGGCCTTTGAAGAGACGCCCAGTGGGTGTGAACAGACATGATTGACAGCACCAAATATGAACGCGGTCCTGGTCCTGACGTGAGATTTGCAGCGGAGGGAGCTGTACAGCAACAGCACCAAGTCTTTGCTTACTTGCACGTAAAGATTTTTTTATATTTGCTTTGCAAAACATACTTTTGAAACCTTTGCTTTAGTCTACATAAGTGCATGAGCCTATTATGTGAGTATTTTCTAAAAATGAAAATCGAAAATGAAAAACACAGGCACGAGTTTCGAACCAGCGCATCGTTGAACTAGTGGTGGCACATCGCACCACTCGCTGATCAAGCTGAGCCAAATGACGGCTGATGTCCTTATGTAGCGGGTGATCGCTTTCCAACTCTCCGCAGCAGCGATGTCTAGATAAACCATCTGGGCGGCTCGTCTGCCGCGTCAACTCACTGTGACGTCGGCGTGTACTGAAAATGTCAGCGTGTACTGAAAATGCACTGACAGCGTTTGCCCATCATGGCAGTACAGCCGCGGTTTTTGCACACATAACTCCAAAATGAGCGAGTTTGCACAAAAATGTGCAATTCAATTTTGACCCCATATACACAGTTTGACAGTGTAAAAAAGTTGATTCTGAGTTTAGTTTCTCTTTAAGTCAAAGTATTAAATATGTTCTCAGATTAAGATGCAAAAAGAGCAAAAAATATTGTCTGTGGACTTAAATTGGTAAATTAAACAAATCAAAAATGCATAGTATTTAAAAATGTAGCTGGACATTATATCAAATTTTAAAGTGAATGTAGTCTTAAGGATATGCAAAAATTGAATATCAAGTATATAGTTTATATTAAAAAATGCTTCAAAAAGAGTTACTGTAATTTCTGCCCTATTAAGCGCACCTGAATATAAGCCGCACCCACTAGATTTAAGTAAGAAAAATGATAAAGTGCATACATAGGCCGCACTTGTTAATCGTAAGTCTATGAGAATCTATAATTTTGCTGCTTTGCCTTATAAGCCGCATAGTTAAAAGCTCATGAAAAAAGTAGCGGTTTATTATCCAGAAATTACGGTAATTAAAATACAAGTAAAAACATTCATTGTTGTATACAGATTTTGTCTTTAATCCAGGCATCCCAAACCACTGGTCTGGGGCCCAAAACTGGGCCGCTGACCATCTGCTGCTGGGCCCCAGAGGATCTTTTAAAACCTCGGAAGCTACCAGTAGCTCGCCAAAGGATTTTGGAATTACGGTAATTTCTGCCCTATTGAGCGCACCTGAATATAAGCCGCACCCACTAGATTTAAGTAAGAAAAATGATAAAGTACTATAGGCTGCACTTGTTAATAGTAAGTCTATGAGATTCTATAATTTTGCTGCATTGCCTTATAGCCCGCATAGTTCAATGCTCATGAAAAAAGTAGCGGCTTATAATCCAGAAATTACGGTATACATATTCTACTTTTTTACTCAAATTTTATTTATTACTTGCTAATTTCTACTGTACTTGTAACTCTAATTGTGTTTACTTCTGGATAAAAGCTAATGTTTCATAATGGCACCTAACTGTGCACTCAACGCCAGTTTTGTTTTGCAAAAGTAGCTCTATTGGCAAAAAAGGTTTTAAAAACCCTGTTTTTAAAATGTATTATTTTTATGTGACAGCCTGTCAGTACTTCCTTGGACTTAATTATGAAAATATAGTGCTACTTTATTCAATAAACTGCAAATTCCTGCAATAACAGAGGTAAAAATACAGTATACACATTGATCAGTTGTGTACATTTGACATAGTTGTTACTAAATTCCCATAACAGTAAATAAAGACTCAGAGTGAATCTTGCTTATGAAACTTATGAAAATGCTATTGAAAGACAAATGATCTAACCATTACAACAAACAGTCCTATATTCAGCTTTGACACTACCGACCAGTGATTTGAAGTGTGTTTGCGTGCACATGTCCGTCTGTTCTCCATGCATCTGTTGTTCTTTTCTGCTTTAGGCAGAGCACAGCTACCTCAGCGCTGTTACACCACCATCACCACATCGTCTTAAAAGTACAATCTCACATCTTTAGCCACTGTCATTAACCAATTTGAGTCACTTACCAAATTTGTGTCGATAATAGGAGTTGCTGCCTTCACTATAATATATTTAAGCAGATAGGTAAAAAGTCCTGAGAGGCATAGTTTCAGAGAGGCATCATAGGGTGTAGAGCAAGTGTAGAGATTGGGGTAACCGATAGCAGTGTGGGCTGATCAGTTGGTGCCAAATGTGGGGCTCAGGGGTGGCTGGATTACGCCGTGTCAAGCTTGTACCTCCCAAACTAGAAAACTATACGCAGAAACGGCACAGCTCCATGGGTAGACTGTTAATCCAGGGTAACAACAACTGCACAGATAAGAAAGTATCTTGTTTTGCAGAAACTGTTTAGCTTGTTAGCTGTGTCAGGCTTAAAAAAACATGCTGGAGAAACACTTTTAAGCTGGTACAGATGTGTTCACTCACAGAAAGTCGACTTTTGGCTTTGTAGCTTGTAGCTGAACCACTAAATTTTAAGACACTGCAGAGACAACGACCGATGACTTGACCCAATGGGAGTTTGAGATCAAATGAATAGGATGCACCACAACACTAAAGTTAAGTGACCACTATATGCCTTTCACATAAATCTGTTTTGTTTAGGTTTTATAGCAGCTAAACTTAAGCTAAGCAAACTGCAGCAGACTGAATGTGGATGCCAGTTCGGTACAGACTCAAATTGGAATGGAATTGAATAACAGGAACATATATTAGTATTTTAACATGTTTTGATCAGATAATTATGTTAGAGGTAGATTATTTGCAACAGTAATGAAATAACAAGTAAGCGTGATTTATTCTGGTGTAAAATCATGATGTATTCAAAGGGACAGTCCAGTATTACGTAAACTAAACACATCTAAGTTTGGAGGACTTAGCAAGGTGCAAAAACACTGAATTCTGCTCTGAACAATAATATTTAACTATGAGACTATTGTTACGTCATAGTGATAAGCAGAAGTGTATTATCTTTAGCTACAGAATACTTCTTTTCTCTTTGTCCCCTTATAAACACTGTACTGGCCCTTTCAGATTCATGTTATTTATTTCAAAGGTGTTTTATGTTACCATTCTAAGTAAAGTGTTTTTCAGTACTTTTTTGTTTTCTTATTTGTTATAACAATATGTTTTATTTTATCACATTTGAAATACACTTATGCTGCAATCATGTGTTATAATTAGAATTTTGTTTTGTGAGATATTATCTATTTACACATATACTGTATACGTAAGAGTTTTATACAAATCAAAGAAACCTTGGCTAGGCTAGTTCCGGTTTGTGTAATACCTGTGGATAGTTCCATCCCGTTTCATTCATTCCTTATGGGGAGTTTGCCGAATTCCGCAAAAACTAATCGATATTAAAAAATCACAAAGCAGAGAGCGGATTTTAATTAGATAATCACTGCAGCGAGTTCAGACCTTCACATACGAGGTAAATACTTCTAAAACATAGTTGTAATGACGACTAAGCTTTAATAATAGTGCACATTTTTGGCACAATGCTAAATGCTAACAAATACATCAACTTAAATATAAAGTAAACTATTTGATAAAAAATACATTAAATGCTAGGCCTATTGTTTTTGTAAAAAGCTAGTTCAGTTTGTAGAGTTATTTTAACATTAATAATGAAATTAAACATAGGTTAGCGTTAGCTTTGAGACACAAACGGCACAATTTATAAACACATGAGTTTTCCCTGGTGAAATATTTATGCATATGAAGGTCTTAACATGATTATCTGGCTGTAACTTGTCTGCTTTGTGCCAATTAAATATTGAATTATTTTATTTTATTTCAGCTAATTCTCTATCGAGAATAAACGGGACGAGAACGAACTATCCACGGGTATGACTGGAACTAGCCAAGCTGCAGCATGAATTGATAACATACCATTTGAAGACTCAACTTACACAATTTACGATCCACAACACAATATTTTTAATTGTTAAACAGTGATTTTAGAGGTGTTGAGGCCAGCGTACAGCAGTTTAATGTGTTCTGTGCATAACAGCACTAGAGCATCTTGAGCTTAGTGTTGGCTCAAGTGAACTGTACACCGCTATAACTCATAGCTAATGCTAAACCTTGGCTTAAATAAAGTCCTAAACATGTCAAATTATAGATGATTGTCAGATTTAACAGTTTAAGTGATGTTCCAGGGCAGTTTTTCAAGTCAGAGGTGGGATCATTTTTAGTTGTCAAGATAGAACACACTGTCATTGCCCACTTTGTATATTTTAGCGCAACTACGCATGCGCAGGCTAAAATTGCATCTTTTAAAACCATTATTTGTAAGTGTACTGTTAATATTATTTATTTATATTGATAAAAGTTTGCCAATAGAAAGCCCAAAACAACACACTAATTTATCGCCATTTTAAGCTAACGGTTAGCAGTCGGAACTAGCTTAATCGGGCATTTACGACTTTGAAATGGTACTCATTTTGCAATCATTTTCTTTGTTGAAATCTGTAAGGGGTTTTTGTCTTAAACGGTTTAGTTTAATTTGTGTTTAATAAAATCTTCAAAACCATAAAAAATATATATATAAGAGAAGTAAAGCTAAAGGTACAAAGTGTGCTTCCTGTATACGAAGTGGGCAATGATACACACCGATAGCGGTCGTTGCTAGCGTCAGTACTTCCTGCCTGCATGGGTTTGGCAATTCAAATTAAAATTTGTAAATCAAATAATATAAAATCAGGCAGCAAACAGTGAGTCGTGGCTGGATGTTTCACAAAAGGACACTTGTTTATAAAGGGGCATGTTTGTGGTTCGATGCTAACGCTAATGCTACTGTTGAGATTGAGACATAAAATATTTTAAGATAAAACTAATTCAAAGAACTAAATGTTAGACTTTTTTTAGTTAAAGTTTTGTTTTATGATATTTTACATTTGAATAAGTTAGCTTTAGCATTGTTGTGCAGCTTTAGCTTAGCAGTATTTTGGTAAAACAAGTAGGCTATAAGTCCAACCTGTCTTATTCACTTTAGTTTGAAATGAGATTTGTGACATAAAACTTTACAAAACTTCTTTTTCATTTTAACAAAACAACTCTACACCAGATGTTATTTTTTTCTATGAATGCAGCATAATTTTAACGTTGTATGTAAATTGTGCACATATACTGTACTTGAACTTGTAAAAAGGCACAAATTGGAGAGACTGTATAAATGTAAATAGCACACACACTCACTGTAAAGAGACTTGAACCTTTCACTGTTGTTGTCCTCCCGGGGGCGCCGCATGAACGCTACCGTAACAAAAAAAAACGGCACAAACTAAAGAAGATAGGTGGGAGTAACTCAACCGACTGGCACGTTGAAGTCACATTATAACAGTGTTTTGAATGTTATTAGGCCTTATTCACACCTGTTGCATTTTTTAGGTGATTGATTGTTAATTAAAATCTGTTTTTGTTCATGTCTTATTCTATATAATTCTGCTAATCAAAGTTGTCAAAAGCGTAAAAATTGGATTAACACTAAAGCTAGCTGCATTTTTCTCAAGTAAAATGTCATTAACAGTAAAAATGTAGTTGACGTCACAGCATTCTAAATGTCAGCAGTGAGTGGCAAAAATGAACGAGGTCAATGTAGACAAATTACAGTTTCTCCTGTAAGAGTTCAAAACGTAAAAAGCAAAATAGGAAAAAACAGCTTACGTCTGACAATAAATTTAAACAATCACAACTACTGCTAAAAATTGAGTTTGTATGTGACATGTAAATTGTAAAATCAGGAAAACAGTGGCAGAAAAGCAGATAAACTGCAACAACGCTGCTGTTTCTCTCACATTTTTATTGACACAAGCTTTAGGATCACACACATTGAAACTCATTACCTTTCTATGCTCAAATAAGACGTTTTTAGTTCATTTGATGAGTGACTTATTTGTTGTGCGACAGTAAAAATAGCCTAAATCACCTGTTGCTGTTAGCAAGCAAGCTAGTTAAAGTTTGCACTGTTGCTGTGACAACAGAAACGCTTTATTTTAAATTAAATTTCTGCTAAGCAAACACTCTTCTGAAAATTAGGCCACATAAGACTAAGAAGCTATATCAGAAAAAAATAAGGTCACAATACAGCTTAAAGAAAGTGCTAATGTGTCAAAAATGCAGATTAATAGACTTGTGTTAACTTTTAATACCAAAACCTTCCAAGAACTATGAATTAAGCTAAAAGGGTAATTGTAATAAGCAGTAGGCTACTAAGTGTAAGTAAATGCCTAAACATCAAAAAAATACATTAATATGAGCTGAATAAATGCAACTTAGCATTGAATTGGGCTTTATAGCAGCTAGCTAAATGCTAACTGTATGCTAAAGTTTACAGGGGAACCTGGGTCTACTTGTCTAACATTTAGTGTGATCAAGCTTAAACTATTTATTTGAATAAAATTAACAAAAGGTAAAGATTTGACGCACTTTAAATGATTCGAAGTTTTTAAATTGAGTTTAGGACGCAAGAAAAATAAAAATGGCTGATTTTTAACAATACTGAGTAACCCTGGAAGTGGAATTGCTTCTCAAATTGCAAAAATATCAAATTATTAAAACTTTGAACATATTAAAACCACGGTCTTTATTAAATATTTACATTTATAGTTGCCACATTTCATTTTGGCTGCCGTTTGAGTCGCTCCCACTTACCTTCTTTCATTGTACAGCTGATAATGTTGTGAGTTCATTTGCATGGATTTTCTTTTTTGAAATGGTCATAACCCTATTAAAATTAGAGCAATAATAGTGACAAATGTGTTTTAATGCTTATGGTACAATGTGAATGATTGTTTGGAAATGCCTTTAAATATCTTGTCACAAGTGCCAGGATCCTGTTGAATGGATTTGAGATATTTATTTTAAGAGATGGACACTGAAGTGGAACATAAGCCGACGAAATAAAAATGTACCTAAGGGAGATGTGAATGTTGTAATTACTAACTAGCCATAGAGAGATTTGATCACTGTGTCTGAGCTTTGGAATGGTTTGGATTGTTTTCACCGGAGACACAACTGATGTTCTTCATTATTTAGCTTTTTATTAAACATTTGCTTTATTTACTAGTATTTTACTTGTGTAAGAGTGTTAAAATGCAAAATTAAATGTGCCAGAATAATGTCTGGAAAACAGACATTCTTTTCTATTTGATCAAATTTAAACTAAGAGTCGGGCTTATCACTTTAAAGAGTCAGAGCTTATCATTTTAAAGAGGCGGGGCTTATCACTTTAAAGAGGCGAGGCTTATCACTTTAAAGAGTCGGAGATTATCACTTTAAAGAGGCGGAGCTTATCACTTTAAAGAGGCGGGGCTTATCACTTTAAAGAGACGGGGCTTATCACTTTAAAGAGACGGGGCTTATCACTTTAAAGTGAGGCTAAACACGCTTTCAGAGACTAACTCTGCCACAACTGAACCTCAAACAGGCTCGCAAAAGTGGGAGATGCCCGGAGGCCTTTGAAGAGACGCCCAGTGGGTGTGAACAAACATTGATTGACAGCACCAAATATGAACAGCGGTCCTGACGTGAGACTTGCAGCGGAGGGAGCTGTACAGCAACAGCCCGAAGTCTTTGCTTACTTGCACATAAAGATTTTTTTATATTTGCTTTGCAAATCATACGTATGAAACCTTTGCTTTAGTCTACATAAGCGCATGAGCCTGTTATGTGAGTATTTTCTAAAAATGAAAATCGAAAATGAAAAACACAGGCACGAGTTTCGAACCAGCGCATCGTTGAACTAGTGGTGGCACAACGCGCCTCTCGCTCAACAAGCTGAGCCAGATGACAGCTGATGTCATTACGCAGCGGGTGATCTTTTTTCAACTCTCCACAGCAGCAATGTCAGAGGGAGGAGTTTAGATAACCCATTTGGGCGGCTCGTCTGCCTCGTCAATACACTGTGACGTCGGAGGGTACTGAAAATGCACTGACAGCGTTTGCCCATCGTGGCAGTACAGCCGCGGTTTTTGCGCACATAACTGCAAAATGAACGAGTTTGCACAAAAATGTCCAAAAAAGGCCTGGAAACAGTAGATAATTAAATTTTGACCCCATATACACAGTCTGACAGTGAAAAAAAGTTGATTCTGAGTTTAGTTTCTCTTTAAAGAGCCTAGATTATCACTTTAATAAATCGGCTTATCACTTTAAAGAGGCGGGGCTTATCACTTTAAAGAGCCTAGATTATCACTTTAATAAGTCGGGCTTATCACTTCAAAGAGGCAGGGCTTATCACTTTACAGAGGCAGGGCTTATCACTTTAAAGAGGCGGGGCTTATCACTTCTGCAGTTTTGCACAGGAAGTAAATGGATTTCTTTCTATTTCTCATGTTTTTCCCCTCTAATTTTATGTTTTCCAAAAAAAAAAACAAAAAAAAAACACAGAAATATAAATCCTAATCTTTTCCCAAACATCACTTGTGTCTCCTTCGGTTGCCTCACTCACTGCACAACTTTTCTCATTTGTAGTTCTGTCTGTTTCTCATTCTTCTTTTCTCTCTTTTGCAGCGAGGTTCAAGTAAAGTCCAGCTCTGCTCTTCATTTATGACCTTTTTTTGTTTTTTTTTGTTTTGTGTTGTGCATGTGTGTTTCGGAAGCAGCAAATCTTAAGAAAACGCTGCATGTTATGATTAAAGTGATCATTTTTTTCAAGCCACAAACGATTTTGACGAAGCTCTTATGGTGTACAGTCAGTGAAGCATGCTCGTGAACTAGACAAATGTAGACAAAAAGTAGATTCAGATTGTGCTATTGTCGATAAAAGCTCAAGTCGTATTTTTAAAGGAAATATTTTAACGGAAAGAAATAGATTTTTTTTTTCTTTTTCTTTGCACTGATTTTGTGTTTAATATCAGTGGCAGGAAGTACTGTATTTTCAGATTGTACAATATATACGTGAATAAACGACATCATGAGGTTCTGAATTGTGTGTTTCTTCACTTCTAAACCAAAATGAAAATGCTGATGATAGTTTGTGTACAGATTTGGAATTTGGAACATTGAACTTTTTTTGACGGCTGTGAAATTATAGTAAAATTTTTCCTTAAATCTATTCTTCTATTCTGACTAAAAATACACAATTTGAAAAAAAAAAAAAAAATCCTCAAGTTTTTATTATTTTTACTGACTTAGAAAAAGTCTGTTAAAATAAATAGACAAATCACCTATCTAAAGTGAAGCTTTCCAAAATGTTTCCAGGCATAGACACAAAATGTTATCGATGCAATCAGGATCAGGCCTCGCTTGCACATACTTTCTGGAGCTGTCCAGACATTGCTACGTGTTGGACAAAAATATTTGATAAGATGTCAAAGGACTGTCAGTCACAGCTTTGCCCTGACCCTGTGCTTGCCCTATTTGGTGTACCCCCTGTTACCACTTTTCTTTTTCATGAACAAAATCCTTTGTCAAATTTGTGACATTGTTAGCTCGAAGGCTGATTTTGTTCAATTGGAAACAAAAAAATGCACCAACTTACAAAAACCTATTATATGATCTAATGAACATGTCCAACTGGAAAAAATGTAATTTGAACTTAAAGGAAAATTAGATCTTTCACTCGACATGGGATGCCTTTTTAGATTTTTTTTTTTTTTTATTTAATATGCTGGTGTAGATCCCCCTTCTCCTCTTTTTTTAATTATTATTATTATTTATTTTCTTTTATTATTTTTTTTTATTATTATTATTTAAACTATAATTTTCCCCTTTATTAGTTAATTTATTATTTATGATAAGTATTGTATTGTTTTTCGTTGTTTGTTTGCTTTTCTTGTTTTGTGTAAATATTGAAAACCCTTAATAAAATATATTAAAAAATAATAATAATAAATAGACACATATATAAAGTAATAAATAAAAAAAGTAAACATTTGTTTTTATAAGTGTGTAAAAATAATAAAACCTTGAAGATTTATTTTTTTATTTTGGTATTTAGTCAGAACAGAAATGGATTAACAGATGTAAGCAAAAAAAAAAAAAAGTTTTAAAAAGAAATAATCGACTTTATTTTTACAGCCTTCAAAAAAGGTGGAGTAAAAGGCTCTAACACAGGCATGTCCAAACTGCGGCCCAGGGGCCAAATACAACCCTTGGGCAACATTTTGTTGGCCCTCACACTCTCTGCTAATTGGCCCAGATTACAAAAATATATTAACTTTTACTGTAAATTTTAACAATTTTGTCATCAAAATGTAAATAACAACCAGCTTGATGTTATACAAACCTAAAATTAATGTTCAAAACCTTATATAAGGTGTTGTGACTCATCTAAACTAAGTCAAATGCAATTTTTTTAAGGACACCGCTGCTCTAACAGAACACAAGAACAGCATATTTGTAAATGACATGACTCTGGACTCGGGGAAACTGTGAATTGAATTATATATATATACTGTATATGGGTCAAACTAAGCTTTGTAACAAGAAATCATTGAAATACTGTAGCAATGGTGGACAACTTAAAAACAAAAAGTTGAGAAAAACTCCAATGGGAATATAAAATTGTTTTTCACATCTTCAAATTGTAACTGAAAAAAAACAAAAAAAACTTGAATAATTGTATAGATATATAATTAAATAATGCCTTCTAAATATTTTCAGTTTCCTCACTCAAAAAGATCAAAGAAATTTTTTAGCAAGAATTTTAAACTCTGAACTTTTAAGAATTCGAAATCTACACTTTGAATATTTCAAATGTAAAGTTCTCATTTTGAATGTTAAATTAATTTAAAACCCTTAATGAAATGTTAAGGTGCAACATACAACTAAAAGTTGAAATAAAACAACTTCAAACATGTTTTTTTCAAGGTTCAAAATTCTAAATGAGATTTTCGCCAATATTTAAAATCTAATGAAACAAAAGTTTTTCTGACACAGATAATAGACACTTTTATTATACATCTTAAAAATATGTACAAAATACTATAAACAAATGTGTTTTTCAAATGGTAACACTTTCCCCAGGTTTGAAAAAAACAAAAGCATTTTTACATTTAAATTCATGACATTGTTACAAAGAATAGCTCAGTTACACAAAGATAGATGTTTTTTCACATTTGCTTCTATTCTCTCAGAGAAATAAAGCTGAAAGCAACGACCAATGCAAAATCAGTGTTTCTCATTAAAACTGGTACAAGTTTTTACCTTTTTGTTTAGCTGGTTAGAAGACGGTAGGCTAGTTAAGCAAATGTGGCAGAATTTCCACTGCTGACTGTATTTGAACATTCGTCTCAACAAAGGAAACACCGACATGTGCAAAAGTAAATCTAGTACATTCTTTACATGAGTTTGTTACAAAAAGGCCAGGTTCTTCTTTTGGATCCAACTTTGTCCAGATCAAACGCTTCAACTACCTCTGTATGTTAGTTGATTTCAAAAAGCAAGATTGGCCTAACGCGTTTTACACTGAGCTCAGGAAACATTTAAAAGACACTTTATGATCGTGAACTGAAGACGGCAGGAGCAGAACATTTTAAACACTTTTCATAATGTAGAAAAGCATTTGTAAAAAGTTGTTTCAGTTTACATTACAAGTTAGAGAAGAGGCTTGGACGTAGAGACTTATGCCATTATCTTAGACTACTATACAGTATTTAAAGACTTATGGAAAAGTATTTTGTATTGGAAAACATAAACGCAAGATCTTAACTTGTCAAAAAGTTAAATACTGGCTCATTGTATGTTTTTATTCTAGTCCATGTTAAAAACTTGTATGAAAAGTCAGGTGTATTTCACATCAGAAAGAGGAAACAGACAGGGAGGACTGAGGACCAGACGCAGATCACTTTTACCGGGCGCAGACACTTGGACAGCTGTCCTGCGCGTTCATGGTCGAACTATACTTGTGGTGGAGTGGTTCAAACTTTCTTTTCTTCTGAACACACGAATGTCAAAGGCTAATCGAATCTTCAGCACCCGGAGAGGCTTTGGAAGATTTGTTTTGTGTCTCTTCTTCTGCAATATGCAGGTAAGAAACCCTGGACACTTAACTTTGTGAGACTTTGCGAGCATGTATGACTAAAATCTGTAAAAATTCTAACAAACTGTTTCTGAACTTTTGGAGCGCAAGCTAATGTCTGGAGTCTTTTTAAAACTGTATCCTGTATATGTTTTAGCTTCTGACACTAACAGGCTCTGATCAGAAGTGAGAACTTTCTTCAAACAAAGAAAAACACAATCTAATTTCCGCCAATTTTTTTTTTTTGGTAGGTTTAAGGATTGGCTAAGCTGATGTTGACAAAAGAGACCTGAATGACACTATATTTGGGGTTTTGATCATTCCTCTGCAAAATCTGAAGATAACTGATGTAAAAATGAGTTTTAGGACCTAAAATTACTCAAAAAAATGTAAGCGGAGCCAATACAAAAGTCCTATTAAAATGTTTGAAATTTTGGGGAAAATGTCAATTTACGGTTGAAGCAGAGTCTGATTCATCCCAGAGGCTGATTTGACTAGAAATAAGAGACACAATGTGATTTTTATCTTTAACATTTCCAGGTGCTTCATAGTTTGTTTTTATATGATTTTGAACAAAAAGGAAATTTTCAAGAAAAAGTGGGAAGTCCCTCCGAAGGGATGTCGGACTTTAAAGGGGTTAAAGAGACAGTTTTGGTGATTGGCCAGTCTTCTTCAACGGTCTTAAGTCATGGCTACTACGCGCGCATATCAGTGACGTAACCTTCTGTTTTTTACTCTGCGGCGACACTACCTCTTGAATCGTATCCAGAGGAACGCCGATTCAATGGACACGTAGCTCGTTGTCGTGTAAAAGAGAAGCCAATCTGACATAGAAACGTCACGGATTCGTAAAAACTGGTTGTCGTATAAACTGAGTACGACCTTCATCTACTGACTGCAGGAGGAGTTACACAGAAATAGGACATACAAACCGAGCACCTGATTTGTGTTGTTGCAATGAACGCGATTAAGCAACATAAATGCAAAGAATGTGTCTGACGGTGATCTATGCACATAAAAAGTACTCCAAAAATTCAGAATGGAGTGTGTTTGATGTTTGGAGGGCAGATAACTTACTGGGACAAAGTTTATCAAAATGAAAATAAAGCTAAATGAAACTCCAGGTATAATTATGTAGAGAAAAGTCATGGCTAAAAGCAAAAAAAAGTGCATATGTCCTTCAAAAGGTCTGTACCGATTTTAAAATAACTTCAAATATGTTCAGAACACAAAAATCGTGCACTCATCTATTCGAGAGGACATTAGTTTGCAGTGTCCCATCTAATCCACGTCTAATAAAAGAGGTTTTGCAGATGACATCACAGCGTTGTACATGCCAGCAGTGAGTGGCAAAAATGCATAAAGGTCAAGAGAGAGAAGCTACGTATTCTTCCGTAAGAGCTTAACACGCAACAAAAATGTGACAAAGCAGCTACAGTCTGATAACAAATGTCAACTAGTACAAACAACTACTACGAATGTTGAATAATGAGTTTGTATGTGACATGTAAAAACAGGTAAACAGTGTAGGAAAGCAGAAAAACAACAGGAACACTGATTTTCTCCTAACTCATTACCTTTCTATGCCTAAAATGTTAAACCGTTTGATGAGTGAATTCATTGTTGTGCGATAGTAGAAATGCCCTAGATCTCCAACTTCGGTTAGCAAACAAGCTAGTTAAGCTCTGCTCTGTTGCTATGACTACAGAGAAGGCACTGAAGTAATTTCTACAAAACCAAGTTCTTGCGACAAAATTTATCAAACTTTCTTTTCATACATTTGCCACTCCGAATATTAAGAACTTTCCGAATAAAATTATGTCAGTGCATAACCTCAGGACAGGCCGGGTGCCAAATGGCCCTCAAAAAATCTAATATTGCCCTCTATTCACTTTTCAAACATTAAATATGACAACTTTCTCTCAAAATCCTTCAAAACATTGTTAATATCAATATGTATTAAGTTTAGTTTGCAATTTTGACATAAAACCCTCTTTTTTTAAAGTGAAACTGGAGAGGACCACCCAAGCTCAGCCAATCAGAACGCGCATTCTGCTCCTGATAGAACTAAAATTCTTTATTCTTCGATTCAGAGAGTACTCTGTGGCTCATTTTTTTCACCAAGTGCTGCATTTATCATAGACTTTGGTGGAAAACACAAAGTTTACTCATTTGCAACTACAAAAGTTAGCTACCCCAACTTTAAATCTGGGTTATTACTCTAGAACTAGTGGCCAACTTGATTGTCTTAATGTGTCAGTAATGTGTTTTAACTAGGTACTAGTTATCTGGATTTTATTATGTTTTTTTCTGTCTGGATCTAGTGTATTTTTCTTTCAATTCCAGTTGCATTTTTGATTCATTTCCAATAAAAAAAATGCTGTCTGTTTTTTCCTATTTTAGCAAAACAATCACGTTGCTCTTGGCAAATCTTATTAGAAGACAGTTAAAATATGTCCCAAAAAATTTAAAATTTAAGATGGTTTTTACTGTTTCAGTCCTGGTTTAATTCAGCTTTAGACCTGGTTTAGTCCTGGTTTAATGCTGCAATAAAAATGTACTGTAGCATTAGTTATTATCACTATAGAAACATTCTAGTCTTGTGAATATTTGGTGCAACCTCGTGACAAAAGTGGCGACGTATTGTGACTACCCGCCCAGAAGCCATGTCCTCGGTAAAATCTGGCCCTCTGGGAAATAAAGTTGAATAACCCTGGTGTAAAACTGTATTACCGTGTGAATTACTATACTTTTCCCAATTAAAATGTACCAGCTTGTTGTTTTTCAATGACATTTGCTGCGTTATCCCTCCGGTCCAAGCCTCTCTGTCCCGTCCCTTCCCCGTCCCACCCTGGGTCACTGCATTCCAAACCACTGCTCCTGGTCCCCCACTGCGCCGCCTCGCTGTCACTGCCCTCCAGCTCGCCCTCCTCCCCGCTGCCCTCCATGTCGTCCCCGTCCAGCTCCACCGTGGGGTCTGTGGACTCTCCTCCTTCTCCATCTTCTGCATTCCCTCCAGAGACTTCTGATCGTTGGGGTCCAAGCTGTGGTGGGACAGTGGAATGAAGGGTTAAGTCGCAGACACACAGCATTGAGATATTACAGTTATGGTTGCAGACTTGTTTGGTTGGTTTTAATCAGGCCCCTGACGTTTTTCAGGAACAGAAATGTATGAAAAAGTATAAGGGACAAAAAAAAAGCTGATAGGCGATCAAGCTGAGAATAAACTTGTAACATTTTGAGACAAATAAAATTCATGAAAATGAAGTCAAAGCTTTTAACCTTTGTCATTGTACAAGAAAAAAAAAGCCATAAATGAATGAGAAAAAACAGTACAAGGTTAAGGTTAAGGTTAAACTTGAGCTTTTATGAAACAAAAACATTTTGAATCATGACGGTGACCTACACACCTGGAACATTGTCATAAAGATCAAATATATAATAGTGTGTTTTTATGCAAATGTTTGGCTCATCCAAGTGAAAACTGCCAAAGTCGACTATTATTCTCAAACAAGGACTGAGGACATTTTAGTTTTAGTTTTAGGAGTTTGAATCTGGTATGGTTTAGAAATTCATCTCAGAAAAACTGACGTTTTCTTTGTAAAACTATGACTTAAATCATACTTAATAGCTGGCTTAAACTTGAAATGCTACAAGTTTATTCTCTTAAAACGCTTTTTTTTTTTTTTTTTGCAATACTAATGACAGTTTTTGTACAAATGTTTGCAGTTTGGCCCTCCACTGGGTTTAAATTCTGCTCACCTGACTAGAGCAGGGGTGTCAGACTCAGAGTTGGTCGAGGGCTGCAGTTTAAAATATTGGTCTATTTAGGCGTTATGTATTTATATATTTATAAGTGCTTTTTCTGGCCCGCCTAAAGTTTCTGCCTAAAAAAATCATGTTAAACTGAAGTAAAGCGTATTTTTGTTCACTAAATAAATCAACCTCATCATCTCCCAAAGACTCATGCATTTGACTCACCTCAATAAACCTAATAACAACAAAACTTGTAGTTCTCTTTCACACCTGTAAATGCCTTCTTTCACTGTAAATGTCCTTTACTTTGACATCAACCTGCCAAGGGACTGAAGATGGAAATGAACATATTCTATGCAAATGTGCATTAAGAAGTGTATTCCCTAGACAAATAAATTAAATAACAAGAAAAAAAACTCTAAAGAGACACAGAATAATAAAGTGCACATTTACACAACACAAAGAACAACGTCAAATGAAGGCAACAGGACTCTTGTAACAACTGTTGTGTTTTTATGCTCTGAACTTGTTTAAGAACATTAAAACAACCATATTATTGTTTTTAAGATGTGTAGACTTATTATATGTAGTTAATAATTGGGAAAAAATAATAGTAAAAACTAGAGTAAAAAAAAATCTGGCCCTCGCAATGTCTTTGTGAAAATATCAGGCCCTCCACTAAAACTAATGATGACCCCTGTGCTATACAGTATAAACCTTAATATAACACAAACTGTATGTCCAGATGTGTATTGTATCACATTACATTATATGATTTTACATTGTCCAAACTGTCCTGACAATCTGGACAAAATGTATTTTGCCTTTAGGAGTCCACCAGCAAGATAAGCTTTTCTATTTCCATTCACACGTGTGTGTGTGGGCTGCTGTGTGGGACCTGTAATTCAACTTTTTGTGCTCTTTTATCAGTGGGCCACTATCATTAACAGTCACAAATCATCCCGGGGCCGAAAAAATCATCTCAAGGGTCACATTTAACCCATCGAAAGTACTGGTTTACCTCAGAGCGATACTGTACTGGTCCATTGCCTCCTGATAGTCATTCACTGCCACAAGAAAATCTCCCAGCATCCTGTGCAGCACGCAGTCGCTCTGATTGGCCAAAGCATTTCTCAAAAGAGCGATTCCTTCTTCATATTTCTGCTCTCGACCTACAAAACAAAAACACACACAGAGTTAACACAAGGTGACAACTGTCAAACGACTGTTTTAGATAATTTAGTAATAATTATAATATATTTTTGAGAGACTTTGGTGGTCCGTGTTGGAATATAATTATTTATAGCATTTTAAGAGTATAAAAGTAAGTGTCCTATTGTCCTAACAAATCAAAGAACATTGGGCCTCATTCATGAAAGTGTACTTAAAATCAGTGCGTAATTTCCACTTAAACAAGGTGCTGCGAAAACTCTACGTCAGATTCACAACAGGTTCTTAACAGCCTTTACGCCAAATTCACCAAATTCTAGCAATGAACGGTTATTTAAATGAAAATTAATAGTGATACTTCCTTATATGGCAAATCCGGGCCGGCCGCAGCGCTCTGCTCACAGAAACTTAAGGGTCTTTTAAAAATGTCCAAACACAGATGTATGAAATAACACTAAGCTTTTTCCATTTTAATAGTGTTCACGCCGCGGTACAACGCGCGTGTGGGGGGTGCCGGGGTGTACAGTCAGTGCACAGTGGCTCTGGTCCTGGGGTCACACAGGGTCCTGAGTCCTGTGGGGGTCAGAACACAGAGGCTCTGAGGCTGGGACAGGCTGCTGCAGGTTTATTAAAGGAGTCATTTTTTTTCAAAACTGAATTTTTTTTTGTTTTTAAAATTATATTATATACAATAATTTGCAAATTAGGAATTAAATTATTTGACTGAATTATATAAGAAATTAAATTTTGAAACAGCAGATTTTTTTTTTCAAACGAGTGCTCCTGAGTGTTCTTAGAAGTTGTTCTTACAGACGAACATTTTCCATTAAAGGGACACTATGTAAGAAAAACAAACAAACAAAGTGATTTCCACTTTTGAACACCAGAGGGAGCCATTCACATGCATTTTGCTATTAAGCATGAGGCCATCTAGCGTCAATGATCCATATTCCGCCGAATAAAACATTTCAAATACGTATAAATGTATCACAATTGATGTGGATTGGTTAACAGTGCTCTCTTAAGTATTCATGTTGTAAAGAATAAATATGATTTAAATGTTTGTGACTATATGTGATAATTAAAATTCCTCTCAATCTTACACAGTGCCCCTTTAAGAACAAATTTGTGAATGCCAAAAATGTTCGTAAGGAGCCCTTAAGAACAAATTTGTTTCGCAAGAACGTGTCATGAATGAAGCCCATTGCATCATCCAGATTAGATATAATTACATGTAGTTACACAGTTATTATTCTGCTTGTTTTAGACAATGGATGGCTGTCTTGGTCTCCTCTATTAATGGAAAACACTGATTTGATCCATTTGAATCTCTATGTGACTCATCTGATTGGTTGTCTTTCGTGTCAATAAACAGTTCTAAAAATATGCTTGTGAACAATCTCTGCATGTGAAGCTACTGATGTACCAAAAGGGATGAAACACCTATTTCCTTTTTCATGGTTTGATAATTAGGACACGAGATGACTAAGTGTCGGTAGCAGCTCTAAATTTGAAGAAAGTGAGAAATATCCGTCATATAAATCATGACAGAGATATCAGCTGTGTCTTGGTTCTGTTTCAGTGTCTGTATTTGAGTCTTACTCAGGAGCTCGGCCTTCTTGACCACGGCCTTGGTGTAGTCCGGTCTCTGGGCCAGTGCCTTGTCCAGCAGGGTTTTGGCTTTCTCCTGCGTGACTGGATCCTCGAGGCAGACTGTGGCCAGGATCGTGAGCGTCTGAGCGTTTGCCCCAGAGTCTTGTAAATGTTATTGGCCATTCCCATCGCCTCGCGGATCCCGTTCGACGCAATAGCAGTCGATCAGGCCTAGAGGAGAAAACAGATGATAGGGGCTTCATTTATCGAGCAT
Organism: Mugilogobius chulae; assembly: GCA_038363315.1. NCBI lineage: Eukaryota > Metazoa > Chordata > Actinopteri > Gobiiformes > Gobiidae > Mugilogobius > Mugilogobius chulae. Next base: position 7,717,317 of record CM076397.1, on the reverse strand, counting down.
TATAAGTTAAGGGGCGAAAAACTATATCAGTGTTCTCCAGGTGGAAATGCCTAATCTGGCTCATGTCAGATCGTATGTGTATCACTCTAAAGTAACTAAGTGAAATCTGCATCTTATGTAGGGCTTCAACTAACGATTATTTTGCTAATCGATTAGTTGGGCGATTATTCTTTAGATTAATCGATTAGTTGTTCAGAACACAAAAGTCACGTGACCACAAGGGAAATATTGTTGCTGTTTTTGGAGGTGTAGTTTATATTTACTGACAAAATTGTTTTTCATCAAACCCTGAAAAAAAACATGGTTTAAATTGGATCATGAGTTGATAACTTGAATTAAATAGCAATTTTGTTCATCTGAGCACTGGTTTATTGCTTTAAAATAAGATTTGCCAATGGAACAATCACAAAACATAGATTGTTTGCTAAACATAGAAGATGACAAGCATTTTCTCATTTGAAATTAGCAACAAAAAGTTACTCGAAAGTCTGAAAACCAATTCTTTGTCAGTGAAAATGTGTAGTTTGGAGCTAAAGTCAAACTTTGAATCAGAGTATTGATATATAGTTAAAAAAAAAATCTAATAAATGGGTAATAGTAAAAGTTTTTGTTTGTTTATGTTCATGAATTGCATTTTTCATTTGGTTTTGAAAAGGTTAAACAAAATTGAATCAAAAATCGAGATATCGATAATATGAGAAAAAAAGATCGTAATAATACCAAATATCTAGTTTTATTGGCAAATTTAATTTGTAGAATTTTCAGAATAATTCGACTTCAATCACATTTACTCAAATCAAGATTATATTTTTGTTTACTTGTAACTTGTCTTTTTAAGATTGTGTTTTTTCTACTAAAAGCAGTAAATTTACACATCTTCTACGAGTTATAAACTTCTTTTTTCAGTTCATGCATGTTTGGGAAGCTACTATAGACCAGTTAACGTAACTCAATTAGTTGATGATTAGTCAATAATCGATTAGTTGGGATTAATCGATTAACTTGCATTTGTCCTAGTAAGAGAAAAGCACTGACATCATTCTGAACACAAATGCACAAATCACCGCTGTGTGCACAGTAACTCTGCTAATATAAGTCAAGTACATCTGTTGGCACTGATTTTTGATGTTTGCATTAGTTTAGATCTGCGTGTCCAGCCAAACCACAATGCTGCTCTGTGACTGGTGGAAAAAAAGTTTTGCAAAGTTTTATGCTTCAGTCACCTCCTTTTCAAGCCGTGTATTTTTGACTGTGTGTAACTTTATTGTTTTGAAATAAAAACTAATTTATTGAATCTTGACTAAGGTGAGAGAATGTGTGTGTATTTTGGTAACGACATAGAAAAAGGTTATGCCCTCATGAGACACAGAAATAATCGTACCTTCGTAACAGTCGAGTCGACATGGAGCCAGGCGCATTGCTTCTCTGAAATGAATGATGGCCTCCTGCACTCGGCCCATGTTCCTCAGCGCTGCCCCCTTCAGGAGCAGCGCCTGCACACTGTTACTGTTGAGCTGTATGGCTTTGGCCCCGAGGTACAGAGCCCGAGAGTAGCGCTTACTGTAGAAACTGTGACACCTGACAGACGAGACAGAGGAGTCAGTAAATACATACATTCACTGGTTCACTTTGGAGCATGTTGGGATGGTTCAAATGTGTCTTCACTGTCATAAACTGTGAACTGTACCGGCCCATATAAGGGATACAAAGTGAAGTTAGAGTTTTTGAATGGATTTAGTCACCTGGAACACTGAGATGATTGCATTAGAGAGAATACATGTGAAACAACATGACAAAATCCCATATAAACAGAAGATAAAAAAGAAATACTGTCAAATAGGGCTGAGCTATACAGTATAATGCAAAAGACCATATTTTGACTATTTTTGAGCTACATTCTAAATAGTTAACTTGTGTACAGTAGTTTTTATGCATTGGCCAGTCCATCGACCACTGGTCATAGATAGTAAAAAAAAAACAATTTTATCATTTTTGAGCTATTTTCAATGTAATAAAGTTGTACACTGGTTGTTAGTAGAAAGGCTTCAATGTAGTCATGGCTGAGACTGGCTGTATTTTCTACAGAGTTAAAGATGCAGTAGCTGTTTTTACACTACAAACACAATTTAGGTTTTAAATCTGTCAACTTCCTCTTCCTAAATCCTTCGACACATGGTTATTATCGACATGTATTCATTTTTGGTTCCAATTATGGCTTAAAAGACACTTTTAACAAACAACAAAGTGAAACTGGAGACGACCACCCAAGCTACGCCAATCAGAGCACAGCACTCAGCTCCTGATTAGAACTAAAAATTTGCAATATTCAACTCAGACAATACTCAGTGGTCTAATTGTTTTTACAAAGTCCTTCATGTACGAAAACTTTTTCGTGGAAAGCCCAAAGCATATTAATTTTTAATAAAAAAGAGAGTTACCTCAACTTTAAGTCCAATGTTCTCAATCAGACCCCAAAGAGCCGCTCTAGAGTGTTTAAAGAGCTGCATGTGGCCCTAGAGCCGCAGGTTGCAGACCCGTACACTATAATTTTACAGTATATCATTCACAGACATTTGGTGTATTTATGTCATTGTTATAAAAACAAATGCACTTTAAATGTATTGTTAATACCAACCTCACAAACAATGTTAATTGGGGTTATTAATGAGTTTCAGGATGAGCCTGTCTATTCAACATAAAGTTACAGTTTATCACAAAAACAAGTTAGCATTTGAAACTGGAGAAACTGGCTCAAAATTTACTTTTACTACTTTTCTAACTTTTACAGTCAAATGTTTTAACTTTTCTTTTTCATCTTTAATGTGTATAAGATGTTTTTTGGAGTTTGTTGGCAGCAAACCTACACTCAGGGATGACAGTTTTACAAATTTAGTTTTGTAGCTCGCACATTTACAGAAATCTTCATTAGTGTGAACTGTCCCGTTCAAGTAAATAAATAACTTCCAACAGCCTCTTTTTAGTTAATCTTGGCGTTGTAGCCACTGCAGAGCTTCCACAGTCATCGTCAATGTATCCTTAGCTTTGTATTCCTTCACAACTAGGATAATCTACAGTGTTTTAAGGAACTATATCACAATATCCCAATTCGCACATCGCCTCGAAAGCAATTAATTACATATAAAAGTGATACATCATAAACAGGATCATATAGCTCAGTCCTAATACAGCATTTTTAAAAATCTTTTGTTTATAAGTACTTTTTGTCATGTTGCGTCACCTGTATTCTCTCTAATGCAATCATCTTAGTGTTCCAGAATTCAAAAGCCATTCAACAGCTCTTTGGAAGTTCACTTGGGACCCTAAAGACACATTTGAACAATCCCAACGTGCTCCAAAGTGAACCAGTCACAATGTAGCTTCACACTTACCCGGAAATGACCCATGGCTCGGCGTGTTGGTCTGAAATGTTAAACAACCTTCCTCCCAAAACCTCCACATCCTCTAAATGTCCCTCACGAGCCATAAGATATCCGTAAACATCCATACCTACAGACACATGACGAGATGAGGGATTATTATTACACAAACTCAACTTTTAAACGTTTAAACATCTTACCTTTGATTAAATAAGGGTCCAGCATTTGCGCTTGTTCGAATTTTAAGATTGCGTTTTTGTGTCTCCGGCTCTGAAGTAAACGTCCGCTAGACTCACCAACAAATCCACGTTATCTCTTAGTAAAGACTTTTTCTCCAAAGAACTGAAACAACAGCAAATTCAAATTATTATTAACTATTCTAACTGGTTTTTATTGGCTCTTTTTGTTTGGTTTACACACAAAAAGAAATAGCAAAACAATTAACATTTCAACAACATATAAGCTGCCAATGCAAGAATTGTTTGAAGTCCAGTCTTAAGGGTGAGCAGCAGATGAATAAGTGTAAAACTGTACTATTTAGAATGATGTTATTTAAAAGGATTAAAATAGGATGCCCTCTAGAATGTACATTGAGGCTTTTTAAATATATCTTAACCACATAAAACTGATCTGCTCTGTTTGGACTAAGGCTGCAACTAACGATTATTTTGGTAATTGATTAGTTGGGCGATTATTGTTTTGATTAAGTTGTTTAGAATGCAAAAATGACTTGAATATAAGATTTTTGCCCAAATTGAGCTGAGTTTGAGGATGTCCTGGAGATGTAGATTTTAGGGTTGTCAAAAGCATCTGAATCTGTTACTAATCAACACTAAAACTAAAACACTAAAACTAGATACCTATTTGAACAAGTATTGATAAAAAAAAAACAAAAAAAAAAACGTTAGCATGAAAAAACAATACAATTGAAGTTTTATCAAAACTAGCTTTAACCAAAATATTAGCTACTATTGAACTGTTGAAATCTATAATACTGTATATAGAAATCTGATGTAAACAGAGCATTTTTAATGATCATTGTGGAATCATAATTAGGCTTCATGAAGAATGGAGTTTATTTCTTAGTATTAAAAGTGAGTTTGAAATTTAGTGTCATAAAAACACTAGGCTCAGGCAAGCTTGTATTTACAAAGAACACTGAATTTACACAATCTTCATGAAATTTCTGTTAAATCTGGCACTTTTCCATGGCTCATGGATGTTTAGAACCTGTATAAAGACCAATTGATGATTATTCGATTACTAAATTAGTTGATGATTATTTCAATAATCAATTAGTTGTGATTAATCGATTAACTTGTTGCAAATCTAGCTTTGACTATTTAATTTAATATTTATGTACATATGATGATATAAAATGGTGTCTTTGTATGCATTTTAGAGTCTTGTAATCCAGATAATGATGAAGATGTTGGTACCATATGGTATTGATGGCCCTCTGGTTGTCTCCAACATGGATGAATGCGTAGGCTTTGATCCAGACCGAGAGCCAGTCCAGGTTTGGAATGGTCTGAATCACATCTATCGTCATTGAGGCCACTTCGGCCCCTTTTACTGACAGCGACAGGAGACCTGAAGACCAAAGAAAAGGCGGTTTCAATTTACAGTCCAAGAGAAACATCTAATAAAAGCTAATGCATTGCCTAGCTTAAAACCCTAACTAGTGGCTGCTGCTACATAAGTTATTATCCAGTGTTGGGAGTAACTAGTTACTTTTGTAACTAGTTACTGTAATATATTCCACTTTTCAGTAACTAAGTAGTGTAACTCATTACTTGTAAAAATGTTGATAATATATTACAGTTATAATCTGAGTAACTCAAGTTACTTTCATATAAATTAATTGCTTTTGTATTCTATTGAATGCAACATTTCAGGACCAAAACACCACTAAAATACTGTCTGTTGCTTAAAGGTGAATTAAATATTATGAGGAAAATGTGTTGTGACATCACATTTCCACAAATTAACCAGTAAACAATTGTAAATGTAACAAGATTAGTGTTGTATAATGTCTTAACAAATGTGTGATTACCTCAAAGTAACTCACAGTAGTGTAACTCAGTTACATTTCTGAGACAGTAATATTGTAATACAAATGTATTACATTTTTCTCCCTGTAACTAGTAATATATAATGTATTACAGTTTTAGAGTAACTTACCCAACACTGTTATTATCAGTTATATTTTCTTAAATTATAAGTCTTTTATAATAACAAAATGTGATTTTTTTCTAAACATAAAGAAATTAACAGATAAACAGATTCTAATGTGCATTTACGTTTGATAGGAATTTAAATACAGTCCTGATCAAAATCTTAAGACCAGTTGAAAATGTGCTAAAATTCACATTTTGCACATTTGGATCCTAATGAGGTTTTAAGTAGAGTTACAATATGCAAAAGCAAGGAGGGGGAGTGTGACAAAAAAAAATTTGGAACTTGTCATTTTAAAGAAAATAATAATAAACTAAAAAAGGCTGTTTTTCAGCTGATCGAAATCTTAAGACCAAAGGCTATAAAAGCCAAAATCTGCTCAAAATGTGCCTTTTCTGTCAGGCTTTCAGACAGTTATGTCCTCCTGATGGTTAAAGCAAAGAAGTTTTCACTTCTTGAACGTGGCCGGATCATCGAGCTGCATAAGCAAAGCCTCTCACAGCGGGTCACTGCTGCTGAGGCTGGACGCAGTCAGATAGTCATTCTAAATGTTCAAAAATGTTGTTGAAAGATCCTGAGCATTATGGAACAACAAAGTCAAGTGGTAGACCCCAAAAAATGACACCTGCGTTGAGCCGGAGGATCCTAATGGGTGTTTGCCAAGACACAGGGCGGTCCTCAACCCAAATTATGGCCCTCACTGGTGCCGACAGCAAAGATTTTGATCAGGACTGTATTCTGAAAAAACATATTTTCTTACCAATAATAGCATCGAGAGCAAGGGGACACTGCCTGAGCACCTCTTTGTAGCTGGTCACTGCAGACCTCTCCAGACCGGCTTTTCTGTACAAGTTCGCCAGCATCATGTTGATCTAGAAAATTACACACAGACAATGGTATAACAAATGCTCATGATTAATATAGGCTACTGTCATCTATTAATTGACTACATAATAATGAAACAATTTCAATTAAAAACATGATGAGAACTGGGTTAAGAAAGGCCAGAGACTAAATTGGACCTACTAGTCGCACTATACCAAAGTCTGATTTAAGTACAAAAATTGAACAAGACAAATTAAAATAAAAATATATATTAACTACTATATTTGAACATTTACCTTCGGTGTCCTCTGTCTTGAAGGAATTCCATCGAGCACTGCAATGGCATCTTTGTCTAGTTTCAGGATGGTGTAGCACTCAGCAATTTTGTATTTGACTTCAATTTCTGATGGCAAACTCTGAAAGACAACAAGATAAATGTTTGCATTCACTTCAGACTGATGATATTGACAACAAGCCTTATACAGTATATACTATCACAGGTTGTGCTTATTAAAAACAGGGAACTAGAAAGATAGATAGAAATAGAACAGCTGTGTTTTGTCATTTAAAAACAATACATTTTTTTACAACTTCTATGCTTTGCCCTGACCTGTGCTTGTATGTTGGACGCAGCTCCTCCAGTTGAGGTCCGCACTTTGGAGGTTTTGCTGAGGACTTTTCTCATCTGCAGGGCCATGGTGTATTTACAGGCGGCGTTTCTGTATTCTTTGTCGTGGAAGATGGCATCTGCATGGTAAACCAGCAGCTGGTACTTCTGCGCCGGCGTGAACAGCTCTCTAAAATGACAAGAAAGATGCAATGAGAGCTAAAACACTGCAGCAACAGATTAAGCACAAGATGAAGATGTTAGTAATATCAAGCAAAAGTGTGGAATAACTGACTCACTATCAATTAGATGTACAAGAAAGCCTGATGAATAGTTATAGCGTTGTATAAGGCTGGCCGGTATTGACAAAAATAAATATCTGGATTTTTTTTTTACATACAGATAACAATAGTCGAATGATATTCTGTCAGTCCAACATAAATGTGTTACCCCTGTCATCAAATTTGTTACTGAAAAAATAACCTTACATACATTTGTATGTAAATATAAACTGTTCTAATCTATTAGAAAGCACACAGCATCACATATTATTTTTTTTTAATTGTAAGTTTTAGCTTTTATTCTTAATGCATGATTAATTTTTGCATATCTTAAAAACAACATTCACGATATTATCTAAAATTCGATATATTGCCCACCACTAGGCCTGTATATAAATAACACATTAGATTGTAGCTAGATGTAAAAATACTAAGCTAGGTGTGTGAGAATATTTCAACCATCCATGTCCCTCACTGACATGATGCCACTGGGGAACTACTGTAGAAGAACAATCTCAGAGATCAATTTGACACGTGTTTTTTATATACCTCATATACATAACATTATATAAGTTAACTAGCTAGCTAAAACTTGAATGAGATAACGTTAGCTATGTTAAAACTAACATGTAACAATTGATTGCCCCACAGGTTACAAATTATGCATTTGTTGACGCTCTACTTTGCTTGTTATAACAACAATAGAAACGTCCTTTAATTACACAAAATATACTCCTGAAAGAACTGCAACAGATATAGCGTTTACATAGTACTCTCTTAACGTTAACTGTTTCTGATTTCATAAATGAGACTGACAGCTGTGTGTTTTGTACTTACGGGTTATTATTGCTCATCGTCAACAACAAACTGCTCAAAATCCGGACGTTTGAGTGAAGTCCAGCAGCGGCCATATCACGGACATGGTCTATTGCGCTCATCGTGCTACAAAAACGAGGATTATATCTGCGTTTAGAGACTGAAAACGAGGAACGTTACGATTTGTAAACAGCTAATGCTAACAGCTAACAGCCAGCATCTAACGTATCAAATATGGCGCCCTACTCACTTCCGGCAGAGACCGGTGCGTTAAGAAACCGTTCATTTTTACAGAGATTGCATCGTCTGACTTAAAATGTGTGTCTGTTTTTTGTTAAATCAATGTAGATGTCCTTTATCTATTTAGTTATATGTTAAAAATGATAATAAAATAAATAATTTGAGTTTTTATTTATTTTTATGAAACAACTGACTTATTTTAATGTTTCTGTGCTTTTTCTCCGGTAGACTTGAAAGCATCCTGTGTTCATTTGCTGCAATGCATTTTTCTTAGTGGCATATTTCACAAATATTTTGTTTTTGTTTTCTTGCCATGTATACTTTATTCTGTATTTTGCTGTTATTTCAAGCTAATTACAAGCTATGAGTTACATTTTAAACAACACAAGAAAGTATTTGGGGTGATTTGCAAGTAGTGATGACTGGAACACTAATGGGCTCCGTGCACGGAATTTCAGTTGGCTGCGTACATTCAAAAATGCTAACTTCTGTATGTACGACCACTTCCTGTTAGCGTTAGCATTTAGACACAATTATGTCTCTTTTTAAACACACATGTGTCTCTGGTGAAATATTCCTCTGATATGTAAAGTCTTTAACATGTTTTCTGTAACATTACCACAACTGTCTGATCTAAAGAGGATTTAGTCATTTAAACTGATGTAGTGAAAACCTCATAGAAAAAACAAATAAATCCTCTTTAGATCAGACAGTTGTGGTAAATGTTACAGAAAACATGTTAAAGACTTTACATATCAGAGGAATATTCACCAAAGGACACTTGTGCGTTTAAAAAGAGACATAATTGTGTCTAAAGGCTAACGCTAACAGGAAGTGGTCGTACATACAGAAGTTAGCATTTTTGAACGTACGCAGCCAACTGAAATTCCGTGCACGGAGCCCATTATGCGATAAATGAAATAAAATAAAAAGAATATTAGTAGACTTTTAACATTTTTCTATACATCAGTAGCTAAGAACATCGTTAAATATGTTCATATATTTCACAAATGTTGTCACTGCTCTGCGGTATAAAACACTATGCAATTGAATACATAAAAGCACTCAGCAGTCATTATTAGTAATTATGATTGTAACAGGCTTAATATTAAACTAATACAAATAGATAAGACACTCCTGATATCAGACCACAAAAGACTGCAAAATGCCCTCCAGATAAACAGACATAACATCTAAATACACAGGCCTATTCTATGGGGGGAAAACAAGTAACAGGTACTTTTTTGTCAGTATTGCTCATTCAGTTTGAGAAAAGCACTCCCTTGACACCACACGCTCGCCTATCATGAAGGTACTGGTGGTGCAAAGTGCTTTACAAAACAGGCAAAGAAGCATTAAAATTACAACACAAAACCACATTATTAAAATATATATTTTAATAAAAACGTTCTTCTAGAGACGAGAGTCTCTAGAAGACATATTTTGCTTGAAGGTGCACTGTGTAACTTTTTGACCAAAAAAGACTTGAATGTTTTCGCAATTTAGATGTTTTAACAAATATTTCCATGGAAGAGACGTTCATTTAGTTATATTTTTACAATATGGCATAGCACAAATTTATCACTTTTAATGACATTTCAAAGTGTGGTTTTAACTGTCTATTTCTAGTGAATCTAGTTGATTTCAACCCCCTCCAGAAAGTTACACAGTGCACCTTTAAAGGGCCCTGTCAAATGTGCGGAATGTACGGAATGCTTTTATTTTATTATCCCATGTGAGAAAAACTCAAGAGCAGGACACTTGTGTTATGGATGTAGTCATGTGACGGGAAGATGTAAGTTAATAATATGAACTCTAGGCTAAGCTATAAACTTAAATGATCTCTATTTATATACTTCTGTAGGCATCCAATGAACTTTACATCTATGAAAAAACAAACCAGCCAGGTTAAGTGTTTTGCCAAAAGACACAATGACAGTTTGCTCTAGTCATCCCACCTGATGTCTCTCATTAAAGTTGGGTATTAACCAGCCAGGCCAAACTTGCTTAGCTTCTGAGATCTGATCAGATGGGTGTAGAAACCATCATCTAAGTAACTTTGTTCTCATTTTTTTTACATGATTAATTTAAACTTGGTGTAGGCCACTGTACAGAAATGACATAATGTGCAACCATTTGTAGATCAGATAAACTTTGAAAAATAAGAACATTGCTGTGTTTTGGTGTCGGGGCGTACAGACAATGCAGACAGACGCAGACAACAGCAGTGTAAGTCATTTGAGTTCATATAAGTCCATAAAGCACCACAGTCTGAACAGTGTTTTGGCGGCGCATGCGCAGAGCTAAAGCCAGGCAGCAGCTGAACCTTGTGTCAAAACAGAGGCACAGCAGCGCAGCGTCGTTAGCTTTGTTTTCAGGGCAACATTTAGTCGGTACAAAGTGTTTCATTTCACGTCCACGTACCATGACCGAACAATCAGCGTTACTTCTTCGAAAACAACTTGCAGGTAACGTCCACAGCTCAACATAAGTGCGAAAAGGTCGATTTTTAAAGCTGCTTAGCTGTCAGCCTGCGCTAGCTTTTCTTAGCTCGGCGCAGCTGTGTTTACGCCATTGGGACGATTTCTTTCACTGCATTTACTGTTTATTGTTAGCACAGCGCTTTGAAACAGCTATTATAATATTCACAGATTCTGCTTAACAACCACATATCTTCGTTAGCATAGTATCAAGTCAATAATGTGAGGAAATGTCGCTTTAGATTGTGTTAAGTTCGGCATTAGTGAGCCAAAGGAACAAAGGAATAATCAACCCAGTCTCTGTCACCACTTTAAGCTCCCTGCTCAGTTTAGCGCACATTTTGACAGTGTTTTCTTGTAAATTCTAAAAAGCAGGGTCGAATATGGACTCGTGTGAAGCGGTTAAGTCGATGTCCGGGCTAACATTTTGGGGACACGTCTCTGTGGCTGTCATCCGGCCCAGATTTAGTGCACAAATCAAAGTAATGAAACTCCGCTGTCGTGGCTGTATTTTGAACACGTACTTTCAGTTTATTGGCTCTGACTTTCATCTGTATGAGCTTTCACACCGGATTTGTAATAGATTAAGATTTTCATTACATAAATTAAAGGTTTTATAGAGTATTCACATGTATGTCAAACGTGTCCTTAATATTACTTTAGTTGTACATCACAATAGATGTAAATTTGTGTTATGTTGGGCAAAAACTAGTACATGCATTTTAGTGCGTATGTCTGCAAATAATAATCATGATCACGGATTATAAAATAATATTCATAACACAAACCACAACAGTTTTAGCTCAAAATGAAAAAAAAAAAAAAAAAAAAATTATGGATATTTCTCTTTTGTGATTAATCGTATTTAAAAAATCTTCAAGGATTGCCCATGCCTGTAGGGCTGCAACAAGTTAATTGATCAATTGCAACTAATCGATTATTGAATTAATCGTCAACAATCATAGTAATTGATTAATCGTTAACTGTTCCCAAACATGCATGAACTGAAAAACAAGGTTTATAACTCCAACTGGGCAGTAAAGACATAGAAAATGTGTAAATGTACTGATTTTACCAGAACAAACACAATCTTAAATACGTCAGTAGTACTAGTAAACATACATTTGATCTTGACTTGAGTAAATGAGTGATTTTGAAAATTCTACAAATGAAATTTGCCAATAAAACTACTTTTATATATTTATGTGATTATCACAAGAACAGTAGCATTTTTTGCCATTTTCAACTGAGAAAATGCTTGTCCTTCTCTCATTTTAATGAGTGTTTATTTGGCAAATCTTATTTTAAGGCAGTAAAATTTGTATTCTTTCAGTTGCAAGCTCATGTTCTTATTTCATCTAATTTAAGATGTTTTTCCTCAGTGTAGATGGAAAGACAATTTAGTCTGTAAATATAGGCCACACCTCCAAAACATCCTCAAGCCACAACACAATGCTTTAGCTGGATCCACTTTAAACAACAAACTGACTAATCAAAAGAACAATCATTCAACTAATTGATTATCAAAATGATCGTTAGTTGCCGCCCTAGGTGCCAGACTGAGTTTTGATTAAATCATTAATTAAATAATTGAAATAACAATTATCCAAATGTTAATTAGCTTCTAAGCGGATAAAGAGAATGAACATGAAAAAGTGACTGTTCTAAACTCACTCTAAGTGTGAAGGCACAGTCTGTGAGCAGCTTTTCCACTCAAGGAAACACATTTATTTTATTGCTTACTTACTGTATTTCCCTGCGGTTCTTTAACACTGGAAATTTCCCTTTGTGGGACAAAGATTAAACTATCTTAATCTTATCATAAACATATTTGCACAAAAACACTTATGAGGTAATGTTAATAATATTGGATTCTTGATTACGTTCACATAATAATTTGTATTTGAAATGTGATTTTTGACATGCCTTACAAGGCGTTAGACATACAATAAAAATAACATCACCTGAGCTTCAGCCAATACAAAAGTCAAGAAAAAATATCTTTTGTCCTTTTTCTGTCATGGTCTTTTAGTGATGAATTAGGCAAAGGTGTTTTAATTATTGAAATTTCTGTTAGTCGGTTACTGTAATATTTATTTAGATTTAGCAAAGATTAAATGACTGTAAGCAGAAAGAATACTATGAGTTAGTTCGGAGTTCCAACTTTCAGCCGTGACCCAAAAAACAACCATGACTGACTCGCCCCCGCATTAATAATAGTTTGATTTAAGTTGAATTTATAAAAAAGGGTTTAACTCAATATTTAGTTTTTTTGTTTTTACTGACATTCACTAACATTTTATGAAAAAAATTTATAATATAAAGTACCCAACATTTTCAAGCCAATACTTGAATCAAAGAAAAAAAAAAAAAAAAACTAATCAATTATTGACTTAACCGTCAGCTAATTTAGTAATCGAATAATTAACTGGTCTATAATAGATTAGTTACTAAATTTACCATTGTTGTTTTTTTAATTTTTTTTGTCACATTTTCTTCCAGAGCTCAACAAGAACCCTGTGGAGGGCTTTTCGGCTGGTCTCATAGATGACGACGACATTTACAAATGGGAGGTCGTGATCATCGGGCCACAAGACACTCTTTTGTACGTTTTTAGCTGTAGTGATAACACATTTATTATTTAACTTTTCTCTCATTCTGAATTATAATTGACAACCATGTTTTTTTTCTGTTACAGCGAAGGAGGTTTTTTCAAAGCCTACCTCACCTTTCCTTATGACTATCCTCTACGGCCTCCGAAGATGAAATTTATCACTGAAATCTGGCACCCGAATGGTAAGTCTGTTATTTCTGCTTTTCATATATCTTACTGTTTACTGGAGCCCTATATGGTTTGGGTAGTTTGATGCACTACCACATTTGCATTATCTCATCTCAACAATTAAAAGGATATTTGACAACGACTTGTATATGGTAAACATAACAGTATATTATAGTATAGTACAGTACAGGAGAAGGAGAGTAAAAGGAGGAGACAGGTGAGTGGTGCCACAGTCCTACCTGCTTACTCTGTTTATCCTTTACAAAGAATCCTTGTTGTAATGTTAATCCATACTGAGCCAAACCAAAACTTACCATGGAGCTTCTGTCCTTCACCAAATATAGTGTCTAATAAAAGTAGCTGTGGAAATTAAAGAGCTTCGACAAAAAAAATGTAGTTTAAAAAAATTATTTATCATAATGTCTCCTTGCCATTTTGTTGCTAATTAAAAACGGGCGATGCGTGTGCACTGTGCCTCCAGAAGGAGCCGCCGCTCATAGACATAAACAGTAGAAACAAGTCGAAAAAGCTCAGTTGTCAGCTAACTACAAGAGTTTATCACAGTTCAAAAACGTAAACGTTATGCTACTAAATCAACATTTGTGAATGAAATTCGACTCTTAAAAGTTACATTCAGGTGAAGAAACGGTGAGAAAAACACTGTCTCAAGCTTCAGGAGCCAGACGTCTGTCAGACCGGTTCAGACCTGATTGAAACAGCTGTTCTCTTCCCGTTTCGAGGTTTTATTCAAAGAAGTTTCCCCATGTAACCAGACGGAGAGCCGCTCTTTCTGCATAACGCATGCGCAGTAAAGTGGAAAGTGATGTTGACCGAAAATCCCTCTATAGATATAGGCTACATTTAAAATGTAAAAATACATTATTTAATTAATAAATACAAGCCTCAATGAAGTATGTAATAGGTTAGACATAAACTGTAAAGGTTGTTTATCAGCGATCGCGCTCATAATACAAATCTACTGGTAGGTCTCTGAGCCTTGTCGACTTAAAAAGTAGATCTTGAGCTGAAAAAGTATTAGTATTAAAACTGAGTTTAGAATCAAGACAACACTAAAACTGAAATTTAGAATCATGACAACACTAAGTTCAGACAAACCACTAAATGTACACAATATTCATGTGATTCTGTTCAGTCAATGGATGTTTGGAACCTGTAGAAAGACCAGTTAGCGATTATTCGATTACTAAAATAGTTGATTATTTCATTTATCTATTAGCTGCGATAAATCGATGAACTCTTTGCTGCTCTACACTTTAACAACATTGCTCTGCTAAATTGTCATTCCATTGCTGAACCTTATTTCTAATGTATGGAAGAGGAGTTGCAGCAGCACAATACTGGATTTAGTCAAACATAAATGAATGAGGGAGGTTAAAAGCTAATTTATGTTGCATCTTTTTTTTGTCTTGCCAATCCGCGACTCTGCTTCTTTTGAGAATTCACACCTCACTGCGATTGGGTCATTTTTCTCTTGACACAGTCCAACCAACATAAGTAGTTTATAGAGCTGCAGTAAACAGAAAAATCACCTAATGCATATTGATGTTTTTTTATGTTGCCAACCGCTTCCCTATACTGTATAAATATGATCACATTTTGCTTACAGTTGCAAAGAACGGAGACGTGTGCATTTCAATTCTGCACGAGCCCGGGGAGGATAAGTTTGGATATGAAAAGCCCGAGGAGCGCTGGCTGCCCATTCACACAGTCGAGACAATCATGATCAGCGTCATCTCCATGCTCGCAGACCCCAACAGCGACTCGCCAGCCAACGTGGACGCCGCAGTAAGTCATGGTTTTCACTGACATCTGTATATTTGAAATGGAATCTTTGGTTCCTTTTTTTGTTCCCGGAACTTTAGTTTGACTCAATTGAATTTGCATTATGACAATAGAGGAGACAATGGTGACTTCCATCTAGTCAAAATGTTTCCCCATAGTCTAAAAACCAGCTGGACAATAACTTGTCATTTGTAATACAAAAGGCAATAAAGAAGGGGTCTCAAACTGCCGGGCTCCCGGGGTGATTTCAGAATAATATTGAAAGTGGCCTGTACGTAACTATTTGAACTACAAGTCCAACAATGCACTGAAGCTTAGCGTAGCCTCAGCTCCGCAGCACAACACAACATGGCAGAGAGATGAATGGGAAGTCATAAAAGTCGCCTAAAAGTTTCCACAACAAAGAAACAGACAGAGCACAGGAGGATTATGAGAGCAGAAGCTCATCTTTTCATGGAGTCAGGTGAGCTTCCCTTAATAAGTTCAATGTCATAATGAAGTGCTTCGTGCCTCAAGCTCCACTCCACTTTTTATTACAAAAAAATATCTAATGTCTGCGGAGAAACGAGCAAAAATTCCTGCTGAAAAAGATGTTTTAGTGCCGCACACAACCGCGACGACACTTACTTTTCTAATTGTCATCAATATAAATCTGATGAAGGCTCACACCATTTATACAGACTGAAAGTATAATGTGTGAAGAGCACAGGAGGAGTCAGACTGGAAAATAAGCCTATGTAAACATAAAAGTTTATGTTGTTGAGATGAGCCTCTAAAATGCCCAAGAATACAGCAAATTACATGCAATTGGCCAAAAATTCCAATATAAAATAATTTATGTGAATATATTAGGCTTTATGTTCTATTGGAGGTTGTACAGCTTAATAAGCTTATTTATATTGAAAATAATGTAGTCAGGCTGTTTTAAAATGCAGCCCTCGACCAGTTTGCCGCCGATCTTTTCGGCGCCAGATTCATTTGAGTTTGAGACCCCTGCAATAAAGGGGAATTTATACTACACTGGAATTAAATATGCAAATAATTGAAATCAAACATCAATCGTTGCGCCACCATAGTCTCTGTATAATCCTATGAGAAGCTCGGTGCATTTTATTCTGTAACAGAGAAACTAAAAGTACTTTCTCTGTTGCTTTGTTAGCTTGACAGTTGAAGATTTTGGACTTTAGAACTGGTGCACAACAAGTTATTTCTTCATCAAAGAGACTCAAAACCATCGTTCAAAGACAGAAAGTTGGTTTCAGTGAGAAATGTAAGAGAAACGCTCTCTTGCTATGAATTGTCTCTTTTTACATGTCACATAGTGCTAGTTTGAACTTTTAGTATTGTGACAAGGCTACTCATTCAGAGCATTTACATGCGCACGAATAACCCGGTTATGATCAGGACTTTTAAATATCCTTTTTTTTCTTGTGTCCATGTAAACATCATATTCTGATTTCAATCACCTGGTTATTCGAGTATCCTGGTTATGAGATTATTTTTATGAGGTTATTCTAACTGGAACTTTCTGATTATACCTAGATTATTGTAAACACCTAAACCTGATTTCTCATTGATAGAACCAAACATGTACAAAGGAACTGATCTGACAGCAGCAGCTCATTTCACAAAATGATTCAAAATTCTTTTTCATATATTCATTTTCTTGCACTTATATCCATTTAGGGTTGTGGGTGACTGGAGCTGTGCCAATGACACTCCTTTTTTCTTATTTATATGTAATATATTATCAATATAAAACAATAAAGCAATCTATAATCCAACACAGCTGATTCTGAACTGACTTCTGACATATTTTTATTGGTAAAAATCACTTTTACCAAAGCTCACTCTGACTGAGTTCTACAGTCTAATGTTCTTATTTTAATGTATTTTGTCAGCTTGTTGATGGAAACATGTTCAAAACAAAGCTTAGTTCCTTGCTATATCTGTGTAGTAGTTAGAAGTCTAATATCCAGGATACTCTCTTTACACATGTACGTGAATATCCTGGTTTCTCTGAGCGCTGGAAACACTATAACCAGAATACTGCTCATTGAACATATGTAAACACACTCATTGATTCATTTATGCTGTGGCTCTGAATAACCTCTACATGAAGTAAGTCTGAAACCTACTTGGACAATTGTTTTGTCACTCTGACGTTCGTTTGTCTCTCTGTTGCTCGTTGCAGAAAGAGTGGAGGGAGGATCCCAACGGTGAGTTCAGGAGGAAAGTGGCTCGCTGTGTAAGAAAAAGTCAAGAGATGGCGTTTGACTAGAATCAGCTGTAAATTCCAGGGTAAGTTTATTGCTTCTACAAAAAACTACAGCGACTCTGCTCCAGACATGTGCTTTTAAAAGTCTGTTTTCTTCCAGTTTAAGGAAATGCCTTCAGAGGGAAAATTTCAAGCCTTTGCCCTTGTTTTGCCAGTCAAAGGAATTGGCTTCAACCACTTTTCTGTGAACGGTTGTCATTTTCCGCAAGATGAGCCAATTTGAGATCCCTACCAGCGAAATTTACCTGTTTTTCCTTCCTGGAATTGTATATTTAATTTTATTTATTTTGAAAATTAATGATGTAAGATATGTCACTACTGTAAATGACTTGCTTTTTTATCTGCTGCTGAACAGTTTCTACTTTATACCAGGTTTCTTATGCAATTTAGGGTCAGATTGTGTCAAACACAAGGCTGTTGTCGTTAGGTCATCCGTTCCTCTCTGCGTTTTTTCACTCCACAGCAGTCATCCTGGATCTTACTTTCTAACTGTCTCTTCTGTCACGGCTGCCTTCTTTTAGCCTGACCTCTTCATATCTGCTCTGGTTATCATCCGTTTTTTGTTTTCTGAGAATCGGCCTCCTGTTGGCGACAAAACACTGGCGCATTTCATAAAAACCGCATGAAATTGTCAAGTTTAAATTGAATGGCTTCTCTATACATTTTTTTTAACAGTGATTTGCACCAGTTTCGATCGCCAACAGGAGAACTGTGCCAACTTCTCAGGAACTCCTCATCGGTGTCATTATGATCTTTGAGACCAACCGCTGTCCCCACACTTAAAGGGATAGTTTGGGATATTTGACATGAATCTGTAAGGCATCCCCATCACCAGTGTCACGCATCCACACCGTCTTACCACCGGCAGCGTCCAGTGAGCAGAGTTCCTGTCCACTTTTGGAAAAGACAAAAGTAGTCCGGCAAGTTTGCGCGGGTCATGGAAATAAAGACTTTTTCTTCTCAAAACAATACGTGCTCAAAAGAGTGATATATGTGCATGACAAAACCGTTGTCCACGAAAAAGTCAGACCTTGTAATCGCTCTCTCAAGACACGTTTCTTCCTCTGTTCTGGGCATGAAGAAACATAGTCGCTGAAGTGTGCACTGCAAAAACAAAGCTTTTTTTTATCTTTGCCAGTTTGTTGTTCACATTGAAACCTAGAGCAAGAAGCCAAAGTTTCCTCAGAGCAGCGTTCGTTATGGGATAACTTTGAAATGTGTGCGGAGATTCAGCCTAGAGCTGGGTGATATATCGATTTTTAGATAATATCGCAGTAGTTGTTTAGAAGATATGCAAAAATGGAATATCGAGTATCATTTGTAGTAAAAACAAATACTTCAAAAATAGTTGTTTCAACAAAACACAAATGAAGAAAGAACAGTGTAAATGTTCAAATACATGTAGGAGATTTTTTTGGTCAATTAATCACTCATTGATCTCCTAGATACCACATTAGTGATTAGAAGCACATTGCAAATTAATTCTGAATGTTTTACATGGAAATCTCATTTAGCTGCATTTTGTCTTCATGAATTGTAATTTTACATGCAAACCTCTGAGTTTGTGTCTTGTGAGGCCAGTTTGGGTCAGAACATTGAGACACTCACCAGTTTTGAGAAAGGGGGACCTTTTAGTTGCCTAACAGCACATGTCTTAAATTGACCCAAAATGATTTAAGTCTACTACAGTCTTCTGATCATAAAACTTCAACTAATACATTTAAAGATGTGTTTGAACATTTTCTGGTTAGTTTGAGATATTGTCGGAATATCCTCATCGAAATAGGCCAAAAATGTATCGAGATATTCGTTTTTGTCAATATCGCCCAGCTCTAATTCAGCCACATTTTTGTTGGCCTGGATAGTCACAAGTTAGCTTGTTCGCGCCAAACAACTGAAAAATTGATGCGCAACTGTCAGCTGATATATATGAAGGGAGAGTAAATGGCGCAAAGGGATTACGAGGTCTGACGGCTTTGTCATGCACATACAGTATATCACTCTTTTGAACACATATTGTTTTGAGAAGAAAAAGTCTTTATTTCTATCACCCCAGCAAACTTGCCGGACTACTTTTGTCTGGACCAAAAGTGGACAGTAACTCAGCTCAATGTACGCTGTCGGGGGTAAGTCGGTGTGGATGCAGATTCATGTCAAAAATCCCAAACTATCCCTTTAACTATAGTACATCACAACCAAAAAAAAAACAAAAACAGTCTGTGAATTTGCAAAGCTGTGAACATGTCGCATACTGGTGAACTGCCATCTTAGCTTTTACCTCTTCAGAACAGTCTAGGTTTTTTTCAATACAACACACAGGGGTAAAATGGGTTTCCACAGTAGATTAAGGGTAATCGTTTTGTTGTGGCACACCTATCAGTGAGTATTGTTAAGTCACTTGTGGGTTTTAGGACATTGGGTAGCTTTATTTCTCCATTTTTTTTTAAATATATTTCTCTAAATTGGAATTCTTCATAGACACTTAAAAGAATAATATAAATATGTATTCCCATTCAAACGTAATATTTTTATGGGTGGATTCAATCATTTAGTACTACGTTAGTATAAATACATTTTGGATATTTTCAACATTAAAGAGTGGATTTGTGGCGCATGCAATCAGGTTCGAGTAGGTTTAATTGGCACATGGTCCGATTTGGCGCGTTTATTTTGTATTAGTATTTTTTTTCTCTCAAACTGAGCATGCCCAGATAGATACAGTCGGCATCAAAGGCCACGCCCACTAACGGACCTCCGAGGGGGAAAGTTAACACTGAGAGTGAATCAGAACAGCAGCTTTATCAGTCACTGCTCAAAAACTACAACACCAAATGTGGACTTAAGGAGATATATTGTGTCAAATATAGACACGAAGACATGGGGATAAATAAAGTGATTCAACCTTCCAAGTGTGTAAATATATCTAGCAATGCTAACGGTAGCTGCGAGCTAAATGCTAACGTGATGCTACCTGGTGTCTTTTAGCATCTTTTTTAACTTATTGTTTACTTTTCTGACATAAAAACATCTCAGTAACCTCCATTTATACCCGGTTGTAACTCGACTTGAATTAGTTGTGCTAAAAATACATTTAATTCGCCATAAAGCGTCTTAAAAGAGGTAAACAGTTTAGCTTCCCATTCTTTATTATGGTAAGGCAGGAGACGTTTTCCCCCTCAGCAGGCCACGCCCCAACAGTGACGCGTTGCCGACTGTATCATGAATCGTGTATTTGTATCGTTAAACTAGGCGCACCAAATCGGCCTGTGTTATAAAATCGAGTAATGACATTGGTTGGAAAAAGTGTTTTGTGCATTAACTACTACAGACATTGCGTTTAGTTTCGTCTTTAACCATGACCTCCTCTGACCGGTGTTCACTGTTTTTGCACAAATACAGTGCGTTTTGAAATGTCATAAAGCAATACGCTCAAAAAAAAAAATACAATGGTGTCTCCAGGAAATCCACTCTTAACGCCGTTATTTTTGTTTTAATGTTTTTTTTGTTTTGTTTTTTTTTGTCATTTTGTGTTGATGCAATGCATATTGGACATGATGCTCAATAAAGTGTGTAAACTAAGACTTCTGTGAGTTTTTTTTTTTTTTGATGAGTTTTGAGATTAGATGAATAATAAATAGTAGACTTCAAGAATACTATACTATATAATTCTAAATTCTCTAGTCATGAGTTTATTTGGATTGATTCATGCATGTCTGAGTGATCTTGTGTTGTCAAATGTCACTTTTATCTACAACCTATCTCCGCCCACTTGTCTGTATTTTATGTGGCCACTTCCCAAGAATAAAAAGTTCAAATCTGCTGCTTGTTGCAATTAAATTTACACTGATTGTAGCTGAGATCAATTTGATGTTTTTTAATGAATACAACGCAAACGGCTGGTCATGAGTTTATGATTAAATACATGGAAAACACAATAAGTCTTCATTAAAGTGGAACTAAACAGTGTTTGCACTAGGGCTGCATCTAAAAATATTTTGGTAAGAGATATTGGGCATTATCTATCAGTGAATTGATTAGTTGTTTAGAATGCAAAAGTCGTGAATACAGGATTTCTGCCAAATTTGAGCTGAGGTAACATTAGTCGTGTTCAGATGGTCAAGGGTGCAGTCGCTCAGCCGGTAAGGGGGTCGGTCTGCGACAGCGCTGCTCTAGCGCTGATTGCTCTCGGCTTCAGCTGACCCGACCCCCTTACCGTCGAGCGCTGCACCTTGACCATCTTGAACACTACTATTATTGAGGTCGTCCTGGAGATGTAATTTTAGGGTTGTCAAAAGTATCAAAAATCAAATATGATCAAAACTATAACATTTAGAATAATCCTGAGCTTAATCATAACTAGTTGTTTCATGAAGAAAATATTTGTATTTTGTGCTGAAAATGGCAGTCTATTGTACAGAAATTTAACAAAAACGGCATTTTTCATTATCTATCAGAATCTATCAAGAGTCTATTCCTTAAAAGTGCATTGTGTTTGGCTAAAAATAAACTTGAATAAATGCATATTTTTAAAATTTGATGCCTTTGTTATACTAAATAAAATCTGGGTTTTTATTTTGAGCTGGCTTGCATGGCCACAAAAAAGTCTATTATTTGACTGTTGTTTCTGCAGAAAAGCAGTTCATGTAGCGGATTCTTTTCATCTATGCATAGAACATATTCATCACCATTCAGAGAGTCTCAAAGTAGTTTTAACTTTGTATTCTACTGAATTGTGTCGATGATTCACCTTCAGAAAGGACAGTGCACCTTTAATAGTTTAATATGTAGTATCATGACAATACTAGACTTGTTTTAAAAAACGTAACATTTACACAATTTTCATGTCATTTCTATTCAATCTGAGACTTTTCTACAGCTCATTAATTAAAGCCATTTTTATTTTGTTTCTTAAGGCTAAATACAATTGAAATATGTTTTTTCAAAAAGCTACCTGCTGGTGTTTAATTAAGATGTGTAAAAACATAAATAAATGAACTCTATAAAACTATAATAATAATTACCACCCCAAACTAAGTCATAACAACTATCATCTGACTTTATAACATTGTTTATTTTGAATCCTATATTAGTAATAGTACGTTTAAGAAATAAAGGGCCCAAGTTAAATAACCACGTTTACTATATTTTGGTGAAAGATGCAGACTAACTACTTGAGCACAACACTGTATCTGTCCACTGTAGCCAGCTGTAGATTTGTTTACCTGATGCATTTTGAATGAGAACACACATTAGGTTAAAGCGCATGGACCCCTGCGCTGTAATGGGACGCCCCAGATTAGGCTCTGGTTTCAGTACCGGTTTGGTTTCACACTTTTGGGTCGACACACTCACGGACTTCCTAACACAAAAAAGAGGTAACTACTGGCAACATAAAGTCTTCGTTATGAGGAAACAGGTGACTTTTTGGACAGCCTGACTAAAGACAAAGGAGTGCAATGTGAAAATGGACCACAGACGAGGTGAGAAGAAGAGACATATGAGGTTTTTGCAGTATTGCTTTAATATTTACAGTACTTTCTCTACAGGTCTGCTGAGGCGAACAGTTGCACTCCAAATGGTGAGTCTAAATTTGTGTATTTCATATTCAAGGAAAAACTATGGCAGTGGTGGGCAAGTATGTTTTCTCCAAGGGCCCTATTCGAATTCAGACTAGTGACAAAGGGCTGAGCCACATTAATAGAAGAACCTGTTATTAATTCATGCATCATGTATTAAAAAAAAACAAAACAGGATACTTATCTATTAGTGGTGTTCTGTCATTGTGTATGTGAAGAACACAAGTGCAAACACATGCTCCATAGCCAGGTCAAGTTTGCTAAAATGTCTTGAAATCTGGATTTCAATCTTGATGTTTTCTGGTTAAGATGATTTAGTTGATGGGCTTGAATAAAAAAAAACTTGTTTCGAGGTCTGTTTAAAGAGAGTTGCAAATTTTATTCAAGCTAAAATCTCTGGTAAACAGTCGTAAATGTCTTGAAACAAATGAATTATTCTTTACTTTAATTTATTGCAAGGCTTTTATAAAAGAGCAGATAAAATGTGAACAAATCTCATAATTAGTGCTTGACTTTTTGTTGTAAATTGAAGCTTGTCTTTCCAACAATTCCAAATGCAGCACTTTGTGAGTAAATCTGACCTCTGTCTAAATCAGGGGTGTCTAACTCATTTTGACAAAGGGCCATCATGGTTGTCCTCCAAGGATGGTTGTAACTAAATTTAACCCTATTAATCTTTAACAAACTATAGTCTCTGTCTCTATATTTGATTTTTGAACATTTATTGAAGTGACAACTGCATTAATCTGAAAAATAACTTACTCTTTTCATTGGGTTAAGACACTCAAATTACTCCTGGAACTAACATACAATTAAACTAAACCTTATAAGACCTTAAGGACAGCATCTGGCACCTGGGCCTTGTGTTTGACACGTGTGTTCTAAATTGAATTATCTAAAATCTCATAAATAAAAACAGCACTCTGATTGGCTGTGCTTGGGTCCAGTTTCACTTCACTGTCTGTAAAAAGATATACATGAATGTTAGCGATTTTGTGAGAGATTAACGACCTATTTGCTGTTTGCAGTGTGAAAATCAGTTACCACAGCTTTAAGTAGGCAAAAAGAAGTGCAGGCAGTCTTATTTAATGTAGAGTCTGGGTTCTTAAAATCATGAGGAGAACAGACTGAAAAAAGTGACTGTACTAAAATGGGACATGTTTACAAGTGATTGAACGAACGGAGTACTGGACCCCTTAAATCTGTGCTCATTAAAATGCCACTATTAGACAGGCCTAATACAAATATGCATTGCTAATCGATCTGCTTTTGCAGGTTGTGAGTTTGGACGTTATCAACGAGCGAGAAAGATTGAAACACATATCAGCGTCTCTACAGGAAACAAACTATGCCACTTTCCCAAATGCATGACAACTGCATCTTTGCTACAGGTAAAATACAAACTTTGTTTTGTCTCATGTCATCATAATTAAACCTTAACTTATTCTGAAGTGTGGGATATTCAATTCTGTTGCTAAATGTGTGAGATAAATAAAAAGAAATTACTGTACTATGTTGGATAATTTAGAATGAAAACCAGTCCTTCTAGTCCACTAAAACAATTCATGCAGGTGGCGTGAAGCTGAAAAGAGCATAGTAAGTGATTAAAGACAAAAATTAAAATTAGGACAGCACAAATATACTGTAGCAAAAAATAAATGTAGCCACATTGCCAAATCAATAATCACACAGATAGATATAAAGCAGGACAAGAGCAGCTGTTTGGATCAGGTATGAACCGGTCAGCGACGTGCGGTCAGGGAGGCAGGTGAGGCAGTGCCTCACCAGTCCAAATGGGGAAAAAAATACTTGATGTCAATAAGACTAAATTATTTATAATAATATTTAAAATATTATATTGTTTGTATGTAAAATGTTCGTATTTGTCATATTAGCTGATTTCGTGTGATTTTCACTGAGTTTTGTGGTTAAAAACCTCCAAATCTCCAGGACTTGCCAATATAACGCAGGTCTTTTGCGCTGAGGCTCACTGAGGCTCGCTCAGACCTGCACAGACATACATACACAATGAACAGGGCGCCTTCATGCAGCGCGTTCACGCACTGTTTCTCCACAAAAAGTGATAAAATGTGTTTGTAGACGGACTTTTTTTGAGTGCTTTGTCTTCTAATTGTCAAGAAAGAGAATATTATGTGAAAGTGGGCGCTTTAGGACTTAATGTGACAGTAAACGAAGTTTGTACAAAGCCCAGATGAGGCAAGCCTCACGCACCAGCTCTGAGTGTCAGGGAAATCTGGCGGCTTTCTACTGCCAAAATACGATTAATACTATTAAATGTGTCTGTTTAGCTTCATTGTGAGGCTAAATAAAGCCTTAAACAACTATATAAATTCTCATGAGCAAATATTTAACAGCAAAGGGCTAAAAAATTGTAATAATCCGTCCCCAACTATTGAACAGGAGCAGTCATTTAGTCTTCCGCACTGCAGCTCAGAAGGATGAGCGGTAGAGCCGCGGTGCAATGAGTCTGGGGATCGAAACTCGCGTCAATATGTCTTTTTCTCATCCTTAATTTGCGTGAAAATAAGCAACTACCTGTGTGGTTCACAGTGCCTCACCAGTTGGAAATCTCACCGCACGTCACTGGAAACGGTCTGACAGACGTCTGGCTCCTGAAGCTTGAGACAGTGTTTTTCTCGCTGTTTTTTCACTCACCTGAATATA
This sequence comes from Mugilogobius chulae, assembly GCA_038363315.1. Taxonomy (NCBI): domain Eukaryota; kingdom Metazoa; phylum Chordata; class Actinopteri; order Gobiiformes; family Gobiidae; genus Mugilogobius; species Mugilogobius chulae. The sequence continues at coordinate 7,691,389 of CM076397.1, read as the reverse complement.
ACATGTATGAGTCGTAAAGATTTAGCAGCATAACTTTTGTTTTCGCACAGTAATAAACTCTTGTAGTTAGCTCGGAGAACAGCGCTGGTTAGTGTTGCTGTTACAGCTTGTTGTCTCAGCAGCGGCTCTTCCTGCTAACCTGTTAGGTTTGCATCCCTAGTGTTGAGAAACAAGTAATCCCTCCATCTGTGTCACAGATACAATGTAAACATGTGTGATCTGATTTTACAGAAAGTCATTGTTAATCTGACTTACTCTTAATTAAAAAAGCAATGGACATGATGTTCATTTGTTGTTGTTTACATTGGTTTTTGGTCTCAAGAGGATTATCCAACAGAAAGCAGAATGAGCCTCACATGACTCTCTCATTAGTTTCTCAGAGCCTGAAGCTAGTTTTTAAACCCATGAGTCAGACACATTTGTCTGTGATAGGCCCATGCACTTCTTTTACACTGTTCTCATTGGGCTCCACCCACATTGTGTAGAAATGCTTCTCTTACAAACAAACCATGACAAAGAGTCGCAGTCTGAGGAAGGACTTTCTCTTTGATACCATGATTCATAGCTAACCTGTTCCTGATAGGCCAGTAGTTTTCAAAATATGTGTCATTTCACTCTCTGGCAACCCATTATCTGAATTGTAATACTTTTTAAAACCACAAGTTGTGCATCTTACATATGGTTCCTTTAACGTAACAAATTCAAAAAGCCTTAACAATATTTAAATAAGATGTATTATACAGTAGGGCTGGGCAATATTGACAAACATGAAATTCTCAATCACCATGCCTGTAAACGTATTATCTGAGGTTTAAATAATTTTGCATATCTTAAAAAAAATCATAATAGTAAATGTATATGTTGGGTACCCTAATTATGTGATAATTATGTTTTTAAAAATGATTTCTTTTAAGCAGCATCCTTCTCTCACGGCTGGACAAAGGCGATATCTCCAAAGGTCACCAACATCTACAGCACAGAGCAGATGAGGCGTCAGATGAAGCAGCATTACCTGGATGTCCTGCACAGCTGTCTGCAGTCAGGTCTGCTTTAGCCTGCGTGATCTCAGTCATTCTACTTCCTCTGCGCTCCTTCTCACGATGCGTTTGTCTTCCAGGTCAGATTCCAGTCAGCCGGAGGAGATGTGGAGATCTTCAACTCAAACAAAATCAGAGGTTCAGGCTGGAATCATCAGAAAAGGAAACGGAAACAAGAGCAAAGTCGCAAGGAAGAAGGAAGAGCAGCACCGTCGCTCATCCCAACCTCAGACTTCCCAAAATAGTCACTCGATCATGACTATTATTAATGACTAAAAGATGCACTGTGTAACTTGTAACTTTTTTGTGGGGTTTTACATGCTCATCTCCATGAAAATATTGTTTTTCAGGAATACCATGACTTTTTAGTGGAAAACACAAAGTTTACCAATTACAACTAAGAAAGTTAGTTACCCAAACTTAATAAAAATAAATAAAATCTAGGCATATATATTCATGCCATACTGTAGAACATTCCAGAGTTAATGAGACAACCTGTAATGAACCTTTCACCAAAATTGCATTGCAAATATAATTATGCTATTTTGATTTGTTTAATTATTAAGTTAATTAGTTTAGTGAAGCTAGGGTGACCTTACTGTAGAAAATAAAAACTGATCTGAGGTAACAATAATATAGTGGAAAAATTGGTCAAAAAGTGCAATATTATCCATCCAGTCAATTCATAACTCGTTCTTAGCAGTCACTTCTAAGTTTATAGAACTTCTGTCAATAAATTTGTGCAATTTCTGTATTAGTTTAAATGTGCAAAATAAATTACAATAGGCCTACTGTATAAATTAGAGTGTCAAATTAGTGCATAATTGAGATAAATTAATACAGACATATTAATCGAGTAAATTTTGAATCGCAAAAATCTATTTGAAATTTTTAACTTCATGTTTCCATATAGAGTTACAAATGAACATAAGGGTTGTTCAACTTGACAACTAGCAACAAAGACTTCCTAAAGTCTCATTTTTGCAATAATAAATTCCATCTGCAACAATAATGTAATTAATTAAATTGATAAAAACAAAACAAAAACACTTAAGTGATGTTTTCTCAGCATTTTTAGGTGAGATTAAAAATAGATTAATAAAATAATTAACTACAGATCATGATTAATTAATCTCTTCAATTTTTTATTGCTGACAGCACTAGTATAAATACCATAAATACACAGAGACATCTGTAAAGCAAATCTTCAAAACAACATGCATCTTGTTAGAAAGGATGGATGGAGTAATATTTTTTAAACAGTGGGCTAATGGCAATCAACACTAGTTAAATAATGAATGATTAATGCCTGCAGTCTAAAAAGCCATTTGAACGTGAACGCAACCTACTGAAACCAACTTTTTTGTTCACGTAAATTCACATAAATAAAACATTCTTCATTTGATTTAGCCTTTGTTATTTACATTTAATTTGAACTTTTTGCCACCATTTTAAATAAAAGTTAGCATAACATTTGCCAGAAAAGATCAAACCTGTGTTGAAGATCGACGCTACGAGCTAATGCTAAAGCTAATGCTAACTCAGTGCTAACAAGCTATCTTGAAAAGCTAAAAATGAACTGTGTCATCGAGGGAAACTGCGTTAAAGGTAAATCTTTCACCTAAACGTTTTGCTCTAATCAATGCATTTTTAAATATACTCACATTAAGAAATAATAACAAGTCAAATTTAGTAAATGAAACTACGACTCTTTAAAACATAACATATTTAATTGTATAATTAGAAAAAAAAAAAAGAATGACAGTAACTATTTAATACAAGACTAATAGGTCATAATTTTTTTAATACATTTTAAACTGTACTGTAGTGACATGGAATTTAATAGTTCTACAATTTGAATACCAACATAAGAGATGTAATCATTCTAGATACTTTTAGAGTGTTTAACAAGTTTAACAAAGCCTTCTAAAATCTTAGCCAGCTTATTAGTAACCTAATTTTAATACAAATGTGCCAGCAGTAATTAATTTTAGCCTTAGAGTAACTATACTTTTACTTTTAATGTAATTTAAGCTTTTTCCATCACTGGCTTTGCTCATCTGTGTTCCAGCATTTGGGAAGGCTGTCCATGCCCTGGCACGACTCGGAGATCAACTATGGTTAGACCCAATGGACAAAGGGGTAAGTATTTATCAAAAAAACTTACTAATTCTAAACTAAATCTATGTTGTTTTTTTTTTTTTTTTAGCTGGCTTTGAGATCAGTGAACTCTGCCCGCTCTGCTTACTCCTGCTTCCTCTTCTCGCCCTGTTTTTTCATAAGTACAGCCTGCCTTCAGCCACAGGCAAGGGCAGTGAGGCTATTAAATGCAAACTACTTATGAAGGTACCTCTGCAATCAAGCATTTCACTTTAAAAACTGTGTAGTTAAGAGTACGACTTGACACAATTCTCACAATATGATATGATGACATTTTGGTATATATTGATACAAAATTACCTAAAATTAATCCATGTCAAAAAGTAGACCCTACTAAGCTGTATGCCCCATGTAGGCTAATAAAATCATGTGTAGGACAAACTTAAAGTGCAGGTTAGACTATGAATGAATGAATGAGTGAATAGTAAAGATGATTATGATTAAGATTTCACTAAACATTTAGCTTGTATTTAACCAATTTGGTAGTTTTGGTGAAGTTTATTATTGTCTTTTGTCCAGTAAATATGACATTTGTGGAGGGGAATCCACAAATGTTACCTAGCAGCTTTACCTAGCAACTTTAAGGAACAGCTTCTCCATTGAAACATGCAAGAGTGGGCCCTCCTCAAGGCCAAAAAACAATCCATTTTGTAGTCACAGAAGCCTGTTCAAAATAAAAACAGATTTTATTATTAAATTATAATTTTTTTTTATTAAAAAGTTAACATGTAGGTGAAGACTGTGCTGGTTTTGTGTTTTGTGATGGTTCTTATTTTAAAATACACAAAATTTTCGGGCTCACCTGATTGTTTCATAAAAGTAAAACATATAGACTGTGCTTTTTAACAGTTTCTCTCCAATACCAAAAACACAAAAAGGCTCAATAATATGTGGATTGTTAAATATGTGATCTTAAAATCCTCATTTTTGCCTCACACTTTTTTGATTTATGCATCGTTTTTGTTGTCATTACTACTTCTCTAAATTTTTAACGCACCAACCATTTTTTATTCACACCAAAATGTAACTCCACACAAACTTATCTTGCTCAGTTAAAGTTTTTCTTTCTCTCTCTGTAGTCCATACTGCCTCTTTTTCGACTGCCCTCAATTGAGCGCACTGTCGAGCGCTTTCAAGTCTCCATCGAAGACGACCTAGTGAAAATGAAGTTTTTTGCAAACACGGTAGGACTGAACAATTTTGCTGTAACTTAGCAAAAATAAAAATAATCACAATAGAATAAAATAAATAAAGCAAACAATAAATATAATAAAACATTCAAGTGTATAAATGAATGCATACAACTTTTTGTATATGTTAATTGCACTATTTAACTTAAAAACTTCCATATAGTTTAGATACCACAGTGTATGTCTTAAATTCTCTACTCCTGCTATGTTATTTTGCACTTTCAGCACTAGATGGCACTGTGCTCAAACAGTCTGATGTGTGTTTTAGGCATCGTCAAAACTCACAACCTGCGTTTCCAGGAGAGTGATGCTCTTCAGGCTGTGTTTGCCTCCCACCTGTGTCCCAACGTCCTCAAAGCCCCGGCCAAGTCAATACAAACCTGTTTTTGCTCTACATTTATATGACTGCATAACGTTTGACTTGTGTTGCTGCGTTCCAGGCTTCTCAGCGACATGGTGATGCATTTTCCTGTCTCCCAAGAAGAAATTACATTGTCATTGTCTTCTGGAAAAGTCAGTTTAAGAAATTATTTTGAAGGAGGCCATGGTAAGTAAATGTATCTCTATTTGATCTATGTTAGTGTTATTTAAACAACTTTTTCAGTTGCGACACCCAAAAGAACAACCACAGACATTCTCAACTCCTAAAACACAAAATGTATACTACTCGCAAAGTGATACAGTGATAACAGTAATTATCTTCTATGCATCTGTTCAGAGACCCCCAGAAATCAGTTTGCGACCCCCAGGCTGAGAACCATTAATCTCTCCTTGAAAACACATGTGAAAAAACTTTGTCATAACAAAAACAGTGACAAAAGGAACTTTGTGTTTTATTGATTAAAAGCAATCAATAATACACTTTATTTTGTACATATTATTAATCTAGAATCCATTAGTTACCATAAATATAGAAATACTTCAATGTACAATAGTTATAGTCTATAGTTTAATTAGTTTACTGCTAAAATTAATTGTTAGTTGCAGTTAGTCCACACTACATCTTCTGATCTCTTCTGATCTCTCAAACCTTTTTTTAATTGATTCCTTTCTGTCCACTCTCCACTTTTCAGTTGATAAAAGTTGCTGGACACGTTAAGCATAAACGTAAAGCTGTAAGTCTTTTTTTCCAGTCAAATCAATCATTCTGTCATGAAACAAGATACAACAGAACTGTTGTGTCGCATCATAATCGTTTAGTTTTAGTTTATTTGTTTATTTATCAGGACAGTGCACAAAAAACAGTATCCTATACAAAAGAGGAGATGCTTGGGCCAGTTTGTAGTAAGTTGCTAATTTCCACTGGAGTCCCTGGACAGGTTGTTGTTAAAGATGGCGTACATGCCAATAAAATACATATTGACGTACAAAAATGATTAGTATATTCTCTCATCCAGTCATGCACTTTTAGAAACCCTGTATCACACACAGGGTGCAGGGTTAAGAATATTTAAACTGACTTTCCTGTGCTTTTAGACTGTTACATTTACATACAGTATAAGTGCTGAGGTTCACATCAGTACTGTCAACGCCAATCCTTTTCATATCAATCAGCACCAAAGCAGACTTTTAGAAAGAGAAGAAACTTTGTATTACAGCCCAGGCAATACATTAAAATGTAATTACATTTAAATAAGCTTCACCTTTGACTATCTTTGAATTACTTCTGAGCAAAGCATGGTAGTTCTTAATAATATTGAATCATAAACTTACCATTTTGCAATATAAATCAATTCTGTTTATTTGTTTTTTGATTATTATAAGTATCACAACGCCTATTAATACTGAATAAGGATATATTGTGTATTGCAATAAACTGAAATTGCACTACATATATTGGGCCTTGTGTATCATTAATTGTACTGTGACCTACTAATACTATGAGTGATATTTTTTATGTGTACTTTTGCATCAGTACAATTTGTCAAAGTACTTTTACTTTTTGAGTATGTTTTAGTGTTGTCACAATACTAAATTTCAAACTATACAAAGACGAATTGAAAATGTCTTTCTTCAAATCAAAGTTTTATATAACAATCGAAATGTTCAACACAAAAAAATATTGAGCACTTTATTAAACACTGTGGTCTAGTTCTTGGTAAACTAATTCTTTGATATTTGTGGCAGATCTTTCTAAAATTGTCTTGTTTTGATAATTTTTTTGTATTGTATATAAAGCTGGGAGATCTATCGAATTTTAGATATTATAGTGAATGTTGTTCTAAAGATATGCAAAAATTGAATATCAAGTATATCGTTTATAGTAAAAAAAAAAAATGCTTCAATGGGAGCTGTTTCAAAATACAAATTAAATATACTGTGAGCTTTCAAATAACGACAGAAAGGAGATTTTGTCTTAAGTAATTTAGTCCGTTAAAGCAACATGTACCCAACTCGTGGCCCCTATTGACCCTATTTTGTCCCGCCTACTTTTCTAGGACGTGCACTTCCTGTTTAGCTGCATTTAGCCTGTAGATTTCAGTCGATGGGTTTTTTTTAAACTGTCATCATATATAATTAAAATTGCCCCACAAGACAGACAAACAAACAAACATGTTAGCTACCTTAACAGAGCTAAACAGGAAGTGCATTTCCAAGCCAAGTGGGCGAGACAAAATAGGGTCAATAGCAAAAAAAAAATAAATTTTTGTAATAATTTCATGTTGGAAAATCACTAAAATAGTTTTTTTTTTTTTTTTTTTTTTTGGTAGTTTATTGCTTTATCTGACCAAAATTCAGCCAAACATGTAAAAAAAAAAACAAAAAACCAACATATTAAATACCTAGTCATAATTGTAAAATTAAAGCCGCAAGCGGCGATAAAGGCCCTCGCCCCGGCACAAACCGCCCTGCCTCGCAATCGCCCTGCCTTGCTGTCGTCATAACATCGCAAAGTGATTCAGGCTGAAAATCAAATGGCACGAGTGGGCGTAAAGCAAATTTAAGTAGTAAGCAAGCATTAAGAAAACTGCACTTTTTTAGGATACTGATAGGTGGCGCTATAATATTGATTACTGTAGTATTTGAAACAATCCACATTCAGACCAAAACTGCAAACAAGGGCTTCAAATGGAAGTTAAATTGAAGCTTCTGTGTTCAACTGACATAATGTTTGTGAACTTATATAGGGGGCGCTATTGCATAGATTTTTCCCATGGTTAGACGGATGTATGAGAAGTCATCACATTTATAACAAATTCAAATTTCATGTTGATCAGACAAAGTATGAGTGATGTACAAAAATGTATTCACTATAGTCGAAGGACTTTCCTTGGCCACGCCCACATCATACAAAATATGACATGTCTTCAGTAGAACTTGTTGTCTGGATTCATGGGCTAAATGTATCTGCCAAATTTGGTGCAAATCATTAAAAGTGCAATTTTCAAGGTATTTCTAGGGGCGCTATTGCATAGATCTTTTCAATGTTAGACAGATGTATGAGAAGTCATCCCAAGTATGACTAAATCAAATTTCAAGTTGGTCAGACAAAGTATGAGCGATTTACAACAATATATTCACTCTGGGCGAAGGATTGTCCTTGGCCACGCCCACATCATACAAAATATGACATGGCTTCAATATAATTTTTGTCTGGATTCATGGGCTAAATGCATCTGCCAAATTTGGTGCATATCAATAAAAGTGCAATTTTCAAGGTATTGCTAGGTGGCGCTATAGTACAGTCTACTTCAAAAATATTTAGTACAATCTGTACAGAATATGAGTGTGCATAAGTCAGTCAAATTTAAGAGTGATTGAGGTTGAGTTGTGCAACTGATAGCTCGTCAAAGTTACCGAAAAAAAGCATGTTTTTTGCCGGGCCACTACGTAAAAACCATAACGTGTATCCAAAAATGTCCGATGATTCTGAATATTTCATGTCTCACGATGGTCTGGGCCAAGTGTGAGCGTGTTTGGGTGAAAAACCTAGGACTAGTTCGTAAAAACATTTGGCGTGGAAAAATCGATTTCAAAATTAAATTCAATATGGCCGACTTCCTGTTTGTCTGAGGGCGGAGCTACAATTATATTTTATGTTTGTCTCGGGATGCTCTATCAATCCACCAAATTTCATTCACCTACTCCAAAAAAAGCCTGTCAAAATTCCCATTGACTCAACTTCCAGGGGGCGCTGTTGAGTCATTTTGGTTTCGCCTTCTCGAGTTTGCCCACTCGAACGGGATTTTCGCCTGTCCAAATCACTCTGCCAAGTTTCGCGAAAATCGCCCCGTGGGAAAGGTCTCAAATTTGCGATCTCTGACCGAGAAATATAATAATAAGAAACCGAGCAAAAACAATAGCCCCGGCCGATTCTCGGCTCGGGCCTAATGACATCTTGAAATTAGCTTAGAATCCCCAGATTTTGCTTCATGACCCACAAAGGGTCCCGACTCCCACTCTGAAAACCACTCAATTAATAACCCAGAGGTTTCTAAGTCGTTATGTAATGTATTCCTGGGATAAGAGGGATTAGGAACTTTTCTTAACATCTGAAAATCTCATTTACCTAAATTTTTTCCTGTCTGAATAGTTATTTACCTTGAATATTTGGTAAAATTTTGAAAAGCAGTCATGTCCTTTTAGTTGACTAACTAATCAGAAGGTGTCTTAAGTCCAATAGTCATATTTGATAATTAAACTTTAACTATGTTTAAAGACATATGTTAACATTTTCCCTTTGGACTGACTATATCGTCTGAATATCGTAATCGAGATATTGGCAACACTTTAGAATAACTACAAAAATTTGATTTAATAAATCATTAATAACACCTTAATAAAGACTTAGTTTATCATGAACAAATGATTAATTAACAGATGAAAAAGTTTATTAATGCTTTGTAACTACTTAACTACTCAGAATCCTGCCCCCTAACCCTAACCTTAAGTCCTTAGTTTATTAGTTACTAAGCATTAATAAACTTTTTCATTCATTAATTCACCATTTGTTAATGAATAATTAAGGTTTTATTTATGCTTTATTCATAGTTTACTAAGGCCAATTAAGGTGTAGTTATTACCGAGAAATCTCAAAATATGATGGAGCTATTCATTTTTGTCAATATCGATTTAGTGTATAGATTTAGTATCGAGTAGTATCTGGTTTCCACTACTTTTGACAACCCTCGTACTTTTTAACTTGAGTAGTCTTAACTCTTCTGTCCATATGTCCCTGTCAGATCACATGAAGACGATGCACACAGAGATGTCCTTACACCCAGACGAGTTCGATTACTTCCAGGTCGGAGTGGAGTCGGACATTACTTTCTGTCTAAAGGAACTTCGGGTGAATGCTATTTTTGTCTTCTGCTTTTATCCAGTCACATGGGCGCTGTGTTTGGAGCGTAGCTAGCTGATGTTTCCTTGGAGCGTACGTTGGAAATAGTGTCTGCGATCTTAACAACCGCGCAGATCACTTACACGTGAACTTGGACCCATAGCTGTCATTCATTGGAAAGACAGTATGTTCTTTGCCAGCTTGAGCTATTTTTACTATTCACAATTTGTGTAAAGGCCAGTGGTGGTATGTCTGCAGAGGACAACCACAGGGGATCTCAGTGCAGTGCAGTGAAGGCTGCCTCTAAGGTTGGATAAATACAAAGAAATTATCAATATTAATGCTTTAACATGCTCAAACTGATAATGTAATATGAATGGTTCAGATTTGTTTTTTTAGGAAGTGCATCAATTGGTGGATCTAGATCAGGGCTATTCAACTTTTTTCGACAGGTAGTGATCTCTAGGTTGGAGGTCAACGTCATTTTAGAGCTCTAACGATTAATCTGCATTATTTAACGTGACAATTTATAACTTTCTGAGGATGAAAGATTAACTACATAATTTATAGAAACAAAAGCTTAAAATTATTCTTTGAACATTCTTGACTGAGATATATGCATTTTATTCTGGAATGTGAAAACATAAGGCTAAAGGAACAAGTTTTCAATGGAAACATACAGGAGGAGGCCTCTCCAGGACAAAAAAATTATCAGAATTTTGTGGCCATGCAAGCCTGCTCAAAGTAAGGACAAAGATTTTTAGTGTTTTTTTAGTGCCACAAAGACATCCAAATTACAAAAACATGTTTTTAACCTCATTTTGACGTCCCTTCAGAGGTTTGTCCCATTTTTTCTTGAAATTCCTTCTTGTTCCAATATGCCAAATCTAGTGTCATTCAGCTGTAAACACCAGCTTTACTAATTCTTATTTTTACCAAAAAATAAAAATTAGACGGGAATTAGATTCTGTTTTTTTTTTTTTTTTGTAGGTTTTTTTCATTTAGTGGAGAAAGTTCTCACATTTAATTATGGTGCGTTCCAGGCAACTTGGAACTGGGATATTTCCACTTGTAAAATGCGCTGGAATGCCACTCGAACTGGTAAATCCCACTTGTGAACTGGGACCTGGTCGAGGAAGTCCACTTCACATACAGATAAACAATCACCACAATAAATAGGGTTTTAACTGCCACAAAAAACACTGATTACAGGCTATTTAGCATTTCTTTTGTTTAGCCTAAAGGTTAGTATTAGCCATGTTTTCATACGAGTTGACTACGTTGGAACACTCTGAACTGAGAACTGGTATTTTTCAACTGGAAAATATCCCATTCCCAGTTGCCTGGAACGCAGCATAAGATCTCTGAGTCTCAGAGGCTAAAACTACAGCGTTTCAACTCCATTAGACTCCAGACGTTTGTGCTCCAAAGGGTTCATTAATTGGTCAGAAAGTTACACGATGTAGCTTTAAAAAAAACATTAGTACTTATCTTTAGCAAAACAACAGACAAAAACAAACAAACAAACAAACAAACAAACAAAAAACACTATTTTGCATATTCTTCAACTATAAGCCTTTGTCACCATATTTCAACATCAACCAAAAAATGCATAATATATCTCAATATCTCAATCTGAATAATTGATTCATCGAAAATAATATTAATCGTCCACTAGTCGACAACTAAAATATTCATTAGTGACAGCACTACACCATTTTTATTTGGGATTACACTAAATATTCTGAACATTAGATCTTTTTTAAGATGTTTTATCTGTTTGACCTTCTAAACAACAAATTGATAAACAAAATAATAACTGGCCGACTAACTTTAGCAAAATAATAGTCCGTTCTTTAGTCCTAGTCAGTTTGTTTTTACGTCTTGTTATTTCCAACAAACATATAACCATTTCTCATGTGAACTTTAACAGACCTTTAGCTAACATGTGCTGACTTTTACGTGTCCCTCTGGGCAGTAATAGTTTTGACCTGGTTTGAGTAGCACTGCTCCTGTCACTAATGCTCTTGTGGGACGTCCTGCTGAGAGGCTTCTCATTAGTCTGTCCCTGCCTCGTCAGATCAACTCTACAGGATACACACAAACACCATGTTTTTTTTTTATATGAACATTAAAAACAATATTTATATTCACTACAAAGCATCTGTTTAAATGCATATGACCGATTTGACTAGACTTTTTCAGAAAACATGATTATATTGAAGATTTTACTAAACATTTTGCTTTTTTTCACCCAGTTTGGCTATTTTGATGAGGTAAATATACATTAGAATTGATTTTTGTGCAATAAACATGAGCAAAATCTAGAACTATCAAGGACTATCACACAAAACTAAGTCAAAACTAGAAAAAAACATTATCATCTGTCACATGAAGGTAAAGAACTAAAATAAAACCTTTCCAGAGTGATTTTTGGATGAGATTAGTCAAAGATTTCGTTCTTTGTTTTTCTGTTTCAGGGATTACTGTCGTTCGCAGAGTCACATTGTCTGCCTGTGTCAGTTTACTTTGGAGCAGCAGGAAAGTAAGTCCAGGGCTAGGATTTTACATTCTTGATACACTTGTAATCCCAACACTGGTGCATTAGAGCTGTAGTTAAACTGTAAAAAAAAAGTTTAAAAAATTGTAACTGGATTTTGAAAGATCAAGACTTTCAATCTGATGAAGGTAATCTGAGAAATGTATATTATAAACTTTGGATATTTGTATTGTTCTGAGCTTTGCTCTGCCTGTTAAAAGAAAAAATCTTGAAACTACCCTGACCATTTCATAATTAGCTTTGATTGGACCTGTTTTTATGACTCATACTGCCTAATTACAGTTGATTACCTGATTAGCAAACATATTCTTACCTGTCCTAAACAAAAACTAGTTTATAAACTGGCTAGGGCAGTTTCAAGAGTTAGCACTTCCTAATGGGCAGTTGCCTGGAAATACCAGACAATATATAAAAAATATATCCTTTGGTCACTGTGTCCTCTTTCGAATTTCAGTGGCCGTCATTGACAGATTCAAGGGACTATGCTCGTTTTTTTTAACAACAAAACTTAAAAACAATTTCCCCCAAACACTGATATTTTGTTTATGCATCTATTCAATGTCCTGTCTATGTCTAATAATGTCCCATTTGTGTCCAACTTTGTCTGTTGTTGTTTTTACCATTGTGGCTAACTGTTGTTAGCATACCGACTCACGTCGCCGCTAACAGCTGTGAAAAAAAAAAACATTTAAACGCATCATGATGAACAATTCTGAAGCTCAGAATGCATTAGCTAAGTGAGGAACTCATGTAGACTGAAGCAAGAAGATTTAAAATTAATTATTTCTAAAAGTTTAAATTTTTTAATTATCCAATCAGAGATAGCATCGTCTCCCATATGAAAACCAACATGGCTGCTTATGACGGAAAAAATACATGAAAAAAAATTGCGTTGAACTGAAAAACATCGCGGATTTTTGCCGAATCAATGAGCGAAGCAAAAAAATATTTTAATGTGAGGTGAGTGAAGTCAAATTATGGTGATGTGGAATTGATCTGAAACGTAGGCTTATTTACAGCCCCTGTGCCTGTTAAGGCTTTTAAATGTAGTATTCACAAATAGTAAAAACATAAATAAGAACAGGACATTTAAATACACAAAAAGAGGAAATAATCTGTTCACTCTACATCTCAGTTTAGTGTTCACACTGTTGCCTTTCCTTAAGCCAATATTTGAGCTTTGTGGAAAACAGTCTAAGTTAGTAGTGACTTAAAGTCCAAAGGCAAAGAGGTGAGAACGCTGACTGACCCACAGCTTTTTTTACTCTGCAGCTTCCACTGGTTGCAGCTCCAGTTCTAACACCTTCATTATATCAGGCTAGGGTACATCACAGTCGTTTCATATTTCAATGATTATTAAACCTCAAACAATAAACTTACAGGCATGTTTTTATGAATGTAGTTTGTAGTTTGATTAATTTACTAAAAAATGGGCATAAAAAAGCAGTCAAAAGTATTTCTGACCCAAACATCACTCATAAAATCTTTACAAAAAACACAAAGTAAAGTGAGTATTAATCATGCGCTGAAAAGGCAGACTAACCTCACAGTAAACTCCCAAGTCCTTATTTAGGTTATTCTGGAAGTTTCCCTGGACACCGCCATCAGACGTAATCCTTCTTCCAGTTTTACTACTTCACAGAAGCTGTCGATCTCAACAGTAGTTTTAGGTTTTCTATAAAACCCCTTTTCAGGTTGTCCGGAGAGTTGGTGCTGGTGATTCAGTCAGATTTTGAATATTTACACAAACCAACTTACTTTATCTATTACAAATGCTTTAAATATTAATTTAAAAATATAGCCTACTACAAACGGGTTGCTAATACCTTTGGCAATTTTTTTAAATGGACTGTACCTGATTTTTGCATCCTAAAAATTGAACAAACAGAAATAATTAATTTTAACCTTTTTCCTTCAGGCTACATGATTTCCTCCGTAGCTAATGCATTCTGAGCTTCAGAATTGTTCATCATGATGAGTTTTAATGTTTTTTCACAGCTTTTAACAGCGAGGTGAGTCACTATGCTAACAACAGTTAGCCACAATGCTAAAAACAAAAACAGAAAAAGCTGCACACAAACGGGATTTTATTAGACATAGACAGGACTTTGGGGACTAATTTCCACCTGATAGATACATTAACAAGGCATCAGTGCTAGGGGGAAATTGCTTTTAAGTTATCTTGTTGCAAAAAAATTGAGTACAGTCCCTTTAATTGCATATTATGAATAATAATGTCTTGTGCTTGCTTCTCTGTGTGAGCCTTTTTGTTTCTCGTTTGCATGTCTCTGCTAAAAAAAAAAAAGTTAATCAATCAATATAAAATCATTATACTTCTCTATTTTAAATCTTTTTTTTGTAATTCATAAAAACTGTTCCCTTCTACTCAGTAACAGATTAGTATTAACTGTGTTACTGTGTAACACACAGTGTAATACATTATATATAGTTACAGAGATTATACATTTGTATATTATATTACTGTGAGTGACTTTGAGCTCATCACACATTTGCTAAAGCATTGTACAACACTAATCCTGTTACATTTACACTTGATTATTAATCAATTTGTAGAAATGTGATGTCACAACACTTTTCTTCATAATATTTTTTTCACCTTTAGATCAGCAGACTCCACAGAAACTCTTCTTCACCAGTTTTAGTGGAGTTTTGATCCTGAATTGTCATTTTCAATAGACTATTAATGCAGTTAATTTATATGTAAGTAACTTGAGTTAGTCAGATTGTAACTGTAATATATTGTCAACATCTTTATAAGTAATGAGCTACTTAGTTACTGAAAAGGGGAATATATTACTGTAACTAGTTATTTTTGTAACGAGTTACTCCCAACACTGAGTATTAGCATAAAGACATAATATATTAAGGCAAAATATCTGCTCAAACATAAGCTTTTTTGACACAGGAACGCAAAATGTTTCCAAACAATTCACCCATGAGTTTAACTTAAAAATAAAAAATGAAAAAAGAAAAGAAAAGAAGAGGAATGTCTTGTTAATTGTTTTTTGGAGATTGTCTAAAGAGACTAAAGAGAACATGTACACAAGAGGCATATTAATCATTACATAATCATCAGTCATAAAACAGTGAGTGCCTTTGTGGAGTCTTTCATCTGAATCTCTGAACTGAATGCTGTGCTCAGGCCAGTGTGCTTCTGCGTGGAGGACATGGTTTTGGAGGCGACGGTGGTTTTGGCGACGCTGATGGAGTCTGAGAGCAGGGCCGCATCTCAGCACACAACCACCACGCCTCTGCAGACCACACGTCCAGGTACACTCAGACAGACTCACAAACACTTATCACATCAGTAGCTTCACGTGTGTGGATTTAGACTAGGTTTTACTGTGTCGCCAATCAGGTTCAGGCCAATCAGGTCTATAAAGGTACAAAAAGCAAACAAAAAAAAAAAAAAAAAAAAAAAAAAATAATAATTTGTGGCCCATAGGGACACATTAAACTCTTTACTTCCAGCCCTGTTCTCACTTTGACCCTTCTTCTCTGCCAGGCCTTTTTGCTCATTTTAAGCATATTCACAGCTCCACCAAAACTTTGTGCAACTGGAACATGACATGTGTGCATCAAATGAGACCTACACGTGTCTACTTTCAGCTATAAAAAGAATTGTTATTCTACATTTATCCGTTCCCTTTTTAGAGGCATTTGAAATTCATTGTTATCATTAGATTTCAGCGTTTGACGACAAACTTTTGAGATAACGTCCTTTTTCTAAATCAAACTTCATGTGAGTGTTGGTTTTGCCTGTTCTACTTTATGGTGAAAGAATATGAGATACTAGAATAAAATAAAGTCTTTAGGATATAAATAGAGCAGAGCAGAAAAAACACTGCTGCTTGTGAAGATTACTATTCGCATGTTTTATTTCACTGTATGATTCGGACCTTTTCTCTGTGGATATAAGGTGGATTTGTACAAAATAAGGATCTATGTAGCAGCTCCAGTTTCACAGAATATCACTGGGAGTTTGAAACACTTCTCAAAATAAAGTGTCTGGTAGATAGCTCTGCTTTGACACTGCACTGACAGTTGTACAAAAGAGAGAGAGAGAAACAGCCTGTGGAGACAAAAATGCTCCTGAATGAGTCCAAGAGTCGCACTCAGATTGGCCAAGAGCTGCGTGTGGCTCTCAAGTCTTGGGTGAGCCATCCCTGGACTAGTTATTAATGTGAAAATCTGTCTCTGTGCCTAGATCTGGCATCATGACATCATCACATTGTGGTAATAGTAATGTTTAACACAGCTGCAGTTGTTATTATCATAACTGCAGTTTTAGTTGGAATGCAAAAAGTGAATGGCCTAGTCACTAATAGAAATTTAACAATTGTCAACCTGGAGATTTCTAACAAAAAAAAATGCAATTAGGATTTTTTTGTCTTTATTACTATAATTGGCCTATAGAATGTTTTAGAATATTTGTACTTTACATGAGTATTTAGAAATCTTTTTATATTTACTTCTTCCATTTTTTAAGAAATATCTACTTTCTTCTCCCTACCATTTAAAAACAGGTGAGTTACTTTACAGATTAATTATAATGAATTCACTGTAAAACTCATCTCACATTCCACATTACAAACCAACTTTGTGCACTGCAAAAATATATTTCTAGATTGGTTAAAACATCTAAAATCTGGATTTTAATTTGTAATTTGGGTATTTTTTCTTGTTAAGATAGTGTTCCTTGATTGATCTAGATTATTCAACTTGTGTTGAGATGTTTCTGCCTTGTTTCAATAAATGTCTTCTTATTTCAAGCCACATTATTTGTTAATGACATTTTTACTCACCGTCGTGGCAAATTTGCATCAAGCTCAAATCTCTTGAAAACTGAAAACAAGAGAAATTTTCACATTTTTATTCTTATGTGGCTAAAATAACTAAATTTAAGATGAATATTTTGACTTGGACAGGATAACTGCTTTTGGCTGCGTGATAGTATTTATTTATTTATTTATTTTACAATTTTCATGTTTACTTGTACTTTTTCTCAAGTAAATGTATTTCAGCAGGGCTTGACTTTTTCCAGATTAGCATAGTTGTTTCAATTGAGTAATACACTTCAGTACTTTTGCCATTTCTGTTCTTTTTTTAATTTTTATTAAGCATCACAACACAAAATTAACTCCTCCACTCATTTTAATGGGTTTGTTGCCACATTTCTTCACAGGCACATTATGTTTCCGTCCAAAATCATATGTCCTCTTGCAGCAGCAGCAGCAGCAGCCTGTTCCTTGGTCAGATATAATTACACTGTCTCGTTCCCACAGAGATTTACTACCTGAGCCTCCGTCCTGGCGTGCGGTCAGAATAGTTTGCCCCCGTTGGCAGTTTTTAGCTGCTTAGGAGGGCGTTGCGTTTCAGGAGCCACCTTTATGTCTGTGGCAGGGATAACTGGGCCACAGCGGGTCATGGAAGTGTCACTGTGAGTAATCCTCTAATACGCCTCTGCAGTCACTGTCCACGCGGCTACCGAGCGCTAACGTCACAGAGCGCTAACGTCAGCCGGCCCAGCGCTAACGTCAATGATGAATACGCATCTTTTCAGAACTCCTCTCCTCACAGCTGGGATGACAAAACTGCTCTAAAACATGAGCAAGTTCTCCAGTTAGTTAGTATAGAAAATTAACCTTAAAAGTGCACTTTTTGGCCAAAATAGACTTGAATAAATGCAGATTTTTGTCATTTAGATGCCTTTGTTACACTAAATAAATAATAAAATCTGTTTTTACTTTGAGCAGGCTTGCAAGGTCACAAAATAGTCTATTATTTGGTTTGGAGGAGCCTGACCACGTCTGTTTCTGCAGAAAAGCAGTTTCTTTAACTTATTTTTGTCATAATATGGCATAAAATGTATTCATCTCTATATTCAGAAGTATAGAAGTGTAGTTTTCGCTTTCTAATTCGCTGCCCCACCCTCTGGGACACAGACTGCACCGACCTCACCACTTTTAGAAAAAAATGTCAAGACCCATCTGTTTAAATGTCTTTTAATGTTTAATTAATGTTGTAATTACTAACTCATCTCAAAATGTTCTTGGATTGGCCTTGGCCTGACTAGTGTCCAGGTCTGTGAGAAGCTGCAGGACATAATGATACTTACACTCTATTATAACAGACGCATTTGCTGGACTAAAGTATATCAGATTAAAGGACATTGAAATTCTAGGTACATATAATAAAGATATATATAACATAAATATTGTATCTGTTCTTGTGAAAAATGTCCTGGGGGAACCTCGACCCCTGTCTAAACTTGTAGATGAAGCTAGGCATTTGCTTAAAAATATATATATATACAGGTGTGTATATATATATATATATATATATATATATATATATATATATATATATATATTATATATATATATAGATATATATATATAGATATATATATATATATATATGAAAAAAAAGGCCTTAAAAAGGCCTAATTAATGAAAGATGTTACAATATTGGTCAGTTTTTTGGGCCCACCTACATTTTTGGAGGCTTACTCAAAATCTAGTGTCTACGGCTCTACGCTACTGCAGCCAGCTTAAAGGAACCAGGAACTGCAGAAACTAAAAATTAGTTTTGCTGCTTGCCTGTCCAACATTCCTTACTTTATGAAGCCAAGGTTGTTGTCTGTGACTCGCTTGCTTCAAATAAACACTTTGTTGACTATTAGATTTTAATAGATTTCATTCATATCTGTGTTTTGTGTTTAGGTGTGCTGTGGAGGCTGCAGAAACACTCCAGCCTCAGGACACTTCAGCAGGAGCAGAGCTGGTCGCTTCGAGTCAGGGCAGTCCCATCCACGCCCCTGTCCTGCTCCAGCTCACCCACTCTCAGAGCGACCTGCCATGTGGACAAGGGAGCCCAACCTGATCTGTGCCCCTGCTCCCTCTCCTGCCCCTTCAATGGTAACTTATAACTAATAATGGCCTAATACTTGTAACAGGTTCTTGCACAACATCTAGATTGAAATCTAAGACATTTAAGACTTTTTTACAAACTTGTATATCAAAATTTAAGACCACGCGCTTATTTAAAAACATTATTTTTATAAATAAAAAAAAACTTTTTGTTTTGTCATATAAGCACTAATTATTGGCTCACAAAATTACATTTGTTATTTCTGATAAAAATAACGTTTGCAGAGACCCATCCCAAATTGATGCTGTCATGCCTGCACCTGTCTGTGATCATGTGACAGGAGCTGCACCTGTCACATGATCACTGACAGGAGCTGCACCTGTCACATGATCACTGACAGGAGCTGCACCTGTCACATGATCACTGACAGGAGCTGCACCTGTCACATGACTACTGACAGGAGCTGCTCCTGTCTCTTCTGCAGTGAGCAGCTTTATGTCCCTCTTTACACACAGATGATCTCTGGTGCTTTCACAGCTCAGCTCCAGTTTGTTTCAGTTCTTTTATGTTTATAAAGTTCACAGAACTTTGTGACGCAGTGGCTCAATTTGAAGTAATGTTAACGTAGAAATAATTATAAAGAAAAATGTAAAGGATATATTAGACTAGTGGTTACTAAAGTGGCGAAGGCACTGCAAAGATTATCCACTCAATCTATCCAATAGCATTTAAACCTGTTCATTTTACTTTGAGGAAAAAAACAAAACTTGCCGCTGTGCCTTGAACCTAAAGTGGTAAAGTATCAGAGGGTTGTTTCGCCCTGAAGTCACCTTTCACAAGTTGAGGAGACAGTGAGCCAAAGCACAGAATGTTTTTCATTTGTTCAAACTGGAAACGTGCCCAGGCTTTTTACTGCGTCACTGTGATGAGGCGTTTCCTGAACTAAAGCTTGGCTCACGGTACATCTCCTGAAGACTTTGTGCAGATGATTGAGGTTCTGTTTACTGTGCTTCTGACAGGTTTATATCATGGAAGTATAATTGTGATTTTCCTATTCTTATTTGTCAAGTGTTCAAAATTGACAATATCACACTTGAGAGACAGTTTTGTACATATATTTTACAGAACATGACTTCTTTTAAAGCGCATGTGTAACTTTTTTAAAATGAGACGTAATAAGACTAGACTAAATAAAATACAAATCTGGGCTTTCACTTTAAGTAAGAGGCTTCTTCTTGTATGTTTCCATTTTGTAAAAAGCTGCTCCTTTAGCTGTATTTTTTTCATATTACGGTATACACCTTATCTGCCCCGCCACATTCTTGGCAGTGCACTCTGTTTAGCTGTGTTAGTCGGTAGAATTCAGTAGCTGGTTTTATTTTCATTACATACATTTGAGATCGCTCTACATGTTAGCTACTTTAACAGAATAAACGTATACTGTATATCCCCACTGAGAATGTCCCGTAGTGTGATTTTAACTTTCTATTTCTACAGAATTATGTTGTTGTATTTTTTTACTTTTCACCTCCAGAAAATTACACAGTGCACCTTTAAATGAGAATAGGAAGAACGAGTGATGACCCAGACTGTGTCCGAATGTGTTTTTCTTACATTGATAACGACTTTTATGCTGCGTTCAGACCGGACAGCGTTTAAGCGTCTACCTTTGCACGTTAAAGCGTATTTTGACGCAGAATATTTATGAAGCTGATGTCCCAACAGCCCCAACAGGCGCCCAAAATGCCCCAATGTCACGGGACAAGGACACTCTTTACGGCACGACGCGCTTCTTTGCAATCCACTTGTTTGCTAAAGGCTTTGTTTTGATCGTAGACAGATCACGTTGAGAGAGAGAATGAGGGAGAGAGATAGAAGCTGCTGCCTTTATAAAACCTAACTTACACGATCGCATAACTTTAATTTAATTCTTTAATTTTTAAAAGATCCGTGTGAGGCGTAGTCAGTCCAGATCATATCCGTAGTTGTTTGTTTTGCCGTGTCGCCAGATTTTTAGAGCAACGAACGACCAAGCCTTTGAAAAAAGCTCAAAAACAAGCGACCTTTTGTTTAAAAAGTTATTAAAAGACTTCAGTAAACAGTTGATGTGAGAGGACAACAGCAGCATGTCACAGGAGTGTAGTCTCTGAATGACTGATATCAACTTCCAACGCGTCTGAAGATGGATTTTCCCAACTCCTCCGCAGCCTCGTGTGAAGTTGCGGCTGCCACAGGTTTGAGCTTCCACTCGCAAGACGCCGCGTTTCAGAGCATGAACGCCCAAACGCCAAAACGCACCGCAAATTCGCTTGAACGCTCAAGATACGGATTTACATTGACTTAACATTGAAAATGGACGCAAAACGCAAATACGCTGTCCGGTGTGAACGCAACATTAGACATTAAAACATTAAAAATCTATGTTTCAGTGATATAAAGGAATAGATTCATTCCTTTTATGAACTAAAAGCGCAGTCCAAAAGGGACTTCAAAAAAGAAGCCCAAAGTTGCTATAAAAACTTGGATATGGCAACTCTGAGACTAAGAGTAACAGGTTGGAAAAAATAGTCTGTATTTAAACAGACAATGCATCAAATAGAGAAAAAGAAAATCTTGATTTGACGATTTCATGAAAAAAGCAGATTGTCACAGGAATGAACTCATGATTTGATTTTTATCACAACATTGCCCTGCCCTACTTAAGCCCCTCTTCTCCTTACTATTCTGGTCTTTATTCAGTACAAATAAAACAATTTTAATGTAACAGTAATACAGAGAAACATTCCTCAGAAAGTTTAAAGTTGAGTGTTGTGTTTGGCTCTGTGCAGGTGTGTTCGCTTCTGTTCAAAGCTCTGTCCTCTCAGTCTGAAGACGACTCCGGTCCGTCTCCCAACGTCTTGGTCTGCGCCAGCGATGAAGAAGAAGAAATGGAGCAGGAATAACAGAATCCTACTTTATCGCACCATATAGTTCTAAATTTGGAGATACTTTGTTCTTTATTGAGAGAATTGTTCAGATGTTTACGGAAGAACATTTGTCTACTTTTACCTTTTATTGTAAATAGTCTATTGCATGAACTTTAAAATGTTACTAACGGTATTTTTCATGTTTTATTTATTTATTTATGTAACAAATATAACATTGTTTTCACCACTGTTTTCTCGTCATAATTATTCTTGCGTTTCATAATAACCACACGTTTGTTCTGGTCTCACCTCTAAAGACATGCCCGTCTACTGCAAAGAACTCCAACAATGTGGCGCTTCAACACAACAAACCCCAGGCAAACAGGGACGTGTTTTTATGACGTTATTATGAGTGAACGAGACTGGAACATTCACAACACAAACACACAGATTTATGAATTCTGTCAGGTGTCTGGGTGATGCTGTTGTCTGTATTTTAACCCTGGGTGCACAAGTTCTGAACTAGTCAAGTGAGGTGTGGACTTGAGTCACTATTTGGAGGAATTGAGACTTGACTTGGACTAAGGCTTGGGGAATCAACATGGACTTGAATGTCAGTGACTTGACACGACTTGATACTTCTCAAAACAATCAAAACATGTCTGTCCTCTTTTCTTTTTTGTGACCAGAATTTTTTTTAAATGGGAACATTTATAAGAATTGTAGACATACAAGTTGTATTTTGATTTAAAGATTTGAAAAGACTTGAAACTTAAAGCAGCGGACTTGGACTTGTCTCTTTTTGACTTGAGACTTGTCCCTCCTTGACGCTAGACTTGGCTTGGATTTGTCTCTTTGACTTTGAACTTGACTTGGACTCGTCTCTCTTTCACTTGAGACTTAACTTGGACTTATCTCTCTGACTTGAAACTTGACCTGGACTGGTCTCTCTGACTTGGGACTTGAATTGGATTTGTTTCTCTCTGACTTGAGACTTGACTGGGACTTGTCTCTCTTTGACTTGGGACTTGACTCGGACTTGTCTTTCTGACTTGAGACTTGACTTGGACTTGTCTCTCTTTGACTTGAGACCTGACCTGGACTTGTCTGTCTTTGTCTTTGACTTGGACTTGCCTATTTTGACTCGAGACTTGACTTGAGACTTGGTCCCAGCTCTGATTTTATTGTTCACCGTGACTTTTCAAATACATTTTTTACCAAATAATAGTGACTGAATGCTTCCAAGTAGAAAAGGTTTATTATTGATAAAAATTGTAACTGGTCTTGTATTTTCTATGTTTTCAAGACACCCAAAGCACTCACCCATTCACACTGATGAACACAGACAATGGCTTGGGCGAGGCAGGTTAAGGACATAATGACAACAGAGATGACAAAAGTACTGAAATGTACTACTCAAGTGAAAGTATAGTTACTTAAAAATGGAAAAACAGTAATGATAATGGTTTGTGTCCATTTAAAAGAGCATAATGCATATTGTATTATGTAAAAAAAAAAGCACAGAATTACATCAAGGTAATAAATATTCTTTTATTAAATATTGTACAGCACCTGCACAATTCAAAAATGTTTTATTGAACACATTGTGAACTGAAACATCCAAAATATAGTTACATAATCTGCTCATAGCAAAGTCAAGACACCAGAAAAACTAATGGTGGAACTAAACATACAGAGAATTGCTTTAAGTTAAGGCTAAGTCGATTGTCCTCACGGCTAAAAAAAAAAGCACAATCTGGAATATTTACATTTGTAGGAATCTAATGCAAGCCCTTTTTGACCAAACCTTAATCTGCAAACTGTAAACAGCTAAACTGAGATCAATAGAGATCTTGAAATGCGGCAAACGTAGATATTAACTTCCGGAAGAGAAAGCTGTAGGACAATGAGGACACATCAAATATGACACGAGGCAACGCTACCTTCAACTAAAGACGACGTTTATCAGGACATCGTCTGAAGGCAAGAGACGTTTTGTTGAAGGAGAACTGTTTTTGTGCTGCAGAAATGACAATTATTTGATCGAAAACTAACGGGACGGGTTTATGACAGAAATGCATCTGATACGAGATTATACAGACTTGTTAAAAATGGTTCTGCCTACTTATTTTTTTCTATGCGTTTACATTTGGTTTGGACAAAAATAGTTAATCATAAGCACTAGTTTTTTGAAAGAAGCAGTGTTACAATCACAATAAAAATAACAAATATAATCAAGGGTAACAAACTGGGGTCCGGGGGCCAAATTAAATCCAAGATGAGTTCAAGTGGGATGATTTCTGATTCTTATTGACAGTGGTCCCCTGATAAAATCACGCAACACTTTGAATTGGTTCTGTGTATGGAAGTCAGGTGGCTTATTTATTTTCAAAAATGCTAACTTCCTGTCAGCATGTTCATTTCCTGTTTAGTTAATTTCTATGGGCCTTCATTGGCTTAATCTAAATGAAAAAACAAAACAAAAACAAAAAAAACGTTGGGCAGTGAACAGTGAGTTGTTGGTGGTTTTCTCTGAAAACATATCAAATACTTTACAAATGAGGAGAATATTTCACCAAAGGACCAAAGTGTGTTTAGAAAAAGATGTGTTTGTCAAGACCTTTTACTTCTGTTTAAAATCTGTTTCTGCATCTTTTCTAAACTACAAAGTATTTTATGACTTTTCCAAAGCAACTTTCAACATTTACATGACCTTGTATAACTTTTTCACACATATGTGAAATCTGTAAGTTAATATAACTACAAATGCTTTAACTCTTGTGTTCCATTGGAGTTTTATTACTCCACTTTTTGGCATTTTTTATTTTTCAAACTGTCCACGATTGCTACGGTTTGGAGATATTTCAATGATTTTTTTGGTTACAAATCTTAGTTTGTAACAATACTTATATATAATCAAAAAATCGACGCGCAATTTTGCTAAACCCAGAGTCATGTCGTTTACAAATGTGCTTATGTCTGTTAGCCTTTTGCTGGTATTTTTATGATGGCGGTAAAAATACAGATTTCCTATTTTTCAAACTTTTTTTTTGTTGCCTAAATCTGTTAACCCACTTCTGTTCTGACTAAAAATACCAGATTGGGAACCCCCCCCCCCCCCCCCCATTATTCTACATTTTAACACAAACTCCATTCTTAGTAACACTGCTTCTTGCTTTACGTTTCAGTCACAACCACAAACCATTAGTTCGAGAAAAGCATTTCAAAAATCTGTCATCTCTACAGCACGGTAACAACAAAAAAAATGTGAGAACTCTCTCTAACCCTATAATCCGACAAACAGAACATTCTAAACGCATACAAACATACACTCACAACCAAACGTTCACAGATATGTCATTTGTGCGTTGGAAAGATTTCGGCCCAGTGCTTACTAGACAGCAGCAGCCGGCGAGCGACGAGTAAAGGGAGATTTTTTTTTTTTTTTTTTTAGGCCTTTGGCGATATGAAAAGAATCGCATTTGAAACTAAACGTGCGTGAAGTGAACTTAGGAAAGACTGATGACAACTGCTGACCAAAACTTTGAACTAAAGGAGAAAACTTCCAGTGGGGATGTACTGTACTGTATGTAGTTTAGCATTGATAAGACTGAATTCTTTCAAACTCAAAGAACAAGATTGGGAAAAATATTACATTTTTATTAAACAAGAATGATTTGCCATGTGTGTCCACTGTTCTTTATATTAATACAACATAGATGAGCCTAGCAATAAAACACAGACTTTGTTTTTCTCTGATTTCCAGTGAAATTTAAGCCAAGACTCTACAAGTCAGCAAGAAAAAAAGTCATACATAAGCTGGGAAGAGAAATGGAAATAATGGCAAAATGTTTCTTGTCAAGTTTGCATTACTTTCATGGGAATAGATTAGCAAAAACAATATATACAGTAAACAAAATTCCCAAAATTGTTCCGGATTTGTAGTTTTAAATGTTAAAAACAAAGGCAAATTATATATTTTTTTTATTTATGAGCGATCAATAAATACTTCTGGATGTTTTGCTAAAATCGTGTTCAGGCCAAAATGATTCTTGTTTGAAGTTACAATGTTTTGGAAAAAATCTATGGATTTGGAAGTGAATTTAAAGAAATAATAAAACATCTTTGGGAGCAGACTGGATCATTTAGATCAGGGCTATTCAATTATATTTTGGTGGTGGTCTGTGGGCCGAACAATAGAACTGCTAATGAGGGGGAAAGTCATGTTAGAAATCCTATGTTAAAGTATGGGAAGCTAAACCTTTTACCTCTTTTAACATGTTTTCTGGCCAATTAGCATATTTTTAGTACAACCAATCAAGTCAAGTCACAACCAAGTTTAAATGGAGGTTACTGATGTGGTGTGTGTCAGAAAAGTAAACAGAAATGAAAAGACGCCAATACAGCCAAGCGGCGCAAGCGTCACGCTACCATTTAGCTCGCAGTTACTGCATTGTTAGTTTTTTACACATTTGGACTGTTGGATCACTTTATTCATCATGTCTTTGTATCTTTATTCGACACAATATATTTCCTGAAGTCTACATATGCAGTTGTAGTTGATAAAACTGTTGTTCTGATTCACTCTCAATGTTAAGTTTCCCCCACGGAGGTTCGTTAGCGAGCGTAGCCACTGATGCCGACTGTATCGATGTTGGGCGAACAAACTGGGCATTTGAGGAAAAAAAAAAAAGTTTAAAAGCTTAGCCTGTAGAGTCTTGTCTTAACTTCATCAGTAATAGCAGTAGAAATAATAAATCCTGTATTCAAGAGAAGTGCTTTTGCCAATTCAAAAAGTGTATTACTGATGTATTATTTAAACTTACTAAGACTTCAACCCATAATTTTGCAATCTAACAAATAAATGGAGGCCAAAATGTTACACCAGTTGATATATTTTAGTTCATTCACCACTATTTTCATGCCTGTACTTCAAATACCTGCATCTGAATGTGCAATTTTCCCTTCTTGACATCGTTTGAACTCGAGGCATACTGTTCCGTCGTCTCCCTGCATCCTAAACGTGTGCGCTTTCTCTGGGTATAAAAGCAAAGATAACCCCGAGTTTCAAGCGGGACAGGGACAGTAGTCTTTGAGGTCCGAGGAAGTCCTGGTTTCCCGTCCAGCAGGAGGTCAGACATCATTTTGTCCATAAAAAACAAAAACAAACAAAAACAAAAACTAGTCTGTGTATTCAGCCACGATGGACAGCAGCACGGTGATGTCATCTGGCTTTCCTCCTGTGGACACAAAAACAAAATACAGTTGTAGATCAAGACAAATCACAAATTCAAGGCACATTTTTGCTTTCTATATGTTCAGGAGTTGGGTTTTTTATACTTGTCCAATCTGCTTAAATAAAGGTCCTATATTATATATATAAAAAAAAAGACTTTTAAGTGACTTTAGTCCTGTTATTCTGTTCCTTTGCCAAAAAAACAAAGTTGTGTTTTGTTTGTTTCATTCACATATTTTCACAATATTCAGCTTTCATTTCCAAGGTGTAAATGCTCTGTTCCACCTTGTGATGTCATTCAGTGGTATTGTGACATTTACATTTATTTAGCCTCAGTTTGACTTGTTTCATGGCTGCACTAACCTTAATATTCTTAAGCTATCTTATATTTTGTGATATTTTTAGTTTGGCTTTTGTTCGGTTGAGCTAATCACAGAAACTATGCATTTGATGAGCAACAATATTAAACCCAGTATTGAAAATGTGTATAATATAGCACCTTTAACAGGGTTCCTGCACACATTCTACCACAAAATGTAAGACTTTTTAAGACCTTTTTAAGACCTTGCATAGCAAAATTTAAGACCACGTGCACGTTTAAAAACATTATTTTTGTGACAAAAATAATGTCACAAAATATTGTGACCTTTTTTTGTCACAAACAGCTCATTCTGTTATTTTTCTTTAAATACCTAATAAATAAAATTAATATTATTTTTGTTTTGTAATATACGCACTATTTATTGGCTCCCAAAATTACATACATTTCAATTATTTATGACCAAAAATAACATTTGTAGATGCTTGTTCCGATTTGGTGCAGTTACCTGTCACATGATCACAGACAGGTGCTGCACTTGTCTCTCCTTCACTACTCTCATCTGCAGTGGTCAGCTTTATGTGACCAGACATCCCAAAATTCACGCATGTGTCCCAAATCCCGAATCCTGTCCCACGTGTCCCCAAACTCATCAAGCCTCGACTGACACCTCGCAGATTCTGTGCTGCCGTCATTACCCCAGGCTACACACATCCACATTTACGCACACGCGTGAATGTGGATATATGGAACACAGCGGCTAACAACTTGAAGCTAACGCGGAAATAAGTGAAGTTTTTGTACACGCGGCGATTTAAAAGCTGATATTTTCACTACATGTACACGGACTATCGCACAACTTATATCAATAAATATCATTTACAGAATGCGCGCAGTGAAGCACGCAGTAACACGCGGCTCATTACGCACAGCATCTGCAGCGCTAGCGATGGTAAAGTCATACAAAGCGCTGTGGGCTTACCTTAAAACTCACTCGCTAAGTGAAACATACTTTTCCTTTGGCCAAGTTGAATAGTTCTTGTTTAGTCCAGAGTTGTGAGGCGATTGGTGCTAAGCTAACTGTGAGCTCATGTGCTCTGCTCCACGCACCTCTGTTGTGCGCTGTCGCTCCATCTGACCCTCGTTTACATGACGGACATCACAGCAATACAACTTCTCTGACACAAACACGCACATTCTTCATTTAACTTTGATCAATTGCTCGAATACAAGGTCTTAAAAAGCCACTTCAAATTTAAGACCTAACACCTATTTTGACAAATTTAAGACAATTTAGACCTTAAATTTCACATTTCAAATTTAAGACTTTTTAAGACTCCGCGGGAGCCCTGTTTAAGAACTTGGTCGTATTTTACATCCAGGCAAATTCAAAGTATGCACATGTCTATTCTGCTTATGTCACTAGACGAAGGAAATTGGCAAGAGAACCTAAACCAGGAGATTCAAATAGATATGTAGCCTATGTTTTATGCATAAGTCGATATACATTTATATTGATTTACTGTGTACTAGAGTCAGTGAGAATGCCATGACATTCATATCAGCCTTATACTGTAATTACTTTGTTTATTTACTGATTCTGTTTTGTTTTATTTATGTTCATTTTTGTTGTGTGTTTGTTTATTTGTTATTTTAGCATTAGGCATTAGCCCCCCCACCAACGGTTTTAGCATTTGTTAACTAAGTATAGGTGCAACATACATGCACTATGCCATATCTGCTTAAGCCTTCTGCACACTACAGGAGTTTTGGCTCGATTTGAAGCCCGATGCGCCCCTCTATGAGCTCGAGAAGGATTGGCCAGAGTAAGGATTTTTGTAAGAGATTAAGAAACATCGCCTCATCAACTGTAAATGAATGTAACGCTTTGTGGACGTATGTTCTTCTTGCCACATGATGCCACTGTCGGACAAATAATCGTTGTAAATGTCCGTATGCCTGTTGCCTTTTCTTTTTCTGACGAGTCTACAAATCTCAAAAGATATTTAACTCTTCTAGCATGCACCCGGCTTGATGCAATTGTCACCTTACAAAAAAACAGCGTGTTAAAAAGTTCGCTTTGCCTGATCATGATGAGAACCCTAAGGTGCCTTTAACTACTGCATTAGTGTGTTTTGCTCTAACCTCGTACATTCAGCCCATTGTCACAAGCGAACTGTGCAAACGGCGACATGTAGGTTGGATCATAGGCCAAGTCATGAGCCTGCTCCGCGATGCTCCGTGCAGTCTGCTGGATGCTCTCATAGTTTGAGTTCTAGAAACATCAAATTTTAGATATTATCATCAGCAAAAGGCATATAAATCTTAGAACACAGGCTTTTCAGAGCATTTTGGTAGATTCTTATTAAATACAGGCTCTTACTTTAAGTTTCTTGAGCTCTTGGAGGATCATGTAGTCGGGCATGTTGTCAAAAAGCCCATCAGTGGCCGTCAGGATGATGTCACCGAGCTGAACGTCGAAGGAGGAGCTGTCCGCTGCATCCGGGCTGTGGACATGTGTGAGACAAATCATCAATCTACTGTATTTTTACATCCAGTTATTGGATTTCTATTAGTGTTGTTCCAATATAAAACCAATCAGATACAGATACTTTGTCTCAGGCTATGTGCCGATACTGATTCCAAATATTGCAAAAAATACTTTAATTCCACTCAAATTAAAATAAATAATAATAGCTTTAATAATGGATAATAATGGCTTTTGTAAACTAGACTCAAAAATCCAAAACATAAAATACTTCCATAAAAGTCATGGGTTTAAACTTTAATGTTACCTTTATGTATTTGGATTCTGAAAACTATTTTAGGGTCAAATGTCATTTTCATTAAACATTCTTATTTAATTTCTTTCTACCTCTGTGTGTCTGTAAAAACAGCATTGCGGCCTGTAAAAAGACGCTCATCCGAGTTAGCATGTTAGCGCCGCTAGCTAGCGCTGCTTTTAGACCAGTTTTAAAGTTAGTTTAACTACAGTCCTTCTACTATAAAGGCTAAATGAAACATCACAGAGGTGACGCTGATATTTGTCTGTATACATGGAGTATTCTCTGCTTTGAAGAGTCTCCATAGAGTCTTTTCCAGCTGTTCTGAGCATTAGCCGTAGCATTAGCCACAAGCAGAAACAGCTGCTGCTGCAGCATCTACAGCTGCTCATACAAAACAATATATGGCAGTATCAGATCGGAGATTTGAGCACTCCTCAATACCTAAAAATGCGTGATAAAATTGGTTTTACCTATACCAGCATCGGTATTGGAGCAAAGCTAATTTTTGTGTCTGTCGCCCCAATTAACAGACTCTCCTTGAGCAGACTTCCAAACCTACAATATATATTTAACGTAGAGAGTAGAAAACCTTTAACTAGAAAAATAATAATTTGTTCTCATTATGAGACTGTAATTTATTTACCCAGCAGGCAAATGTGTTTGTCACAGGACACACATCAATCATGCATCACAACATGATGTACAGATGACATAACTCAATGCATGTTCATTGTGTTGACAGCTCTGAGGAAGAATATTATAATTTAAGGTTGTTGGAGACTTGAGCAAATGACAACAAATCTAAATGTTTTTCCCTCATCTTGATCTACATTTCTTTTCCCTCATCTTGATCTACATTTCTTTACCTTTATCTTGATCTCCAAACATCAACAACATGCATTTACACTGTGATGATTAGAAATGACTGAAACCTCAATCTCCTTTAAAATTTGCAGTTTCCTGCTCTATTAATACATCCATGGACCTGCGTCACAATATTTTGCAAAATACCAGAAGTGAGTTGAGCGATTTAAACTAGAATTAAAAAGATTGTGACATGCACTTCGGGTTTTAGGAGTGCTGGCACTTTCTCCGACTTTTAGGCAGTTTGTGGAGATCAGGCTGCCAACATAATCTCTAAATTAGCTTCTCCGGTCATTAGTTGGATTAGGATTAGTCTGTAGTAAAAGTCTGTGCTGACAGTCAGATGTCACAATGTCTAAATTTTGTTCTACAATTAAGAACACGGCACTCATTAAATGACAAAAAGTAAAAAAAAAAAGGTATTCTTTATCTACCATTGATCAGTTATGATCTACTTAAACATAAACAATACAACTTAACATGCTTCTTAAATTCTCTTGGACAATTTTTCATGTTTTCTAATTTAGTAAAATGAAAAAAAGCCCTCAAATTTGGGGCTCTACATAATAAAATGGATGAATATTTATTAAAAAGGTCATGTAGTTTGTGAAGAAACAAAAATAAAATAAATGTTTAACATTACAGAAAGAAGCTGAGTTTACAGCATAATTTTGCTGCTTGTATCATCAAAATACATTGTGCTATTAAAAATACAGATTCATTTACTCACAGCTCAGATTTTTTGGCAGTTAAAAAACATTCAACAAATAATAAAAAAAAGTTGTTTTTTTTAATCAAGTATTAGATATCATTCTGCAAAAAATATCAATTCATATGCATGATGGATAATGCTAATATTTAGGTTAAACAAAAATAACAATAGTTTTGCGGCAGCAGCTCCTCAGATTCACTTTTTGTGACGATTGTTGATAGTTGATGTGATGTGAGACTCCCTCGACCAGGTGCCAGTTCACAAGTGGTGTTTCATGGCATTTTTACAAGTGGGAAGTTGTCAGGAATGCATCATTAGTATTGTCAAATCACAACTTTTGTGTAATGTAAGTTTTGGCCCTTGTTGTGATTGTTAGTGGGACATGGGTAGAGAATTCTTTCTACCCATGTCCCACACAAGAAGTAACATAAGTATATTGAAAATTGTCAAATTAGGAGAAATGAAAACAAAATGCTTAGTAAATTCTTCAACATAATCATGTGTTGTTACTGAAGTGTGGTCCAACTGGTCGGAGGCACACTAATAAATACTTTTACTAGAGTCAAGTGTATCAGTGTCACTTCTCAGAAGAAGCCCTCTCGTTGCCCCTGCTCAAAGATAGTTTTAATGACTATTTTCATTCCATAAATCCACTGCCCTGGGACATAGTGTTCTCTGAGTCTGGGCTGACGCAGGTAAATACTAAAGCTTTTGGCAAAACTAAAAAACAACACTATGTAGATATAGGAAATCACTCTTCCAAGACAATATTTTACATAAATGTAATGTTATGTAAATTTTATTTATTTTATTTATTTGGAAAGACTGGGCTACATTTCAACTTGACACCAGTCTTGTCCTTCTACAATCCTTTGAAATTAAATCTGGACTAGATAGATAATCCAATTACAGAGTGCATTAGGAACCAATTTGAGTAACAGATATGATAAACCAGTTTTAAACAAGCCAACACTAACAGGCTTTGTTACTGTTGGCTTGTTTAAAACTGAGTTGTATAGTAAATCTTCTCCTAGAAGAAACAGCTTAGTCTTAAATAAGATAACGCAACACGGCTTAAGTTCAAATCAAGTTTATAGTTCAAAAGCACAGGCAGCGGTGACGAGTGTCATGTCCAGTGCAAGCATCTTTTTATTACAATGACAGGTGGTTGAATCTAAGCTTCAGACGGGTCTTGGACACATATTAGAGATGTTCACAGATCACAGTCTGTCCTGATCACCTCAACAGACCCACACACAGCCTGAGCAGCTGGAGCTCAGCCTGTGCTGCTGCTGTGAAAGCTGCACTTCTGATTGCAGCGTTTGAAAAAAGTACTCACACAGAGGCCAAAAATAGGGCCAAAATACAGGCATTTGGTTGTAATCTGGTGCCCTGTCCTTATTTAGACACTAGGAATTCAACTCTAATGAACACTTTCTTTAAGACATAAATAAAAAGATTAGGGAAACATGTTGATTTTGATGAATTATTTAGAACATGTGTTAATGTATCTATTAATAAAGTCAAACCAAAAAATGCTAAAAAAAAAAAAAAAAAAAAAAAAAAAAAAGCAATGGAATGAAATGGAAAAATCTATATTTGCTCAATAATTTCCTGTTTCCTCTTTTCTTTTGTACAGTGGACACTTCAAAGCAGTGTCTGGGGTCTTGTGCTTGCCCTGGGAGAGCACAGACGGTGACCCCAGACTGAGGAGGGAGGTTTTGGCAAAGCTCCAGCGGCGTCTCTCTGTGCTCGGCCTGACGCGTGTGCTGTGTTCATCGCTGCACTGTTACAGAAGATGCATTCACAGACGCACTCAAGCATAGGAGAAACTAACGCCTAGAAGCAGTACAGTGGAGTTCACAGAAGGGCCACTCACAGTCTTACGTCATTTATATAGCGTCTTATAAGCCTATATGTGGACAGTATATGTTCTTAGTTTAGTCACTGAAACCTAGGAGATGAACATTTATCGTCTGAATTTTCCAGGCAAATGCAATGTCCTTATTTTTTTAGGGCCACACACAAGTATATTGCTCCAGCTGCTAAGTCGGGTCTGGCAAGACTACAGACGATTTCTAAAAAGCAGGAAGTACGGTCGTCCAATCAACTAACAGGAGCGAAGTGGTGTGCTGGCCAGAACAAACCAAGACGTTACACATTCCCCTTCTTTTACCTAAGTTGTATCAAATATTAACTTTGATATGATTTTTGACCTTTTATAATTTGTAGGTTTAGATAATATTGTGAGTGTTGTTTTTAAGATATGAAAAAAGTGACTATCGATTACAGAGTGTAGCATAAAAAAAGGCTACAAAAAGACCTCAATAAAAATTTTTTAAAAATTGACCAACTGTGAAGTAGGGCTGTGCAACTAATCGAATTTCAATTTCAATTATGATAATAGCTGTAATTGTTTACAAAAATTGTGTAATCGTGATCATTGACCGTAACTTAAGTCTGTTGTTCATAAGCTCTTATTTACTTCCTTGATTTGGAAAATAGGTGGTTTCTTTACAATTGTAGAATACATTTACAGCGGTTCAGTTCTGCGAAGCGGTCACGATTTCATTTTATTTTTTTGGTCTTTATATTTAAAGGGCACTAACGATATGCAGTCTCTCTCAGCAAATAATCGTTTGAATAATTGGGATTTTAATTATGACTTAAAGGGGACCTATTATGTAAAATGTAATATTGAAAGATTTTAACCTGTTTTAATGGCCTCCCTTCATCATTAATTTACTCAAAATTATATTTCCTGCAAGTTTGAGTAATATTGTTCTTCAGCTGGAGCTCCTGTTCTCACCTACCACCTATCCCCTCCCACTTGTCTGTATTTACTTGTTATAATTGAAAAGATTAATACTCAAAGTAAGGTAAGGTAAGGTACACTTTATTGTCCCCGTAGGGAAATTTGTCCTCTGCATTTAACCCATCCTTCAATGCCTCTGGGGCATCTCCTCAGGAGCAGTGATCGCTGCAGTGCAGCGCTCGGGGACTTATCTCCAGAAACATGCAAACTCCACACAGAAAGGTCCAGCCCGTGCGGGAATCGAACCCACTACCTTCTTGCTGTGAGGCGAGAGCGCTAACCGCTCAGCCACCGTGCCGCCAAAGTGAAGCATATAAGGTTCAAAACTCTGCCGTAACCACTTTCCAACAATTATAATTAGCTATTTAAAATCTGTTGCTTCTCACAGTTACATTTTAAAATAAAGAGGCGGGACTTATCAGATCTGCAGTTTTGAACAGGAAGTCAGTAGAGCTGTTTCTATTTTTAAGTTGTTTTAGATCAACTTTGTGTTTTACAATGAACAAAAGGTAAATTACTGATCAGCACATATTCTAGTTTCTTACTAAATAGTTGGAAAAAAACACAATAGGTCCCCTTTAAATAATCGTGAATATTATTTTGATCATAATCGAGCAGCCCTACTGTGAAGTGAACAAAACCCAATGATGCAATGTCAAATGGTTTCCACAAAGTGAAAAAAAGCGGCTGATGCATCAGGCGACGGGACATGACAGCATGACAACAAAACATGAATTTAAAACTTGACAGCAGTAATAACAGTAATATTAATACAACAAAAATTATGACATGTTAACTACTTCTTTTCCAGCTTTGCACATTTACATTTGTGATGTAAACAGCAGCCGTGTGAAGGCTGCAGGTGTTTCTCTGGTAAATAAGTCTTACCTGTCGCTAAGCACCGCCCCTCGGCTCCAGGCGGGACAATGGACAGCTGGAAGGGCGTGTTGAAGTAGTGCTGCTGTTCGTCGGAGCGATGGACCACCTCTCCCCCTCGCACCACCAGGAAACCGGAGTCGCCCAGGTTAGCCGTGTGCAGCGTGTGGCTTTGTCTGTCCAACGCCACGATACAGGCTGTGCTGCTGCCTGCGCCCAAAACACACAGCATAGGACCGTTTAAGTGACAAGAAACCACTCTCATGATTAGAGGAATATTCTCTAAGTCTGAACAATAGATTGATATAGCCTTGATGTAAATATTCTGGACAAAATACAAATTTGGTCGTATCGTACATATCGATATTCATATATAGTTTTTATTTAATCTTACAGAACAACGTACCATACCGAAAAGCACATTCTTTTTTGTAAATATTACATTTCTAGTTTCCAATCGAGAGGCTTAAAAAAAGTAATTTCAGAGATCAAAATATGCATTTTTCATTAATATTTTTTGTCAATATCGCTCAGCCCTAATACTTCTTGTGGTGGGCAGTGAATGGACAGTTTTCTGAAAAATGTAGTACATACAGTATATGATGAAAATAATAATCAATCCAATCACAGAAACGCTTTCAACCCAAAGAGTCATACAGTGACTCAAATGGTTAAAGAGATAAAACTAGTGTTTCCTCCAGTATGATATAGACATGAAGTCACACCCAGCCAACAGTACCTCCACCCTGCCTGTCACATACAGTAGTTCATGTTTTAAATGTCTCATAAAATCCTTCTAAAATATTTCATTGACATTAAACTGCCAGAGGTAACTTTTTGACCAAATACAGACTTGATTAGAATAGAATACAGTTTTTTGATGCATTAAATAAAGAACCTACATCTTTACTTTGGGCTTGCATGGCCACATAATGGACAATATTTGATCTGGAGGAGCTTCCTGTTTGTTTCTATGGAAGAGGTGTATTTTTTTCACTGTATGGTATAACACATAATTATTACGATTAATGATGTTCCAAAGAATGGTTTTAACTTTCCATTACTGAATTGTGTAGTTAAATGGCATTAAAAAGCATCAATTATTGCCAATCAATAGTAAAATTGTATTATATAGAGTGATATTCAGTCGCCGCTCTACTGCGCATGCTCCATGCAGAAAGAGCTGCTCTACATCTAGTTAGCTGGAGAAACTTCTTTGAATAAAACAACGGGGACGAGAGCAGCTGTTTGGATCAGGTCTGAACCGGTCTGATGGACGTCTGGCTAATGAAGCTTGAAAGAGTGTTTTTTCTCGCCGTTTTTTCACCTGAATGTAACTTTTAAGAGTGTTAGGGTAAAATTTCATTCACAAATGTTGATTTAGCAGCAGAACTTTTGTTTTCACACAGTGATAAACTCTTGTAGTTAGTTGACAACAGCCTTAGCTCGAGTTGTTTCTAAAGCTTGGTCAATGAGCAGCAGCTCTTTCTGCAGATCGGGCATCGCCAGTGTTGATAAACATAATCCCTCTATTAGGTATATCAAATCAATTTATTTTTGTATAGCCCAAAATCACGACGATCCGTCATCTCGAAGGACTTCACAGGATGGCAAAAGTGTAGGTGTCCATGCGGGGAGGGACCAGGTATATGTATTCTATTTTTTTTTCTTACAGAATAGTAATACTTTTTATTACATTATTTCTTAGAGTCTATAGGAAATACCAAAAAATATTAAAACTTGTGCTGCAGCCAAAGTCATGAACAAGAATAAAACTTAAAGACATGTGAATAATAAAATCAAAACTGCAGACATAGGAATGAAGAGAGATAAAAGAAGTCTTATCGTTTCTCTCCAAAACAACTCAGAGTTTGGCGTTTGGTTGCTGTTTCTCTCTGAAACTCTGGCAACCCCTGGTCAGCCTTTGTCCTGCTCTGAGTGAATGACAGCTGGATTTATTGATTGTCTACAAAAATCGTGATAAAATCAAAATTGTGATTGTGGACGCTAATGTTAGAAATAGAATAATCAATATTTAATTAGACGATCAGACGTTTTATTTCATCTATCGTCATTACTTTAATAATCTTTCTCTGGAGCGATGTGACGGTCTGGCTCCCATTAGACTCACACTACAGCAGAGGAAATACGAGCTTTGTCTGTGCCAGGCTTTTAGCGAACCACCACACCCAGCTAGTCCTAACCTTCGACTGCTGCTGCTTCTCATGATGATAAAAAAAAACCTCCAAATATGCTCAGAGGGGCCAACCTTGAGCCCGCCGCACGCACTCATCGTGACTCACTTCTCTCAGTTTTCTCTCCAGATCAACAATTACGCACAGGCCCAAGTCGGGAACACTGTGAGCCGAGACGGGAGGCACAATGGAGTGTTGTTTAACTGTGGAAAACTCCTCTCTTGCAGCGCTAAAACGTGGAGACAGATAAAGGACATGATGGGACAGGCTTTGTTATCAGGATGTCCCGTAAGAAAAGAGGAAAAGCATGGATGTGAAAGTGTATTAGATTATAGGCAGGCCGGGGCAAAGGGACATTCCCCGGATTTTTACATGGAAACTGGTCGCTCCGATGACTCACAGTGTAAAAATCCCTGTTGAGTTGCAGGGCTAGAGAGCGCAGAAACAAACAACATGAGAATGCAAACCAGACACGGCTTCTTTTACACAGGGTTTGTGCAGATTTTTTAACTGAAGGTCTGCCTTTTAAAGACTTTTCTATGATCTCATTCTCGTAACTTATTTGCATTTGTATTTCAACCAATTATACACTTTCAAATCCTTTTTGATACTGGAAAAACCTAACATTAATAATTAAATATAAGTGTGCACATAATTAGGAAAAACAAATAATTTTAACTGTAAAAAGATAAGGACAAAAACGTAGTTTCTGGAAATTCTGGACATACAGACATGTGCAGAAAACCAGCTGTCGTGTGCACACAAACGTATTCTAAATGTTCTACATGTACTGAGCCTGGGCACAAAATCTAAAAATTGAGAGATCAAGATTTTATGTCGAATGCCCCTACTGACCCTGAACAGCTCTGGCTTCAGAGTGAAAAAAAGATCCTAAAACTACAAACTGAGCAAACTGAACCTGAACACTGCAGGTTTGCAACACTATCGGGTTTCGACAGATACATAATTGCAAGTATCGGAATCGCTAGTTTTACTCACATGGATTTTATGTTTGGAGAAGAAAACAAACTGGATTATTCAGCTTTTTCATGGAAAACTATTGATGTGTCATACTCATCTAAGTAAGCAGCTGATGTTAGCTGCAACTTTACAACGTGACTCTTTATTTATGAATGATTTTACTGAATACGCAGTGTTTATAGAGTCAGAGAGCGCTGCTGTGCCCAATGAAAATCCAGTGAAAATAACGACAATCAATATGTACTGTGTTAACATAATCGTTTAACCGATTATTGATCGTGAAGGCCTCAAATTAACGGTTAAAAAAATACTAAAAACATGTATCCCTAGTTAAAACACATTCTGGTGAATATTTTTGATTGTGAGAATGAATTAAGTAAGTTTGTAAAGTAACAATTTGAATCATGCATTCCTCACTACGAATATTACTTTTTTTTGAGGAATCACGAGTACAAACAAATGGGCGGTGAAAGGTGGTAGGTGAAAAGAGATTTTCTGACTACAGTATCAGCTACAAGATTACTCAAATCAGTCTAAACTTGTGAACTAATGATGAGAAAACATAATTACTGTGTCAGACTATTGCTACGGAAATGAAATAACGCAAAGAAATACATCAGTTGCAGTAAAAGGTGTTGTGGTTGTGGTGCTTGGTCCCCTCGTGTCCCGTTTGGACCTCGAAGCCCGGACCTCCAGCTGTTCCCGCGACACACACTGTTCCAGTTTATTATTGTCTCTGTCACAGCGGGGCCTTTGTTTGTCATCCACAGTGTGCTCTGAATGGACTGGCTTTAATTACACTGGGCTCTTCTACATAATCCAATTTAAAGGTTTCATCCAAAAGTTCAAGGAAAAGTAGGACATGTATCTGGAAAAACAGTGCACTTGCTGTTTTGGAAATGGAATAAATGGTCTAAAAAAGAGCTGCAACTAATGATTTTTTGGTGCAGTTAGCTGGATGATAGTTCTTTCAACTGATTCGTTGTTTAGAACTCAATTGATTACAAGACTTTTGCTAAATTTGAGCTGAGGCAACATCTCTGCAAGGCATTCTGGAGACAAGTGTTAACATCAATTTATACTTTTTTCATTGCTGTTCAATGTGAGGCTTTTCTCAGCTCATAATTTAGTAAAAAAAAAAAAAAAAAACAGTTAACAATTGTCGATTATTAAAGTAGTTAACAATTACTTCAATTGATGTGTTGTGGTAAATCAATGAACTTGTTAAAGCTCCAGTCTATAATTAAAAATGATAAACTTTTAAGCGTCAAAGTAGCAATTCTGCACCAGCCATTTCAGCCTCTCTGTATTCTTCAGATTCTGTCTTTGAGAAGCTTCAGAAGCTTGAAAAAAAAAAAAGCAAACAAAAAACAATGGAAACTATTTTGCAAACTAATACTTTCTGTATTAGTTTTATAAACTGATACAGAAAAATAGTTTTGTTCCTCCAGGTGAAAATATTAAGACTTTCCATTTCCAGAAAAGTATTTCAACTGAAAAACTTCGGTGCCTGAAGGGTTAAAATGGCCTCACAAACAAAAGCAAAACATCACCTCGGTCTTCTGGATACCTAGCAGTAGGGCTGGGCCATATGGACATGTATATCTCCATATATTTTGTTCATATCTCGATATACAATATACATACGATATCTTTGAAATATTTTTTCTAAGCCTATAATCTGCTGATTAGAGAAATGTAAATTTTCATTAAATAAATTCATTTTAGTCTTGCCTTTTGTTCAGTAAAACTAAATTCTATGCATAGCACAGGTTTATAATCTGACTATTGCAACAACAAAAATGTGAACTGATCTTCTCCTTCTCTTTGTCACTTTTCTTTGTAACTTCTATCAGTTTTAGGAATTCTTTTTCACCAGTGATACAATGTCTCGATATGTACGATAAGGCCAAATTCATATCTTGTCCAGTACTTATCTCGATACGATATATATATATCAATAAATCGCTCAGGCAACCAAATGTACTTTGCTAAATGTGCATTGTTAATGAATTTTGAAGGAATCCACTGGTCCAGGGCTCAATACTGGGCCACAGACCATCTGATACCAGGCTCCAGAGGATTTTTTAAAATGTATTTGTTTTATTTACAGTCGATCACTTAGTGATCGACTGTAAATTTCAATCTGTAATTACAGTCATAGTAAAGCACAAGGAGGAGGTGTGACACTACCTCCTCTTGTGCTTTACTATGAAAATATTTAATTTAATCCAATAAACAGCAAATTCATGTAATAAGAGCCAAAAATATACACAGTAATCAGTTGCATGCATTTTACGTTGTTGTTATAGACACTTCCCAACTTCTGGGAAAAGAAATTTGTGACTTTATCTGTAAATAAAAAAGATTGGGGCCCGCTGTTTTAAAGGGATACTTCACCTCTACTTCCTGTAATTTTTGCTTTTATTCACACATTTTCTTTACAAATAGCAACTCTATGGCAGTTAAAAACCACTGATTAAAACCAGAGTTAGAAAAACAAAGAACCTTCTGAGTGATATTTGTGGCATTGTGTAATTAATTTATGGTTCATTAATTTATTGTGCAAAACTTCAACTCTAACAAAGATGTTTGCAGGCATGTTTTGGAACATTTCCTAGGCATCTTTGAAACATCTGAAAAAACATTATTATTGAGATAT
The DNA here is from genome assembly GCA_038363315.1 of Mugilogobius chulae. NCBI lineage: Eukaryota > Metazoa > Chordata > Actinopteri > Gobiiformes > Gobiidae > Mugilogobius > Mugilogobius chulae. The sequence continues at coordinate 7,649,915 of CM076397.1, read as the reverse complement.
TGCTAACAAAATACTGACTTCTAGAGCCAAAAACTCGTTAGCAACACTGTAGCTAAGTGCTCTAAAAACGTGGCCTGAATAGCTTGCCGTTGGCTCGTCTGTGGTGTAGTTTGACTGACCCAGCAGTGGCACTTTGTTCTGCAGGAGCTCGTAGTAGCTAGTGGTGAGCACTCCCACTGGGTTACTGGGCACGAAGCGCCCTCCTTCACCAGGCGCTCGCACGTCTTCATCAGGGTCCCAGAGAACTGAGAGGGGTCCACGCCATAGTCACGCCAACCGCCCACGCCGTCCGCAACACCTGTGGAAAAAACAGCCTGCGTCACTAATACAGATCACAAAACACAGATTTAAACACATTTGTTGATTGTTGAATCTTCAATACTTACATGCTGCCATTAGGTCAGTTAATACTCAGTAATAATGTGTGCTATCACAACTATGCAGACGACACTCAGATGTATGTGTCACTAACAGCAGGTGAATATGGCCGGTGGATTCACTCTGTCACTGCATCCAACAGATCAGTGTGTGGATGCAAAACAACTTTCTTTAGCTTAACAGACAAGACAAGACTGAAGATATCGTCTTTGGTCCACAGAAACACAGAGAAAGTGTCAGCAGTCACCTTCAGTCTCTCTCTCTGAAACCTTCAAGTCAAGTTAGAAATCTGGGGTAATAATGGACTCAAACTTGAACTTTACCAGCCACATTAAGTCAATAACATCAGCAGCTTTCTACCGTCTAAAACATTGCAAAAATAAAAATATAGAGTCAAAGCCTGACCTGGAGAGACTTAAAACGCATTAGTCTCGAGTAGGTTAGACTATTGTAACGGCCTGCTCACCGGGCCTATCCAAACAGCTGCAGTACATCCAGAACGCCGCTGCTCCAGTCCTGACCAGAACCAAGAAGGACCATCACATTAGTCCTGTGCTTAGGTCTTTGCACTGGCTTCCAGTGGCTCAGAGAATAGACTTTAAAACAGCTCTGCTTGAGTTTAAGTCTCTCCATGGACTAGCATCAAAGTACATCTCTGACACGTTAGTGCTGCATGAACCATCTCACACTCTGAGGACCTCCTGCTGGTGCCAGAGTCAGGACCAAACATAGACCAGAGTCAGGACTAAACATGGACTTTGAACTTTGAATTAGAATAACGTAACAATTCAATCACTATTAGCATTATTATTGCTATATGTTAAGGCTCTGCAAAAATAATGTTCACTCTTGTGTCTTGAAGGGTGGAAAAGTGCTATATAAATACAGGCCAATAATAGAAGCTGTCTTAACCACAGTGTTGATAACTAATGATTTAGCTTGTGGCCATTGGATCAAGGCAGTTAAAATTCTCCCTACAAAAGGAAACGGTGATCTTGTTTCTTCTTTGACAAAGAGTTGACCATACAAGGAAACAGTCTGCGGCTCAGCAGACAATCAGTCAGAGGCACAACATGTAAACAGCACCAAGGAGACTGGATTCACACCTAATAACCTCTTCTTCGTCTAACATTTGCAGGCTAAAACAAAAGACAAGTTTGTGATCACAAAAATCCGATAGTTTCAGCTGAGTGAATGAAATAATAAACTAATGATGAGAGAACACTGTTGTAACATGACCAATAAATAGGAAAAGCATTTTGCCATTTAGATTTCTTTATTGCTTTACAACAATAATAAAAATCTGTGTTTTTTCATACTATAAGCGAGCTTACATGATTACAAAATGACTTTCTGCCTGGAGGTCAGCCTCCTCTTGTTTGTTTCCATGGAAAAGTTGTTCCTTTAGCTATATTTTTCATTTTACAGCACAAAACATACGTAATTATCCTCATCCAGAATGTTCCAAAGTATGCTTTTAGTTAGTGTTGTTCCGATACCATTTTTTCGAACCGATCCAATACCAATACTTTGACTCAGGGTATTTGCCAATACCAATACGAGTGCTGATACCAATTAATGGCTATTATAAGGCTACTGTTACTGTTAACATGTGTTTATTGTAACTGTTAAGTATTTGCATTTTTAAGCCTATTTTACAGTCAAATTTATTTTTTATTAAACATAACTGTGTTGAGTACATTCTTATTTAGTGATTTTCCACCTCTGTGTGTCATAAAAACAACTAATGAAATGCAATGTAAACAAATGTCCGAGTTAGCATATTAGCTTGTTAGCGCGCTAGTTGGCGCTGCTGTTGGAACATTTTTAGAGTTAGTTTAACCACAGTCCTTCTGTTTTAAAGGCTAAATGAAACATCACAGAGGTAAAACGGGTGTTTGTCTGTATATATAAAGTATTTTTATGGTTGAACTTTGAAGAGTCTCCACAGAGTCTGTTCTAGCTGCTCTGATGTTAGCTGTAGCATTAGCTACGGCCCTCATTCAGACATACAGGCGGCATCGGATCAGAGATTGTATGAGACTCATCGATACTGATGTGCGATATTGGACGCTTTGCGGTACCGGTATCAGTATTGGAACAACCCTACTTTTAGTATTGTATTTTTAAAGATGTGTAGTTGACATTTAACCTCTAGATTCTAGAAAGTTAAACAGTGCCTTCTAATACAAAGATGACACTATGAGCTGAAGTCCATTCAGTTCATGGTACACTCCTATTTTAGTCTGATTTTACCTGAATACAGTATTGTGTTGAAAACCTCTGTCAAGAAAGTTACCACTAGTGCACTTTTAATACCACAGATATGACACTATGAGCTGAAGTCCATTTCATTCATGGTAGCATGTTTTGTATATTTTATCCTGATTTTAAACCTGTGAATCAGCAAGCCTACTTACTGTGTCCTGAAAACTCATCTGTAGCAAAGCCCAGGAAGCCAGTATACTACCCTACTTTTCACTTCAGGAATCCATTGTTTTGGTGAAATATTCTAAAATGTAACTCCACAACATAGCACCATACTGCTGTATTTTTTGTCACAGTTATCATAATGTGAAAATTTATACCACCCTAAAGTAATAGCATTTAAAAGTCTTTTTGTATATAATCTTTAGCACAGGGGTAGCTTATCATAAAACCTTGACCTGTGCAAGATGGGCTACTTATGAATGGACAGTTCTTTTTAGTGTTGTCATCAATCACACAGCAAAATGGGACAACAAGGCAGAAGACAATCCATTCTCCTGCTATACACAGATAATACAAAGTCCAGTCCAGACCAGTCTTGATTGTACTTGGAATTACGTTAGGTGAAGCTTTTAAGTTTTGAAAGCATCGATTGTGTGTTGTTTTCGGGCGATCATTAGCAGTAGACATAACAAAATCCAAGTCCATTTTTCTTACTTAGAATAAAAAACACAGATCATTTTAAGGCCTATTCTTTACTAACAGTGCACAACAAATCTGAACGGCTTTATCACTGTACAAACGACCCGCCAGACTGCCCTTTGACCTCGTATTTACGTCACGACCAGTGTGTTCTTGCAGTGTTTATTTACTCAAAGTGATAATACATGGGCAAATCTAGTGCCAACAGTAGTATGAAGTGGAACAATAAAACAATTAATGTGGATTTAGATGTAGCTTGAACACTTAATTCACAATTTGAAAGACTGATACTGTCAGAAAAGGCTGCAATTACTTAGTTTTTTTTTTGGTAATCTACTAGGGCATGGTCCAAGTTTATGTCCAAGATATAAAATCTTTTCTCCAATAGGTCATGTTCTGGAGTATTTTTATATAATTGATATTTAATTGACGGTTATCCCAAGTATCTTCAAATTTCCATTGACCAATTAACATGATGGTTGATTGAATGTATGATTGTTGTTACAAGCTCTAGATTCCACTTCTTACAGACATTTTTAGTACCAATACCTAATCTGGGATAGAATATCTGTGATTTAGATGGACAATTTCATGCCACATTACGCTGACATCACAGCTCTAGCCAGAGGCAAACGAAAAATTAAAACTCATAGCCGCTGCGCATCAAAAGTTTGAAGATTTATCCTCGTTAAAATACCGCTTTGTTGTGAACTAAACTAGGACATTGATGTCTAGCCGTGCAGGTGCAGTTCAATGTTAAAATTATCTGTTTTATTCAAAAAAAAAGTTTTGTACAAAAGACCCTTATTTGCTGCTTCAACAAAGCCTTTGACCAGAACTAACACATTTTAGAGCTTCAAGCAAACAAGTCTGGACAAAAAGTTCCAAAAAGCACCTCTAGTAGTCCAACAAATTAGTATTATAAAATAATTACTATAAGTACTACTAATGAACTAATACGTATAGGTTACTAACATGCAAAAAGGTCAGCACAATTTTGTCACTATTGATTTAGCAGACTTTTGAATGGTTCAGATTGAAATTTGACACAAACAACATTGTTTAGTCCTTTCAGCTACATACATTGATTTGACAATTTTGAGGAGAAATAAAACTATTTTCAGTCACTAGTATCGGTTATTTCGGCTTGTTCTCCTTTGGACAAGCTATCGAGAACAATTTAACAAGATTTTGCACACATTTTGAAATTGGTCTCGTAAGATTTTTTCTTTTACTCCAATTTACACTTGGCTTGAGCCACAATTAAAGGGCCCATATTATGCACTTTTTTTTCATGTCATGATCACATTTGATTACACATTTGTTTAATACAAAAATCTGCATGTTTAGGCAGCATTCTTCACCTGAATTGAAAATAATCTGTTCCCCCTTATGATTTGGAAATTGAAAACATGCTCACTGTGCTTTTATCCCCTATTCACCTTCAATACTGAATCTTGTATACAACTGTAAGCTACACAGCTGCTGTATTAGCCTTGTTTAAACTTTTGCCACTCGATTCACTAGGAAATTATGAAGACTTTATGTGGACAGCTGAACAAAATATTAAACTTGTAACAATTTACGACGTCTGGCGCTTTGAATAATTGGGAATTGTGCATTAAACCAGTTCAACTGTGTCTAAAAAGCTGCCATCTTTGAAATTACCACTCAGTGACATCACAGTTTGGAACAGAGCATTTTCAGCTTTGGAGATGCAGAAAGCAGGGTTACTTAAACATTTGTCATTAAAAAAACACAACTTTCGGAATATTTTTATTGCGATAACAACGTTCTAACACGGCACGAAAAAGTTATTTTTGCGTAATATGGGACCTTTAAACATTCTGTCAAAATCTCGCTTGTCTCGTTCTCGTTGACCCAATCTCGTCTTATCTTGACCCACTCTGGCAATATCGTTAATTTACACGAACAGTAGAAAATATTTGTAATAATAAACACCGATAAACACATAAAATCTCTAAAATAAATAAATCCAATCGCAATTCATCTCTATGGACAAATTTCCCTCCTCGTTTTTTTTCTAGCTGTGGTGATCTACTGATGAGGTAATAATTTCATAATCTGATCTAATACCAGCCAAAATCGATCTCTAACCAGTGTGGATAAAGCACTCACCCAAAACATCCGCGGTCCGGTGTCGGGCGACGAAGCACGCGTCGTCTCCATAGCACATGCCTTTTTTCAGGATTCCTTTGCGAAAGTCTTTGCCGAACCCGCAGCTCGCCGTCACCAGGCTGTAGTCTCGGCTGTCCGTCTGAGAAAGTCCGCCGATGACCGCTCTGGCTACGAGTCGACCGTATGAAAGCACCGACAACATCACCTAAAAAATCCCCCGTAAATCTGTCTCCAAACCGGGGCAGGCAAGCTAGCACCCGTTCTCTCTCTGGCGACGCAGGGGAAACCAAACAATAGCACGCCGCGTAACACAACAAACACGTTTCGGGGCTCCTCTGCTGAAAGTTCCCACAATGTAATCGTCTCACCCGGTGCAAATCATTTCCGTTAGTCGGTTCTGGTGCTTCTCGTTCATGGTTCCCGCAGATAAATCCCGCTACATGTCGAAGATTGTGTGGATCGAGCGTTGCCCCCGGTGTACGAAGTGAGCCGAGCAGCAGTAGACAGACGCACGCGCGAAATGTGTCTTGTGACTGCTGTGACGTCAGGCCTCGTTACGCAACTTGGCGTTTCAAAATAAGAGCGTTACCACCACAGCAGGCTTTTATTTTTGTAACGTTTCCTGTGAAGATAAAAAGAGGAGACCACTCTAGATAGTCGGATTCGGAGGGACGGTGGTAAAGTTTAGGAGAACGGGTAAGTTTAGGAAAAGGTAATGGGTAAAGTTAGGGAAAAGGTTTGGGTAAAGGTTCAGATAAATAAAAAAAAAATAAATAACAGTTTATACCATTTAGCAACAGTAATAAACTTATTGCCATGGCAACCAGCTCACCTCTGTCCCTCCAGACCAGACTATCTAGCACTGACCCGACTACTGACACCACTGACTTATTTAAGAGACAGGCGACAACCAGTGTTGGGAGTAACTCATTACAAAAGTAACTATTTACTGTAATAAATGTCAGTTGGCTGGTTTATTATCAAAATCGCTAACTTATGCACTTATGAGCATTTCTGTTCCCACTACATCAGTCAAAAATGAATAAATACTTGGAAGATGAGGCAGTAAACGGTGAGTTATGGGGGATAAGTCTGAAATTATGTTGAGTACTTTTCAAATCAGGAGAATAATTCACCAAAGTGTGTCCTAAAGCTAACAGAAACAGGCAATAATCATATGCCTTGTGAAGCACTTTGAATTGCTTTGTGTATGAATTGTGCTAAATAAATTTGCTTTATTACACATAACATAAAGGACAAGAAGTAACAGGTGAATAAAAATAAAATATAGTGTTTGTGTATGTGAGGCTAGATATCAGATTTTTATAATTGCATTTTTGTTTGGACCAGCTTCAATTTTTAATTGTATTGTTTTAGTTCATTTTTGAATGTAAAAAGGATTGTTGTGTTTTTAGCCATTTACATTTTAGATTTACCAGATGTAATGACAAAGTTCATTAATGTCTGAGTGTGTTTGAGTTTTCTCTATGTAAAGCACAGTTTTCCAAATCCAAATATAGTTGATCTCAATTAACAAATCATTTCAACCATCCTTGATAAAACCCATTCAACAATACGGATGTTGATTATACTGGATGAATATAATTAAAACAAAACATTCTTATGACCAAATTTTTAAAACAGAGCTATTAGTTTCTTCTTTTTGACTGTAACTTCTAATGTACAATGTTAAGTGCACGTTAACACAATGTGTTTTTTTTTTGTTACTATGATAATTATATGAATTAATATTACATTGTATTTCTACATCCTTTATATACAGTAGTTATGCAGCTGACTCTAGCTTGGAGTTTTCATTCTATGAGGACAAGTAAAGTTTGTGTTGCCACCACTTTATTAAATTTAATGTAAATGGTAAACAAAATTAAATGCAAATGAACCACGAGGAACAAGTACTGACAGAATAATAATAAAAGTTCTGTTCGGTGATAGTATTGCATTGAGGAGTCAAAAACGGCACAGCAGAGTTTGTTAGAACATCGTGTATTGTACTTATTGCAGATTTAAAAGCATAAAACATCAAACAAAATGATTTTCAAATACAAGTTTCCCCCTAAAATACACTCGGTTTATTAGAAAGGTTTCGACAATACAAGAGTGCCTTTTATTAGTAGTTTGATTTAGCACGAGACATGTTTCAAAATGTGATGCAGTGGAGTGCTGATGTGCTGACACACTCTTAATTCAACTCAAATTATTAACACTTGATAAGTAGGTGTTTGTGGCTTTCCCATTAATAATCACGAGTGTGGAAAAAAAAATAACCATTAAATGAACTTGGAACATTGTGCACAGCTTTAAACAAGGCATTCCTGTGCATTGGAGTAGCTGTATGTTAACATTTTCCTGATTGAACAGTCGTATGTGGGCAAAAAACTAGCTGCAAATGGAGTGCAAAAACACCTGAGGTTTTCATGGTGACATATCAATTTACCCCTGTGGACAAAACAACAAAACATTTGCTCTCATCGAAATAGGAGTGGATATCTTTTCAGTATTGGCAGCACGAAGGATGCAGGGACCCTTCGAATGCAGAAGACAGAAGCAGGAGTGCAGAGCGGGGACCCCGGGCCGGCCCCCATCATTTTTTGCCCTGTTTTGTGGCCATGTTGCGAGGAGGGGTCACTGGGCGGCTGCCGTTTGGCTTCTTCTTTTCAGCTGGTTTCAAAATCTACACGAGATATGGACAGTTTTAGACAGAGAAAACATGCAGACAGTTATAATTATGTGTGTGTGTGTGTATATATTTTTATTTTATACTTCGAAAAAACTACAATGGAGAGTAGAACACATAAGTAGTTTTCAGTCTTCCTTTTGGTGCAATTAACCAAATGTATTTGCCCAACAAGTGTTTTTTGCACATTTCTATTGTACTAGACTTTTCATTGTTCCTTCCTTGAAAAAAAATTAAACTCAAGGGTGAAACTAAATCAAAAGAATTTGAAGGATTTCTAAGAAAATAAGCAACTATTGTGGACACATTTTAGCAAGTTTGTTTGCCAGTTAAGAGATTAGGGCTGACACTAATGGTCATTTTGCTAATCGATTAGTTGGGCGATTATTCTTTCAATTCAATTAGTTGTTTAGAACACAGAAGTCACATGACTACAAGAATTTTAGAGGTGTGGCCTATTTTTCAAACAAAACAGTTTTTCCATCATACACAAAAAAATTGTGTTAATTAGATCATGAGTTCATAACTGACTAGATGAGTAACATGTTTTAATTTGAGTTTTGTTTTACTGCTTCAAAATAAGATATGCCACTGGAACAATCATAAAACTATTGTTTTGCTAAAAATAGAGAAAGACAGGCATAATATCTAGTTCTATTGGCAAATTTCATTTTTAGAATTTTCAAAATCATTTGGTTCTAGTCACATTTACTCAAATCATTACATTTTTTATTGTACGTTACTATAACACTGAATAATTTAAAGAGGAAATGAACGCAGAATCAACTTTTTTAACTGTCAAACTGTGTATATGAGGTCCAAATTGAATTGTCTACTGTTTCTGGGCCTTTTTTGAACAGTTTTGTGCAAACTGCAGTTTGCAGTTATGTGTGCAAAAACCGCAACTGTGCTGCTGCGATGGTCAAACGCAACCAAATAGTGACTCTTAACAAATGTCAGCACCCCTTTTTTGGTCAAAATCAGACCTCCTAGAAAGGGAAATTTGACCCAAGGGTCTCCTGATCTAGACACAATACGTAAACTACTGTAAATTAGATTTGTCTGCGTGATATGTTCTCTATTCCAAATTTTAAAATATCAGTATACAAAGTTTAAAATATTTCATACACAAGGACGGACAATAGGCTGAAATGCTGTGTGTTTTTTTGTGCATACAGTCAAACCCAATCGTCTGACCTGAAACGAGCACATGAGGGTGTCGTCCACACTCATCATGGCACCGGCGTTGTCAAACTCTCCGCAGTAGTTTGGAGCCGAGAATAAAGTCACGAGCTGTCTCTTTGCAAAAAACTCATATCCATCTTCAACGACCTGCGGGAAACACAAAAGACAAAGACCAAAGAGCTCAAATAAACAGCTTCTGTCGAAAAACATCTAGAGTGTCCGAGCAACTGTGCTGGCAGGACTAATGAAGTATACTGTATGTAAACATCATCATAGAGACTTGCAAAAAGACATTTAACAAGGTAAAATGTTACTTAGTTCTGCGTTAACATATACTTTTGTATTTGTATATTTTTGTAGATTTATTTAGACTATTTGTTTTAGCAGCTTAAGAAAAGTCAATATTTGAAAAGAGCTTAGTAAAATGCTGTTCAAATATACAAGTAGTCCTTTCTCTTGGGAACGTGTAGTGTCACTTGGTGTTGTCAGAGAAGTTGTTTCCTCATTTACAACTCGAGTGGCATTTCACACCACAGCTTCTGCTTATAACTGGACTGAACCTTTCACACCACAGCTTCTGCTCATAACTGGACTGAACCTTTCACACCACAGCTTCTGCTCATAACTGGACTGAACCTTTCACACCACAGCTTCTGCTCATAACTGGACTGAACCTTTCACACCACAGCTTCTGCTCATAACTGGACTGAACCTTTCACACCACAGACAAGACCACACTTGATCACTGACGATATGTGGAATATATTATGTCTGCCCATCCAAAATGTGTTAAAGCAGATCTGCAGATTTATTAGATGAGATTTCAATAATAACAAAATGTGAAATCTTTTACTCACAAAAGTGTTGTGTTTTCCTCTGATTCCATGTCCTGTTCTATAAAGCACACATACTTTCTGTATGAATTGTGCTGTATGAGGAAGTTTGGCCTAAGTCATGAGCCCCATTTTCTATTAAATCCTGCAGAGAATTTGTCAACCAAAATGGGAGATTTTAACTCTTTACCAAACGCCTAACTAAAATTGTCTTATTGTCTTTCTGAAACTTTTAGAGCAGAGACAAATGTCTAGACTCTCTTTGAAACGGAGGTTTTGTACTTTTGGTGCTGATGTCTGAAAGACTCTAGTTATAAATGAGAACAAGCTCTGCACAAAAGAACATCACATTTTAAATTTTCTTTCGTAAATAAAGAGTATAGTTGGTGTCAATCGCTTGGGCCAGGTTGACGTTGGATTTGTCATTTGTTGTGTTTTGACAGTTCCTCTTCAAAAGAGAAAGCCATTAGTGATGCGCAGGTCAGCTTTTGTCATGACCCAACCCCATTTCATATTCAACCTGACCCACCTTGGCCCCAAAAATCCAGGACCTGACTTGAACACATTAAGACTACATTTTTGCGAGCTGCTGCAGCTGCAGGGTGAGTATGTCTGTGGTGGTGAGTGCGCAGTCCTAGTCTACGGTGTGCTAATACTCATAAATGTGCTTCAAATTGGAGCATTCACAGACAACAGCATAGAAGCTCTTAGAAAACTATAAACAGCTTAGATCAGAAGGAGCAGACCTGCTCTGGACGTTTCTCTAGGTGAGGATCTGACGTTTTGCTCTTGTAGTTACAATAAAAATTTCCTCCATGCTCACAGAACGACATATTTTTTCAACTTGCCTCTTGTCTATTTCTTCCCTTTTTTGCAACGTAAACTGAATTATGCTCAAAACCCATAGGTTGTGTCTTAGTTCGTTAAACAGGGGCAGAACATGCTTTACATGAGACTTATTGGAATGACGTTCACGGCATTTGAAGCTAAAGCATAGGAGCGTTTGAACATGGGTTTAGAACCGACCTCGCAGTTACGGGTCGACCCACACGTCACTAGAAGCTATGTTCATTAAAAATAAGGTTTATGGGCATTTTGTAATTTACATAGTAGAGCCCAAAACCTTTAATTTGTAGGATAGTGTACAAACCTGTCCAAGAGTTGAGAGTTTAGTTTTATCAGATAGTGGACAAAACAGAAGTAAGAAAATGGGAATGTACTTTTGGCAAAACCTTGATGCACGATAAGTAATCAAGTAAATAAGTAAATAAGTAAATCGAGACTCAAGTAAATCTAACATTAATATTTTCTGATATTGTGGCGTTAAGTAGAATAAATGCAGTATATCTTCACCTGGTGGGCCCGGCAGATGAGATCCAGGTCGTGTTTGTGCAGGAACTTGGCCACCACCTCAGAGCCAAAGGTGAAAGACACACCCCGGTCGTTCTCTCCCCAGCCCAGGACGTCCTTATCCGGATCAGACCAGAGCAGGTCGCACAGCAGCCCCTGGTCTGGGACGTCAGTGGGGCGCATGATCCGGCGAATCTGCTCCATGGACTGAAGGTCGGGGGAGAGTCCTGCATCAGACAAACAGAGGCACAGGTCAGAAAGTGTGCTGCTGACGTGAGCAGCTGTTTACACACAGACACTGGATTTACATTTAGTCTGGACTAAGGAGTTCAAGAATCATGGGTTCAGCAATAATCGTGATTATTCAAGTCACAATATAAAAGAAATCCTAACAATCCTTTTAGAAGCAAAAAAATGTTTTTTTTAGTTCACTGCAGATTGGTTTTATTTTCATATTTTACATTAACAATAAGTAGGGGTGTCAAATGAGTGCATTAATTGTGATTAATTAATTACAGACATAATAATTGAGTAATTTTTTTTAATTGCATTAATCTATTTTGAAATCTATGACTTCATTTTTTCTATCTGCGAGTTGCAAAGTGGACATAAGGGTTGTTCAACTTGACAACTTTCTTTTTTTTTGCAATATATTAATATTTCCTATCTACAACAATAATGTAATTAATTAAATTGGATAAAAACAAAACACTTAAGTTGAGTGTTTTTCTCAGCAATTTTAGGTGAGGTTAGAAATAGATTAATTAGATTATTAATTACAGATCATAATACATCTCTTCAATTTTTTAATCGCTTGACAGCACAGCACTAACAAAAAGTTAACTTGATCTTTTTGAGTCTTGTTCTGCATTTAAAGTTTCAAATATTGCAGTCAGCATTATTAATTTCCCACAGCAGGAGGTCAAAGTATGTATAGCAGTATAACAACAATAAAAAACCTTAAGATGGCCATTTTTCATGCAAAATTCTGTCTTTTTTCCTATAAAAACATACTAGTTTAATTCTAAATATATAATTCAAAACAGTAGAATCTTAATTATTTATTCACAAGGCCGGATTTTATAAAACTGGTCACAAACGTGAGGAAAAGTGACTTTTTTAAACAATTGTTTAAAAAATAAACACAATTCTCAGTATTACTTGAATTAGACTCAATTTACCAAAAAGTACATTGTATGTGTCACATTCATATCTCTTAAAGTGAAGCTAAACTCCGCCCACAACCTCACTCAAAACAGACCCGCAAAAGTGGGGCCTTTTAAAGGTTGTATGGAGATTTTCAAAAATGTTGTTGTCAGTCTTGGTCAAAAACAGTTGCATAGATTTGTAACAGCCTTGTACTTATGCTAAACAAAAAATAATTATAAAAATATATCAACTGTGGACATGATAAATCCAGTAAAACGATGACCAATAGATAACGAGGTACCTCGTTATCTACTGGTCTGTTATCCTGTCAAGCAAACCTCAGTGTTCCTAAGTAACTCATTGGCCCAGTTGCAGTGAAGGCGTGGCCTGGGAGGAGAGACACACGTGCATCATTGAAAAACAGCAAGCAGTTGTTCGATTTGAAAAATCCTCCATACAACCTTTAACGGCCACCTAGTGAATGTGAAAAAACCGTGGCATGGGGAGTGAAGAGAGTTTTGTGTGGGAGCGGTCCTGGTGACGTGCGGTGAGGTTTACAGCTGCTGAGGCTAGGCAGCCTAGTTCTACTCGCTTACTTGCAGATTATTTTATATTTACTGCAACTGTGCATCTCACATCATCTGCTCATCCATTTGAGCCAAATGATGTCATTGTACACATGAACGCCTGCTCCACTGAGTTGGTGTCAAAAGTTTTTATATCAATTTTGACCCAAACGCACAGCTTTAAAGTGACAATAAGTGAATTCTGCCTTTAGTTTCACTTGTCTTGGAAGCCAAATTAAGTAATATTTGGCTTCCAAGATGAATTGCCCAGCCCAGTTCTTAATTTAGAAATGAAACAAAGTAGCTATATACAAAACTGTTTGAGAAATGTCCTAATCTCAAATGAGAATAGAATGTGATTTATATAAACTATCCCTTATAAATCTAATAAGAAAAGACACATTTGCTAAACTATCAGCAGCAGGACTGAGACAAGTCACAAGCAGACTTCTGAGTGTCACATTACCACCCAACCACAAGGCCGCGCCACCACACCAGACCTCCTTTGTTACGTAAATGAAACCAACAACACACTGTTGCTCGCAAAATACTGGGTGTAGTTCTTACTGTGGCTCAAAAGATCACAGACGGTGAACAATATGATGGCTCATGTAATGCCTCACTGGGAGCAGAGATGGGATGATATCAAAGTTTAATGTTACGATCGCTGCACAACATCACGGTTTAACGATTGTTCACATTTTCAACCACAAAAAACAAAATCAACCACAATCGCCACTACAAAATATAAACTAAATGTACGGTTCAATTGGAAAATCTTATTGTAAAATAATAAAAGCAACTCAAAATTTAGATAAAAGTTACTTAATTAATGCACTTATTCATCTTAGGACTGACATTTTTCCAGTTGTGCAGCAATCGCCTTTTATTTTAGGCACTTTGAACTTAAGTGAATTCTTCTGCTTTATATAAAAACTTGCCTTGTCTGATTGAAAGTTCACAGCATCACTTACTTAATTTTTTTGTTAATGACCTTATTAGTAACATTTAGTTTGACTACAAGAAATACTTGATATTACATGTTTGCGTATCTTAAAACAAACGTTCACGATATTATCTAAGTAGGCTGCAACAACTAATCGATTTAATCGATTAAAATCGATTATTAAAATAGTTGTCAACGAATTTGGTCATCGATTAGTTGGCTAAAAACTTTTACTATCAGTCCGCTGTGATCCAGCGGCTTTGAGTGGACATCAGCGGCTTTGCAGAGCTCTCCTTCGACTCTCACATAGAACAGACGAACAGAAACCTTGTGCCTGTTTAGTGGACCTTTTAATCACATAATAATAGCCGAGAGTAACTTGTCGGCGGTGGTGTATAGCTTAATCTCATACAGTTACGAGTTTGTTATTTCTCCGCGGGTGAGTCGGCCGCTTTCAGCGCTTTAGACTCGCGGTAACTTTCTAGAAACATCCCGCGCAAAATCTAGCGTCTTTTTGATTTGTCTTTGCTGTTACACGAGCTGCTGCGTGTGCTTTTTGTAAGGTTTTCTCTGATAAAGTTAAAAGCCGTCCACAGCGTCTCTCTCCTCCTCTCCTCTCACCAAAAAAAGCAGCAGCCAGCAGGCTCCGCCCCTTCCCCTCCGTGTATTAGTAACCATGACGACGCAGTTTGAGTGACAGGAGTGAGAGGTGAACACTCGCAAACTTAAAACTTTTAGATAGGAAACAAAACAATCATAATGATCTTAACAGGGCCTAATAGATGCAAATGCTAATAACAGTAGGCCAGGCCTATGCATTAGATGCAGCAGCAAACACTTTTAATCTCATTGGCTCATTCTTTATAGATGCTTTAAAATATTATGAGCTCATAATAAAAAGCAGCAGTCCAAAGGTCCAAAAAATTGAGATTTTATTTTTTGGCCACATTGCCCAGCCCTATAATAACCACATTAAAAGAAGTAGCTAGATAGCAAAATCTGGTTATTCTACTTTATTTTTGTATTTTCTTTTTTCAAGAAAAGCCCAGTGTGTTCATTAAGTGCACACAAGTTGTCTTTTGCATAAATACATTAATAAAATGCAAGACATTTATTATATGTTGTCATTTTTATCCGATTAATCGATTAATCGATCCAATAATCGACAGATTAATCGATTATCAAAATAATCGTTTGTTGCAGCCCTATATCTAAGTTTGATATAATGCCGAGCAGTACTAATAAAGAATAAATATGTATAATACAAAGCATAAGGACATGCCAAAAACAGGTATACTACTAAGCAAATAAGGCAATAAAATCTTTAGTATTCCTTCAATGTCATTGTATAAAACATCACTTTTCCTCAAGTTTGTGACACATTTTGTAAAATCAATTTTTCAGAATAAAAAATATTTTAATGTCTCAAAAACATTTAGATGCCCGTAATAATATATCAAAGTTGTAATGTTGCTATAGATAAAAATGTCGCTTCTAAAAAGGCAATATTTTAAAATTTAAATCCATTACAAGGGTCACAAATTAAAATAAAAACAAATTGGTCTGCAATATACATACATTTTTTCTCCAAACGTGCCAGTTACGACGCAGTATAAGGGCCAAGTAAAAAAAAAAAAAAAGCTTAGGTTACGAGAGTAGACTTGAAACATTTTGAGATTAATCTGTGAAGTTTTGAGAATAAAGTTAAAGTTTTAAAAAGTTGTATTTGTGTGACACTTTCTTACGTTATGGAGAATACAGATTACTTAAGAGTTAACTCTCCGTGAAATACAAATTCTCTTCTGACCCACCATCATTAAATTAAAAATGGACTTTAAGAACGGTCTCGCAGTCTTGGGAATGTTCCTAAAAGGTTCAGTTGCGTATTTTTGAGCAGCTGTAGTAAAAAGTCCCCCTTCCAGAGCACATAATCGGACAGGAAACAGTCTTAACTCTGTCTCAGTTTTTATTTTGTTTGATAGGACAAATATTGATGGGGATAGTTAGTCCTAAACATGGTAAAAATCTGCGCGTATAAATACAGTCATTGGGGACAGCACCATGTTTTTCACACTTAAACATAATTTAAACGGATCCACTAGAAGATATTTGACTTCATTGCAATATATGTTTAAGAGTTTGAGTTTATGAATTTATCAGTGAGATGCCCCTTGAGTAACGCCATCACGTTTTCGAGGAGGTCCAAATGTGTGGTCTACAGGTCTAGGTATTTGTAGCTACACTTACACTTTCAGATTATTTTAATGTCAAAGCTGTGTTCTGGTAAATAACCACCAGAGTGCGCCAGAGTTCATCCAAATAAAAGAAGAAAACTGCAGGTTCCCACGGCAGACTTTACATCACAGCTATTGGAAAAGAGCCAGAAGACAAGCTGAGAGCAGAGTTTGTTTGCAGTTTGTGTTTTGTAATTTTATGTACTTTAACGACGGGGAAGCTCTTTTGAACACCAAACATTTCCAGCCAAACAAAAGCCCTTGTTCAAAGTATCAGGACACGGATCTAAAAAACAGTGTTTCTGAAAATGTGAAGCCATCTGCCTCCATTTGTTTTGGTCCTCTTAATGGGTTAAAGTTTGGGCATCCCTGATCATTTTTAAGATTTTCCTTTATAAACAAGAAGTCAGGTGCATAAATTAGATCAATATTTCGTAGATCCTCCTTTTGCAAAAATAACAGCCTCTAAACACTTTTTTTTAGTTACCACTAAGGTCAGAATTCTGGTTGAAGGTATTTTGGAGCTTTTTCTATTTAAGACTTATAGATTTTTTTAGGCCTTGCAGAAACCCTGGAAAATTCTTTAAAATGTGTCACTAATGATTAGGAATGGGACGAGTCAGAATTTTCACGAGATTGGGTCCATGAGATTTGGACCAGACAAGATTTTGTAAAAAAGAATTGCATTATTTGTTTCAGTTCAGAATTTTAACAAGGCAAATTACAAAATTTGGTTGTTTTTTATATTTATTTAGTTTAGCTTTATCTTTCATTATGTATGTCACCATGTATTCTTATTATTTAAATGATCTGAGTTAAATCATTAGACTGAAATTGATCTGCTCCTCAGGCTCCGCCCCCTTTCTCCTGCCTCTGCAGCTGCTGACAAGGACCAGACAGAGAAGGAGACACACTTTTGGACTTTTTACAAACTTATTGATGACATAGACCAAAATATCTCTGTGTGGATCTATTTTAAAACTGTTTAAATGTGAAAACACTGCGCTGTTCCCACGATTATATTTGACTATTATATTTTTTTCGCCCGAACTTTTACAATGTTTAGGACTAATTATCTCAATATTGGTCCTATCATTACGAAATAAAAACTGGGACAGAGTTTAGACTGTTTTCTGTCAGAATAAGTCTGCTACAAGTCTGTGTGTGGAGGAGACTTTTTACTACAGCTGCTCAAAGATACAAAACTTAATTTCATGACTATTCCCAATAGCCTTTGTATAAGGAAAGATTTCGAGAGATATTTCTGTACGTGTGTGCGTGACATCCCTAGTCACGATATAAAATGTTATTATTGTGATTATTGTGAGACAAAATATCACAATTTTGCAATTATTCACGATTACGCTTGTTACAACCAAATAGCAGACATTTTTCATTTTCTTGCATTCTCATTGTCTAACACGTTCTATGAAAGTAAACTTATGAACGCAAAAATGTTAAAGGTGGCAGAAACATTTAGAAGCCTTGGCTTTAATAAAGATTAAAAAACTAAATTTTGCTTCTTAAATGACAACATTGGGTTGAACAGGATTGGGCTGAAACAATACAGATATCTGTATTTAACCTTCTGCTGTGGCAAACTAATAATATTTGGAAATTTATACCCATAACAAGGCAAAATCACAAATTACTTGTCACTGTAGTAAAAATAAATTAAAACAATGTATTTATCTGATACATCTTCGCCTTAAGCTGGAACTGATATTTTGCTCTGTTTCTGTAGAATAAACTAAAAAAGCTTTTTATTTTGCTTCTAAAATTACTATTCTTTTATTCTTGTGATTAGATTGGGGCTTGAATAATCACAATTATCGATTAACCTAATAATCTTGACAGGTTGATCTCGCTAATGTCCCTACTAACGATCAATGTCTACTCTTTTTATCATGATAATATTGTGTATTGTCCAATCCGTCCCTCCAGCGCTCACCTCCATGGCAGCAGAAAATCTTTTCATCCACAATTGCAGCGATCGGGAGGCAGTTGAAACAATCCGTGAAAGTCTTCCAGAGTTTGATGTTATACCTTCTTTTACCTGAAACGAGAGGCAAGAAGAAATCAAACATACAAAACATGAACGTATAAGACTTTACCGTGAGCCATTACATTGTGTTTTCTTGTGTGTTTTGATGACGTAACGTGACATGTGGAGACTTGATCACGTTTTTCTTACATTAAAATGCCAAACTACAGGCACATCTGTTACGAACACGCCCTGGAGTATTCAGTTTAATGAGATGACTGAATGAAAAACGTGACGAAATGATAACAAGTCCTGACGTGAATCTTGAAGCTCGAGTGGAATCCAAACAGGTTCAGCTTCTGCAAAATGATCAGAAGCTTTACACTGATATTTGAGATGATTTTTGGATAAACCTCTTCTCACACAAATGTAGAGCTGCAACGAATGAATATTTTGGTAATCGATGAGTTGTTTAGAATACAAAAGTATCTTGGACAAATTTTGAGCCGAAATAACGTCACTTACAATGTTCTAGGTGCAGATTTACAGACGAACTAGTGTTTACGTCGAAAAACATGGCTCATTCTCATCACTGCTGTTCAGACTGAGCATTTTTCTACTGTTTTGGAACTATTTATAAAGCAGAAATGTATCAGAAATCACGGACAAATCAAGACTTAAGCTAGTATGAAATCTAGATTTTGTTCTATATCAATTATTTGTACTAAAAATGTAATTAAGAGAACACAATTTGGCCTTTGTTTCAAAATAAAGGCCAAATTGTATCTACAGTTTCAAAATAATCAACTATACATAAGACTAAATGGGGTAATAATATTGGTATTGTGAATAAAGTAGAGAGATCAAGATCGAATCGAATCGTCAATGATTTGTTGGTGGGTTTTGGATCAAAAGATCGAAAACCAATCTTTTGTCAGTAAAAATTTGTATTTTGGAGCAAAAGTCAAACTTTAAGGCAGAATATTGATGTATAGTTTTAAAAACAAATCTAATAAATGGGACAAATTTAAAGTTTTTGTTTTGTTTATGTTCAAGAATGGCGTTTTTCATTTGTTTTTGAAAAGGTTAAACAAAATCGAATCGAAAATCAAGATCGATCAATATGAGAAAAAAAATTGTGATTATAATTTTTCCCAGATTGCCTAGCCCTAGAATCAAGTATACTAGTATAAAAACCAGATAATTATGTAATTACTAAATTAGTAGGTGGTTATTTAAATAATCGATTAGTTGTGATTAGTCGATTAACTTGTTGCAGCCTACACAAATGTATGTTTTCGTAGTCATGTTTTTTATTTCATGTGTATAATGAACAAAATCACGCATAGCTTGAGGAGCAAAATCAGAAAAAATGTATAAGAGTCAAGCTTAAATGTATTGATAATTTTGTTAACGAGTCACTTGGATACAACGTTTTTTACAAAGAGGATTTTAGATATGTTAGATATTTAGTTTTGAGTAAACTAGCTTTGATGACTTAGATTTAGTTATACTGTGAGCTAATTAATTTAGTAAACAATTAGATGGGTGATTCTTCTTTCGATTAATCAATAAGGTGTTTAGAATGCAAAAAGTGACTTGAATATAACATTTTTTTGGCAAATTTGAGCGGAGGTAATGGAGTTGATGGATGTTCTGAACCCAGTTTGCCTTGATGGCTTTGCTAGAAAAAGTTCATATTTCAAATATTTATATCAGGGATTTGGGTAAGGTTATAGTTAGAATTAGGATTAGGTTAACTTAATTTGGTTAAGTTGAAGGATTTGGGAAAAGAATGCTAACCGGGTTGGGGAAACTAAGTGCGTTTCAGTCGTACTCTGAGCTCGAATCTTCAGAGTTCCGAAATTCCCACTGGAACAGTCCTCCAACTTGGAATTCTACTCGGATACTCAGAGAGTTTGAGCTTGAAAATCTAACACGTCAGCACCCTGCTTTTTGAGAAAGATCCTATAGCTTAGTTTGTCTCTACAGTTGACTCGCCTCTGTGACTCTGCTCCTGAGCTTCTGCCATCATAAACCTGCTGTTAATACTGAGCAAATACTGGTCAATACAAACACTTTTAGAAGACTTCTAGTTTAAAACCAAAATGTTTCATGAAGAAAGTGTGTTTTGCACTGAAAATGTCAGTCTATTGTAAGGAAATGTGACAAAAAGAACATTTTTAATTGTCCTTAGTATCAAGAATCAAATCTTTTCCTTTGAATTAAAACTGAGTTTAGTATTTAGTATTATGACAACAATAGGCTCAGGCAAACTTTTTTTTAATCCAAAATATTTACAAATTTCTGTAATTTTTGTTCAATCTGAGGCTTTTCCACACTCATGGGTTGTTTGGAACCTGTAGAAAGACCAGTTAACAATTCTTTGATTACTAAACTCGTTGGCGATTATTTCAATAATCGATCAGCGATTAAAGTTAGGGTAACTAACTTCTTTAGTTATTAATTAGCAACCTTTGTGTTTGCCACTAAAAAGTCTATGATAAATGTGACAAATGCGTACTGTCTGAATTGAATAATAAAGAATTTTAGTTCTCATCTGGAGCCGAATGCTGCGCTCTGATTGGCTGAACTTGGGTGGTCCTCTCCAGTTTCACTTTGTGGTTTGTAAAAAGTGCTTTTAAAGCCATATTTGCAACTAAAAATGATATATGTTGATTACCATGTGTTGAATGATTTATGAGATGAACTTGTCAGATTAAAAACCTAAATCGTGTTTGCAGTGTAAAGATCAGCTACTCAAACTTTAAACTTGTTGCAGCCCTACTGTGTCTACATACAGAGTGTCCAAAAATCCCAAAGTATTAAGAGTTTTGCCTGCAGTTGTTCACATGACTTTGTTTGGGGCAGTGCAGGCTCAGGAGGAGGCCTGCGTGACCTGAGCCTGCACCACACTGTTTGTTTCCTCTGTTTAAATCCTGGCTCAGACTAAGATCATTTGTCCAAACAATTTCTGAGACTCAGCATGTGCTTCTGCTGCCAAAAAAGGACTATAATAATAAGAAACAATGAATTCATCCTATCAGCTCAAAAGTGGTTCAGATTTACTGTATACGCATTTAATCAACGATTTTGTTTGAAAGAATCAATTTCAACAAAAATAGAAAATCGTCCAAATTGCTAAGCTAATTCATTTGTTGTCTTCAGTGAGCATGAACTGTTAGTGAACACATTTTCTCATTTTAAGAATGTAGCTGGTAGAGTAATTAACAAAACATAGTAAAAAAGTGTAGTAATTACATAATAAATACCCCAAATCTAAATTTTAAACTTGACTCGGTAAATAAGTAGTTACTAAACCTTAATAAACTTTGATTTGTTTATTGTCTTTGCTAATGCTTTATTAATTAAGATATTACTTCTGTGATAGCAGTTGTGCAAGAAAACCTTTGTGTTATTAGTTCACTTAGTAAAAAAATATATACTGTATTTTCCGGACTATAAGGCGCACTTTTTCATAGACTGACCTGGGGTACGACTTCTATTAAAAAAAAAAATTTGAATTTGTGTGTAACTTTTAATACATTACTGGTCCTAACCGGACTCGAGCTCTTCCTGCTTCTCAAACGCAGCGAAGGACAAATGCTGCTTCGAGTGTGTAGTAGGGTTGTCAAAAAAATCGATTCCCCGAAAAGGAATCGATACTAAAACTGGTATCGATACTCGTTTGAACAAGTATCGATATTTTTAAGCCTCGCCCCTTCAACCTCTCGCATGCTAAGCCCCGCCCCCTTCTTCTCTCATTGGAAATTATGAAACTATCAAATACTGTATACTGTATATATAGCCTATAAACTACATAAACAGCAAATGTGTCTGATCATAGAACAAAGCCCAGTCTTAATGTAAAGGTTCAAGAATCAAGTTAATAATAAAAAAAAAATCGGTGTCGAGCATCGAGTTTTTTTTCAAGTATTGAGTCGAGTTTGAAATTTTAGTATCGTGACAACGTGTAGTATCGTGTAGCTGTTCCACCAGTTAGACGGTAACGCTGACGGCTGCGACGGGCGGATACTTGCGTAAGTGCGGAGCTAATATTTCTAAAACTGCTAACCCGGACTGCAGTTTCATGAACCGCCCTGATGCTTACGAGACGTGGATAGGGCTCCATTCAACAAAAAATAACCGAACATAGAGAGTTAATTCGGCCTGATTTCAAGAGGATTAGTTCTTTTGATTGTGATCGCTTGAAATACAAACACCGACTGGTGACTGGTACACAACCAAAACTCGCAGCTACATTTTCTTGTTTCTGCGCGAAATATCAGCTGAGCACCCAAAGATCAACAGCAGAAACATCGCGAAGGAAAACTTTCCCAAGGAATGAATGAAGGACAGTGTTGGGACTGGCGTTGAAGTATAACGCCGTTACTTTGATGAGTAACGTGTAATTTAATGAATTACTTTCCCGTCAGTGATAACGCCATTATAGATACTGTCAAGGTAACGCGGCTCGTGATTTGACTGTGATCAGAGCCGCGGTCGTCATGAGAGCAGCTGAGGAGTTTGTTAAGGGAAAAGAAAGCCTGAGAAGACGCGCTGCTTGGCTTAAAACTGCAAATCAGAATTAGAGCTGGGCGGGTGCAGTGACTTTCCTGACATCGTTGATTGGTTGAGCGCAAATCTTCTGTGCTCATTTTCCAAAACACAACAAGGAAATCTGCTCAAACAAGTTCATTTTAAGGTTTATCTCAATATTTTGCCGTTTCATTACATGGAAGCAAAAACAGATGACAGCATGAGTGCCACGTGTGTTTGGAGTTTACAGATCGCAGCCTTCTTTTTTCTCTCATAATTACCGCAGTTTTATTGTCTATAAGTCCGCAGTTCTTCTCTGTTTTAAGCGTGGAGAATGTTTATTGTCTTCTGTTGTCCGCGTTCCTCTGTTTTAAGCGTGCAGATGTTTATTATCTTCTTAGCGTAAAAGATGTGTGGAACAGTGCTTCACGGAAAGAAGTACACTCCAGTCACATCAAGCAAACTTATTGCAGATGATTTAGTGATATTTAAGAGTCGATTTATGCAGAGTTCAGTCAGGTTTTGATCTGCATCTTGTAGTTTTGCCTCATGTCAGTCATCCTTGGCTTCTGTGGAGTCTCTGTTTCACAAAAAAAGCTTGGATAGGATCAGAAAACGTGTCCCGCGACAGTTTTTGGTGTTGGATTATGTAAAATTAATTTCTCACAAAAAGTGTGACTTATATATGTTTTTTTTCTCCAAATATATGCATTTTTTCGGCTTCTGCAACCTATGCTTCGGAGCGACGTATAGTGCAGAAAATACGGCATAAACATTGAAATATTTAACAGTCTAATCAATAGTGTAAAACATAGATGAAGATGTGTTTCAAGAATGGATCAAAATAAGGCTTCTTACACTCGTCATAAAATCCGTATATTCTGTTGATGGAGGCGCACTCGTGGTTCCCGCGCAGCAGGAAGAAGTTTTCGGGATACTTGATCTTGTAGGCGAGCAGGAGGCAGATGGTCTCCAGTGACTGCTTCCCTCGGTCCACGTAGTCGCCCAGGAACAGGTAGTTACTCTCAGGAGGGAAACCGCCGTATTCAAAGAGCCGCAGGAGGTCGTAGTACTGGCCGTGGATGTCCCCTGTAAGACGTGATACAAAATAATACAGATGTTAAAGAAAAAAGTACATGTAGTTCTGCTACAAATTATTGACTAATCACAATTAAACAAGCTAAATTTTGTTTATCTGATCATAAACGAAGAATATATCCTTGTGGTAAAATATGTAACTTTATTTTGTCTTCAAAAAAATAATTTGTAGTTTTCATTTTGTACGACTATAAACGAAGACAAGTATATCTGCTTATCATTTAGTAATATGTCTGATTTTCCATTGTTAATATATGGTATCTATGTGTATCAAATTAAGCTATAAAGGTAAAGCTCAGATGTACAAGGGGATAGGTCTCCATTAGTTCTTTGAATTTCCGACTACTCCTTTTGAGTGACATTTTTCTTTTCTTCTTTCCATGTACATAAAGCCATATATGTATTTTATGTTGCTCGAATAAACAAATGAAATAAAAATGAAATGAACTAATTCATAATTGAAATAATCAGCAACTAGTGAAGTAATAGACCTGAGCAATAAATTGAATTTTAGATAAAATATAATATATATGAATGTTGTTTTTAAGATTTGCAAAATTTGAATATTGAATGTAATGTGCAGTAAAAACAAGCTAGAAAAAGGCTCATTTACAATAAACATTAAATAAGTGATGCTGTACTTTCTTAAAAGACATGGCAAGGTTAAATAGTGTATCAGAATTTGTACATTAAAGTGAGGCTAAACAGGCGGTCAGAGACTTACTCCGCCACAACTGCACCTCAAACAGGCTGGCAAAAGTGGAAGATGGGCGTGAACAGACATTGATTGACAGCACGAAAAATGGACAGTGAGCTTGGTGAGTAATATGATTTTTCTGTGTGAGCGATCCTAAGGTGCGGTGAGGTTCACAGCTCTGAGGCTGTGCACAGGTCTAGTTGCTTACTTGGACGTCAAGATACTCTTTATCTTTGCAGACATATAAATGAAACGTTTGCTTTAGCCTACACAAGCGCATGAGCTCATGATGTATTTTCCGCTTTCAAACTGTTCACAGCAGCAGTGTCAGGAGGAGGAGTTTTTATATCCAACGTGGGCGGCTCATCTGTGGCGTCAACTCGATGTTAAGTCGGAGTGAACTAAAAATGCACTGACAGCGTTTGACTGTCGCAGCATTTGCACAAATAACAGCAAAATAAGCGAGTTTGCACACAACTGTCACAAAAAGGCCCAGAAACAGTATGATTCAATTTTGACCCCATACACACAGTTTGACAGTTTTATCAGTAAAGATAAGCCACACCTCCGAAACGTCCTTGAAAGACAAAACAATGCTCTGTCTGGAAAGAAACTTGAAAAAAATCTTGCAGACGGTGACTTTTGCATTCTAAACAACTAATCTATTAACCGAAAGAACAATTTGCCCCGCTAATCGATCCGCAAAATGATGAGCCCCAATTCAAAGAATACGCTGCTACATTAATCAGATTGTTGTATACTGGATGAATAAATACATTAAAATATGACTAAGCTAATTTAGTTCTCCTAAAGAACCCAAAGCAGCACTGTGTTATGTCCATCCGTGTTTGTTTTAATACTCTTTACATCTGCCTGATAAGTGACTACATTGTCCTTGTCTTATAAAATAAACTGAACTAAACTTAGCTCAAGAAACAAAACCAGAAGAGAAATCCTAGCACTCCTAGCATATAACTCAGATTCAGTTGGTTTTATTATTTGTGTAGCTTAATATCTCTCACAGACCAGTTTCCATTCTGATTGCGAGGACTGTTCCACTGCTTGGCAAGCGAGCATCTCTCAGATTCAGTGACCTCAATAAGACCAGCGAGGACTGCAGAGGTTGCCTTTTGCATTTCATATAATCTACTGTCTGACAAAAGGATTTTATTCTTCTATACATAAAGCTTTAGCTGCGCTGTATTCAAGTTTAATACAAATTTCCGGTATGTACAAGTACGCAATTTACTATGCTTTGCTTGTTTGATTGTGCTTTTTTATGTAAAACTAATTGTGCTTCAATTGTAACTGCGCAAAGTGAAATGAGGACACAGAGTTAGGTATCTGCCAGAGCACAAAACAGATCATGTGATAAGATAAGACACGTGACTCAACATGAGATGCAATCATCATAAAAGTATTACCCAACCGGTTACTATTTTTTTAATCTAATATTTTGCTTGCTATACTAAAATAGTGGTTCATCGCTTACTTTTAGATCAAATGCAGCAAAAGACTGGTATTACCGCAGATCTTGAGTGGGGCCTCCAGCTCCAGGAGAATAGGCTGACTGAGAAAGATCTCCCTGGACTTCAGACACAAGCCTCGGATCTCGCTCTCCTGAAGCTGCACATTCTTCCCGGGTTTGGCTCCTCTCACTGCAAACACAAACATTATGCATTAGAGCTGGGTGATACACACACAAAAAAAAGGTATCTAATTTTTGTGGTGGATTGCAGTCTGGGTATTTGGAGAAAATATCAAATTAATCCAACAGAAATGTGCTGAATTATGTCTTTGAACTTCATTGAGATTTAATATTAGAGAAATATTGCAATTCACAAAAAGGACAGGTACACCGTCGAACATTTAAACAAAAATATAAAATTGAAGAATAGCTTTTTTTTTACTTGGATGTTTTTTGTAGAACTAAAAACCTTATGTGTTTTTGACTCTGAGGAAGTTTGTTTCTTCCTAAAATCGACTAATTTGTCTCCTAGAGAAGCCTTCTCTTCAAAATCCCAGAGTATGACTGTCTGAAGTAAAGTATTGAAGGTGTCATAGCTGATTTTCACGCCACAAAGCCTGAAGCAAGGTCCAACTAGTTCCTAATTATCACAAATCCTTCAGCACAAGGTAATATCCACGTACATTATTTTTTTTTTATCTCCAATTAAACATGAAAAACATATTTTTTACGATTTAGATGGTACATAGTGATCTTTTTTTTTGTCACAATCTGCTGCTTACGCAATATAATTTTTTGGTTGAAAACACTAAGTTGATTAAATTACAACTAATAAAGACAAGTATTTCACCTTTAAAAAAAGGCACCAAACTAATGTTTAAAGGGCAAGTATGATGTACTATCAACGTTTTTAATCCTATACTAAAATACAGCTGAAGTTCTGTCTGTGAGATATATTTCATTCCCCTAAAAACACCATTCTGTATATCCCTGATCTGTGATGTCATAGATAGATCTCTGAGATCTTCTGTATTGTTCATAAATCATGTAGAAACCAGGAACAGCACAAAAAATGCATAATATTTGTCCTTTAACTTTCTATTTTCAATGAGATTATGTGTTTTTTTTTACTCCTAGAATGATGTCACAAAATTACGGAAATGTCTCCTTTATACAGTGATTGTTGTAAAACATCACACGTTCTTTTATATGGGTAAACTCTTATCAGCATTTTTTGTTTATTGCCCAGGCTTACTTTGAATACATATTTTTAGACAAATATCCCATTTATTTTTATCTAACACATATTGCATAATATGTTTAAAAAGTAAGATTTAGTTCAAACTAATTAAGTCAAAACTATTTAAAAAGACATTTAAAAGACATTTTATAAATAGTTCTATTGCTCTTTACAGCCTGAAATTGCATGCATACATTCATTTAAATGAAAATTGTATTATTTAGTGCAGCCCTGTCCGAGATGCTCGACTCAAAGTGGAAGCAGCAGCACAGAAGGTAAACAGATGCGCTTTTTCTGACATTTGCGTGCGAAACACCGAGGTCATTTACTCTATTTCACAATACACAATATCATAAAATTACATCACCCGAAAGCTTCTGCATACGCCAATACAGACAAGTCCTATAAATTTGCTGAATAAATGTCATTAGATATTTGGAAAATGTAAATATCCACTAGCCGCAGCGTGCTAGTTAGCTCGCTTCCACTGTTTCGCACTTATTTTAATATTTATTTAGACACGTATTTTGACAGTATCTTACCTTCTAAAAGACGCTGGATTATGCTGTCTATGTTCAGCTTGTCGACATCAGCCATGGCAGGGACGTTATTAAAAATATTCAGTCAAAAATGTAGCTTTAGGCGCTGACACGGTTTTGGAAGCTAGTCTACTTTAGCATTAGCCGCTAGCGTTAGCTCCGCTGTGAATGAGCATGAAGATGTGACCCTGTTTCCAGAAGGCGCCAGTGAGTATTTCCTTATCTTGTTGAATTTTGTGTTACTGGAAATAAAAAAAAATCTTGTATAAAAGAGGTATTGCCGCTGAAAGGGCCTAAATCTACTCGCCGACCGCAGAGATGGTGTTAGCCTGCGATGGTGCCCCTGTTTTTGTGCCGCACCTCGTTTCACCAGCAGCGGCTTCAGGGAGCTTCCGGAGCGCCGCGCGGTGGAAGGGATGGGCACGGCAACAGAGATGGTAAACAACAGAAAAACATGTCCTTTTTCATATTCAAACATAACAGAGAACACAGATAGTGTAAGACATTTAAAGAGCCATATTATAAGTAGTCTATTTTGAGCATGTAATCCTATTTAAAATGCTTCCTTATCAAAAAACAGCTTAAGTTTTGTATCAGACTTTGCGAGGGAATTGCATGTATGATTAGACTTGAGTCAGACTTGAGTCACTGTTTTGATGACTTGAGACTAGATGAAATGCACTAAGACTTGGGACTCGACTTGGACTTGAAGGTTAGTGACTTCAGACGACTTGATAGCCCGCTTCTTTTCAAAAATAAGTTGTGTAATTTTACATTTACAAACTGAAACATGTCCTTCTCATTTCTTTATGTGACCAGAAATTGGTTAAAAAAAAAAGGTTAGGGTTATGAAATTGTGGAAATATAACATGTATTTGGTAGTTGGGGTGAAAGACTTGAAACTTACTTGAGACTTGCAAAACAGTGACGACTTGGTTCCACCTCTGTCTTTTGCTAAAACACTGTTCTGAATGTTTCAGATTTGTTAGATTTCTGAGATCTTCGGCATGTTTTATCGGTTTGAAATGACGCAGAGTAAACCTCTGCGTCATTTCCATTGCAGCAAGTAGATGAAGCTCTAACTCAGTTCTTGATGTTGGAAACACTTGACTACATGCACACTTTACTAGACTGTTTTTTTGGTTCTGATGCATGTGAATACAAAGTGGAGCTGCTCTGAAGCATGTTTGAATGGCAACAACAACACACAGAAATGCATCATATTTGTCCTTTAAACCAGAACATGGATGTTTGGATGATCAAAAGTTGGAAGAAAAAATTTAGACACCTCTGATCTAACATTTACAACATTTAATTTATTAAGTTTTGTAGTCCAGCTAGTAGGCCTAAATAGTCCCATGGCATACGTAATAGTCCCATTTGGTCCAACTAATTTGTCAATTTATAAAGTTTTCTCTCTTTTCTTTTTCTTTACCATGTTTTATATTTAATGTCATTTTCTTCCGGGTTTTCACTCTTTCTCTTTTTTTTTCTTTCTATAAAGCCACCATCTGCTTAAGTAGATATTTTTCCAAACCAACTTCTCTTTTTGGTCAGCCTTTCCACAGAAAGTGCACATAAATCATGATCGAATCAAACTCATGACCGGCATAAATGTAATATTTTTGTTGTTTGTGCCATTTCCTACGTTTAGTCCTTGGTTGTTTGCCAACTATTGCCTTCTTGTTGTTGCCCAAATTAAATGCAATGCTTTATTAACTCAGGCCAGTCTTTTGGAAAGAGAACATGTCCAGTCTGGACTGGTTATGGTTTCATAACGTAAGCAAATCTATTTGTACAGTCAAGAAAAAATGTTGAAACTAATGTAGAATTTGCATTTGTTTTTGTATATGCAAAGACAGACATGCACAGGATATTACTTTGCCTAGTACAGCTGCAAGAGATCCAGATAGTCCAAATGTTGTATCATAACTGAAAGAGACAAATTAAAAATGGGATGGGATTCTTATATATGAATAAAAGGTACAATAGAGAAAATATTCATTTATTCATTTTCTACAGCTGCATTAGAGAAAATAATGTCAGTTAAAGATACAATGTTTAACTTTTTTTGCCAGAAAATAGACTTGAACAAAAGTAATATTTTTGTGCTTGGATGTTTTTATTGAACTAAAAACATGACAAAAATATCTATCTGTCATAGGAACTCATTACTTGAAAACTTTTGTGTCTAGAGGGCCTTCTCTAGCTTCTTTCCATGGAAATCTTGTTACTTTAACTTGAATATTGAAAAAAATGGCATAAAAGTGATGCGTATTAATAAAGATTGTTTTAATTTTCTATTTTTATGAGATTATGCATTTGATTTTTTACCCTGAGCAAATTACACAGTGCCACTTTAAAGGTGCACTGGCACTTCTGAAGGTGAAAGTCATTTACACAATTCAGTAGAATTAGAAGTTAAGCTGTACTTGGACTTTCTGAATGAGAAAAATGTTTTCATAATATGTAAAAAAAATAAAAATAAATAAATCAGCTAAAGGAACCACTTTTCTATGGAAACAAACACGAGCTGGCCCTCCTTCAGCCAGGACAAATAATAATCATTTTTTTTTGTTAATCAACATGGGAATGCAGAAAGAGCCGCTTCATGACACAACATGGAACAGTCGAAAGCACGTTTCAGCTACTACAGTTTAACACTGTGGAAACAAAAGTAGCTGAAGTAACATTGTATGACATTTGATCCGTATACGACCCTTGAAAGTTATATTCAGGTGAGTGAAAAAACGTGAGAAAAACACTGTCTCAAGCTTCAGGAGACAGACGTCTGTCAGACCGGTTCAGACCTGATCTAAACAGCTAGCTCTCGTCCCTTTTGTTGTTTTTTCAAAGAAGTTTCCCCATGTAACCAGACGGAGAGTGGCATGTGCAGTAGGGGGAAAATGACGTCGACCGAAAATCCCTCTGTTAAAGTACTTTTCTATTTCTAATTATATCGACTCTCATATCAGTTTTTGGCACTTCCAGCCTCCTCTAAATCGGTATCTGTTGCCAAAAAGCCATATCGGCAGGGCCTAATTTATTTCCAAACGTTGCGCAGTGCACCTCAGTTATTATTAGTACTAACTCATACCAAAACAAGTTATACATTATATTACTACTTAGCACAAATCTATTGCACAAATGACGGGCTCCCCTCGGGCCTCATCTGTCGTGTGTCACTACATGACACTGTAATTAGCTGCAGTACTGATTGTGCAATCATCACCTGCTCTGTGCCTCGCTTGGTTCATTGTTTACGTGATGGGAGACATTAACAGACCAAGTGTACATCGGGTCATGCATTCATTAGACGAGATTACCAGCGACCTTCTTTGTTGTGGAAATATTTACACAAACATGCACTTTCTTTTTAGGAGGAAGCGTCTGGGGAGGGTGCGACCTGCCTCGGAGCCGGGATCACATGCAGATTATTCCATAGGCACCGTGTGACAGGACGCCCCGCTGAGTAAGGTTTGATCAGAAATCCCTGTGAGGCGAGGATTATGTGGAGTTATTTACATGCCTGCCAGGAAGCGCCAAACACAGAAAGTCACAACGAAACATGCGTGTCGGAAATGTCCTGGATTAGGCTTTTAGAGCGGAACCCATGGGCACTACTATACTTTCTAATCTCATAGTGACAGCATCAGCACAGAGAAGACAGTTATAATACAGAGCTTTCAGATTTAAGCATGATTTTTTGCGAATATACACTAAAAACAAACAATTGCTTTGAGGTCCTAAGGTTTAAGATGATTTTTAAAGATATAAGCTGCATTTTCATTTCATTTTCAAATTCTACCACTTATTCCAGTTGACTTTTAGGCCTTAGGCGGAGGAACACCCTGGACAGTGGCCAACTCATCGCAGAGTTAGAAACAGACAACTCTTTACACTCTTATTCATTCACAGAAAATTACAGTGATGCCCAGTTAACCTAAATAAGCATATTTTGGAAGTGAGAAGAAACAGAAGAAAACCCACGGTGACACGGGGAGAACATGCAAACTCCACCCAGAGAGATCGTGAGATGTTAGTATGGTCTGTCCCGGGAGTCGAACCCACAACCTCCTTAATGGGAAGTCAGAGCTCTAAGTCAGGGATCTGCAACGTTAACTAACAATGACCCAACTCAAAACAAATTCAAGTCAGAAAGAGCCACGATTTATGAATAAATGAAGACAAAAGGTGAATTTGGACGCATTTTATACATTTAGATACATCATGCAGTATTGATATAATACATTAAATAGACGGTGTAATCCTTTCTGTGTGGAGTTTGCATATTCCTCCTGTGTCTGGTAGGGCTGTACTCGATGTATCGACATCGGGATCTATCGTGACAAGCTCATTGGAAATACACATATCGATGCGGAGGGGTGTATCAAGATACGGATGCTTAAACAGTGTGAAAATACAATTCTTCTGCTATTTATTATTCTACATATTCAAAGTTCCATTCTGAACATTGATTTTAGGGAGGGTTATACTCAAAAACATGTTCACAAAAAAAAGTAAGATACAATACTTTTCTAATTTTTCTACATTTTCTTGATTTGATCAGTAAGTTGAAAATTTTAAGTAATTTAAATTTAAAAATATATATAAACACATATCCTGCTACGTAACATATTAAGGAACTTGTATCGGGACATACATGTATCGGGATACATATCGTATCGGAAGGATTTTGGCAATACCAGCCCTAGTGTCAGGGTAGTTTCCTCTGGGCACTCTGGTTTCCCCACCAACCAATAACATGCATGTTAGGGAACACTTGGTGGTGGTCGGAGGTTGAGGCGCCAGGTGTTTAGGCGAGGGGGATTCCTATGTGAAGCACTTTGGAAGACATCTGTCTGTGTAAATCTGCTATATAAGTAAATCATTCATTCATTCATTCATAATCCCTCATTTGTCCAGGAGTGATCCATAAAAGCTTGTCATCTGGATAGCGATTTTTTTTTTTTTTTTTTTTCAAAGATCAAGACGTTTCGACTGTCATCCGAATCTAAATCAGACCTCAGATTGAAAATGACTTTCAGATGAGAGTCAAAATGTCTTGATCTTCAGAAAAAACGCTGTCCAGATGTCAACTTTGAAGCCTTCTACAATACATTTATTATGATATTTTAGCTTAAAACTTGCCCAAGGATCAGGTGTAAGAGCATCTCTTCTTCTTGTGAGATTGTCATTTGTAAACTGCTTGTTTTTCAAATAAAAAAACAAAACTAATATTGGTAGTATTAATATAATAAGGATTACAGCAACCTCCAAAATAACTACCTATGTTAAAAGTGGTGGGCTGGCACGATAGAGTTGAAAGATTGGAGCATTGATCACATTTTTTTGAATTTCTGGAAATATTGTACATGTTGAGGGACGCACAGATGCAGACTTTTTCTTTTTGGTTTCATGCTTCTGCACTCATATGTTATGTTTTATCACCAATTATCACACACACAGTAAGCATCACATTATGAATACCACATACTTTTCCTTCTTCTTAAATCCGAGTGCACCTGCCGTCATAAGAACTTTGTATTTATTTAGTCGAACGATTGTGAACGAGCTCGTCAATAAGCCATCAGTGAGCCATCTGTCCTATCGATAAGTCTGAGCCGATCTGTATTCTGCTCCGAGCTCATCGACATGTCGTCCATCGATTGCTCATCATCGGTTTGAGGAGAGCCAGATGCATCATTCATCAAGACATGTTATGACACTGGATTGGACGCATTAGCTTTTGTGATATGCTGTGTGTGAGAGATTTGAGTTAAGTTCAGACTCAGAAACTAAAAATATCTGTGATGAGGTGAATCAAGTCACACTTTTTTACCAATGTGACCGGTGGGTTTGCACTGCCGAAGCGGGAGTTGAACCAGCTCAATCATTGAGCTAAAGGGAACGCTCCTTAGCCCAGTTGTTTGTGGGTCTTATACCTGAGGGGTGAGTTTATCCCATACCACCACACTTTTCCATCTGGTACTCTGTGGGCCTACACGGTTACACAAGTCCAATCCAAATCAGTGACCCACAAGTCTCAGTTGAGTTCAAGTTCTCTGCTTTAGTTTCAAGTCTATTCAAGTCTTTATCAAATTAGAATAAATCTAATATTTTTTTCAACATCGATTCTTACTTATCAAATTATAATCCTTTTCTGATCCCAAAGAAGTGAGGAGGGATATTCCGGTTCATTCATGTAAAATTACACTATTTAACTTGAGGAGAAGCTTCAAGTTGTCCCAAATTACACCGCACCTAGTCCAAGTCAAGTCCCAATCTTAGTTCATTTTACCAAGTCAGCCCAACTTCATTAGAACCACTAGTTGCGCATCTTACACTGTTCCTTTAAGTAAAGCTATTCAACTTAAGGCCTGGGTGCCAAATTCACTTTCCAAATCTTGACTCTCACTGGTCTTGGTCTTGGTCTTGGACGCTGTGGTCTCGACTACTACGCTATCGAAGGGACGTAATCTCAAATCTGGGACATTCAAAACAGTATTTTCTGAGGCTCAGAGGGGAAAGAAAAGTGTCTCACATACTGTAAACAATCCTAAGGCCTATTAGTCAAGTAACTTAAATCTTTATGTAGATATAACTTGATAATGTGAGTCAAGGTTTTCAAACTTAGATTTTTATGTTATGAGAGAGAGAGAGAGAGAGAGAGAGAGAGAGAGAGAGAGAGAGAGAGAGGGAGGAGGAGGGAGGGAGAGGAATGAGAGATGGAGAGGGGGGGTTGGAGAGAAAGAGAGAGGAGAGAGGGATAGAGAGAAAGGGATGAGATGAGAGAGAGGAGAGGGAGAGAGAAAGGGATGAGAGATGGAGAGGGGGTGGGAGAGAAAGGGAGAGAGGGATAGAGAGAGGAGAAAGGGAAAGAGAGAAAGAAATGGATGAGAAGAGAAAAAGAGAGAAAGGAGAGATGGAGGGAGTGAGAGAGAAAGGGATGAGAGAGAGAAGACAGACAGAAAGGACAGAGAGAGGAAAGAGACAGGAGAGAGAGAAAGGGGTGAGAGAGAGAACAAGAGAGAGAGAGAGAGTGAATGAAGAACAAGAGGGAGGAGAGAGGGAGATAAATGAAAAGAGAGTAAAACAAGAGAAAGGAGAGAGGTGAAAGAGAGAGAGAGAGAGAAAAGAAAGACACAGAGAGTATAAGACAAACTTGAAGACACCAGTGGAGAAAATGGTTCAATTCTGTGGTTGTAACACAGTTGAAGAACAACTAGACAAAAACAAGGTAATAGCTTTAAAAATAACTCTCACACACTGTTCAGGTAGAGTAAAACGTTAGAATAAGATGCTATTATGGCTGAGAGCAGTGCAGTATTGACAGAAAAGAACCAAGTGGCTGTTTTATATAATCATATGTATTTGTAAAAGGACTGTGTTATAAGCAGCATATGGACGGAATAAAGAAGTGTCTTCAGTTAAATGTACTGAACATGATTCATATGAGATTACAGCGTTGCACTTGGCAGGTCTATGACACATTTTCTTCTTTTTTCACAATTCTATAGCCGAAAAACCAATTTACTTGGTATTTTTGCCTCTGTTTCAATCAGAAATTCTACTCTATTCTATTCAATGAACAGTAGCTAAAAAAATATTGTTTAAATGCAGTGTTTGTTGCAATGACAGTCTATTCACTAAATCACGTGATTTTAAAGGCACGCTGTGTAACTTTTTAACCAACAGTCTTGAGTAAAAACATGTCTTTTTAATGTGGATGAAAACACGTGTTGTTATAGCAGACTTCCTTTAGCTACATTTTTTATCTTCTTCCATACAGACTGTTCCATAACTGTTCTTTTCTGTGGAATCATGCATTGAATTTTAGCCTCAAAGTTACATCCTGTCACATTAGAAGTGCACTGTGCAACTTTTTGGCCAAATAAACATGATTAAATGCACGTTTTGTCATTTATATGTGTTTGTTACACTAAATAAATAATAAAAAATACCTCAAACAGTCTAATTTTTCACATTATGGCATGCATTTATGTATTTAGACCCATTCAGAATGTCCCAACTTAACTTTCTAGTTGAATACTGAATTGTGTAGATGACTTTTCACCTCCAAGACGTTCCACAGTGCACCTTTGAATTGGTGAAATAATCTTTGGTTATTTCATGATAAGAACACACACATTTAATGGCTCTTGGCTTCCATCTGACCTTATGATTCTAGATTTTAGAATTTAAGAAGAACCATTTCAGTTTCTTTACAAAATCATGTCGCTCTGGGTGGAAAGTCAGAACACAAACAGTGAGTTGTTCTAATCTATTATGTAATCTGTCCAAATGTGTTTGTTTTTTACAGTGTGATTGGAGATCAATCATTGAACACAGCTGCAATAAAACAGGCCTGGATCACGAGGAAGTCATAAATGAGTTTGATAAAACAGGTAAGGTTGGATGAACCAGTTACAACAACATTTAAGTTACTATGTGTCTCACAATTTGCTCGAATGTACGAAAAATGAATCAAGTCAAGTCAAACTTTATTTATAAAGCACTTTTCATACATACAATGCAACACAAAGTCCTTTACAGTGCATTAAAACAACCCCACCTTCCCAACACACTAACAAACACTAAAATACATTTTGCCACATTCACATACACTAGGCTGGGTACAGATGGACCAAAGAAAGCATCATCAGAGGAGCTGTCTGCACCAGGAGCAGAGTCGCCTGCAGCCACAGAACACCAGCCCAGGGCCCAAAGAAAAGAAAAGGACAAGACCAAACCTCCAGGGCCCATGAGCCAGAGCCCAGCAGCCACAGCCGACCACAGCTCCTGGTGCAGAGATTGCTCAGAGGAAACACTGGAGAACCTAAAAGTGATAAGAATAAATTAAATAAAAAAGTAAATACAGCAAACTAAGAACTAAAGTGTAAGTAAAGTCAGAAAAAGTACTAAATTCTAAAACTAGTAATAATAAATAAATAAATAGATTAAATAAATAAATACATACAGGTAAAACAATAAATACTAATCAAAAGCAAAGCTAAAAAGATGGGTCTTGAGCCTGCTCTTAAAAACCTGAATGTTCTCTGTGGCCCTGAGGTCCTCCGGCAGACTGTTCCATAGACGGGACCCGTAAAACTGGAAAGACGCCTCGCCATGAGTGTGTGTCCTGACTTTGGGAATGACCAGGAGCCTGAGTGTGTGTCCTGACTTTGGGAATGACCAGGAGCCTGAGTGTGTGTCCTGACTTTGGGAATGACTAGGAGCCTGAGTGTGTGTCCTGACTTTGGGAATGACCTGAGTGTGTGTCCTGACTTTGGGAATGAACATGAGCCTGAGTGTGTGTCCTGACTTTAGGAATGACCAGGAGCCTGAGTGTGTGTCCTGACTTTGGGAATGACCAGGAGCCTGAGTGTGTGTCCTGACTTTAGGAATGACCAAGAGCCTGAGTGTGTGTCCTGACTTTGGGAATGACCAGGAGCCTGACTGTGTGTCCTGACTTTGGGAATGACCAGGAGCCTGAGTGTGTGTCCTGACTTTAGAATGACCAGGAGCCTGAGTGTGTGTCTTGACTTTGGGAATGACCACGAGTCTGAGTGTGTGTCCTGACTTTGGGAATGACCAGGAGCCTGAGTGTGTGTCCTGACTTTGGGAATGACCAGGAGCCTGAGTGTGTGTCCTGACTTTGGGAATGACCAGAAGCCTGAGTGTGTGTCTTGACTTTGGGAATGACCAGGAGCCTGAGTGTGTGTCCTGACTTTGGGAATGACCAGGAGCCTGAGTGTGTGTCCTGACTTTGGGAATGACCAGGAGCCTGAGTGTGTGTCCTGACTTTAGGAATGACCAGGAGCCTGAGTGTGTGTTCTGATTTTGGGAATGACCAGGAGCCTGAGTGTGTGTCCTGACTTTGGGAATGACCAGGAGCCATGAGTGTGTGTCCTGACTTTAGGAATGACCAGGAGCCTGAGTGTGTGTCCTGACTTTGGGAATGACCAGGAGCCATGAGTGTGTGTCCTGACTTTGGGAATGACCAGGAGCCTGAGTGTGTGTCCTGACTTTGGGAATGACCAGGAGCCTGAGTGTGTGTCCTGACTTTAGGAATGACCAGGATCCTGAGTGTGTGTCCTGACTTTAGGAATGACCAGGAGCCTGAGTGTGTGTCTTGACTTTGGGAATGACCAGGAGCCTGAGTGTGTGTCTTGACTTTGGGAATGACCAGGAGCCTGAGTGTGTGTCTTGACTTTGGGAATGACCAGGGTCCTGAGTGTGTGTCCTGACTTTGGGAATGACCAGGAGCCTGAGTGTGTGTCCTGACTTTGGGAATGACCAGGAGCCTGAGTGTGTGTCCTGACTTTGGGAATGACCAGGAGCCTGAGTGTGTGTCCTGACTTTGGGAATGACCAGGAGCCTGAGTGTGTGTCCTGACTTTGGGAATGACCAGGAGCCTGAGTGTGTGTCCTGACTTTGGGAATGACCAGTTCTGAAAGATCCGAAAGGCTCAAGACCATTAAGACACTTAAAAACCAGTAAAAGAACTTTAAAACCGATCCTAAAACACACAGGGAGCCAATGCAGTGATTTTAAAACCGGTGTTGTGTGGTCCCGCCCCCTGGTCTTAGTCAGGACACGAGCTGCTGAATTTTGTAATAATTGTAAACCAGAAACAATCTTTTTGGGAAGATTACAGTAGTCTATACGACTGGTGATAAAAGCATGCATCAGCGTCTCTGTGTTTGCCCATTCTTTTTTATATTTACCTCAGTGTTTCCCAGATACGCAAGAAATGACCTTGGAATGATTGCAGCAGGCTTTAGAAGAAAGTAAGCTTTATTTTGAATCTAAAAATGTTGTTTAATTGAATCACAAATAACAAGCAAACAAACAAAAAGAAAGTTTGTTTAGTGGTAAAAACTAGTTTATTTACCGCTTATGCCGTAAATAAACAACATAATTAACCTGTTTCAGCGTCCTCCCTCAAGTCAAGTTTAACTTTTAAAGTTTGTTCAAAAATATTTTAAATTCAAGATTTCAAGGACACAGATCTATTTAGACTCATCAAGAGACTATTTGCACAAAATGTTTTTTTTATGTGTTGCACCAAAATGTCCTTCAATGTTACATAAAACTATTTGAACTCAATTTCCTTTTTGTAATTGAAAGGTGGGGTAGGTGATTTTCACACTGCAGACACAGTTGCAATTTTGACTTAAAACCCTCTTTTTTTCTCCACCTCGTCCTTGTCTTTTTATATTTTCTCCAGTAGGTGGCACTTCTCCACCACATTTCTCTGACTACATTATGCTTTAGGATCGTTAGATTACCCGTTTTCACTAATTTCCTTTTCACGCTCGATACATCTTCCAATAAAGCATTTGCTGGAAATTATGCATCATTTTTAAAACAAGGTATGACTTATTGTAATGTAATCTGTGCTAATTTCCACTCCACTAATTAAAATTGTAAGACATTATCACACTTTCTCATGAATATTTAACTGAAGTTTCATACGATTCACTAATCAACTTTGGGAACACATCTGGAAAATGACTTTGGGTCTTTGAGCAGGAAGTAAAATGAAGTTTTTTGTATATATGTTTCTTTACGGTTTTAATATTTGTGAGAGAAAGCTTTTGATATGAATGTTTGAAAGAGACCAGAATCAAGAGCTTAAAGACATTTTTGTTTGTAGTGAAAACGGAAAAGGATGTGGCCACAAAGATCGAGTGAGATTGTTAACTTATTTGTAGTGAGACAGTTACAGTGATAATTGTGTGCAGAAGTCAGATTTATCAAGCGTGTGCAAAATAAGGTTAGCTGGAGCAGAAACTTGACATTTGTCTCTCATATAAATGCTAAAAATGCACAATTTGTAGTGTTGTTTTCTGTTTTGTGTTATGTGCGCGTCAGTGAGATTCCAGAAATAAACCATCCAAATGAGTCATGACTTTTGAATTGTTTATTAACAAATCTATTACAGTTTTTCTCAATGGCTTTGACACACTTCTTCCATTCTAGAAGACAATTTGCAAAACAGCTCACTCAGAATTCTAAACTGAGCTTCGGCTTTCCAATAGGCCTACTAATTTCAATTCGAGCAAAATTTAGTTTTACATTCAAAACGGTTCAGTTTTGATTTGATTTTGACCATTAGGGTCAATCAAATCGACCCTACATGTCGATTTGTTTGTTTAACTCCAAACAAATTTTATTCATTGTTACCAACAATAGAGGTTCTGCAGGTGACATCACAGCATTCTAAATGTGAGTGCTGAGTAAGAGTTAATGGAGAGAAAGGACATTTTCTCTTGTAGGAGTTCAATAAACAGCTAAACAGGAAAAATAAACTACAGTTGAGAACATATACAACCCACAACAAGTCTACTGAGCACTGGGTTTGTAACTGACATGTAAAAGAGAAAATCAAGTCAACAGTTGTAGCAAAGCAGATAAACAACAAGACTTTGGCTTCTCACATTTATCAGACATTAAAATCACACACAGTTGAACTTATTACCTTTTCTTCTTAAAAAAGATGTTTTTAGTTTGTTGTTGCAGTTAAATTCCTAAATCATCAATGTTGTTAACAGACAAGCCGTTGCCACGACAACAAAGAAATACTTTGAAGAATGCACTCATTCTAAATGTGCTAAGCATTTTTGGAATAAAATGATGTCAGTGCATAAGAGGACTCAAAACATCTTTTAAAGAAGAAAAAGGTAATAAGTTCAACTGTCTGTGGTCTCATACTGATAAGGACGAGAGAAGCTAAAGTCTTGTTGTTTATCTGCTTTGCTACAACTGTTGACTTGATTTCTCTTTTACATGTCAGTTACAAACCCAGTGCTGTAGACTTGTGGTTTTGTTATCAAACTGTAGTTCTTTTTCCTGTTTTTGTGTTTATTGAACTCTTACAAGAAGAAAATGTCCTTTCTCTCCATTAACTCTCTCTCAGCACTCACATTTAGAATGCTGTGATGTCACTTGCAAAACCTCTTTGTCCCTGTGAGTACATTTAAATACCCCGAGCTAAAGTTTCAAGGGTTAATACGCTCTACCCTTATCAGCACCTTGTTTTAATAGATTCCATACCTCTTTTAAAACATTGAGAAGAAGAAAATACCCTGAGTGCAGTCTCCGGACTGCAGATCCTCCACAACCTTCTCATGTCCACAGGATAGACACACCACATAATTTGCACTATGTCTGACAACGCTGCAGCGCTTCCCTAATATTTCGCCAACAGCCTTTATTGTCTCCCGCGGACGACATGTAACTTGTTTTCCTACTTCATCCGAACCACAAACATAAGCAGAGCGCCGCCACATTACTCACTGCCCAGCAAAGTGCCATGTCAGGCAGATATGTGCAGTCAGCGTCTTCTGCGAGATGCCGTTTCTCCAGAGGATCATTCACAGACACACACCAGGCCCATCCCCAAAAACCAGCAACAGCATTTAGGACAAGCTCTGGTGCAGGGATTTCCAGACAGGGTTTTTGTGTGGCTTTTTTTTTAATTACAGGCTGGATTGTCTTATTTTTTTAAATATAAAATCCTGAGGCCAATTAGTCAAAGTAACTTCAGTCTTTATGTTTGTGGAACTTGAGTTGGAAATGTTCAATGTAAGACTTTTAAGTAAGGAGAGAGAGAGAGAGAGAAAGAGAGAGAGAGAGAGAGAAGACGAGAGAGTGGGAGAAGAGAGAAGAAAAGAGAGGGAGAGAGAGAGAAAAAAAGAGAGAGACTGGGGAGACGAGAGCGAAAGGGGAGAGAGAGAAGACAAGAGAGAGAGAGGGAAGACGAGAGAGAGAGAGAGGGAGAGAGAGAAGACGAGAGAGAGGGAGAGGAGAGAGAGAAGACGAGAGAAAGGGAGAGAGATAGAAGACGAAAAGAGAGAGAAGACGAGAGAGAGGGGAGAGAAAGAGAAAGAGAGAGAAGAGAGAAGAGAAGACAAGAGAGAGGGGAGAGAAAGAGAGAGAAGACGAGAGAGAGAAGACAAGAAAGAGAGGGGAGAGAAAGAGAGAGACGAGAGAGAGAGGGAGACAGAGAGAGAAGACGAGAGAGAGAGGGAGACAGAGAGAGAAGACGAGAGAGAGACGGGAGAGAAAGAGAAAGGGAGAGAAGACGAGAGAGAG
Organism: Mugilogobius chulae; assembly: GCA_038363315.1. Lineage (NCBI taxonomy): Eukaryota > Metazoa > Chordata > Actinopteri > Gobiiformes > Gobiidae > Mugilogobius > Mugilogobius chulae. The sequence continues at coordinate 7,607,862 of CM076397.1, read as the reverse complement.
AGAAGACGAGAGAGAGAGAAGACGAGAGAGAGGGAGACAGAGAGAGAAGACAAGAGAGAGAGAAGACGAGAGAGAGAGAGAGAAGACGAGAGAGAGGGAAACAGAGAGAGAGAGTTAGAAAGAAAGGGATGAGAGAGAAAGAGAGAGAAACAGGAAAGAAGAGCAACAGAGAAGGAGGTAAATGAAGTGGGAGTGAAAGAGAGAAAGAAGAGAAGTGAGAGAAAAGAGAAGAGAGAGCATCTGACAACTCGCATACATGAGTTTAATCGACATAAAACTTTGAGGCACATTCAGTGGTGTAAAATACACTTAGAAGCATAAAAATACATAAAAACATGAAAAACACCTTACATAAAAAAAGTACAACAATAAGCTATAGGGGCAGCCTCTGGTCCATGTTTAGTCCTGACTCTGGTCCATGTTTAGTCCTGACTCTGGTCCATGTTTAGTCCTGACTCTGGTCCATGTTTAGTCCTGACTCTGGTCCACGTTTAGTCCTGACTCTGGTCCATGTTTAGTCCTGACTCTGGTCCGCGTTTAGTCCTGACTCTAGTCCACGTTTAGTCCTGACTCTGGTCCACGTTTAGTCCTGACTCTGGTCCACGTTTAGTCCTGACTCTGGTCCACGTTTAGTCCTGACTCTGGTCCGTGTTTAGTCCTGACTCTGGTCCACGTTTAGTCCTGACTCTGGTCCACGTTTAGTCCTGACTCTGGTCCACGTTTAGTCCTGACTCTGGTCCACGTTTAGTCCTGACCCTGGTCCACGTTTAGTCCTGACTCTTGTCCATGTTTAGTCTTGACTCTGGTCCATGTTTAGTCCTAACTCAAGCTGTTTTAAAGTCTATTCTCATATCTGAAAGTAAAAACTAATGATATTCCATGTAACGAGTTTCTAAGAACACAATGATTATTCGCATTAGACTTCAGAGCCATTAATGCTCGTGTGGTTTTCCTGTGGTCTCCATCCAAGTGTGACCGGTGTGTTTCTTTCTGCGTTGTGTGTGCTGGTTTATGATTGTTGGTGCAGGAGTAAACCACAGGACACAGCCGAGCGATTGGCATCGGTCTCCGTTTAGTCTGGATTACAAAGTAAACAGTCTCAACATGTGTTCTTTACTTCAATAAATAAAAACATCGGAACAACTCAAAGGCTCAATATTAAGACTGGGCAATATTGTGATCAAAATCGAATGGTGAGCTCATTTCTGTGACAATCTCCATTTTTTATGAAGTTGTCATATCGTGATTACTTACTGGTAACTTACTTCTCTTAGCCTCAGAGTTATTGTGGAGTTCTTTTTTTAAAGTCTTTGAATTTTGTGTCATAAAAAATATGAATTTGAGCAATTTTTCAGGTGTGATTTACAAAAATATTTGCCTTGGATCCAGAACCCACACTTCAGCAAACTGTGAAGAGTGGGTCTGGTCACCACGCCCTCCGCCTGGTTTCAGATCAAATCTACATCGTACCGGGCAATCAGGTTAGCTTATTAGCGTGACTCAGAAAAAAACAAAGAAGCTGATTGGTCGTCTGTCATTTAGACCAAAATCTAACTTCACTCACCTCACATTAAAATTGTTTTTGCTCACTCATTGATTCTCCAGAAATCCGCCATGTTTTTTAGTTCTACGTAATATTTTTTTCATGTATTTTTTTCATCGGGAGCAGCCATGTTGGATTTTACACGACGAAAGATGCGTGTCTCTGATTGGATAATTAATCTGTCAATCATGGGACACGTTGGCTAGACAATTTATTTTTAATATATCGTCTGTATTTCCAGGCAACAAAAATACATACATTTATGACTGAAACATGGATTTTTCAATGCTAAAAGTCGTTATGAATGTTAGAAAAACTTTGAAAATATAATAAACACTTGTTTAGAGGCAATACACAATGTTAAAATTATTAGATAAAAAAAATGATTAAGTGCTGAGGTAGCTTATTTTGGAATATATTTTTTAAAAAGCTTGATCACTTGTTTCTCACTGAAAATCTGGCAACACTGTTAGCCTTTCTCCTTCTGTGAGTGACAGCTACAGCCATAGTCATAGTGAAGTGGAAACATTCTGCAAAGAAAATGATTTTATTTACCTCAAAGGCAACAGAAATAGTCTAAGAATTGTGATCAAATCAAAACCATAATCTGGCTCTAAGAAAATCATGATTTAAATATTTTGCCATATCGCCCAGCACACTTAATATTTACCCAAATACAATATTAGCTTGTTCAACGACCAAAATAAAGGTAAAATAATGACTAAAATGCACTTAAAACACATTATTAAAGAGGAGAAGAAGAAGTTACAACACACCAATTTATAGCAGTGCCCCGGAGGAACACACGAAGAAGAAATCAAATACCAGGTATGTTGAACAAACAAAAGACAGACCTAATTTGCTCTAGAAACTTTAGAGCCATTAATGCTCTGCTGTGGTTTTCCTGTTGTCTCCATCCAAGTACTGACCATGTTCAAGCCTGCTTAGCTTCAGAGATCAGCTGAGATCAAGTGTTTCATAAACCAGAGTAAAGCAGAATCATTTTCTTACACCAGGACTGACTGGCCTAAACTGTGAACAAACTCAAGCCCTCATTCTTGGTTTGTAATGTGTGTGATCTAACATCTGATTTAGTCTGTTCTGTTGTACTGAATAATGCATCGCTTTCAACGTCCCCATTATCCTGAACCGCGCAAGGTTAAAGAGGACCGCACAGTTTGTGGAGTGAGTTTGGGGTTAAGAGCATATATAAAAGACTGATTGAGCCGGTGATATCGCTCATTCATCAAACAGGCCCCACAGACAATAGCAACCTTTCGGCGGAGGATACCGTGGGTGTTCAGTCTCACCTGGGTCCCCACTGGGCCTCGCTGCTCCATATTTCTGTGGCGTTACTGGAACACCGTGTTCCTTCTACCGGAGCGTTGCAAAATGTCTGCTATTAAAAACCACTGCTGGGTCTGGCCTTTTTGGATGTGAATGTTGTGTCCTGTTACGAGAGAGAGGCTGTACTTTAGTAGAAGTTCATATGTGGACAGGGTTTGGACAGGGTTTGTCATGTAAAGCACTTTGATGGTTGTTTAGTTATTTAAATTACAAACCACTAACATATCATTTGTTTCCTTTAGAATGAGACATGTTTGGCTGAAATTCAGACCTGTTAAAAGTATTCAAAAGCAAAATAGGTTTGACAAATTTGAGAGTGCACATTTGGAGAAACGTATTCTGATTATATTGTAAGGTCTGAGATTATTTTGGACCTAGGTTTAGCCTACTGTTAGAGAAATATTTAGCAAGAACAACAGAGTCCAGATAAAGTTTAGGAAGTTTATTTTTCGGTTTATTTTTTGTTCAGGACAAAGCAGATGTTACACAAAGGTAGTCTGGTGGTCCTCCTGAAAAACACTTAGCCATTTCAGTAACACTTTATAATACCGCCCATTAGTTAATGGGTAAATACTGGGGTACTTACTGGTACTTCTGGTGGTATTAACAGTGGTACTTAAAGTTACAGGTATTTGTAACTAAAGTGACAGTTACCGGTATGTTCAGTATTAATTATACTGATAGTTACTAGTTCTAAATTGATAGTTAATGGGACTTTTGTGGTACTTGGAGTGGTAATAAGGATTATGGTGGTATGGTATCATTAGTTCCAATTATTGGTACCTTTAGGCTACTTAAGAGTGTACTTGGTGAGTGGTGGTATTTGTGATGCTACACAAACAAGGTAAAGATGAAACGTGTTAGCTATTAAAGCTAACTTTGCTAGCTTTGGACCTCTGAAATGCTACAGAACTTTTACTTCTGCTGCAGCCGAAGCTTTTGAAGAGGAAGATTTTGTGGGGATGGTCTTATCACCACTGAAACAACAGAAGTTCACCTGCTCCACCTGGACCTGACTGTGATGTGTCTACAGAATCTATTTGCTCCACCTGCACTTGACTGTCATCTCTTCTCTCACTCTGGTTTCCACCTGCTCCTCCAGCTAAGGCCCTGACTAAGCCAAGCACAACATCATGGAGACTGTCCCCGAGCGCCGTTCAGCGGCAGCTCACTGCTCCTGACAGACGCCCCAGAGGCTCTGCAGGATGGGTTAAATGCAGAGAATGAATTTCTAAAGTGTTAAATATTTGAAATATTACACATACTTGGTATGTACGTGTCAAGAAGAAGTACTTCTATGAATCTGAGTTTTTAAAATATGACAATTTTATGGATGTTTAAAAAAAGGCCACAAACTGGCCTCTAGGGATAAGAGTGTTGTTTTTTTGAATGGTGAACTGAGGGTTAAAACAAAAGTATCTCTCATCCGTACCATGTGAAAGCTGTAAAATCAGTCTGTTTCCTGATAATCTCTCATTACCGCGTAATTGCAGTTTGCACCTCGGCACCAGGTGTTGGCAACGCGGCAAAAATAACATTTGACACGAGTTTTAAGCAAAAGACTCCTCTAATTGGGAAGAATCAGAGTCACATTACAGATTCTTAATACAGTGTAAATTATAGCGCGTCACTTTAGATGCTCACCAGGGTCAGCGCAAATAAAACGGGCTGCAGTACATCACCTGCTCGTGCCATTTTATCCAATTAAACACAGATAATTAGTCCAGTTAATGCCACCGTAACACCAATGTATCTGCAGAAATGCCACGACTGACAACACGGCCGTTTGTGCGCTGAAAAAGCCACAGTGAGACGACAAAACACAATGAAATACAGAGGTTCCTTTGTCAAACGTGTTGAAAAAAACAACAAAAACTCAGCATTTTGCAATATTTTTTCTTAGAAATGCATAACTAGGCATAACAAAGATACTGAACAAATAGTGTCTACAGTCCCTAAACTAAATAATTTAAATACTGTACAGAGTCTTTGTGCATTTTTTTCCTTTTTTTGCTGTCAGTTTGCTCTCTAAATGACAAAATTGAGATGTTTTCGTTTAAAGGTGTGGGAGCTGTTTTCAACACTGCAAACATGATTAAGGTTTTAAATCTGACAACTTCCTCAAACAAATCCTTCGACACAGAACAGAACAGAACAGAAAGATTTATTGTCATTGTCACAGTGTTTAAATGTTGGTTTTGGGGAGTCGTAGCTGTTAAAAACACCTTTTTTGAGTGACGAATTTTCTGAATTGGGGCAGTAGCTGCGCTGTTTCTTGACTGACACATGAACCTCCCATGAGTTCCATTCGTTTGCATGGTAGGGCTGAAACTGAAAAATATAAAAAGTTCTTACAATGGAAGTCGCGAATGCAATTTTAAGCCAACCTGAAATCGCACCAAAAGAGGCGGAACTTTGTACCAGCATCCAAAAATAAACTCTTCTTATAGACCGGTTCAGAGCCTACGTCATTTTGGGGCGGAGCCGCACTGGAACCCTCCGCAGAGTTTCCCCATAAGTTTCTATACAAAACGAGTAAGCTGTACTAACGATACTAAACGGTTAGAAAACTTAACAATGACTTCAAACGAAGCTCTGACCATTCCTAATGTGTTTCTTGGGTTTGCACCAGTGACACATTTTATAACTCGTGATTTTTTCGGGCTAACTAGCTTGCCGCTAAAATCTATAGAAAAAATTAGGGATCACTATCAAAACAAATACATGGCCTCAGAGTCATGTAAGTATATCCTTGGAGTCTTTTATACAATAATCTTCTGTAGAAATCAGCACAAAATAATGCCACAGGTGCAGTTTACTGTGAGTCTAATTCTCCACTGATAATTGATAAATAATTAACACAACTTAAGCAATGTCACGTTAACTCACCTCCTGTGCTTTTCTGCAAATTACGTCGTCAAACTCATCAAGGGATATATGATCAAAGCTTTTCTCTTCTGCACATGAGTTTTTCCATCAAATATAAGTAAATATCAGGTGGCTGAATGTCGGGACACTTACTAACGTCATGCTAACATTCAGGAGCTAACTGTACATGGATCTGGAGTCACTTGCTGTTCGTTAAATTGAGTTTTTAAAGAGAGTTTTGCGATTTTTTAATGAAAATGCACCTGCGTAGCTTGAAAAGCCTGAGACTGGGCACCACTCAGGGCTCCAGTTAGCCGCGCGCAGCCATCTTTGTTTACCAACAGTAAATGGGTCTATAGAGGGATTTTCGGTCGCCGTCACTTTCCACTTTACTGCGCATGTGTTACGCAAAAAGAGCTCCTCTCTGTCTGGTTACGAGGGGAACTTCTTTGAATAAAACCTCGAAATGGGACGAGAGCAACTGTTGTGATAATCTTAATTAATGGTTTTTCATTCACAAATGTTGATTTAGCAGCATAACTTTTGTTTTCACACAGTGATAAACTCTTAGCTGACAGCTGTGCTTTTTCGACTTGTTTCCACTGTTGTGTGTGTGTCTATGAGTGGCGGCTATCCAAGCGGGCTGTGCACACATCGCCTCTGTTGAGAAACAAAAAATCCCTCTATGGACAAGGGTCTTTTAAATAAGACCTATTGTAATTTTTCTGTGTATTTAGAAAAAACACTATGGCATAAGTGAATCAATAATTCATATTTTGTTCATTGCAAAACACAAAAATTAGTTAAAAAGGCATAGAAATAGAAAATAGAAAGTCCATTGACTTCCTGTTTAAAACTGCAGAACTGATAAGCTTCATTGTAAAAGTTAACTTTAATAAGCCACAGATCACAGATCTAAAAATGACTATTTTTTGTTGTTGGAAAGCGTCTACATGACAATTTTGAACCTTACATGTTTTATTCACAATCCTAATTATAGGGAAAAAAAAAGCAAGTAAAATTTCGAACAAGTGGGTGGAGATAGGTGGTGGGTGAAGACAGGTATTTTATGAGCACTGGAGCATCAGCTGCAGGACAATACAAGATTACTCAAACATGCAGGAATCAACCCAAATACAACTTTGGGTAAACTACTGTTGTAACATAAAAACTCAGCAAATAGTTTGACATAATAGGTCCTCTTTAAGACATTTTAATCAAGTTTGAATCATTTAAAAAAAAATCACTTTAACCTTACTAATTTTCCCCTTTTTGCTGGCAGTGCATCGTGCCGCCTTAGCAAAGGAGTGTTTTTAGGTTAAGTGGCTTGCATAGCCCCAAAATGAACTATTATTTAGCCTAGAGAAAGACCCCCTCCTGCTTGTTTCCATGGAAAAAGCCGTATTTTTTCCCATTTATTGTCCAAAGTATGGTTTTATCTTTCTATTTCTATCCAGTTGTGTAGTTGACCTGTCACCTTCATGCACCTTTAACTATTTTGACAATAAAACCCTCCCTTTCCAAAACCGTTTCCGCAAATCCATCACTTGTAATCTCGCGCTGATATATTTGGTTTTCAAGAAAATAGTCAAAGCGAGGGTTTTTTCTATTTAAGTCATAAAAGCACACGTTTTGTCATCTATCAAAACTCTTCTTAACGACTTATATAAACTTTAAACCGTGCCAATAGCTGTCACGCAAATACCACGGGCCTGATGCATCACCGTCTTTCCACTTATATTTGAATCTCGCGTTGGAACCTCGCCCTAAAGCCACAAATAAAATGCAATAAGCAAAACTTTTAATAATCCCCTTTCCTTTTCCTCTCAGGTGTTGTGCACGGCGGAGGAATATGTCAGTGTCCCCCGAGGAGCTAAAAATATGAATCACGCGAGTATTATTTTCTAGCTCGAGCTGGTTTTCATAAGGGCAAATCAACCAGAACAGAAGTGTATGGAGAGGCAGTGCAAAGTGGATTAACTGTGGGTTTTGATGGATATATGCGAGTATTGATGGAATTAATAGTAAAGGTGAAAAAAGTCTAAATCGGAACAGTTTTAAAAATAGAAGTTAAGTCTCCTGGAACTCCTGCAGTGTATGTTGTTTATATTAAAGATTAGTTTGAAGTCATATTATTGTTTCTTCGTTAAAAACAGTTGGGTTCGGTCCATTTACACGGCACAAATCCTGCATCTTACATTGCCTGGATTCTTCTGTCAAACTGAAAACATGTTGTTTCTACATCACAAAGCTCCAGGGTCAGGTATCGCAGGACTGCAGACGGTTCCCAGAAAGCAGGAAGTACGTACCATAAGTACGTTCATAATTTTTTGTGAAAAATATAATATTTGTCTGTTCGAGTAGCACCAGATCCAAATTAAATAAAAACCCAAACAATTAAAATGAGACTAAATCAAGTCTAAAACAATCGTAAACCATGTCATAGGCAGTTTTAAGTACCAACAGAAACAGTACCAACAGAGGCAGTACCAACAGAGGCAGTACCAAGGCAGTACCACTCCCAGTACCACCAGAGGCAGTACCACCAGAAGTAGTACCACCAGAAGTAGTACCAACAGATGTAGTACCAACAGAGGCAGTACCAACAGAGCAGTACAACAGAGGCAGTACCATCAGAGGTAGTACCAACAAAGGCAGTACCAACAGGAGCAGTACCACCAGAGGCAGTACCACCAGAAGTAGTACCAACAGAGGCAGTACCAGAGGCAATACCACGGCAGTACCAGGGGCAATACCAGAGGCATACCAGAAGTACCAGTACCAGGCAGACTAGGCAGTACCAGCGATACCAACAGAAGCAGTACCACAAGCATAAACCAACGCAGACCAACAAACAGTAACCAAGCAGTACCAAAAGGCAAACCAACAAGCATACCATCAAGGTAGACCAACAGGGAGTACCACAGAGCATACCAAGACATACCAATCAGTACAACATACCATCAAGGTATACCAACAAAGCAGTACCACAGCATACACCAAAATAATACCAACAGAGGAGTACAACGTACCAGAGGCATACACGGGCTACCGAGGCTACAGAGGCAGTACAGGCATACCAGGCAGGGGCAGTACCAACAGAGGCAGTACCAACAGAAGGCAGTACCAACAGAGCAGTACAAGACAGACCAGGAGACACAGAAGTACCAAACAGAAGCATACCAACAGAGGCAGTACCAACAGAGCAGTACCATCAGAGGCAGTACACAGAGCAGTACCAGAGGCAGCAGAGGCAGTACCAGGGGCAGTACCAGAGGCAGTACCAGACGCAGTACAGGCAGTACCAAGCAGTACCAGAGGCAGTACCAGGCCAGTACCAGGGGCAGTACCAGGCCAAGTAACCAGGGGCAGTACCAGAGGCATACAGGCGCAGTACCAGGGGCAGTACCAGAGCAGTACCAGGCGCAGTACCAGGGCAGTACCAGGCGCCAGTACCAGGCAGTACCACACAGTACAGGGGCAGTACCAGAGGCATACAGCGCAGACCAGGGGCAGTACCAGAGGCAGTACCAGGCGCAAGTACCAGGGCAGTACCAGAGGCAGTACCAGGCAGCAGTACCAGGCGCAGTACCAGGCAGTACCATGCGCAGTACCAGGGCAGTACAGAGGCAGTACCAGCGCAGTACCAGGGCAGTACCAGAGGCAAGTACCAGCGCGTATACCAGGGCAGTACCAGGCGCAGTACCAGGGCATACCAGCCGTACCAGGGCAGTACCAGAGGCCAGTACCAGGGGCAGTACCAGGGCAGTACCAGGGCAGTACCAGGGCAGTACCAGAGCGTCCAGTACCAGGGCAGTACCAGAGGCAGTACCAGCGCAGTACAGGGCAGTACCAGAGGCAGTCCAGCGCCAGTACAGGGGCAGTACCAAGCAGTACCAGGGCAGTACCAGGCAGTACCAGAGGCCAGTACCATGCGCATACAGGGGCAGTACCAGAGGCAGTACCAGGGCCAGTACGGGGCAGTACCGAGGCAGTACCATTGCGCAGTACCAGAGTACCAAGGCCGTACCAGGGCATTACCAATAGGGGCAGTTACCAACAGAAGCAGTACCACTAGAGCAGTACCACCAGACGCAGTAGCTAGAGAAGTACCATCAGGCAGTACAAATTCCACAGTCTGAGAAACATGGTCTAACATGTTGGTGTTCTGCTTTATACAAAATAAAATTGAACAAAAAGGGTTAGCTAAAAGCACTTTACATTTAAATGAACACTGAACAAATAGAAACGGAATTGTTTTTGCTATTTTCTAACCACTGTTAACCAGTCTAAATCTTTAGCACTTCTTTTTTGCTGAGATAATTTATGCCATCTCACGTTAAATATTGCACAGGAGTGTCCTAGGCTCACCACAATAAAAGGAAACTCTCAAATATTCAACTTAGCACTTAGTTGTTAATTGGAGCTTTTGGTTTGCACCGAATGTTAATTTCTCTACCACAAGTCACCTCCAAATGTGTTTTTGTGTATTTGGTAGTTCATTTAACTGAATCTAGGTTTATTCTTAGTTATTATAGGTACATTGTGATCTGAATAATCACTATTATTGATGCAAAGCAGACATTTTAAAATTTATTTTGGACATTTTTTGTATTAACTATCTTTTATTTATACATACAGCTCACAAATCCCCAGAAGTAATGTTATGTTAGTTTTGTCCAGTGTCCAAACAATAAAAACAAATCTTAATTTAAATCTGATTAATTTTATAGCTGCTAAACGGATTTAATTATTTTTCTCCTTCGCAATAAATTCTAATACTATTGGTCACAGAGCTCCACCACAAAGAAATACCATCAGAAATATAATGCATAAGCACTGACAAAATCCACTATTTGCAAATATTCAAATTAAAACCTCTCAAAATCTGGATGCTGTTCCCGGTCGGAGCAGCGGGGGCGCAACAGGCGGGTTTTGGCACACAGCTCTGACCACAAGAGTGAGTTTTTTCTTTTTTTTTTCACTTCTCCTCACAGTCACAGGAGTCCACGCCGGTGCTCGTGCTTTATTAGAATAGACAAGTGAAACATCTGCTGCTGGAGGAGAATCTGCGGTCTGTCTTAAAATCGATGCAAATCAATAAAAGACAGGCTCAAAAGTGGCTCTTTGTGTCCAAACGCAACTGTTAACTTCAGTGCTGCGAAGAGAATGCACATTGTGGGCTTGAAAATGTTAGTAATGCAAAATGTCGATATTTACAATAAAAAAAATGTGGTAATATTTAGGCCAAAGTTCAGGTTTGCATATGGACTAAATTAATCAAAATAAATAATATATCAATCAATGCATTATTTATTGATTTATTTATTAACCTTTAATTGTTTTAAATAAAGTTGAAAGTGTGTAGTTCTTAAACATGTCAAAGACAATTTTCTATTTATCAAAACTTCTTTGAAAAAAATCTTAATTAATACATAATAATACATTATTAATAAAAAAATAAATATATATAAAAATAAACATTAATACAACAACTACTATACTACTACTACTACTACTACTACTATACTACTAATAATAATAATAATAATAATAGGCTAATAAAATAAATAAAATAATATTAATACTTCTGCTACTACTACGACTACTATACTAGGCTACTTACTACTATTACTACTACTATAATAATATAAATATTACTACTACTGCTACTACTAGTAATAATAATAATAATAATAATAGGCTAATAAAATAAATAAAATAATATTATACTTCTACTACTACTACTACTACGACTACTAGGCTACTACTAGCTACTACTACTACTACTACTACTACTACTACTATACTACTACTACTACTAATAATAATAATAATAAAATACTACTACTACTACTGCTACTACTACTGTACTATTACTACTACTACTGCTGCTACTACTACTATTATACTATAATAATAATAATAATATAAATACTACTACTACTGCTACTACTATTACTACTACTAGTAGTAATAATATAGGCTAATAAAAATAAATAAAATAATATTAATACTTACTACTACTACTACGACTACTAGGCTACTACTACTATACTACTACTACTACTACTACTACTTCTACATACTACTATACTACTAATAATAATATAATACGACTACAGTTACTTATTACTACTAGTAATAGGCTAATAAAAATAATAAAATACAAAAATGATAATAATACAGTTGATTACTTTATTGACTCAAACACCATTAATCAAACAATGTATTTAAATAATACGTTTTTTTCTTGTTTTTGTCAAAATTGTACGTAACTTCTGATTGGGTGGTGCGTAACGTCAATAAATATGTAACTTTGTACAAACGTAAGTTTTGTTTATGCTAGCACGTTATATTTAGCCTGTTAGCATTTTAAAGTCAGAACATTTTTATATTTGCATTTATTTTTTGACGTAACCGATACAAAAAACAAGTATATAATTGGCTTAAATGACGAAATAAGTAGTCTATAAGTAAGTGTAGCTTCGTGTAGTATCTGAAAGCCTTCCTCTCACAACACACGCGCTTAAAAAAGAGGCTTGGCTAATTTCCCCTCAACTCCGCTAATCTACACATCATCTCCTTCCCTTTTTCCAGACGCTATCGATCAACCGCTCGGCTTTACGTCAGTATCGATAACTTTGCCAACGCGAAATCAAGTGCAATTGTCCAGTTAATGTGGTGGACGGCGCACGGATACTGTGGCTGTCTGTTCTACTTTTTTGTTTTTGGGCAGCGTCTTTGGCACTTTCCCCCGTTTTTTGCCTTCCTAAACATCTTTTTTTACTTTTCCCGCTCTTCTCCACGCGTGAAAACATGCCGGCAGACTTGTCAAACATATCTGTGGACTTTGTGTTAAGAAGAAGTCGCTACTTTTTTTCTGAAGTAGGACCTGCTTAAACAAGGGGGAATCCAGCCCACATATTTATTGCAGCCGCTGAAAAAAATCTCCTCAATATCCCCCAAGATGGCCGCCGATGTAGGATCGATGTTTCAATATTGGAAGAAATTTGATCTACGGCGGCTTCAGGTTAGTGCTTTTCTCACCTCTTTCGGTCTGATTTGGTGGCTGAATGTCTGCTTCGTGCGCTGGGCTGCGTGTTGGGCTGTTTCGCCGCGTTCGGAGCGGAATCTAGCGGTGTTTGCATTGATAGTTATTAGAAATTGATCTCTGTTCTGGCTTTGTTCAGTTCACTCATTGATCAGAGCGACCGCGGAGCTGCACAGCCCGATCTGGCATCAGCACCGCGGACAGCACTGCTCCCACAACCGGGAATACACTTCGTTTTAACCGCTTTTTACACTTTATCCACCCGGACAAGCGACGCGGTTACACGCTAGGGAAACTTTTAATGCCGTAAGCTGCAACTTTTTCGCCGACTGCTTGTTTTTTATCCCACACGGTTTCCGCGTTGACGAGAGATCTTCTTCGCGGCGTTTTTTCCGCGTGCGTAAAAGCAAGCGTTTTTCTTAAACAAGTTTGATTTACGGACCGGGAAAGTTTATTCTGCGTGGGTCAATGTTTGCCTCGCGGGGGTGATTTGAACATTATCACATTTCCAAACGGGAGCATGGACTATTGACACGATTACGCACTGATTATGCACTGTTTTGAACGGCGAGACAACGGACATGGTGACACGTACGGGCGCATAAACGTCTGCTCCGCTTAAGTGGAGAGCGCGGAGGCTACGGCAGGTGAGCTGTTTTTGTTTGTATGGCTGCCCTCAACCGTGTAACACATTAGCTTTTTTTTTTGTAAATGTCAAGTCAGCAAGCGCAGCCGACACCACCGCCACCTCTTCAAAGTTGACTCCGTAACGCGCGGAGAGCTTTTGCAATGGCGTGGTTTCACACACAAACGCCGCTTGCATCCAGTGTCCGACGCCACCACCGAGCACCCCACCGCCTCAAGCCGCATAAGGGCTGCTGCTGCTGCTTGCTTGCTTGCTGCTGCTGGTGCTACACGGCCGGCCAGAGACAAGGGGAAGGAGGGGAGGGGGTGCTGCTCTCTTCCTTCCTCGCTCTCCCTTTCTTTCTCTCTCTGTGTGTGTAATTCTATTCCCCGCTAATGTTTGTAAATCAGCTGGGGCTGGAGCAAGGGCACCGTCTCTGGCGCGTGATTGATGTTCTGTAACATAAGAAATGACAGGAGCATGGCAGTCCGGGTCCTGCGCGCTGGAAAAGCCCGGCGAGGAGCAGCACACAGAGAGAGAAAGCAGATCTTTGGTGGCTGCATGCATGTGGGCTCTCGGATTGGTCGCTGGTGGTGGTGTTTTTGCAGCCGCTGGACACCGCCGGGGCTGGCTGGCTTCGTCCACACTACTGTATAAGGCTGGTGTTGTTGGATAGAAATGTGGATGGATGTTTTGTTTGCTTTCAGTGGGTTTTCTTTGACGGAGCAGTGAGCTAAACGTGTACAACTGCTGCCCCTCAAGGATGATGCCCAATAAGCCATTATCCAGTGTCAGGGGTGGTGATGTAAGGGAGCTTAGGATAAAATGGTTAGCGGCTAGCACAAGTCCACTATATAAGGGAGGTGTTGTCATAATACACACTATAGGTTTGTTTTGACTTGAAAAAGCCTTTAAATAAATGAGATTTGAACTATATGATCCTGTGTCGTTAAAACTGGAAAACTACAATCTTAAATATGATAAACGCTGAAAAGTGTTTGATCTAAGCATGTTTTGACTTTCATAAATGAGATTAATAAGCTTAGTTCTTATTTCAAGCGCAGTTTATTCTAAATTCAAGTTGGTCATTTTGCTTATTTCAATATAATCAATCAAAATACTCTCAAAACCTGTGAAATATGACGAATTCAACTCTTTTTTCAGCGTATAAGACAATATTGTGTGGATAATTTGACTTGAAATAACAGTTCTAACTTGTATTTACTTTAGAATGTTGTAATTGTCAAAGGACAAACAAACAACATTCGATTTATTAAGCCTTTATAATGTATCTAGATAAATGTTCTTTATAAAAGATCAGATTTTGTGCTGCGATCACAATTTAATTACAAGTTTATAACACAGTTTTTGACACAATAATGTCATGTCATGTCCGTAATGTTAAAACTCGACTTATATATGAGTCGTCTTTGTTTTATCCTGAATTACCAGGGAATCCTTTTAATTAATTAGATTTGAACTAGGGCTGATCCTAGCAACGGAAAGACAATATTATGTGTAAAATTTGATTTGAAATAACAATTATAATCTTGTTTTTCTTTTAGAATGTTGTAAAAAAGATTTAGCAAAAATAGACTTATTAAGCCTATATAATGTAAGTAGTTTAATACTTGATCAGATTGTTTTTCGTGCTGCAATATCAATACAATTGCAAGTTTATGACACAATAATGTCATGTTAAAACTAAAAATATGTTCTCGCCTTAATGTATTAAAGGAAAACGCAGCACCTAAAGCGAGATATTTGTGTCTGCACGCGGAGAAAAAATCCTTTTGTAAGATCGCTTTATTTGTGCCATGCAGAAATTCTGCTGTTACAACAGCAGGAGAACAGAATTCAAATATTTGTAATAAGCACATATGGGCAGAAAAAACAGCAAAGTGACATCAGAATATATAGTTTTATATTGTTTTTTTAGATATGCAAACATGTACAGTAATATCGAGTATATCGAGCATTTAAAACAAAGAAGCTAATTGACAATAAAAAATAATAACATGTGATACTGTGTACTTTCTGATAGATGAGATTTAGTTACATCAACATTTGTACATTTAGTAATTCAGTGTGCTTAACACAATGGGAAAAGTGACCAGTTTACACTTGATATCAAGGAAATAAATACTTGGAATAAGTAGTATTATATATGTTTTGAGCAGAATTTGGAAAGGGGGTTTTGTTCTTATAAAGACTAACATTACTTGTTCTATTGGAAAATCTGTATTTAAGAAAGTCAAAACATGCTCACATTACATTGTTTAATCATTTACATCAAAATTTGCACCTTAAAGAAATTCAGTTTGCTTCACAAAACTGAAAAAATTAATTTGACAAATATTTGTCTGACGATTAAATAAACACAATGGCAAACTTTTAAATTTGATAACAAGGAAATATATATTCGTAACAAGTAGTACTTCATGTGTTTTGAGTAGATTTTGTCTGGTTTGAACTAGCGCTGTGCATTTAATCAAATTACATTTTCAATTATGATCATTGCGATGATCAAGTGTGTTCGTAAGAGCTTAAATATTTAACTAAATTGTAGAAAACATTTATAAAAGCCTATTTCTGTGAGCTATAATGTGGCCTATTTCATTTCATGTTTAAACTCTTTTGGCACATGTAACTTTGCTTTTCCAGTAAGAATTTAAAGACAGGTTTAAACACAGTTATGTTGCACTGACAGAATCATTTTTACACTCCAAGTCATATTTACATTGTTTTATTCCAATATTGGTTGCCGCATTAAGACAAGAAATGACTTATTCGGCTAATCACGTGTTTATATATTAACAGTTTTTAAGTATTGCAAAACCTACTCTTTTTCTCTCTTTGAAAACAAGTTTGTGTGATTTTGTTCTAACATCAGTCCTATTTTAAATCCTCATTGACGCTTTCATGCTCCGTTGCCTTTTCAATCTCGCCTCGTCAAAAAAGTGCGGCTCCTCAAAACTCGGCTACGGCAAGGAGAAAGTAGCACTTTGTAATGTCAAATTTAGACTCTTTTGAAATAATGTTAGACCTCGCAACAACCACGTAAAGTGTTATATATTATAGGCAACAGCTGTGACAGTGAATTATGACGTCTATACGAGGGTTTGTGCGATAATGTCAGTCCGACTCTGATGCTAACGAACACTTAGCATCTGAGCTAGTCCGGAGCTGTTTTCCTGTAGCCGTTAGCATTAGCCCGCAAAAGACACAAGTTATGAAAGATGCAGAGTGTTGCTGGAACAAACCCTATAACCACAATTAGCAGAGGTCAAACTTTTGAGTTTATAAACTTTTGTGTTTTTTGTAGGCTAAGTTTGTGTATAAAACTGCTAACGGCTAGCAAACTTCAAATACAGATTTCTGCTCACTAATCGTCCTCTTTTACATGTCACTAGTGAGAACAGCAGAAAAATGACATAAACATCACCAAATAAAAGTTGTACATGTAGCTTCACTTCTCCATGGATGAGCGTCTGTGTCACTTCAACGAGTGATGGAGTTTGTGTAGCATTTCTGCTTATGTATGTATCAGTTTGGGAAATATAATATATTGTACTAGAGCAGCGGTACTAGAGAGGGTCGTGAAGCAAAATCTGGGGGTCGCAAGATGATTTCTAAATGTATGTATACAATTATGGCTTGGCATTTAATCAGTTACTTGGGTAATTGGGGTCAAATAAAGCAATGCACTATCAAAATAAACAATATTAAACCTAATTTAAATGGTTTTGTAATTTGAAATGATTACAAAAGTATATATTCTTTGCTGTGGGGGTCGCGAGTTGGTTGCATGATCATTTTGGGGGTCGAAAAGTTTGGGGACCCCTGTAGAGCTTCATAAGACACAAATCAGTCCGTTTGCTCATTGCTTGTTTCAGCTCGTTTTATCCATAAAAGTACAACTTCTGTCATTGGGTTCAATTGATTTGCGTCATTACCTCTACTGAAGTAATAACACTGTTTGTGTTCAGGCGTCTACTAATTTAATGTCTGTGCCAGGGGTGTCCAACCTTTTTTTCATTGAGTACCGCTTTTTGTGAAATATATGGAACGGCCACATAATAGATGGAAAGAAGGGACTTCTTGGTTTTGAACTCTAATTTTAAGTTTGTATAACATCAAACTGACAGGAATTGTTCAAATTGACACTACAAATGTATACATTTATTTGATCTGGGTTAATTTAGCAGACTCTGAGGGCCAATGAAATATTGTCCAAGGCCGCATTTGGCCCCGGGCCGCAGTTTCTACATCCCTGGTCTATGCCAATGAATCTCAACAGTGACCACCCACTTCCTGGTTCCACAATCTCTGACCCATGTTAATTGAGGTTTGGAAAAAAAAAAAAAAAATTAAAAGTTAAGGCTAATCGGTGATGTGGTAAGTCATAAATATAAAACCTACATTTTCTACATAAACTACTAAGTTATTAAGACATTTTGCCAAATTATAAGTTCTACATGTGCTTTTTTGACTGAAAACAACTGTGCTGTGGATCTGAGTTATAGCACATAGCTGGATAGCCCGTAATATCTTTTTAAACTCTTAATATTTGAATTTTTGAAAAGTCTATGGCACTTTACAATGGGGAAAAAAAGCTTCCGGAACCAGGGCGATCTTCCACTGTTGAGCTCCATAAGATATCAGCAGTTTTGAACTGAAACAAGACACACACAGCACAGAACTATTAGAAAATTTGAATAGAACATATCTTAATACTGTCTCGAGTTGTTGTTGTGGCCGTTCTGCTGGTACTGCAGCAAAAAGAATGTTCTCAGTTTTACATAGAGCACAATGTAATCACAAACTACTCTACACTTGTCAAAATGTGTTTTCGAGACACGTCTTTACATGCACACGCACATACGCTGGATGTTGGAGTGTTGTGTGTGTGTCATTAGAATCTGGGGTTTTAGCTTTCTTTTAATATCAATTCTAGCATTGTTTTTACTTAATCTACTTATTACATTGCGCTTTGCTGGTGAGAAACGATTTTTCATTCTCTGTATTTCTAATACTATGAGAATAACAATATATATGTATTTTTTGTATCCTTTTTTAAATCCTAAAATAAACTAAAATCACAGTTTTTTCTCTAGCTTAGCATCAGAACAGTTTGTCGTCTTCGCTTGTGTCTCGAGCAGTTCTCGTCACTTTCCTTTGCAATAATTTCCGATCAGAAGTGCACGGCAGGCAGCGCGGGGTTAACGATTCTTTGACACGTGACACTATGTTCTTGTGAAATGTTGGATGTTGGATCAGATAAAAGACCAGATAGTATGTCTCTGTGAATAAAGTCAAAGGACTAAATTGATCTAAAACAGGTTAGTAATAGAAACAAGCCCATTGACTTCCTGTTCAAAACGGCACAACTGATAAGAACTGATAAACTTACTCTTTATAGTAAATTTAACTGCAACAAGAAGCCACTTGTTATAGCCGGCAACATCTTCTGAAAGATTACTAAGCATGCATGAATCCAAATACAACTTAGATCAGCTAATGATTATGGGACGATTCACTCAAGTCAAGATTTCATTCAGTTTTCAATTTTACAGCCACAATTTTCAATTTAGTTCAATTTAGTTAGTTTATCTATACACTGAAAAAAATTAAAGATTGCATATATTTTTTAAATCAAATTTAATAATTTTTATTGTTATTAAAGTCTACTTATATAATTAGACTAGTATTGACACCAACCGCCTGAAATTTAAATGTGTGTATTTTAATTGCTTAACACCAAAAAATTGTGTAAATGCAAAGACCTACTTATTGCACATGCTCTATTAAGCAGCACCAAACACCTCAGTTCAGTAAGTGACAGTGTAGCTTCCCATAGTCTGATTCTGTCAGATCTCAGAAGCTAAGCATGTTTGGTCTGGGTAGTACTTTTTTTATCTTAAAACACAAAATAAACCATACTAAATTACATTTAGAACAAAGGTACTGTTGTTAGTGCTCACAAAACTATTTTTTATAAGCATTGGAACAGTAAACAGTCATATTTAGTGTCCATATTTAGGTTTGACCCCGCAACTTTTTTTTAAAATATTCATATTATGTTTTTACCTGACAGTAGCACAGTATTAATTTTCCCCAAAAAACTTTTTATATTTGTGTTATTCCCTGATAGTATCAGGTAATTACCTGATGCTATCACGTTATTACCTGGTCATTTTTCTCCAAAACATTTATATATATATATATATATATATATATATATATATATATATATATATATATATATATATATATATATATATATATCAGGGCCGGTTCTAGCCCACTGACTTTGGGTGGGCAAGCAGAAATTTTGAGTGGGCAAATATAAAATTAACACGGTCCCACTTTTTTGTGGAAAAAGTCACTTGTATCAATCAAACAGCACAACAGTATTACAAACTATTCTTTTACACAAATGTTAAAAGTAAATTGGATGTGGGGTTTATTTGCTTAGACTGTGCACTTACACTACAGTTTTTTCAATCACTTTGACACAGTTTGCCATTCTAAAAGTCAATTTACAAAACAGCTCACAAGGAAAACTAAATAGAGCTTCAGTTTTCCAAAACTAAATTTTGTCTCAAAGTAAATTTTGTTTTACAATCAAAACTCTCACACATTCTTCAGCTGTTTTCATGTGTTTTCTCAGTCATATGATTTTACAGCTCAGAAGCTGTGAATATGATTCTGGATAAGTTGTGCTTTTTATCTACAGTAAATTCAGACATATTTGTACAAAGAAAACAACAATTACATTTAGGATTACTTTCTGATTTGTGATGGTATTTTATCCAACTATTTACAGTTTGTAGTGCACCTGTGTGACTGACAAACCATTAAACAAACATCACACTGGAAATATAGTTTATATTTGATACATTCTACAGCCTGTTTTCTTGTCAGACCATTATCTCAATGTCTTGATGTGAGTTAAAAACAAACAGTGTTATGGCTAAAGTCCTTTACCACCTGTGAACAGGTCTGTAGTGTTGGAGAAACCAACTAAACTCACTGAACATGTGAGTTTGTGAATGAGAGATAAACGTAGCAAATGATGAGACCACCTCAGCTTTTGATGAGATAAATGTTGGAATCAAATGATCAAACCAAAGTTTCAAAAGTGTCAAAGCAGTTGAAAAAAAACTCTAAAATGCACAGTAAATGTTTAAATCAAAGCTTAAGATTGTCCTTTTTAAATGTGCCTATGAATGAAATTGTTTTGATTTAAAGATTTTGCACTGTTTCTATGTACTTTAATAGTTTTAAATTTTCATAGTTGCATTAAATGTATTTTATTGCTGGAAAATGTATGGGTTGCATTTGTAGGAAAAGTACTTTATTATTATTATTATCATGATTATGATGATTTCACATCTGCAGATACAAGACTATGGTTTTCACTTACATTATTAATGCTTTCACAATTTTATGTAGTTAGCAGTTTTAAATGCAGTCTAAGTTATAATAACAAATAAATAATCAACTAAGATTTACATTCCTCATTCCAGTGGCATGTGTCTATTGGCGTGACGTGTCTGAGTGAAAATAGTTTGACACATGAGTCTCCCACAGTACGCGCTGCTCCGCACAGGGGGCGGGTCAGGACCTGGCCCGGGCCACATTGAACCATCCGCAGCTCGCCGGGCTTGTGCACCGATTTCAGCCTCTTCGTATAAGAGTTTGAAGAAGCGGGTGCTTTGCTTTAAGTCACGGACGGCACCGTTAGCGTCTCTACAGAAGTTCCAAACGAACTAAAAAGCGCAACGCTCACCGCACGCACGAGGATCGTGATCACGCACGGACTGAAGTGAGGCGAACACGAAGAAATAAATGAACGCGCTGCTTTGGATACTTTGCTGGCCTTTGCTTCTCCGCCACGTTCCCGCACTTGGAAAGTTTTACGATTTGATTCACGGAGCAATGCGGACATGAAGAGCTAACGCAAGGAGGAGCCCATCGGACAGCATGAGAACAAGGTCTGGACTTCAGTGCGGGGAGCTACATAAACAAGGTAAACCACACACACCTACACACTCTCCTATGTCCTCTGTGTGTCTGCGCGTATAGAGGACGATTCCTGTGGCGTTTGTTTAACCCAAATCGGTCTTTAAACCGTGCGTAATGACGCACCGCTTCGACATAAGCCCAGATCAGCGCTCTGATGAATTACACGAGATGAGGACGACAGTCTCATATTACCACCGAATTCAAATATAAGGGAAAAGACGGTAGAATCATCAAGCCCTGGTATTTTGCGTGACAGCTTATTGGCACGCCGTTTTTAAAGTTTATATAAGTCGTTAAGAAGAGTTTTGACTAGAGACAAAACGTGTGCTTTTGACCATTAAGCTCTAGATAGATCCAGTGCGAACGATAATATTGACTATTTTCTTGAAATACGAATTAGTAAGTCCTCAGCCTGAGTTATAAACAGTGTAGCTCGGAGTGATTGTGTAGTATGACAGTGTGTCTATCGGAACGGGCAGGGTTTTTATGTTGAAATAGNAGCATTAAATACATTTATAGAAAAGGGTTTTGTTCTTATAAAGACTAACATTACTTGTTCTATTGGAAAATCTGTATTTAAGAAAGTCAAAAGATGCTCACATTACATTGTTTAATCATTTACATCAAAATTTGCACCTTAAGAAATTCAGTTTGCTTCACAAAACGAAAAATTAATTTGACAAATATTTGTCTGACGATTAAATAAACACAATGGCAAACTTTTAAATTTGATAACAAGGAAATATATATTCGTAACAAGTAGTACTTCATGTGTTTTGAGTAGATTTTGTCTGGTTTGAACTAGCGCTGTGCATTTAATCAAATTACATTTTCAATTATGATCATTGCGATGATCAAGTGTGTTCGTAAGAGCTTAAATATTTAACTAAATTGTAGAAAACATTTATAAAAGCCTATTTCTGTGAGCTATAATGTGGCCTATTTCATTTCATGTTTATCTGGCACTTGCTGTAAGAAATTTAAAGACAGGTTTAAACACAGTTATGTTGCACTGACAGAATCATTTTTAAACAAGTCAATAATATATACTAATAATAGACAAATGACTTATTCGGCTAATCACGTGTTTATTATTTTTTTTTAAGTATTGCAAAACCTACTCTTTTTCTCTCTTTGAAAACAAGTTTGTGTGATTTTGTTCTAACATCAGTCCTATTTTAAATCTCATTGACGCTTTCATGCTCCGTTGCCTTTTCAATCTCGCCTCGTCAAAAAAGTGCGGCTCCTCAAACTCGGCTACGGCAAGGAGAAAGTAGCACTTTGTAATGTCAAATTTAGACTCTTTTGAAATAATGTTAGACCTCGCAACAACCACGTAAAGTGTTATATATTATAGGCAACAGCTGTGACAGTGAATTATGACGTCTATACGAGGGTTTGTGCGATAATGTCAGTCCGACTCTGATGCTAACGAACACTTAGCATCTGAGCTAGTCCGGAGCTGTTTTCCTGTAGCCGTTAGCATTAGCCCGCAAAAGACACAAGTTATGAAAGATGCAGAGTGTTGCTGGAACAAACCCTATAACCACAATTAGCAGAGGTCAAAGTCTTTTATAAACTTTTGTTTTTTTGTAGGCTAAGTTTGTGTATAAAACTGCTAACGGCTAGCAAACTTCAAATACAGATTTCTGCTCACTAATCGTCCTCTTTTACATGTCACTAGTGAGAACAGCAGAAAAATGACATAAACATCACCAAATAAAAGTTGTACATAGCTTCACTTCTCCATGGATGAGCGTCTGTGTCACAAAGTGATGGAGTTTGTGTAGCATTTCTGCTTATGAATGTATCAGTTTGGGAAATATATATATTGTACTAGAGCAGCGGTACTAGAGAGGGTCGTGAAGCAAAATCTGGGGGTCGCAAGATGATTTCTAAATGTATGTATACAATTATGGCTTGGCATTTAATCAGTTACTTGGGTAATTGGGTCAAATAAAGCAATGCACTATCAAAATAAACAATATTAAACCTAATTTAAATGGTTTTGTAATTTGAAATGATTACAAAAGTATATATTCTTTGCTGTGGGGGTCGCGAGTTGGTTGCATGATCATTTTGGGGGTCGAAAAGTTTGGGACCCCTGTAGAGCTTCATAAGACACAAATCAGTCCGTTTGCTCATTGCTTGTTTCAGCTCGTTTTATCCATAAAAGTACAACTTCTGTCATTGTGTTCAATTGATTTGCGTCATTACCTCTACTGAAGAATAACACTGTTTGTGTTCAGGCGTCTACTAATTTAATGTCTGTGCCAGGGGTGTCCAACCTTTTTTCATTGAGTACGCTTTTTGTGAAATATATGGAACGGACGGCCACATAATAGATGGAAAAGAAGGGACTTCTTGGTTTTGACTCACTAATCAAACTGACAGGAATTGTTCAAATTGACACTACAAATGTATACATTTATTTGATCTGGGTAATTTAGCAGAGTCTGAGGGCAAACGAAATATTGTCCAAGGGCAGCAGTTTCTATACATGCCTGGTCTGTGCCAATGAATCTCAACAGTGACCGCCCACTTCCTGGTTCCACAATCTTCGACCCATGTTAAATCTCCATTGAGGTTTCGAAAAAAAAATATAATTACAAGTTTTGAAAAATCTCGAGGCTAATCGGCGATGTGGTAAGTCGTAAATATAAAACCTACATTTTTTACATAAACTACTAAGTTATTAAGACATTTTGCCAAATTTTAAGTTCTACATGTGCTTTTTAGACTGAAAACAACTGCTGTGGATCTGAGTTATAGCACATAGCTGGATAGCCCGTAATATCTTTTTAAAACTTAATATTTGAATTTTGAAAAGCCTTTGGCACTTTACAATGGGGAAAAATACTTTTGGAACCAGGGCGATCTTCCACTGTTGAGCTCCATATGATATCAGCAGTTTTGAACTGAAACAAGACACACACAGCACAGAACTATTAGAAAGTTTGAATAGAACATATCTTAATACTGTCTCGAGTTGTAGTTGTGGCCGTTCTGTGGTACTGCAGCGAAAAAATCTTCTCAGTTTTCCATAGAGCACAATGTAATCACAAACTACTCTACACTTGTCAAAATGTGTTTTCGAGACACGTCTTTACATGCACACGCAATACGCTGGATGTTGGAGTGTCGTGTGTGTGTCATTAGAATCTGGGGTTTTAGCTTTCTTTTAATATCAATTCTAGCATTGTTTTTTATTAATCTACTTATTACATTGCGCTTTGCTGGTGAGAAACGATTTTTCATTCCTCTGTATTTCTAATACTATGTGAATAACAATATATATGTATTTTTGTATCCTTTTTTAAATTCTAAAATAAACTAAAATCACAGTTTTTTCTCTAGCTTAGCATCAGAACAGTTTGTCGTCTTCGCTTGTGTCTCGAGCAGTTCTCGTCACTTTCCTTTGCAATAATTTCCGATCAGAAGTGCACGGCAGGCAGCGCGGGGTTAACGATTCTTTGACACGTGACACTATGTTCTTGTGAAATGTTGGATGTTGGATCAGATAAAAGACCAGATAGTATGTCAAAGGACTAAATTGATCTAAAACAGGTTAGTAATAGAAACGAGCCGATTGACTTCCTGTTCAAAACTGCACAACTGATAAGAAAGACGGTTTTAACTTGCTAGTTGTTATTGTTACTGAAATTTAAATGTGTGTATTTTAATTGCTTAATACTTACACCAAAAAATTGTGTAAAAGCAAAAATCTACTTATTGCACATGCTCCGGGAAGCAGTGCCAGTAAGCGGCAGTGTATCTTGCCAAAGCCTGATTCTGTTGAATCTCAGAAGCTAAGCATGTTTGGTCTGGGCAGTACCTGGATGAGAGACCGCTTGAGGAACCATAGTGAGATGAAAAGGAGAGACTCATTGGATGTAATCATTATTTATAAATAATGGTTACTATCATTGTAAAGTATTATCAATAAACATTTTTTAGACTGGAAGTAAACATTTTATTTAATTAAACTTTACATTAAAACTTGCTGAATTTAATTAAAGTTTTTGTTTGTAATATTGTATCATGGAAAACTGTGAAAAAGTTATTTTTCCATAACTTTTTTTTTTTATGCTCTTAAACACAAAATAAACCATAATAAATTCCATGTAGAACAAAGCCACTTGTTGTTAGTGCTTAGAATTAGTGTTTTTTATGAACATTTGAACAGTAAAGTGTCCATATTTAGGATCCCCCATTTTTATTTTTTTTTTTATTTGTATATTTCTGTAATATCAGGTAATTATCTGATACTATCACGTTTTTTCCAGATCAGTTTATATATATATTTTAATATTTGTATCATGTCATTACCTGACAGTATCACAGTATTACCTCATCATTTCTCCCCCCAATTTTTAATTTTTTTTGTATCATGTTATTCCCTGAAAGTATCAAGTTATCTGATACTTTCACGTTTTTACTTCAATATTTTTTTCAAAAGTTAAAAATATATACTTTATCACATTATTACCTGATAGTATCAAGTAAATTACCTAATAGTATCAGGGTATTTATGCACTCTTTCTCCGCATTTGGTCCTATGGTCTAGCGTGATAGTATAAATGTAGTATGTATGATTATTTTACCCCCCAAAACTTTATATATTGTATCACGTTATTTCTTGAATTATTATTTAATATTTGTATCATGTTATTACCTGATAATATCAGGTAATCTAATACTACGTTTTTACCTTATAGTTTTTTTGTCAAAAATTTAATATATATATTTTTTTAACCTGATGCTATCACGTTGTTACCTGACTAGTTTCACGTTAATACCTTGATAGTATCACGTTAATACTGATAGTATCACGTTTTATATGTATCAGTTATTACCTGATATAGTATCCCGTTATGTTACCTGATAGTATCACGTTATTACCTGATAGTATCACGTTATTACTTGATAGATCCAGTTATTACCTGATAGTATCCGTGATAGTATCCATTATTACTGATAGTATCCCGTTATTACCAGATAGTATCACGTTATACTTGATAGAGTATCCGTTATTACAGATAGTATCACGTTATTACTTGATAGATCCTGATTACTGTGTATCACAGTTATTACAATAGTATCCCGTTATTACAGATAGTATACGTTATTACTTGATATATCTTGTTATTACTCTGATAGTATCACGTTATTGCCTGTAGTATCACGTTATTACCTGATAGTTATCATGAAATTTTGTGATACAACAGAAAAAAAAAGTAAACATTGTCAGTGCTGAGCTTCCGTAGGACTAACATAATATCTTCCAATATTAACCAAAATACATCCAAAAATGATCAAGATAAATACATCAGTATGTATAAAAAAAAAAAAAAATCTCCCTTCTGAATACCTTTGCGACACTACTCTATGCTAATACCATGTTGAGTTCGACTGTTCAGGGCTGCGTTCCCGCCGTGGTTTTGTCCGTGTTACAGGATGAATAATTCCCCTCACCTCGGGACGGCCTGGTTTGGGGGGGAGGCGGGAGACTGACCTTGGCTCCTGCTGGCTTTAGGTCGCCCGCCCGTTGCTGTGGTAATCACTCACTCGGGCCAGATGGCATTTCCGTGGGCGAGCTGCGAAAGGACGGGTCACGGTGTTGTCTGCCAGGCCCAAACAACTCACGGCCAATGAGAGAGGAGAGAGAGAGGAAAAAGGTAGACAGAAAGAGGGAGAGATAGGGGGCAGACTGAAAGAGAGAGAGGGAGAGAAGAGGTGAAGAGAGATAGGAGGCAGAGAGAGAAAGAAAGGTGTGTGAGAGAGAGAGAGGGAGAGATGGAGACAGAACAGGGTGGCAGAGAGATAAAGAGAGAAAGAGAAAGAACGAGAGAAACAGGGAGAAATAGGGGGAGACTGAAAGAGAGAGGGAGAGAGGAGGAGAAAGAGAGAGAGAGGAAGAGGTGAGAGAGATAGGGCAGAGAGAGAGAAAGAGTGAGGGAGAGATGGAGAGAGAACATGGTGGCAGAGAGAGAGAGAGAAGGTAGAAAGAAAGAGAGAGAAACAGGGAGAAGTAAGGGGCAGACTGAAAGAGAGAGAGGGAAAAGATGAGAAAGAGAAAGACAGAAAGAGGTGAAGAGGATAAGGGGCAGAGAGAGAAAGAGGGAAGATGGAGAGAGAACAAGTGGCAGAGAGAAGAGGGAATGAGAAATGTAGAAAAAAGAGAGAAAAATAAGAAGAAATGTGGGAAGACTGAAAGAGAGAGAGGGAGAGAAGAGGAGAAAGAGAGAGACAGGAAGAGGTGAAGAGAGATAGGGCAAGAAAGAGAGAAAGTGTGTGAGGGAGAGAGAGAGGGAGAGTGAGAGAGGAGAGAAAGAGAGAGGGGGGGAGAGGAGGGAGAGGGAGAGAGAGAGAGACGAGAGAAAAAGAGGGGAAGGAGAGAGACACAGAGAGAGAGAGGAGAGAAAGAGAGAGAGGAGGGAGAGAGGAGAGAAAGAGAATTGAGAGAGAGACGGGAAAAGAGAGAGGGGAGAGAAAGAGAGAGACACATGAGAGAGAGAAGAGAAAGAGTGCGAGAGGGAGAGAGACAGGAGAGAGAGAGAAGAGAGAGAGAGAGGAAGAGAGAGCAAAAGAGAGAGGGGGGAGAGAAAGAGAGAGACAGGAGAGAGAGAGGAGAGAAAGAGGAGAGAGAGGGGAGAGAGACAAAGAGCAAAAAAGAGCAAGAGGAGGGAGAGAGCGAGGAGAGGAGAATGTCAGACAACTCACACACATGAGTTTTAACCAACATAAAACTTTTAAGTTAAACTGTCTTTTATTTTTACAGTGAGAGGGAGAAAGCGAGAGACAGAAAAGGAGAGGAGAGAGATGCAAAGACAACGGAAAGAGAGAGAGGAAGGTAAAGAGAATGACAAAGTAGAGAAAGAGAGAAAGAGGGAGAGAGGTGCGGCGGTGAATTAGGCTAATATTGTCAGCCGAAAATTACACACAGTTCATTTATCACACGTTCTCCTTTTACCTTAACGTGCCCTTTAAGACTGCACAGAGGGGAGTTATAAAGATAGCATCAAAGCAGGCAACTTTTCCCAATTGTACTTTTGGGAACTTTGGTTTAGAAAGACGAAGAAGCTTTTAACAACTTGAGTCGACAAAATGTAAAAAACGCCGTCAGTAATTTGTAAATCAAGACAACCTTTCTGCTTTGTGTCCATTAAAGCGTTTGTTTTTTCCGTGAAGCAGGCGAACAACCTCTGCAGCCAGTGACGTCTATCCCAAAGAGTCAATTGAGTGCTCAGAAAAGCCCTGTCCTCACCTACCACCTATCCCCGCCCACTTGTCTGTGTTTAATTGTGATTCATAGTGAAGCATGTGTGGTTCAAAATAGTCACACTTTACAATAATAAAAATTAAACTTAAATCTGCTGCTTGTTACATTGAAATCTTACAATGAAGAGGCGGGCTTATTACTGTTCCGCAGTTTTGCACAGGAAGTAAATTGACCTCTTTCTATTTCTGAGCTGTTATGCATCAGTTTTGTGTTTTGTAGTAGAAAGGCTTCAAAGTCAGAATCAAGACGTTTCTGTTATTGATCGATTTCCGATTCGATTTTGTTTAACCTTTTCAAAAACTAATAAAAATGCCATCCATGAACATAAAGTTTAAACAAAACAACACTTTTTTGATATGTCACATTTATTAGATTTATTTGAAACTATTTTTCAATATTCTGCCTCAAAGTTTGACTTTTGTTCCAAACCACACATTTTTACTGACAAAGGCATGTTCTTTGATCTTTCGATCCACCAATCGTGGCGGCACAGTGGCTGAGTGGATAGCGCTCTTGCCTCACAGCAAGAAGGTCGCCTGGCCTTGCATGTTTCTCCCTGTGTCTGGGTGGGTTTCCTCTGCAAGTTGTGAGTTCCTCTTCCCCACCAACCATTAACATGCATGTTAGGGTAATATCCTCCAGCTACGATAGTCCTGATCACTGCTCCTGAGGAGATGCCCCAAGGCATTGAAGGATGGGTCAAATGCAGAGACAAATTTCCCTACGGGGACAATAAAGGTTGTACCTTAACCTTAACCTGAATTGACAGTTCAGTCCAATTTCGATTTCTTTCGATTAATGACCCAGCTATTCAAGGAGACGCTATAGGTCTCCTTTAAATTTGCCAATGTTGGTATTAAAAATGTTTGCACAGGTCTTAAACTGCTACAGCTTTCTCAATGATATTCTCAATAATAAAACACACACATGTTAAATACAAGGGACGAGGCCAAATGTGGCCCCGACGCTTTATGTATTTATTTTAATCCTATATTACCACCAGTGTTGGGTAAAAAGTATTGAAAAAGTAGTCAACTCATTACTAATTAGGTACTCACTGCCCCAAGAGAGTAACTTAGAGTTATATTACTTTAGGATTACTTTGTGTGTGTTTGAAAAATGGAAGTTAACATTAGTGGTAATTAAGCAACAAATTAGTTGCTTAAATCGTCTCAGTAAAATCAACTTTAATGATTCTGGGCCTGATCCAGCTGCTGATCTGTGACTCTGAACCGTTTTATCTCACACAAGTCACTTTTTCAGATTTTTAACTAAGAGTATTTAGTTAGTAACTGTAATTTATTTAGTACTTTCACAGTAACTACTCAAAAATGTAATCTAATTGCATTATCTAAGTTAAACACATTGATTACCATAAGCATAAATGTGTGTTTTAAGCTATATTATAAGAAGCCTTCTGGAAAAGAAGCAGCTTTGTGAAATACCACAGCTCACAACTTGCAAACATGTCTCAATTTGCATTTTTTGTGGTAGTATTACATTTGCAGAAAAACACTGGTATGTGAGAGCAAAGGTATAGATAGAAATATTGAAATACTCACTTCCTTTTTTGAAAACTAGATACACCATCTTTAACTTATTTCCTCACAAACAATCCTTTAAAACGCCTCGCCAAAGTTCACCCAAACCCACTCATCAAAGCCACATTTTCAAACACTATCCTCCCAAACTCTGAACCTTTCTTTTTTCTTTTCCTCTCGCCGTATTAACTCCAATCCCTCTGTTGTCTTCAGATGTCGCAACTGGGCGAAATAGCGCTTTTTTATTTGTCGCCTTGTTTTCGCGCCGGTCGTCGTGGCGGCGGCTGGGCCCTTTTTTTTTTTTTAAGATGGTGGGCTGAACAAAAGCTTGTGATTGTACTACATTTAGCATGACTCAGTTGCTCGGGTGTCAGCTCTAATCCACACAGCATTGCCAAACAGTGAAATTGCTTTGCTTCAGCTTGTGAGCCTGGCTGCCTTTCCTCTTCTCTGCCAGCCCGAGTCGGTGCCAGTTTCGCGCACCCACACACACACACACACACAGCGCGCACAACACAACACAACACAAGCTCGCGGTGTCAAATTGGCTGTGAAAATTGGTCCGTGTCTCGGCGTTTCATTCATGCTTTCACATATTGTTTGCTGATATTGGTAATGTGGCACGGCTCTGAATAATCGCATTGTGACATGAATAGGCCCGCGTCTGTGCAGCGTTTTCAGCGGCGAGTGATTGTGAACGCTTTTGGAGATGCTTAAACGTGACCTGTGCGGGAGATTTTGTTGACGGGATTTTGTGGCGATGAGCTGTACAGGTGGAGTAGTGTTGTTTTTGCTTGATGTATAAAAACAGGTAGTTCAACTTAAAGAATAAGCTTGTTTGTTGAGACTTTGTTTGGTGGGACAGAGCTTGTTGTTAAGTTGCAGTTTGTGAAGAATACTGACACAAAAGGTGAGAATGACAGGAAGGTTGGTGCTGAATGCTAAAAGGAATTCTTCCGTCTATGTCGTCAGAAAGGGACATTTTCCGATATCATAGTTGTGGCTTTAATTGGATATAGTGAGACTAATGTACTGGCTGGTGTTGATCCAGAACATCTCATAATGTTTGACATTTTATTCAGATTAAATTGTTAAGTTGTAACTGCACTATAAAAAATAGTTGCATAACACAATGACCAATGTTTGATAAGAAAAAAAGCTATTTCAGTTCTAATATTGGTATAGTTTGATATCAGCAGATACTTAAAACCATTGGAGCAGAAAAAGTTGGATCGGTGCATCACTAGTTTTAACGGTATTTTAAAGCAAACTAAGTAACATTTTTACTTGTTAAAGTTCCTTAAGCCTAAGTGATGATGGTTACATACGTATTTTGGGCCTTTGAAGCATGTGTCGGCTCTTTCAGCTGCGTCCCACATCAAGTACAGCAAATGCAACTTGACTGTGTTGCCACCGTGCCGACCCGAATTTCTTCTTGAGAACTCTGGCTCTTTGTTTTTATATTAGCATGTAAATGTCTAACACGTGTTTCCGCTGCCCTATTCCAACCCTAAGTTACGCAAAAATGAAAAATAAATAAATAATGATAATTTCGTTTCAGTTTGGCTAGCTCAATTACACAAGTGAGCAGTAGGGGGAGCACTACGCTGAAGTTGCTTAGTTCTGCTTTAAAGCAGTGTTCCCAAAGCAAAATGTGGGGTTGCACAATGATTTCAAAATGTATTTTAACAATAATGATTTGGCATTTAATCAATTTTGGGGGAAATTGGGGTCACATATTGGCAGGCCATACCAGCTTGCTAAAGCCTGATCCCGTCAGAACTCAGAAGCTAAGCATGTTGCGCCTGGAAAGTACCTGGATGGGAGACCGCTGGAGGAACCTCAGGAGCCACAGTGAGACAAACAGAGGAGAAACTCATTGTTGGCAAGACACTTCACCCACATTGCCTATGGATCTAGTGTGTGTATGAATGGTTGGTGTGGTCGAGGGGCCGATGGCGCAAAATGGCAGCCTTGCTTCTGTCAGTCTGCCCCAGGGCAGCTGTGGCTAATATAGTATCTTACCACCATCGAGTATGGAATGATAATTAATGCAGAATGTGAAGTGTCTTTAGGTGTTTTGAAAAGCGTTGTATAAATCCAATGAATTGTTATTATTATTATGAAACAATACACTATCAAAATAAACACAATTCAAATAACTTTGTAACTTAAAATTTTTATAAACGTATATATTTTTTGCTGTGGGGTCGCGAGTTGGTTCCACAGTTATTTTGTGGGTCCCGGTCTGAAAAATTTGGGAACCCCTGTTTTAAAGGATAATTATGATGCATTATTTCCTTTGTGCTTGACTTAAAGTTAGTTAACTTTGTTTACCACCAAAATGTATCTGATAAATACAGCACTTTGTGAAAAAATGAGTATAATGAATAATAAAGAATGTTAGTTCTCATCAGGAGCCGAAAGCAGCGCTCTGATTGGCTGAGCTTGGGTGGTCCCCTCCAGTTTCACTTTGCTGTTTGTAAAAAAGTTTTTAAGCCATAATGCAACGAAAAATGAATACATGTTGATATTAAGCATGTGTCGAAGGATTTAAGAGAGGAAATTGTCAGAAATAAAACCTAAATAGTGTTTGCAGTGTGAAAATCAGCTACCCCAGCTTTAAGACAACCAGGTTAGTCTAATTTTCTTACTGCACAAAACAAGCAACACTGTACTGTTTTTTGAAATGTAGTCTATTAATATGAATTACCCTCCATCTGCATTAAACATTATTGGTTTATAAACATTCAGACGTCAGCTGAACTCAACCTATCGGAGAAAATAACTCGATTTACGTTCTCGCCTTACATTCTAAAACCTCCTCTTACTTCCTACCATTAACTTTCTGTGTTCAGTCCTTCTAACTAGTGTAGAGACGAGAGAGAGAGAGAGAGAAGAGCGAGAGTGGAACCGACTTGAGGACATAAGCTGTTTAACCTCGGCGTGTAGCTTCAGCGGTATACAGACACTTCAAAGCCACGTCGGCGGAGCTAGAATGACAAATGTGTGTATGAGGAAGAGAGAGCCCGTCAGTAATGTCAGCTTAATCACTTTGACCTTCCCTCAAGTAGATTTCCATACCTATCCAATCATTTAGCTCAGCCTCCATGTTTGCACGCTCCTCTATAATGTATGTGTGCGCGTCTTTGATAAGGCCATGTCTGATGATGTTACTGTCTACGGCAATTTCAGACGAGCAGCCGTGATGATACCAGAGAAAGGTTCGGGGAATCTGGAGACTAAAATAGAGATTAAAGTGCGTGACAAGTCAGATTTATATTATATTTGAGAGGTTTGGTCTGTTTTGTCTCAATTTTGACAAAAAATATAGCATAGAGTGTAAAAAATCCTAAGGCCAGTTAGTCAAAGTAACTTCAATCTTTATGTTGATACAACTTGATAATGTGAGTCAAAGGTTTTCAACTTCGATTTTTAAGTTAGGAGAGAGAGAGAAGTGGAGAAAGGGAAAGAAAGAAAGGGATGAGAGAGAGGAAGAGAGAAGAGCTAGAATAAAAGAGAGAAAGAAGGGGTTGAAGGGAGAGGAGAGAAGAAGGGATGAGAGAAAATGAGAGAGAAAGGGATGAGAGAGAGAACAAGAGAGGAGAGAGAGAGATGGAGAGAAACAAAGGAATGAGAGAGAGAGAAGTGGAGGAAGGGAGAGAGTGAAGGGAGGAGAGAGAGAGGAAGAGAGAGGAGCTAGAGTGAAAAGAGAAGAGAAAGATGGTGTTAAAGAGAGAGGAGAGAAGAAGGGATGAGAGGAGAGAGAAGTGGAGAAAGGGAGAGAGTGAAAGGATGAGAGAGAGAGAGGAAGAGAGTGGAGCTAGAGTAAAAAAGAGAAAGATGGGGTTGAAGAGAGAGTAGAGAAGAAGGGATGAGAGGAGAGAGGACAGAGGGAGAGAGAGAGATGAAGGGATGAGAGAGAGAAAAGAGAGAAAGGGGTGAGAAAAAGGAAGAGAGAGAAGCTAGTAAAAGAGAGAAAGGAGAAGTGAGGGTGAGGAGGAGAAAGGGATGAGAGAGAGAGGACAAGAGAGAAAGAAGAGAGGAAGAGAGAATAACAGACAACTCACAAACATTAGTTTAATCGACATTTAAACTTTGAAGCAGACTTAGATTTTTAAGTTAAACTGTCTTATATTTTTTGCAGTCTAGATCATAGAGCTTTTGGCTTGGCAATTAAGTGAAAGATTGAAATGAAATTATTATTATTAGCACAAAGTTTATTTTGTCAGTAAAACATGTCAGACTTGTTTTCTTTGTTAAACGTCACAGGTAAAACGTCTGTATCTGCACTCATTACTAAACAGAACAGAACAGAATAGAACTGAAGGATTTATTGTTTCGTTTGGAGCGCCGCCACTCGCTAAAACATTTCTTTTTTAGCGAGTGGCGGCGCTGAAAAATTTATTTTGGAGATAAAACTCTTAATTTATTTTCTCAAATTTACAAGAAATGAGGCATATTTTTATGCAAGACCCAAACTGAATCAAAAATAACAAGATTTTGGCCTCATTGTATTAATTTATTAATACAATGACATACAAAAACGTTTGGTGAACAATAGAACATTATTAGACATAGACAGGACATTGCAGATTATATTCCACCTGAATACATTAGACACACAGACAAAATAATTTTATGTCATTTTATTGAAAAAAAAAATCAGGTATTGACCTATTTTGCCCGCCTCTTTTCTAGACATGCACTTCCTGTTTAGCTGCATTTAGCTGTAGATTTCAGTCGATGGTTTATTTTAACTGTCATTATATTTAATTAAAATTGCCCCACAAGACAGACAAACAAACACGTTAGCTACCTTAACAGAGCTAAACAGGAAGTGCATTTCCAAGCCAAGTAGGCGGACAAAATAGGGTCAATAGTCCTTTAACGTTACATAAAAACATTTGATTTTTGAAAATGAATCTTTCTGACTTGAGCGTAATGTTACTAGAGAAAATTAGGCCTACGCCAACAAATTTTTTCAAAAAATGTGAGTTTTATTGGCATGTGTCTGTACAAAAACTATATTACTAAACAAACAGAACCGAAAAAAAACAGAAACATTTATTGTCATAGTCACAAAGTAAAATGTAATTACATTTAGAGTGAGCTTCTGGGCTGCTGCACTTTTTTGAGCGCCGCCACTCGCTAAAAAATGTGAAGTTATTTTATTTGGAGATAAAACTCTTAATGTATTTCCCAAATTGACAAAATATTTTTATACAAGACCAGACTGGATCAAAAATAACACGATTTTGGCCTCATTGTATTAATTTATTAACACCATGAGCTGTGCGATATTGGCAAAAATGGATATTTAGATAATTTTTGTGCATATTCGATCCAACAAAAAAAATCCCAAACATGTCTTTACACAATTTACTTGAGTTTAATTATCAAATATTAATGTATGAACTTTGATTGGTCAAGTAAAATCACACTCCTTTGTCAAAACTTGCACTTTCTCAATGTTTTGACCAAATATTCAGGCTAAATATCATTGCCTGAATATTTGGTCAAATTTTTCATTTTTTCATTCACTCAGAAAAAATGCAGGTGAACAGGTTTTTAAATGTTAAAAAATTGTAATAATTCTATAAATCCTTCTATACCAATTTGGCTGACACCACAGAGTTTTTAATTGACTAATTATGTTGAAGCAAAAAAAAAAATTGGCTTTTCAATGCTATTTTAGTATTTCAAACTGCTCTTTTTGAAGACTTTTATTTTATTTTATTGCACGATATACTCGATATTCAATTTTTACAAATCTTCAACAACATTCACGATATTATCTAAAATTCGATATATCACCAGCTCTAAATGAGGCCAAAATACATTGTATTCATTGTTAATACAATGACTTACAAAACGTAATGGAGTTTGGTGAACAAATAGAAACCTTACTAGACATAGACCGGACATTGCAGACTATATTCCACCTGAATAGATACATTAGAAACATAGATAACATGATTTGAAGTTATTTTATTGCAAATAAATCAGGTATAGTTCCTTTTTGACGTTACATAAAAACATTTGACGTTTGAAAATAAATCTTTCTGACTTGTGCGCAATGGTTTCCTTTTTAAATGACACTTAAACTTGTTACTAGAGAAAATTACGGCAACTAATTTCTTCAAAAATTGTGAGTTTTATCTGCATGTGTCTTTTAAATCTAAAAACATACTGTGGCCCTCCCCCTGCTCCTGACTTAGCCCCACATTTCTCGTCTCAGAGCAGATTCACGCGCCTCCGGGCTGGTGCAATTGCTTTTGTAGGAGTAAATAACAGCTTTAACAAAACTTCAGGGACACATTAGTGCGCTGGAGGAGGGTTGGCTGGTTTTGTGGTGGTTGTGGGGTGCTCCGTTCCTCCCTCTCAGTCAGGAGTGTCCGGTGGGGAGCGCTAATGGCTTTGGGGCTTGGATATAAAGATAAGCACTGTAAAAAAAAAAAAACAAGTGTTATCTACTTGAGTATACTCACCTGAATTAAAAGCTTTGATTTGTGTGTCTGCTATTTTTAAGTAGGGAATTGTTTTGTGATTCGTTGACTGATAATGATATTTTTTTATTGCCTAGACCAGTTCATACGCTGGTTTGGTTGGTTGTTAAAAGATATAACGTATTGTGTAATCATGTATCCATTCATGGCTTGAGCGTTTCTTGTGTTTTGGGTTTGTTTTAACATGAATGACCTGAGCTGTGGCGGCGTAAATGTGGCTCCTCGTCACGTTGTTGTGTCCGTCGATCAGAATCACATCCACACAATGACGTTGTGTCGCTCTTTTAATTCATTTACGGTGATAAGTCTCTCCATCCAAACTTTGTAGCATGTTGTTGCTCACTTTGTACCTTTTAGCGCAACTACGCATGGGCAGGCCAAGCTTTTAAATATTTTAGAACCATTTTTTGTAAGTGTACAGTGATATTATCTATTTATATTGGGACAGTATGTATGAATGTATTTCACAAAGGTTCGCCAATAGAAAGCCCAAAACGCCACACTTATTTATCGCTATTATCAGTGTTGGGAGTAATTTAATATATTCAATTTTTCAGTAACTAAGTAGCCTAGTGTAAGTCATTACTTTTAAAGAAAATACATTTTTGAGACAGCAATATTGTAACACAAATGTATTCCATTTTTCTCCCTGTAACTAGTCTTCTATAATGTATTACAATTTTATACCCAACACTGGCTATTATATACTAACAGTTAGCAACCGGAACTAGGTTAATAGAGCATTTACGACTTAAATAGTGATGATCTCGTTTTACATCATTTTCTTCGTTCTGTAAAAATCTGTAAGGTACAAAGTGCGCTTACGGTACAAAGTGGACAAGACACAGTGCAATGTCCAAACATTTGACCTCCTTCGTCCACACCCACCTCTCGCTACAAGCCGGAAAAAGCTCTTCGTACAGATCGAACGTCCATATTTGGAAACTCTCGACTTTTCACAAAGCTGTAAACTTACCCAAATTACCCAGCCCTAACGCCTAACCTTACCCATCTAAATGTTCAAAATGATATACATTTTCTACGTGCGCAAGGTGGTATAGATGGGCTTCCGGGCTGTACAAGAGGTGGTTCCGGTTTGCAGCAAGAGGTCTGCGGAGGGAGGGCTGCAGCCAGGTGCTTTTAAAATATTTCCCAAACGTCCCGTCACAAACTTTACAGACATTTTTATAGACATGATGGATGATCGCACATATAGAAACTCAGACGACGTTTGTGATTACTACAATTTACTTGAGGTCCCTTAGACTGTGTTCCTTGATCAAAACAACAGGGCGGCACAATTAGAGAAACGCCGATTGTCGCCATTACATTTCAGTTTGTAATTTATGTTAAAAGCGAACTATATATTCTAAGCTTAGTCTAGTTTCTTTGGCTGCTTTACCTTTACCTTAACTGCTTCAAATTTCTACAAAAGAGTTGTGTATCTTCGGATGTTTTAGTCAGAATAAGACAAGAGTTTTGTTGTTTTGATTCAAATTAGAGATTTGCTTATTGCTTCTGTTTTCATTGGATTTTTTACTGTCAAAATGGCCTAAATCAAGACGATTCTCTCCACTTAGGCTCATGGACGTTTCTCTTTTGCAGTGTGTTCTCCTCAGTCCGTATCGAGCTCCTACATCGGCCTTGGCTTTATTTGTTTTGACTGTCCTGACGCCGCCGCGGCAGACCTATATCGAGCACTGGTCCTTTCTTGTTCATTTTAGCAGCTCTGCAATGAATCCCCGCACCCTCTCTTTTTCTCTCTCTCTCTCTCTCTCTTTCCATCGGCC
The DNA here is from genome assembly GCA_038363315.1 of Mugilogobius chulae. Lineage (NCBI taxonomy): Eukaryota > Metazoa > Chordata > Actinopteri > Gobiiformes > Gobiidae > Mugilogobius > Mugilogobius chulae. Next base: position 7,569,272 of record CM076397.1, on the reverse strand, counting down.
AAACCATTATGTCTCAGCTGTCCGTGGCAGTCCTTCACCGCACGTTTTTACATCCCTCTTCTGTCTGGATTGTGCCGGAAAACTTGAAGGCCAGGACGATCACACAATGGAGGGAAAAAAAGCACAGCGTTTGTAAAGGGAGGTTCTTTACAACTGCGATGTAAAAAACAAAAAAACGTTTGAATGAATTTGTAGGTTGACTTTTTCTGTGCAATGATTTGAACTGATTGTAGGGTTGGGCGATCAAAGAAAAATGTGATCATGATTTTGTTCTCATATTGATCGATCTTGATTTTCAGTTCGATTTTGTTAAGCCTTTCCAGCAACAAAGGAAAAATGACATTCATGAACATAAACAAAACAAAAACTTCTAATACTGTATGTCCCATTCATTGTTTTATTTTTTATTTTTTTTGCCCCAAACTACACAAAAGATTGGTTTTCGATCTTTGATTCAGAAACCCAAGTAATAGACGATTCGGTTTGATTCGATCTTGATTTCTCGATGAGTTAAAGGTGCTGTCCGGTCTTCATCAAATGCCATTATTGTTTTAACCTGTTGTTCCACAGTATGGCATTAAGCCTTTTCAGACTTTGATGCCACAGTCAAAGTTACAAGTCAGATCTGTGGTGAGGCGATTTAGCTTGGGCGCTAAAAGTTCAAACATTGTTTCACTTTCATGAATTCACATTTTCACTGAAGCAAACTCAGACATTAAATTAGTAGACGCACAATCAGCAAACCCACGAGCAAAATGGACTGATTTGTGTCTTATGAAGCTTTAGTAAACAACATTGGCAATTCTTTTTCTTTCGATTTCTTTCTTTTGACTTTTGATTCGATCGCTGCATACATCGATCGAATCGAAAATCCAGAATCGATCAGTTTTGCTCCTGCTGCCACTGACTTACAAACAGAAACTCTGTGGCTGTAAAATACACACAATATACAACAATAGCCACGATGAATGAAGAAACAAAGCATGAACTTGTGCCAGACCTGACTGAATGTGCATCTGAGCACTACAACAGTGGCTTTGTTTTAAAATGTCATGTATTATGGTTTATTTTGTGTATTAAGTTAAAAAAAGTGAATATATATAAACTAAAAAAATCAAAACCGTGTCTGCATTATCAAAAACTTAATTGTGGCTTAAGTAAATTCATCCCTATTCATGCTTTAATATATTTCCCAAACTGATATTCAGATGCAGGAAATGCTACACAAACTCCATCACTTGTCATTGTGACTCAGACGCTCCTCCACAGAGAAGTGAAGCTACACGTATGTTTTATTGGTATGTTTATGTCATTTTTCTGCCGTTCTCACTAGTGACATGTAAAACAGGATGATTAGTGTCATTAGAGTCTTAAACGATGCACTAGATCAGAAATCTTCGCTAGCCGATAGCAGTTTTATACGCAAGTCTTACCTATAAGAAAACACTCAAAGGTTTGTAAGCTCAACAGTAGCGAGGCTCTACGCTAACGGCTATAGGAAAACAAACACAATGTTCTTCACAACATACTGGACTATAGTTCAGATGCAAAGTGTCAGAGTCAAACTGTGCTTCTACTAAATTCTATGAGCGAATTGATTGAAAAGAAACAAGAAAGTGCAGAAAATGAGAATGGAAAGAGGCTGGAGTAGAAGTCCCTACTTGTGTCTCTTCATGAGAAGTGAGCCTCGGTGCAGTTCGTTGGTGCGCACCAAATCAGACTAGTCCACTTTCACACCAGCCCGAATGAACCGAATGTGTAGATGTTTCCAACTCAAGAAAATCCAGTATAGCACCTAAAACCCTGTGGTCAGTCAGCCTGGTAAGATGCAAGATCATTCGAACTTTTCCAATTGTGTCATGTAAATTTGAATATCTTTACTTCAAATGAGGATCTGATCTACTTTCAATACTAGTTTTATTGAATTAAATTAGTATTTGATTTGGAATACTTTTGACAACCAAGCTTGTGCTTTTGTCTTGCGAGATCTTGTCCCATGGAGACAGTTTTTCAGAACGTCAATGACAATGAACGTGAACTGCTGAGAGTGTTTTCATGGTTGTTGTGTGCGTCTGTTCTCGTTGGCTGGTTGCTGTGAAGTGAAGGCTGCACTTGTGAGATGGATGCTTCACTAACCCTGCACACAGACTGTCTGTGGGATCTCACCGCTCTCATTACGTGCCACTGCTACTGTGTTTTACCGGACACCCATTTGTCCTCATTTAAGCGGGACGAGGGGTAGGCCAGGGCAGGACCACCTATCTGCGCTCCGCAGAGGATTAAAACACCATTTGTTATGACTAAGCAGATGTACTTGTATTCATCAAAATGAAGAGAAGCCAGAAACCAAACGTGTCCTGGTTTCATTTGTTTTTTGCGTAATAACATCTTACAGTCTTAAAAGACTTTTTGTTCCATCTTTAAAACATGTTCTTGAGTTTCCTCACTGTGGAATCCTACTGTCCAGAACCAATGTGTTTACCACAGCAATGGATTTAGAGCTCCATCTACTGGGTGCAAAGAAAATTACACAAGGTAAACAAACAAATAAATCTAGCCTGATATGCAAACGTTGCAGATGGCTTAAAACGAGTTTAGAGGTTTAGAAGGAGTCTACCTATGACATCACAGAGAAAATGTTTTCTGAGGCTCAGAGGAAGAATAATAATATCTCACGGATAGAACTCAGAAGCAGTGTTTTTGATGAGAAAGCAAGGTTACATAATGGTCATAACAATGTTGAAAGAGGAATAAAAACTTAAAGTCAATTTAGCCTAATATGTACCCTTTTTTATTTTTAGCATAAAAAAAAAAAAAAAAAAATCCTCTCAGACCTTTACATACTGTCTCCGTCTGATAGTAAGCATGTTACAGTTTTACAAACTTAAAAATGGGCTATGTAATCACTTGCTGACTCTTTGGGATGAGAGCGGATTGGCAATACAGAAGATTGTAAATCTGCTTCACTTTTGTGCTCTAAAACAATTGATCAAAAAAGCCTGATCCTGTCAAATCGCAGAGACTAAGCAAGTAAGGCCTGGTTAGTACTTGGATTGGAGACCAACAGTGGGAAAAGAGTGGATTGTTGTTGTGTCCTTGGGCAAGACACTTAACCCACATTGCTTTGGTCTGTTACACTGGGCGAATGGATCCTTGATTGTGAAGTGTTTTGAGTGCCTTGTAAGGTGGAAAGGCACCATATAAATAGAGACCATGTTACCATGTTAGAAAGGTTAAAATACTTTGTTTTCTTTCAGTTTGAAGTGTATGACATTACAGCCCATGCCAACACTTGTGCTCAATTATCAGATCAGAATAAATGTTTAATTCAAATCCCTTTGCCGTCTAATCTAGTGATGAATCTAGTAAGTAACGATTTAACTGAATAACACATTTAATGCATAAGCTTAGAACCAGTGTGAGTATTTGTGCCTCCTTCTCCTCTGTGCCTTCTATCTTGCTTTTGTTGTGGCCTGAAAAGCCCAGTGATGTCATGCCTTCATTGTCACCTGTTCATTTGCTTTGGTAGCGGAGGGCATTGGGCTATCGATCAGGATTTGCAACTGTGTTAGCAGCTCTGCCTGCGTCTAATATAGGCCTTGAGGCTATCCTCGCCGTCTCACGAGTGCTTCCCGGCCCTTGTAATCTTAATTAAATATGCAACTTTTGATCGCCACAGGGTCACTGCGCATGCATTTCAATGTGCGCTCTCCCCCCGGGTCTGCACAGATGTTTGTTTAGACGTTTGCAATCTTAAAGGAGAACTATAATGTAAAGAGCTTTTAGGAGATTTTTATCCATCTGATAGTTGTTTTCTTTCTTATTTAATCACTGACATCGATTCAGTTTTCCATTTTGCAGCTACATTTTTGATTTTCTTCCATTAAGTTAGTATATCTTAAAATGTATATGACAGGTTCGACTACATCTTTAAGATTTCATTGAACATTTAGTTTGTTTTTGCCCATGTGTTGTTTTGGTAAGTTCATTATCGTCTTGTGTCCAGTAAATATGACGTATGTGGAGGGAATCCACAAACTTTACCTACACAACCCAACACGGTCTCACAACAAAAGCATACATTTACCACAACATAAAAACAGTGTATTATAAGCATGATTTCAGGCCTTTTTTGCGTACTTATAATACGATATGAAAAAGCGTAACAATGACATTGCTTTGCACTTATTTAACATTTTAATTATCTTAGGAATGATACTTGTTGGATTCGGGATCGTTGAGATACCATTGTACTGTGAATAAGGATGTCAAGATAGTCTAGGGCTGCAACTAACGTTTATTTTGGTAATCGATTAGTTGGGCAATTATTCTTTCGTGTAATTGATTAGTTGCTTAGAGTGCAGTGACATGAATACAAGATTTAGGGTAGTTTACTACATTTTCTTGTAATTTCCGTTAAATCTGACGCTTTTCCACAGCTCAAGCATGTTTGGAACCTGGAAAACACCGGTTAACCATTATCTGATTTCTAAATTAGTTGACGATTGCTTCAATAAGCGATAGTTGCGATTAATTGATTAACTTGTTGCAGCTCTAAGATAATCAATATATTTGAGAAAAAAAAAGGTTTATAGCAGGGGTGGGAATTACTTTTACTTAAGGCCATATTTAAACCAAGAATAGTGGTGGAGGGCCAGACTGCCAACTTGGTATAAAGAATTCTCATTATTGCAAATCCAGAACAAATTAAAGGTTTGCTCTACCGTAACAAACATAACTATTCAAGATAAAGCTGAAAGTTCTCTGAAAATACAGTAGAAGCCTAATAACATTATGATTATGAACATTATGAAAAATTATACGAAAAAGTAGTTTTAGCAGATTAAAATAGTAAATTACAGTAAACTTGATGAGTCAAATATTTGCATAAATAGATGTTCCATGATCCAAATTACAGTTTTAATCTTAGTATTGAATATAGGATTTTATGGCTTTGACTTATTCTAATAACATTGTGAATTTAATCTTGAGATGTTACAAGTTTATTGTTGTAGCCCAAGTTTTTGTCTCATCATGCATTTCTGTTTTCTCAGAATCATGCCAGGGCCCTGATTGAAACAGGTTGCGGGCCGCATTTGGACCCCGGGCCACAGTTTGCCAAGGTTTGGTTTATAGTAATAGTTTAAAAAGCATGGATGCAAGATGGATGTGTTTGACCTGCGTGTTTCTTCTGTGTTTCATTAAAATCAAAACTAAAGAGATGTTCATTGGATTTCAGCAAATTTAGCTCAACGTTTGCGATTTCAAACATCCAAACAAAATACAACACGATAATCCTGGAGTATCATTATAACAAGTACAGCTCACAGAAGCACAATAGTTCTTCTTTAAAGAACAAAGAACAGAAAAGATCCCGTTTCCCTTGTTAGCCTCCTGCTGCATTCCCCTATATCGTTTTTTTTCCCCTCCAAGATGAATTTTATGATATTCCCCCCTCTCTCTCTTTCTCTCTCACACTCTCTCTCTCCTGCGCGCTCTTTTCCCCAGACAGGTTCCACAGTGTTTTAGAGGGGATGGATTTAATTGCTCTGTGGGGATTGGTTGGCTGTGCTGGGCTCGGCTGTTTAATTAGTGTACCCTGCCGGGATTGGTTTAATGCTTCATGATCTTGAAATTGTCTGATTGTTCAGCCCTCTGGGGACTTTCCCTGCCTACGTAGGCCAGCAGGTTTAGCTAAACATTGCTCGGGCTGCTGCTGCATGCGAGGGGGGAGAGCAGTTTGCCTCGGGAAGCGGTGGTTTTTGGATCGAGGGGGGAAAAGGGGCATTAGTGTGGAGTAAAAGCTCAAAGAAGACTTGAAGTGGACAGTCCTGAGTAGTGTTGTCACGATACTAAAACTTAAAACTCTATTTCGATGCTAAATCCAATGTGAAGATGAGTTCAAAATGCCTTTCTTCAGTCAAAGCTTTACGTAATACCAGTGTTGTTCCGATACCATTTTTTAACCATCCGATAATGATACTTTCCTTCAGGGTAGGAAAGTATCATTATGTAACTAATGTAATTAATGTAATGTTTCGGTACCAAACATTACATAATGTAATGTAACATTACATTATAATGGCTAAAAAAGTAAATTATAGGTAAGCTTTTAACTCAAATTTAGATCAATAATCAGTTTTAATAATAGCTTCTGCAAAGTCTCAAAAAAAACAAAATAAATACTTAAAAAGAGCTACACATATAAAATAGTCTACTGTTACTTCATTATAAAGATGTGTTTATTGTAACTTTTATATATTTGATTTTTAAACCTATTTTAAAGTCAAATGTATTTTTCATTAAACATAATGTTTAGTTCTTTTAGTGCTTTTCCACCTCGTGTGTCATAAACAGTGAGGCCTGTAAAAAGACGCTCATCCTCGTGAAATGTATAAACAAAATTCAGAGTTAGCATGTTAGCCTGTTAGCGCCGCTAGCTAGCGCTGGTGTTGGAACATTTTTAGAGTTAGTTTAACCACAGTCCTCACTATAAAGGCGAAATAAAACATCACAGAGATAAAACTGGTGTTTGTCTGTATATATGGAGTATTGTTATGGTTGAACTTTGAAGAGTCTCCTCAGAGCCTTTTCTAGCTGCTCTGACTGTTAGCTGTAGCATTAGCCACGAGCAGAGAACAGCTGCTGCGGCTGCATCTACGGCTCCTCATTCAGGACAATACAGGGCGGTATCGGATCAGAGGCTTGGTATGAGTACTCGTCAATACCGATACCTGAAAATCTGAGATATTGGACGTTTTACATAATACTGGCATGTTCAACACAAAATGGGCTGCATAATTGATTATTTTCAAATAAAGCTTTATCGTTAGCATTTAGATACAAACACATCATTCTATAAACACACTTTGGTCCTTTGGTGAAGTTTTCCCCTGATTTGTTAAATGTTTAACGTGTTGTCATAAACCCATCACAACTCACTGTAGGCAGTGAGAACCCCATAGAAAACAGAAAATGAAAATGCCGGTAAGATGTTAGCATTTTGGAAAATAAACAAGCCCACTTGATGTTCTGTGCACACAGTCAATTAATCGAAACATCACAAATGCAATTTCAAAGGACTACAATCGCAAAGGCTGATTTATCCTTAAAATGTCCCAAACCCAAACATTGGAAAAAAACATTTGTTCTTATTTGCTGGTTTAATTCTGTTAGTACTGGCTTAGACCTGGTTTAGACATTAGATTCTGACTTGGTCTTTGTTCAAAACTGGTTATCTGTATTTAGGCATGTCCTAGCTTAGTTCTGCTTCAGCACTGTGCTGGTTGTTTTGTGGTGTAATGTAGGCAACATTTTGTCGGAAAAGCGGAAAATCACCTCGGTTCCAAAAGTAAATTCCCCATTGTAAAGTGCCATAGGCACATCTAACTTAAAATTCGGCAAAGGGTCTTAATAACTTTGTAGTTTATAAAGCCGCAGAAACGGATTTTAAACAAAAACGTAGGTCTTATACTCCTGACTCACCACAGAGCTGATTAGTCCGGAGAACGTTCTCAAACTTTTAATAGAAACTCAAATAGGTATAGACATTCCATTATAGATTTGTTATTTATTAGTATTTGAGTTTTGAGTCTTTTGAACATCTCTCCTGGGCCCAAAAACATCACACAAATGTTTATCTATGCATTAATTCAGCCCTGCGCAATGTAATATGGAAATGACGGCCATTGACTATTAATGCAGCGCTAATATTTACACAGAGATACAGTGTTTCTTTATGATAAGTGACGGACTAAATACTCGTCTGTGCTGGTGGTGCGACTGGGGCTTTTCCATTCGCTCTGAACAGGAGAGCTGTTTGTTTGAAGCAGAGGTTCAGGTTGGGTCACATGAACAGGTTTTTTATCAAGGACAGACCAATGTTGTCAACTTGTAAAAATCAATGAGTTACGTCGCAAGTCCAACCCACCTCTGCTCTCTACACAAAGAAAATATACCATCACGATATAATGAAATATGCAACACAAAGACCTGATTGAATCTCCTGAAGGCACCGAGGGGTAGTGTGTGGTACTTTTCCGAAAAACATTTTTGTTAGTTTCCTCAAAAAAACAAAACAGAACTTTTATATATTTAGAAGAAAAAATGCAGATGTAACTCTTATTCAGTCAAATCAGCCATTTTAAGAAAATGTGATATAGAACTCAGCCTGAACCTTTTAAAAGTGCACTGTGCGGCTTTATAGACAAAAAAAGGTGTCAAAAATAGACTTGAATAAAAGCATGTTTTTTTTATTTTTTATTTTTATTACACTTAATTAAAGATCATCAGAGGCCCAAACTACAAGGTTTCAGTTTCACAAAACCCAAGTCTTGTTTGTGCTTCAAAAGTTCAGAAACAAAAAGATTTAGTCAGGTGTTTTAGTAAAAATACGTTGGTGCCTTGTGAAGTTAAAAAGAAAAAAAGAAAAGAAAAAAAAAAATGAGATAAATGTTTTAATATGCTATGGTCGTGCACTAACACATAAGCAAGGTATATTTTCTCTGGATCGCTTAAAAACAATTGTTAAAGTATTTAAATAATCGTTTGCTGGGATAGACAGCGGTTAGCTGTTACATTAGCCACAAACAAACATCAAATGTATTGATTACACACAGGACCTATACACATGCTGTACTTAATTGTTTGAAAGCTTAGGACCTGTAGAATTCAGGCGCTCGGTTTATAACGGTTAGTTAATCTAAATGAGATTAGCATACCTTCTTATTTATCCCTTTTAGCTACACTCTTTTACACAGTTTGTGTCTATTTTGTCATCAGTTGCCGGCAAAACGCATCAAATACATGGGTGTTAAATCACACAAATAGTGCTGGTGTAATAAATAGTGTTTCAGATGCACCATAAAAGACTTAAACAAGGGGAAGAAGGTAGCTAACAATGTAGCTGCGCTATCTTGAAGGCTAATCTCAAATAGATACACTGACTGTTAAAATAACTGAATTCCTAAACTTTCAAACAAGGTACATAATGTGTATATGTCCTGTGTGTGATCATTACATTTGATGTTTGTTTGTGGCTAATGTAACTTATTCTTAGGCTATTTTGCAGCAAGTCTTCTCAGCAGGTTACATCAATGAAATGAACGGGGGAGGAGCTGACCGGAAGTTCGCTTCCGAGTGTTGTGTGGAACGGTAGAAAAAGTGGGCGGGCAAAATAAAATGGATAGGCACCAAGAGATTATTAACAAACCTGTGACAACAAAACACTCTCTGGCCCTTGAAAGCTGTGAAAAGTGCTTTTAATCTCATTGAGTGGAATAATGAACACATTCAGAATGCATATGTGAGCTGAAACATGAATTTCCTTGTCATAGCTGTTGCGTGTCTCATTTAAATAAAGTTATTCTAAAAGTTGTTCCATACATATGAAGTGTGGCTGGTGTTGGTTGAAGCGTCTGATGCTCTGAGTTATGTCTGTGGTCACCTTGACGGAGGAGAACGGAGGAAATTACATTTGTGTAAACGGGCGCCTGATGTGTCCCCTGCAGACTTGACGGGACGCCCTTGATTCGGTTCAATCGTGGGTGCCGCTGACCTCCGCCGTAAATGTGCCCGGATCAGACGTGGAGGAGGCGCGGCCCGGGGAAGATAGCAGGCACTGAAGGCTAAACTCATTCCACTTCATCAGACTTATCGAGCCCAAAACCCAACACTGAAGTCAGTAAATCTTCAGAGGATGATAATCAGAATGCTCCTGTGCATTTGCCCTGCACTTTATAATGTGTTTGTCCTCAGGTTGAAGGATGGGAGGGCTATAGACAGACTGTCACTGCTTTTACTCTGGGAAGCTTCTCTGTTGGCTAGCTGCTATTACCGACCACACAGATTATACATTTTTCTCATTTTGGTTTAGTTTTGGTGTGATGTTGTGGTAAAAAATGTACAATTAAAGGTTGAAAATGACAGGAATCTGAGTTCTACAGAATCAGTAATCACAGTCGGTCTGCTACGGGGGGAAGTCATAGGCAAAGTTCTATGGAAAACTTTTTATCTCTTTACGACGTTTTCTGGTGAATATAGTGTATTTTTAGCACAACTAATTCAAGTCGAGTCCGAATGAAGTGTAAATAGAGGTTGTTGTGGAGTTGTTACAGAAAGTAAAATACGTAGAACGTTCTGTATGTGAAAATACCCCCGACAGCGCTAGCATGATGTTAGCATTGTTAGACAACCAGAATGCAGAAAGAGCGGCAGCCCATTGACACAAGCTGTAGCAGGTACAGTAACCTATGTGAAAACAAAACTTATGCTGCTAATTCAACATTTGTGAATGAAATTCAAAGCTACAACTCTTAAAAGTTCTATTCAGGTGAGTGAAAAAACAGCTAGAAAAACATTGTTTAAAGCTTCAGGAGCCAGACGTCTGTCAGACCTGATCCAAACAGTTGCTCTCGTCCCATTTTGTTGTTTTAATCAAAGAAGTTTCCCAAGCCCAGCCCCAACTAGATGGACAGCGTCTCTTTCTTCACAAAGACAAAATGATTGTTGTTGGAGCATCTCTTTCTGCTGGTGACATGCACAGAAAGTGATGTTGGCCGATAATCCTTCTATATTTACACATTTGGACAGTTGGATCAATTTATGCATCGTCATGTCTTTGTATTTGACATCATACAGTATATTTCCTTGAGTCCACATTTGCTGTTGTAGTTGTTGAGTGGTGAGTGATAAAGCTGTTGTTCTGATGGACTGCATGTTATGCTTCCCCACTGAGGTTCGTTAGTGGGCTGTCATTCCCCAATCAGAGTCAGTGCTCATTTGAGTCAGAAGTTGAAAGTGCATAAACCTTAGTGTTACTACGAGGACAGACAACATAAATATGCTATATATATATATATATATATATATATTTTTTTTTTACTTTTTAAAGTTAAATATAAGCTTAAAGTTCTGCAAGTTTACTAATGTACTACTAAAAAGTAAAACATTTTGTTCTGTTTACATTTTGTTAGATTGTAAATCAGGCTCTGCACTAACTCTTTCCCTGCTAATGACGAAAATATCTGTCATAGACTTTTTATGCAAATCAGCTACTTCTGGAGGCTAACTTTCTTTTCAAACAGGCAAAATATCTTGGACTAAAAACATAGTTGAGTAGGTTTAGAGCAGATATTTGATCTTTAAAATTAAGAAAAGACAAACTAGGACTCTGAGGAGAACGGCACATGACCCGAGTCTAGAAACTTTCTCTTCTGTGAGCGATCCAAAAGTGTCAGAGGAAGTCAAACTGGATTTCTTTATGTTTCAAGGATTAAATATAATCATGCTCCTTGAAAGAGGATGAATCTATAGAATCTGCATAAGAAAGTAGAAAAGTGCTGCTGGCTTCTCGTCTGTAACACAGCTTTTGTTGGTTTAAAGATGAAAAAGACACTCGTCCTGATTGTTTTAATCATGTAAACATTATATTTTTTATCCTGAAGACATTATTTCATGTAGTGACTCATATTCTTTCACCAAAAAGTAGAACAGACAAAAACAAAACTGACATTATCTCAAAAGTTACTCTTCAAATCTAATAAAAACAAGGAATTTCAAATGCCTAAAGAAACAGGGCTGGCACTGAAAGAGTTCATTTAAATTTGATGTTATATTTTTGCTTTTCTACTTTCCACTAATCAAATGAGAAACCAGCGTGTGAAGTCTCTTGAAAACTGTCTCATTTGGATCCGAGGAGCTGAGTGGATGGGCCTTCAGTCGGACCTGTGAGTATTTGGGATGTTCTTTTGTGCCTTCGGGGTGCAGAGCGTCCCGTCCCATCACTCTCTCACACACTCTCTCTCTCTGGGGGAGATGCCCTGATTACTGAGTGATGCGCCGGGTCTAGGGCCTCTCCAGATGTTGGGTTTGTTTTTGCGGTGATGATAAGGGCCTGCGAGCAATCAGAGAGGGGGGGCCGCGTTGTAGACAATCTTTAAATCTCTCCATTATGAATGTTGTCGGGAGATGTCAGTGCATTTTATCTGTTTGTGATAAATGTTGCTTAGCTTGCTTTCCTTTTTCGCTAAGCCCCAATAAAACAGGGACTAGTCCTGGAGTATGACTTCAGTATGGGCCAATGAGCGGATTTGGAGATATTCAGCGCACTGTTGTTTTAACCTTCAGGTCAATGGTAGAGTCAACAACGCTGCTCTTTTATAAATGGCCCGGAGGCAGCGGCTGGGTTTGGAAAGACCTGTCTAGACCCTCGGTGACTGCACAATAGTGGACCAGATAAGTCCAGACTGTGCAAATGTTTTTCTGTCATTGTTGATCTTTTTTAAATCAGAACGAAAGAAAAGGAAAAAATGGCTTGACTTAGAGGAAAAGCTCTACTCAAATGACCAATGTTGTTATGAAATTTACACATTTTTCAAGCACATGCTCAAGGAGATTTTAACAATTTAAGCACTTTTGCATATGAATATACAAACAAAGGTTTGCTGAGAAATAGAATAATTGATCAAATTATTTATTTTGTGAGAACAGGTTGTGCCTGTTGCTGTCGACTATTTGCTTCTATGTTTGTAAATTCAGCTGATTACCTAAGTACTCTAGCATCTGTCAGATCATTAACATATTTACAGATTTATTGCACGTTAAAGTTGGGTTTTTTCTCTCGTGGGACAATTTTGGAGGTCGTGTGGCGTGCACCGTGTAGTGTACACAACAAGAAGAGATAAACACCTCACGACCAGCTTCTGATCAACAATCCTTGGATCGCAAGAAAATTAAATCCTGGTGGCTCCTCGTGGGAAAAATCACACTGTAGACGCAGAGCCACGATCTCTCATGCTGCGTTCACACCGGACAGCATTTACGCGCCTAAATTCGCGTATAAATAAAGCGTATTTTGACGAGAATATATTCAAAGCTGACGCCCCAACAGGCACTTAAAACGCCCCAATGCCCGTTGAGGCGTTGGGGGGCAAAAACACAATTTTAACGCCCCAACGCGCTTCTTCGAGATCCCGCTTGTTTGCAAAAGGCTTTGTTTTGCTCGTAGACAGATCACGTTGAGAGAGGGAGGGAGAGAGAGGCTTGTTTGCATTTATAAAACGTACCTTATTCAATCGCATAACTTTCTCCTTCTCCAGGCAATGTTCTTTTGCTGTCTCTGTCCTGCTCGGCTCCTCCAGTGTCACGTTGTACAGCAGTGGTTTAAACACGGCAATGAGCAAACGAGCGACCTTTCGTTAAAAAAGTGATTAAAAGACTTCAGTAAACAGTCGTCCTTTCCCCTTGATGTGAGAGGAGAACAGCAGCATGTCACAGGAGTGTAGTCTCTGATTGGCTGACGCCGACTTCCAACGCGTCTGAAGATGGATTTTCCAAGTCTTTCCAAGTCAAACATGCAGCAATCATTGTAAATAAAACTTTAAGTAAATGAATAATGAGAGAGGGCAGTTAGAACAAGGTTAAAAACTCAGAAAATTGTTGTTTACTTTGTTCATGTTTTCCTTTATTATGTCCATGGCAGGAGTTTAGAAGATAGTTTTGTCCAGTGGGACGCAAATGTCAAAAATGCTTTATTAGTTTCGGGTCAGTATTTGTTAACCGTCAGGACAGTCCCAAAGCCCATGATAATGATGGACCACTTGGTTTCAAAATGATTCTTGACACTGTCTTATCACTTCTGGATTTATCCTCCGGTCTCCCCTCCCCCTCGCCCGGCTGCGTTTTTGGGGTTGAGTCCAGCGTCTAGACCGGAGCATCATTAACCTGCGATGACCTGCAGTCTCCGGGGTATTCACTCTCTCGTCCCCCTCCAGCAGCACGTTAGCCAAACATTAGCTCCTCCTCTGGGACAGAGAACTCCTCCGCACGCCCCATCGCCACCTCTGGACTCCTGCACTGCAAAAAGACACATCTATTCACCATAAGATCGAATTTGAGATAAGATCATGATTGTTGTTTTGAAGATATGTCTTCAAACTTTTGAACACAATCTTGTTTAGCTGCAGTTTTTCTTTAAACATTTTTTAATTTGTGCTGGTACAGAACGTATTTTATGTCATATCAAGGAGAATCAAGGACAGCATTTTACAGGATGAATGCACATGTTTTGAACTCTTTCAGTGCGAGCCCTATTCTGGCTTTGACCCTCCTTCTCTACCAGGCCTTTTTGCTAATTTTAAGCAATATTCACAGCTAAACAAAAAACTCGCTCCCTTTTGCGATTTGTAGAGACAACATAGGTTTACAAGCAGAGACATAGCAGGCTGCCTGGGCAGACATTACGCGTTCACCCAGATACCAGGACTTTGAAAGGGCATCCGACACAAATTCCTTTTAACTGGGAAAAACTTATAAGACAAATGGGGGTGTCTTGGAAGGGGCTGAGACATCCAGGCGTGTAAAAACATCTCACTGAGTGAGCCTCTGGGCCATGGACAGTACACATTCAGACTCTGAAAGTACCACAGCAGCATCCATACCAGCTTGCCAAAGCCTGATCCCGTCAGATCTCAGAAGCTATGCAGGGTTGGGCCTGGGCAGTACTTGGAAGGGAGACCACGGAAGAACCTCAGCTGCCACAGTGGGACGAACAGAGGAAAAACTCGTTGTTGTGTCCTTAGGCAAGACACTTTACCCACATTGCCTGGTGTGGATCTGGTGTGAGTGTGAATGGTTGGTGGAGGTCGGAGGGGCCGATGGTGCAAAATGGCAGCCTTGCTTCTGTCAGTCTGCCCCAGGGCAGCTGTAGTTACAATAGTAGCTTACAACCATCGAGTATGGAATGAATGAATAATGCAGAATGTGAAGCGTCTTTGGGTGTCACATAAGTTATTAAAGTGATAAAAGTTAAAATGTATGTAATGCATTGCATAAGCGCTTACATTCTCTCAACTGCAGGTGGCGTTATCTCGAGAAAAAATAAAAACGCAGAGAAGAAGAACGATGTAGATATGGTTCAGATCTGCAGGGGTCTCTGTCTCCAGCTTTATACTACTGGTAACTGCAGCTAAAAATAAATGTTATTTGATATTAACCATGTGCTAAAGGATTGTGAGCGCTCAGAATCAGTCGGATAGATTGTTTTGCAGTGTTAAAATCAGGTACCACAGCTTTAATAAACTGCAGTACAAAACAGACAAGTAAAGTAGCTTGTAACATAACCCACTCCACAAATGCTTTTTAATAGTCCAGTGGAGATTTTCTGAACTTCTTTTTTTTGCAGTGTATTTTCCCAGACCTTTTAATAGTCCGAGTGTCCAGCGCCGCTTTATCAGACTCCTGAATAATTCAAAGCGTCTGGGTCGCGTCTCTTCGTCCCGGGACAGCGGCGTGTGAATGCTGCTGCTTCTGCTGAGGGTGCAAGGGTTAATAACAGGTCTTTCCCATCACCCCCACCTTCCCCCCCAAAACAGCCCCACCCTGCACGCGAGAAGCCTATTCAGTTGATTAGATTTTTCAAAATGGATCAATTTTTAATCAGCAGAGCATCTGACTCCGGTCAATAGCTCTGTCGCGGGGAAGACAGTTGCCGGACAGCCGTCTTTATTTACAGGAATGGTTTGTTTTTTACTGTATGCAGATGGAGAGGCAGGAAAGGGCTGGCTCAGGTCACTGCTGTGTGCTGCACCACTGCGGGGCCAAAACAACATTTGTCTGTCTGTCTGTAAGCAGCAGTCACCAGGTAGAGCTTTAGAGAATACTGTGAATGTTGTTTTGAAGATATGACAACAGTGAGGTCATGATCTCGTGACTGCGGATCATTGAGACATTGTTTTGGAAAAGTTGTCGCCGCTTTTTTTGTCGACTAATCGAACAATTTGCCTTAAGTTGATTATGAATGTCTTTAGCGAAACTACAGCCCTATTTGTCTGATCATTCATCTTCAGTTCATTTGTTTAAAGACATGCCTAAACATTTTCTTGTTGAACCTATTGTCTGAATATCGTCAATGTTGCCCAGCCCTACCAACACTTAAGGTGCTAGTATCACTCAACAATCATGGGACGGATTATTGATGCAAAATCAACATCTTCTATAGGTATCAGTTTATAATACACAATCTGATAATGATCAAGAAAAATAGTAAATGTTCTATTTATAAAGCACTTTTCTACCTTTCCAGGCACTCAAAGTGCTTTACAATCTAGAATCCACTCACCCAGTGTAACAGACACTGAGGCAATGCAGGTTAATTGTAACAAAGACAATCCTCTTTGGTCGTCCCACTGTGACACCTGATGTTTCAGAAGTCTCCCATCCAATTACTAACCAGGCCCTAACTGGCTTAGCTTCTGAGATCTGACGGGATCAGGCTTTGACAAACAGGTATGACTACTGAAGCTAAAGCGAGAATATTGGTGTGGGTTTTTAAGAAAAGACTGACATCAGAAATGAAGGAGGGTTTTCTCAGATAACGTATCATTATTATTTTGAATATTGAATTATTAGCTGATTTCTTTCCCAGTTTTTTATCAGAACATCAAATTAGTCCAACTCATGCATGTATTATGCTAACTTTTGGTTCTGCAGCGGAAAAAACCCTCTACAAGCAAGAAAGAGCACAATGCAAACATAAACTTCTGGTGTTCATCAGAAACAGCATCTGCAATTTTAAGAATGGTTAGATCTTGTGGCAATTCTTACCTATTTCACTTTCATTTTAGTTTTAGTTCTGTGGGAAACGACTTTTTACGCTTTACCTCCCGCTGTGATTGGTCAGAGGTGACCAGGCCTGAGCTTTCGACTTCGTTTGACTCAAACTCGTCACACAAAGAATCATGGGAGAAACAGAACTGCGCATGTTCAAAAGCCTAGAGCTATGCTGAACAAAGCGAGTTGTTCCGCCCCACTCACTGGGTCCAAAGCTAGTCGCTGTTGGCCCTGCTTTTACCCTGAACCCTGGAGCAGACCTTACAGCAGGTCCCTCCTGTAGGCTCGAAACACTCACCATCATTAACATAAACAACCCAAACTGCTCCAAAGTGAATATGCTGCTTGTTAAGGTGAAGTGTTACTATAAAGAGGCGGAGCTTAAGTTACAATGAATAAAATATCAAATAATGATCTACCTGCAGTATGTTATTGTTCACTATTACCTGGAAAAGCATAATATCTCTCCTTTAACCCAATTGTTCTCCTCAGTTTGCCTTGGCAGTGAGTAGGAGTGGGAAAGGCAAAACAAGCAGGCTGTAATATCACCATCAGGCTTTGATTGGGCTGCTGGGACGTCCTAACATGTTAAATAATGAGGCGCCCATAAAGTAAATGTGCAGAAGTGCTGACAGGACGCACGGTTACGACTCGGGACGTAGGCAGAGTTATGGAGGAGATAATCCCACCTCAGATTCTGCACAGCTGCTCCTAATGCACACACACACACACCCCCACACACACATACACCTGCCCAAATAATGTGAGTGATGGGCTCCGGCTCACATCTGAATCATCACATAGTTTTATCTAGTGTTGTCTTTTATACATTTTGGTATAAAAGACAACACTAGGTAAAACTATGTCCATTTTCTTTCAATTGTTAATATATATTTCAAGTCTTTCTGTTTGAACAATTTTCAAATATGTTTAAAGGAAGTAGTCCATAGATTCTCAAGACAAACTTTAATCTACAGCTATTAAAACGAGAAAGTTCATTTGGATGCATTTTGGCACATATTTCATTCTTAATCCTTCTGCACCAAGTCATTCTAGGTTCTGACTTTTAGCCTCAACTTCAGTTTTCAGACTGTCTTGTTTCAAGTTTCATAAGCTCTAATGCAGAGGAAACAAAGCTTTACTAAAATCAATTGTAGTTAGCTAGGGCTAGAGCACATTTGATCACAATCCATTGTTTGTGACACATATGAGGTGATATTTAGAATATTGTGACATAAGGTTGTTCTCAGTTTTAGGTACAACTGCTGCATTCTCCTTCAGGTCATTCTCAAGTCTTAAAGAGCTCTGTCCCAATTGGAGTAAACATGCTAGTTGTTATGCTAGTTGTTAGCTTGCCTATATTATCATTACTTCAACCTCCAGAAAGAGCTGAAAATGTTCTGTCAGTTGTAGCCTTAGATTATCTCATATGAGAGCAATGAAGTCTGTTAAGAAAAAAAAAATCCAAATCTTGTACTTTCTGTATAGCCATAAAAAAACCTTCAGTTTAACTCTAAGGTAAGTTTGTCTGCTCTGAGCTGTTTGCTGAAGTGTATAGACTCTGTGTATGGAACGTCATTCGGTTTAGATTCAAAATAGTTTAGTTTATAGCTCGTTTCTGTAACAAGCACTTCATGTTCAGTTCATTTCTATGAGCTTTTCACCACATAAATCATAAATGAATAAATATTCAGGAGATCAGACAGTGAACAATGAGTTGGTTTGAATGTCTTTGACAACATGTTAAAGGCATACAGATCAGTCCAATATTTTACCAAAGGACACTTGTTTGTTTTAAAGAGACATGCTTCTATCTAAATGCTAACGACACAGAGTACAGAAGTTAGCTTGTTAGTTAGAATACAAACAAGCCAAAGCAACAGGGTCTTTATCCTTTACATCTTAATTTATATTGTGGTAGGCCCCCTGTGAGGCACCCTTGCCCCCCAAAATCTATTGACGGGCCTGCTGAGACATCAGCCATAACTCACTGCCTAATTTTCTGAATATTTATTCATTTTCGACCGATGTAGTGAAAACCCGATAGAAATGAATTGAACAGGAAATATTCACAAGTACAAGTTAGCTCTTTTGAATATAGACAAGTCAACTAAGCCTATTAAATAACATGAGGAAGTGACAGAACTCAACAGCTATTTAAAACTGATGTTGGATGTGTCTTTAGTTGTGATTGTAGTTCGTTAACATCAAAATCTACAATACT
Organism: Mugilogobius chulae; assembly: GCA_038363315.1. Taxonomy (NCBI): domain Eukaryota; kingdom Metazoa; phylum Chordata; class Actinopteri; order Gobiiformes; family Gobiidae; genus Mugilogobius; species Mugilogobius chulae. Next base: position 7,550,440 of record CM076397.1, on the reverse strand, counting down.
TCATTTAACAAGCAATCATTTCTTTATAGTAGATATTTGTTTTGATTGTAGCTCTTCTTCTCAACACTTCCTTTAGCATTCTGCCACATATTATTTGCGATTGCCGTTATAGTGTCTCTGTTGCATCATACAGTCATGTTCCTCTGCGATCCCAATCCTCACCTGTCCTCTGCTCACTTTGACCCAAGAAAATAAATCAAACTCAGCCCCTGGAGTCTTACAGTTGAAGCTAAACCTACACACGAGGTAAGTTGGTAGTAATATGTGTGCACTTTGAGACCCATGTAAAACAGAGGGGGCTCTTTGTCGGGGAAATGTTGGAGTAAACAAGGTCAAACAGTGCAGTTGAAATCGATGGCCCGCGTCCTGATGGACTCGATCAATTTATCAAAGTCAAAATGCGCGATCAATAAGATGACACACTGCAAGCCCCGTGCAATTTCACAATATTTACTGTGAGAGCGGTCTTTACCCTTGACCCAGTGTGGTTTAATAGTAACATGTTAAGTAGAGAGCGCTGGTAAGTTTGCCTGTGACTGTTTTTTTTTTCTAATTTTGACTGTGTTTAGTGGATTAATATTTGTCGTAAATAAAAATTATAGTAGTTAGATACATTTTTTCTAACTTTTTTTTTTCAACTTTTTTGTGTTTCTGATCTACATATTGTTTGTGTGATTGATAACTGCATTAACCAACCACAGACGCTCAATTCTGTCCGTAGAACAAACATGGCTGCTTGTGGATTTTTGCACAATCAATGAGTGAAGCAAAAAAACAACAACTTTCATTTCAGTTATTGATTTATTTTCAGTGCTGTGTGAGAGATTTTTATTATTTTAAATGACAAACGATCAACAAGAGCCTTTGTTTCATGTGCATCATGCAAATTAAGCAAAATCGTCAGCCTTTAGTCACATTTTTTAAGCATGACAAAATTTGCTCTGACTTTTTTGATTCTTAAGTACTATTCACACGGCATAATATTTACCTCGGGACGTCTGTAAACTTTATTTACCCCACGACCTCTGACTTTTTTTACAGGCATTTGCATGAGGATATTCGATGTCTGTAACTTTCTTGTTTTTACAAACTTTCCGGAAATGGCAACAGATGGTTGATGGCAACAATCTTTTACTTCATTCATAAAATGTGCGTTTCTTGTGTTTTCGGTTTGTTTTAACAGGAATCAGCTAAACTTACCTGAGCTGACGCAGCGAATGTAGCTCCGTTGATGAGTTCGTCAACAGATTTCTTATGAAACAATCAAAGACTCTCTCTTTTAATCCATTTACGGTGATAAAGTCCCAACATCCAAACTTTGCAGCGTTCTGTCCCGTTCTGTTCAAACTTTTACCCAAACATCCATCTTCTCGACCTTCCGTTGCTACGACAACGAGGTTGTTGTACTACTGGTCCACGGACTTCTAATCATAGTTTGATTAGTCTTTAGTGTTTTAATTGTAGAAAAAAAGGGCAGTTTCATTTGAGAATGAACCGTGGTGAATAGTAATAATAATTTTGTTCAAATTTGAAGATAAAATAAACCGCAGAGTCATTATTAATTCATTTATAAACGGTTCACGTATTGAAAACACAGACATACACATTCACACGGCTTTAAATTTACATGAGGACGAGGGCGATATAGAGGAGTAAAATTTGGGGGAAACTTTACAGACATTTTTACAGACATGGACGATTCACACAGCCGGAGTAGAAATTCAGAATTGACGTCCGGAATTATTACATTTACATGAGGTCCTGAAGTAAATATTAGGCCCTGCAAATAGGACTTTAGTCTTGTTTTTGTTCTGTCCGGCCCTGGACATAGGCAAATAGGTGTTTTGCAGCCCTAAAAATGAAAAAGTTCTACTACTATTAGCTATTTGCCATTTTATATTGTGTCAATAGGAAACATATTCATGGGTTATGACCAAAAGCTTGACGGACCAATCAGAGCGGGAGTTACAGCGCGAGCAGCGGTAGTAGAAGCCGTTTTATACCATGTGTTTTGCAGTGCTTTTCACAACTTTCAGGCCAGACTGGAACATTTTACAACAACATAGCATGCTAACAGGGCACATTCTGGTTTAGGAGACTAAAAGACTCTCATGTAAGGTGGACACATAATATTCTCTAATACACGCGTTTTAAATAGTCGCATTATTTCTTTGTATTAAACTACTCATGTAATTTTCCAACTATTGTGCTTGAAGCCCGGGACCGCTTTCTCAGACTGAGCAGACGACACAATGTAAATCAATACTGCAGAAGGACACTGAGCTTGTGATGGAAGCAGGAAAATGAAAGAAAACAAAGACAAGGTTAGCGGCGCGCTGATGCTAACTATAATAAAGTGTGGGAAGAGCCTGTCCCTGTAGTGCGCACACGCAGACTTTAATTTGAGAGCGACGCTGGACAAGTGGACAAAGGATTTATTATATTGCCTATACTGCAGCTATAACCGCTTCATAATCTTGTTTTACACTGTACACAGGCCAGTCAATGTACTTGTTACCACTAAATAATAAATCATATCAGTTTAAAGGTCATTTAGTTTAAGTCTAACCTATATTTGTATTTGTATATTACTAGTCATTTGAGATGCACAAATAGCATAGAATTATCGACTAAAAGGGGGATGTAGCTCTGAAGCTAACAAAAAACCTTTTTTTTGACCAATTATCTGACCCAATTTGTGCTCAAAAACACAAATTATGCATTGGAGTTCATGCAAACATAACAATTTATGGTGAAAATGGATACGAAGACTGCAAATATCAAAAAAGTTGGATTAGACTAATGATTTGGTCGCAAATCTTCAGCTAAGTCACTTCTTTTAGTTGCTGTTCTATGTAAAGTTTTAAAATGAATAAATTACTTCACTAAGCAAGAGTCCATCGCTAAACGACTAAAGAACTACGGCACAAGAGAATTTACCTTTGAACTAGGAGGTGTTTGGTTTGAGTCCTTGTGTCATTAATTTCTTAATTTCCAAAATAGCTTTAGGCCAAAGTGAGTCTTGTTTTGGAATGTTGTATCTATGTTAAAAGCCAACATCTGAGAAGTTATCTGAGCTTAAAAGTATAGTTTATACAATTATGCTTAATTGGAAATCCTATCCTTCGTCCTTGTCCATCAGGTGTGGTCCCTCTCTCGTCCCGTCTGTCCCAGTTTCTGCTTGAAAAGCCTTTCCCTCGTGGAAAGGCCAGCCATATGAACACTTTTGCAAGATATGGCAGCAGCATGGCTTGTTTTAACGTAAATTATCTGACCTGAGCTGTGTAAATGTGGCTCCTTGTTGCGTTCGTCAAATCAGATCTAGACCATTAGATTTCTTTTGGAACAACCGTAGACTCTCTTTTTTTAATCCATTTACAGTGATAAAGTCCCTCCATCCAAACTTTGCACCGTTCTGTCTAAACTTTTCCCCAATATCTATTTTTCTCAACCTTCCCTTGCTACGACAACGGATTGTTGTACTTCCAGATGACAGATTTTTTTATCGTAATTTGATTAATCTTTAGCTTTTTAATCGTGGAAACCATTTCATTTGAGAATGATTTGTAAAGAATAGTAATAATTTTGTTCAAATCTGAAGGAGGGCAGGACGATCTGGGATCACAATTTTTTTCTCATATTGAACGATCTCGATTTTTGATTCGATTTGTTTAAAAATTTCAAAAACAAATGAAAAATGTCATTCATCAACATAAACAAAACAAAAACTTTTAATATGTCCCATTTATTAGATTTTTTAAAAACTATATATCAATATTCTGTTTGACTTTTGCTCCAAACTACACAACTACGCAAAAGATGAATCGATGCAATAATCAGAACAAAAGACAACATGTTTTAAACAACATATGTACACAGTATAGTCAGAAATGTAGCCTTTAGTCTCACTTTAATCAACGAGAATTCCTCAAATCATCAACACTACACTGGCATAATGCGTTATTCTGCACCAAAGCGTTAACTGACCAAACTAAAACGATGACAAAGTAATGATTGCTGCAAAGCCCGGTCACATATCGAACCAGGGGCGTGTTTCTTTGGGCCGTGTTTTGACGTATTGACGCAGACTGCAGCTTTGGCGCGGACACATATCGACATGGAGTGATTCATCGACGTATTGACATAATCATATCTTTGGCTTATTGACACTGGAAGAACGGCAGTCTAACCTTGTGATTGATGCGTGTGCTGGGGTATTAGCATTTTGGCGTTCTGAAGCAGTAGTTTCCATAAGGACACTGAAGAATACAATAATAAGGCTAACTTTGGATTTTCTGTTGAAGGTATGAGATTGATTTTAACAACCTTCATAGTTGGGTCCACCACTTGCTTTTCTGACCTGGTAAGGGGTAACCAGCTTGTCTACATTTAACACCATTTTGTGGAACAGAGTTGGTAATAATATTTCCATCAAATGTATGTTATAAACCTGTTGCAATGTAACACAGTATATTTGAAAATAAACTATTGTGGCTACAAAAAATGTTATGAAAGAGTTCAAGCTCTCATCAACAGTGGAAGATCGCTCTAGGTCCGGAGGTAAATTGCTCCTTGTAAAGTAACGTAGAGGTTTAAAAAAATTCAAATAAGAGTTGAAAGACATATCGTCCATAGCGCAGGTCTGAGTTACGCCAACAATGTGTTTTTCAATGTATTTACCTTGTCGACATGTTTCGACTGCTGTCAGTGGGCCATCTTCAGGACAGTTACCAGTCTGGGTGGTGACATGGCGTATATCAGCTTCATCCTGGAGGTGTGGTTAGTCAGATCGACGGGCTGACCAAGCTGACTGTCGCCCGGTGGTCTCTAGAGGGTGTCCTAGGTGTGGGGAAGGAGGAACAGTCAATTGTTATCCTTATTCGTTCCCTCAAAAGTGCGTTTTTAGCTTTTTTTACCAACAGCATCTACCCCAATGACGGAGCGTTCCTCTTGTCCCATACCTGGGACACCCTCCTCCAGCTGATATATGACACGTCACAACCTAGACCAGTGACTGTTCTGAAGATGGCTCCATGATGGCAGCCGAAGCATATTAAAACACATTGTCTTAAAAAATAAACAAATAAATTAAAAAGTTGGGATCTGAGTTCCCTATTTCATTTTTTTACTTAACTGCCTTGTGTTTTTTTAATTGTAGTAAAATTATCCGAGGGGAGGGCCCCCAGACCTCCCAGAATTACACCCAAATCTTGTTATATTGAAATGTATTTGTATTTAAGGCCTTATGGCAGCACTTCTCAAAGTGTGGGGCGCGCCCGTTTAGGGGGGCGCCGAATGTCTTCAGGGGGGCGCGAGGAGCAGTGCCGATAAATGCACTTAAAAATACGAGTGGAAGCAGGAAAATACAGAGAAGACCGCCTCCACGGTGACAACAGCTGCAGCAGCAAGTGGAGCTGCAACATGGACAGGATTCAGTCAAAAGAAAGGCTAATGATGCAGATAAAACTGGAGACGATTGCACCGCGTAGGCTGTGATTAATTATTTTGTCGGCATTAACGCAACTTGATGCACGCGATGCATGAATGAAAGTGTCCCGCTCTGCTGCGGCGCCCTTTTCTCTCCTCTCTCAGTCCACACACAGAGGATCTCTTCCGCAGCAGTTATTGCAGTGGACAAGAGGAAGAAACGTCTGTTGTACAGACAGCAGGACAGAGACGAGTCTGAGCTCCGTGTGAGTGTTTAAATCATCCAAAAAGACCTAGAAATGACGAAGATATGGCCAGTTAAAGACTTCAAACCGATAACACCTCATTAAATATGCGCACGGCGATGCGCGAACTTTTACGCACGTGTTTGTGATGTTTACTTGAAAACGTTAAAAACGGCTTTGTTTTACTTCCCACAGTGTATTTAGTGAGCACTGAGCTGGTTTTAACTGGGACTATCCCAGGACTGGACCAGGTTTTTTATCAGGACTGAAAATGTTAGTTACCTTTGTAACTATAGTTCTATGAGTAGCTAAAGCTAAAACCATTAGCTTGGTTTTATACATTTTTTTTCAGCCTAAAACAAAATTAAATAACATTCTGATCCTAAAAAATATTAAAACTGATGAACACTGGTAATATTATGATGTAAAACTGAGTTTATTCATTGAACTTCAAATTAGACATTTTAAAATATATAATTTGGTGTTAAAATTATGCATCTAAACCTAAATACTGCACACTTTTGCAGAGGGGGTAGGGGCGCGGGTCATTTTTTCTATTCCAAGGGGGGCGCGGCAAAAAAAAGTTTGAGAAGCACTGCCTTATGGGACTAAGGGTTGTGTGTAAATTAAAAAAATGAAGACAGTAGCCGAGGGAAGCATGGGACTGGTATCTATATCTATGAGGTCGCTGTTTGAAGTCTTGCCTACGGTGCCAAAAAGGCTAGAGCCAGCACTGAACAGCAGACAAACTTAACAGCAAAGAGTGAACAAATGAGACATTACTAGACAGAGACGGACTGATTTTCACCTGAACATTTACATTAACAAGATAACTGTGCTGGGGCAAATTCATTTTGTTATTTTATTTAAAAAAATTTAGTATAGTTTCTTTAAATCAAACTATTCTCAAGATAAATCAGAATTCTTAATTACCAAGTAACAACTGAAAGTATGTTTATTTCTATTTTGTGCTGTACTATTGGCAAAAATACAAATTACATTGTAAAATTGCACTTTTATGTGGAAATCGGTCTAAAATAACCAATGAAGCTACATGGTACTACAATATTAGTGTGCCTGACAATTGAACTCACGACCCTACATCGCCACTATTAAGCTTTTACACAAACTGGCAACTGTGCCTTCCATTTGAAGGCCTTACTTCTGTGCATCTCATTACACTGTGCCTATTTTTCAACAAGGGAAGGTTGCTCGCTGCACATTTCGATAAAAGATTTCAACCATACGAGCACATCCTCATCTCCATTCTTCTCCCAAAATGTTTTCTTTGAAAGTGTGAACAGTTACAAATCTGTTTCAAGTCGGGGCTAATTAGTCAGAAGCCAAGTTTTGATGCGGCTTTGTGCCTCCGACAACACAAGCGGAGTGGAAACACAAAAGGGATGACTGCAGACATGTGCTCTGTCTAATCTTCTCCACAACACATCAAAATCATGCAAAAACCAACTCCTCACCCACGGGACCCATTTTCGCTCACTAATGGAAATGCCTTGTGTTGTCTTCCCGTCTTTGCAACCCTGATTATAAAAACTGGGCTAGCTTTTGAATTCAGATTTGATTGCAGCCCGTAGCTAAATGCGCTCGCACTCCGGACCGCCTCCATCACTTTTTTCGCCTCCTTAACTACAAGCGAAAAGATGCATTGCACTTTAGATATGCTGAATAGGTGCTGATGTGTGTTAAAAACAATTTTGCAGGTGCCTTGTCAAAACACGGCGGGTGAAGCTTGCACAATTGCGTTTAATATGCCATCAGTCAGGCGCGGGTTTTATGAGCGCGGACATCCCCAGACTGTCGTGGCGGGACAGGTCTCCGTTCGTGGCTTTCTCCGCCCGTCCCGCTTGTCTGTTTGTCCGTTTAATATGCACAGTTGGTTGTTCGGGGAGTCGTTTCGGACCGGGGTAAACGAATAGGCTACAATGATTAGCTTGCACTACGGAGGAAGTGTCCATCACGGAGTTTGGAGTGCCGGGACAACACCTCTAAATCTCAAGAGGCGGTGGAGTCAGTGAGGTGAGGTTCATGATGTAAACGCTAATAACGACACACTTCTTGAAATAGTATTGAATCACATTTTGATTTGGTTTTGGAGCGTTTTGATACATTGAATCCCTTGCAAGTTGTGTGTTCCCATTTCTTTATTTAATGCATCTGTTTGTTAAAATACAGACAGTGATTTCCAGTCTCTTAAGTTGGCTGCACACTACAGGAATGTAGAATCTTTTGCGATTTTTTGACGTGCCAAAGTAAAGAAGAGTCCACAGACATAAGGACATTTACAACAATTATTTGTTTCACAGTCGCATCATTGCCGGAGTGAGCGGAGAACAGTGTGTGTGTGTCACGTGATCAAGCGCAGAGTGTTTTCTTCATGTGCGCGGTTATAAAAGTGAACAATGAAACGTGAGTGGATTAAAGCAGGTTTATACAGTAAAGGTCATAAGAGAGCTGAGGGTCATTAGAGGTAAGGAGCTGCTACACTGACACACTGTGGGCGTGAAATGAAAAAGTTTAAACAAACTTCGTGCTGGCCATGTTCTATAAAGTAAAATAGGTGCTTGTCACATCATCTAAGGAGCAGGTGCGTTGGAGATGATGTGCGTAATGCTCGTAAAAAAGAATACCGCACTTATTTTATGTACTCGTGCAGCATGGGAACCTCACGATGATGCACCCTGACAAATAGTCGCAGTGACGCACAGACGTAAGGAGAGAAATGACAGAAAATCTCTTACGAAAATCCTTACTCTGGCCACACCTCCTGAACTCAACGAGGGGCACATCAAGCTTAAAATCGGACCAAAACTCCTGTAGGCTTTAGTAGCCAAGTTTGTTTCTTTGTAATGAAATTAGGCGTCTGTTTTTAATAGTCTTATGAGTTTTGAAGGTCATGTGTTGAGGTCTTTTGTGCTGCAGCTTCAAGTCAAGTTCCAGGTGTATTTGAGCAAATTTTCAAGTTTGATTTACAAAATATCTCTATTTATGAATGAAACATGGATTTTAGCATATTTTTAAAAGCTGTTATCAGTGTTTGAAATGTCACATTGTATTATCACACAATGTTTTAATTAATGGATTATTTTAATAACTTTATTTACGGGCTGAGGTCTTTTGTCTTTGGATTTTTGTCAAAAGCTTCGTCACGTTTCTCTCTGAAAATCTGTCCACACTGGTCAGTCTTTGCTCTGCTCTGAGTGAGTGACAGTTGGATTTAACCAATCACAGTAAAGTAGGAACTTTCAGAAAAAGCAGATGATTGTATTTACCTCAAAGACAAAAGACAATAGTCTACAAGAATTGTGATCAAATCCAAATCGTGATCTGTCTTCAGGAAAACCGTGATAATATTTTTTTAGTAGAAGTTTAACAATATACCTTCACTGTCCTGTTTGGTTTATTCTTAACTAGTTTATTTTCTGTACAGCACATAAAAAACTAAAGTTATATGGTCCTGACTACCTCGGGTCACTTGACTCTTTGAATTGAAGCGGCACAAAAGCCCAAACAGCAGAAAGGTAAATACTGTGAGTGGAGTTACTTAACGGCAGATTTTGCATGCTTAATTGCACGTATAGATCGTCGGTCCATTAAAAGACATCAGTGTCTGGGAGTCCGGCTACAGTTTGAATATGGCCAGAGATGGATTGATCCATTGACTTCCTGGCTTTTCTATTTAAGAGAAGTAATTACAGACAGAGTGCAATGCATCCTAAAGATTATCTGAGCAACAGCGAGGGCAGTACACTGAGCCTTCTCATAGATCTGTGTCTGCGTTTGTGTTTCAGTGTAGCAACGCTCTGCACGTACTGTTCATCAGATCACAGTTTAAAGATACATACCTGCTGGTTTAGAAAAAAGTGAGCTTGTTTGGAATAATCTTCAAAAAAGTTTCACATGAAAAGCTGTTTGGCCTTAGCGCAGATGTTCTAAAGGTAAAATGAGACCAGTGATTTGATTTTATTCTTCTGTTAGGCTATAGTATTTATTTTTTAGCTTGTTGCATCGAGTGAAAATTGTGAAAAGCATTTCCAAGCTGAATGTTTAATCCTCGGAATACATGCAAAAACAAAACAAACCTTTGGACAAGTTTAAATGAGACTAGTTCTCTTTAAAGACACTGTGCATTGCAAATAGACAACGGAATTATTCAGTTTCAGAACACTTTATAATAATGAACAGATGCAAATACAGTAATTTGAAAACAATTGTAAGTTTTGAAGACAGCACAACCTGATCATTACGAAATGATTAGGTAGACAAACAATAGTAGATAAACATTAACTTATCATTTACTTCCTGGCCCGATTAAAGTGATGATTTAGTGGTTAGATGATCCTCACTTTTGAGGCAAACCAGGGTTAGCTTTAGCCTAAGGCATCATGACAAATGTATTGGTCCACAATTGACCCTTTGCACCTATACGTCACATGATCACGTGAGTGCGCCATGATGGAGGGCGGAAGGGCATGTACGCAGCATTACAGGGAGCGCAAAACTGACATATTCTCACATTTTTGTATTTTTCCATTAAGAAAGCAATGGATGCTTGTAGTGCATGTTCAGTAGGGATGGGACGAGATCTCGTGCCGCGAGATCTCGCGAGATCAAACTGTCACGATACTGTGCGCACACGTACTGATCTGTCTCGTGAGATTTTTCCATGATCATGAAATTAAGTTTTGTTTCTTTGAGCAGCTGTAGTAAATATTCTCCTCCTCACACAGACTTGTAGCGGACTTATTCTGACAGAAAACAGTCTAAACTCTGTCTCAGTTTTTATTTCGTAAAGATAGGACCAATATTGACAGAGATAATTAGTCCTAAACATAGTAAAAGTTAGCGCGAAAAATATACAGTCGTCAAATACGCGCGGACATCGCGGGAACAGCGCGGTGTTTTTCACACTTAAACATAGTTTAAAATAGATCCACAAAGAGAAATTTTGGCCTCTGTCATCAATAACTGTAAAAAGGTACCAAAGTCTCCTATCTGTGTGTGTCTGGTGCCTCTCAGCAGCATGGAAGAATCAGCGGCAGCGCTGTGAAGAAGGAAAGGGAAAGGGGCGGAGTCTGAGCTACACACGGGGACCAGATCAATTTCAGTCAAAACTCATTGTTTAAATAATAAAAATCCAAGGTGATACACAATGAAATGCAAAGCTATACTAAAATAAGATAAACTAACAATAAAAATAATACAAATCATTTTTTATTTGCCTTGTTTAAATTCTAAATTGAAACAATTAATGCAAATTATTTAAAAATCTTGTCTCGTCTCGATCTCGTGGACCCAATCTCGTGGCTCGTCTCGTCTCGTGAAAATTCTGTCTCGTCCCATCCCTAATGTTCAGTACATTTGCCTGTGGAAGTAGGACGTCTTTTAGATGCACAAAACAAGGTATTTGGAAAAGCTCATGAATGCAGCTGATCCAGACACTCTTCCTCCTGCTGTGTTTGCCCATTTAATAAAATGTACAAGTTTGACTTTACTCCTCATGATTTGTACCATTATGTGGTAAAAAGGGTTTTGTCTTACATTGGAGCAGATTTAAAAGCTACAAGAGGTTGGTTTTCAGTCACTTAGCTGTATATCATATAAGGCTAGTGTTAGCCACACATGATGCAGGCTGTTTCAGAGATTCATTGCATTTTTTTTTTTTTTCAAATGTAATATTTTTTCTCATTAGCATTCACTTATCTTGTTTAAAGTGTTCACTGCAAATCTGTAACAACTTAGAGGGATTCCAGTTCTTTTGATTTATTGCTGCCAACCACTGGTGTCTTCAGTCTTCATCAAAATGTAAACGAAAAAGCTCCAGACTTAGACTTACAACCTCCTGCCTGTTAGTGCAGCGTGTTCCACAAGATACAACCATTTTACAATTGAAATAAATAAAAGTAACTTAGAAACAGGCAGGTTTTCTGCAAAGTTTCCATAGTTGTAATGCACACAGACAGAGCTTTTGCCTCCATCATGGAGAAGTGGACATTCTCTCGAAGAGCGACATGTGTAAAGAGTCAATTGAAATCGAAATCAGCTGAATTACAGGATCAAATGTCATCAAAATATCATTATAGGTATGGGAGAATAGATACAGAATCCGGACTCAGATATCACAAAATATCACCAAATCAATTTATCTAAAACCTCTAAATGGTCTTCACTTCAGAAAATGTTGCCATACCTCTTGTCATACCTTTGTTGCTTTCATCCCCACTTCCTAAAAACCAAACGTCTTCATAAACGCGCGCACGGTTCTCTTCTGTTTGTCCGGTGAATATGAGCGTAGCCGGGTGGCACCGCTGCGCTCCTCGGGGGAAATATAGGCCTTATTTATTGGAGCCTCTTTAGCCGCGGCTCGATAGCAGCAGTCTGATGGCCCTCTCTCTCTCTCCACCGCGGGACAGTCCTGCCTGCACTTCCTCCCTGACAACCTCTTATTTACCGTCCAGATCTATGACTCATTTTATGCACCTAATCGTAAAGCACGGAGATTTACTGACGCTAACAGGGCAGCGGGGAATTCCTCCGAAGACTGGCAGCTTCTGATCACTCCATAGACTGCAACATTAGGACTTTTGGACACGAGTGGGTTTTCGTTGGTTGTTGCAAATGTATTCACGGTTATTTTTGTCTTTAGTGAGCGCAGTTTAGTTTATTTATTAGCCTGTGGACAAAAGGTGATTATTTGGATTATTGAAAGTTGGGGTAGCTAACCTCTTAAGTTGTAATTTATGTTTTCCACCAAAAAGTTTATGATAAATGCTGCACTTTGAAAAAAAAAAATAAAAAATGAGACCACTCACTACAGTTTGTATTGAAAAACACAGATTTTTTGTTTTAATTGGCTCTGCGCAGTTGGCTTGTTTTCATTTAAAATAGTACATCCTGTACATACAAGCATTTCCTGTTCAATTCATTTCTATTAGTTTTTCACTCATCAGTTTAAAACAAATAAATCCTCTTTAGATCAGACAGTTGTGGTGAATGTTACAGAAAACATGTTGTGTTTAAAAAGAGACGTGATTGTGTCGAAATGCTAACGCTAACAGGAAGTGGTTGTATGTACAGATGTTAGCACTTTTGAACAATCGCAAGCCAACTGAAATTCCGTGCACACAGTCAATTAAGAGCCGAATGCTGCGCTCTGATTGGCTGAGCTTGGGTGATCCTGTTCAGTTTCACTTTGTCGTTTGTAAAAAAGATTGTAATCAAAATAAACACATGTCAATACAGTATTAATCATGTGTGGAAGGATTTATGACATGAAGTTGCCCGAAAAACAGCCGTCAGACCTTTGAGCAAGCATTTTATTGAAATCTGATATGCAATGATCAATGAAAAACTCCAAATTAAAGGCCCAGCACCAAACAAATGCATATACATGAAAAAAAAAAAAAAAAAAAGAAATAAATTAAACTGCAAAATATTAGTAGCTGTCAATTTTTTGGTTTAATTGCTTCAAAATAATAAGCATTACTCTTTTTCTTTGTTTGACTTGATTGTCTTTGCCATTGTTTCTTTCCTGATGTTTTGTCATAAGCAATAATCAAATAGATTCAAAAGCCTAGGAGCGTCCCAACTGTTTCTTTGTGAACGAGAGCTTTGTGTTTTATTTGTCAAAATAACTCATTGTAAAAATGGCACTAAAATATTTCTTGTAAACTTGGAATTAAGAACTCAAAGCAGCCCTCGGATTGGTTGTTCTTGAATGAAAATATGAATGATTGTGAATTTTAAGTAGGTAACAAAGAATGATTAAGGTATTGCATTAACATATACATAAACATATAGACATAAAAACAATAAATACTTAATGTTTTGCAGTGTGAAAAGCATGCTTTCTCAGATTTAAAATGACAAACTCTGAGCAGAATCCTGGTATTAGAACTCAAAATGCAAATCAAATTATATTGTCAAAAAAATTTTAACATTTAGCTCAAATTGTTGCTTGTCCATATGGTCAGTTGTCACACCCTTTAACCTTGTCCTTTACCTGAAACGTCCCGGGATGCTGCGGTGACACCTTCTGGGAAAGCTCCAGGAAGTCCATAAGTCTGTCAGGTATAGACAGCTGATAGCTCGTAATAAAGAAGAGGGCCATAAAAATCGGACGGGCTAATGGATGACTCTGGGAGGATTAATAACCGCTTATTGGGCAGAGGCTGTGACCTCTGTCTGTGGAGCTAACAGTGCTAACGCTAACAGGGCTTTGGACAAGTCACGCTTTAAGGAATAACAACAGACCAGTGTATGTTAGAACGAAAGGGAAGGCATTATGAAAGTCATGGACTTTATTTGAAAAAGTGTCAATGTGTCCAGAGAGATACAGATATTTTAAGTGGTGGATATACTGACATGGCAAATGACATTTAAAAACTGGAATAATCAAATGATCCATTATTTAAATTACATTTTTTTTCTCATGTCTGAAAAAGATGATGATGACTGATGAAGACTGCCAGTTCATTGATTTTTAGACTAACTTTTGCATTTAATAGACAAATCACAATTGATTACCCCCCCCCCCTCACTTTAATATTTGTTTTGTCTTTTTTTCTCTGCTCTTTTTTTTGTCAATAAATTTAGGGTGATTTTTTTGTTTCTCAACATGGGGGATGCGCGCACAACCTGACAGCAGAAAGAGCCGCAGCTGATTGACACAAGCTGTAGAAGCAGCACTAACCAGAGCTGCTAACTACAAGAGTTTACCACTGTGTGAAAACAAAAGTTATGCTGCTAAATCAACATTTGTGAATGAAATTTGTCTTTACGATTCATAAACGTTTCATTCAGGTACAGAATCTGGGTAGGCAGTGGTATGCAATTTTAACTCCTTAATCTATCTGTCTGTCTCGTATTTAAAATATTGTAAAAATCTCTCTATAAACAAAACGTGTGTTCCCAATATAGAGTGTGACGGCAACTGTTTATGAAGGCTTGACTGAGTTCATGTCATGTAGTAGTTTCATGTTAGATTACCCTTGTTGGTATCTCAACTCTGCTCGTTACTTATGGTAATATGTGTGTAAATATGTATGTATGCTAATGTATGTGTTGTTTCTGGAAATGTGAGCATGAATCTTGCTCACATGTGCAACTATTATTGCACATACTGATGCGGAAGCTGTTTATTGTTTGCATTTAAGAATGTTTTTGACACTGGGGTGGGCAAAAAAAAAAAAAAAAGTCCATCTCATTTTGACAAAGAGCCACATTGGCATCATGGTTGTCCTCGAAGGGCCGGTTATGACTAACATGAACCTTATTAATCTTGACAAACTACAAATAATAGTTTCTGTATTTGATTTGTGGACATTTATTGAAGTGACATCTGCAAACATCTGGATTAGTCTGAAAAATGACTTACTCTTAGTTTTTCCGAAGAGTATTGTGATTATAAGATTCGTTTACCATTTATGTACACATTTCAACTTCAAAATGAAAGATAAACAATTCCATGTATTTTAACCATTGGTTTAAAATACATGGAATTCTGTCCATTTATATCGCGATTTCAATCTGATTTCCTCCCATTTTTGTTTTGTTGGAGTGCCTTGTAATTCTCACTCGTAGCTTCCAGGTAAATCCAACGTTAGCTGTTGAATTATTAACCAGAAGAAGAAGAAGAAAAAAAACTCACAAAATGTTGACACCTTCGTTAACCATCATGTTCTCCTCCTCATCTTTAATTGGCGTCTTAATCTTCGACTTGTTCTGACAGCAGCCCTCTCTTGAAACCTGCCTACCCCAAATGAAAATGAAACTTTCCATTGTTGTGCATGCTGTTTAATCCAATAAGGATCTGATGTAACAAACTGCCGTAATATCATTCAGCGTGGTTAATGTGAGCGGACTTAGCACTGTCGCTTCATATTAACCTCCGCAGCAACAGTAGAAGCTTCCCTTAATCTGTCATTGTGGAGTCGGAGAAAACAGGCCTGTGGAGAGGTAAGGGCTTTGTAATGACAGCAGGGCCTCTCCGCTATTCCAGCTAATAATGTCCAAATCTAATAACGCCCGCACGGCCCATGTGACGATGGAGGTGAGAGGGAGGGAAGCAGGCTCTGTTGGAAAGGATTCAGAGGGGCACAAATGTCACCCAAGCTTTGAAAATATAATCCAACAAGCCCAGCATATTGATTCTTTGCACCTACTTCACTTGATCACCCTAACCCTACCCCAACCCTACCCTAACCCTTATTATTCATGAAGACTAACACAATCCTCATACTAATCTTAACCAACTCCAAGGCTCAGACCTAAACTTACCCATATTTGGAACTTCAGACCTAAACTTAGCTCTTCACCCCAAACAAAACCTTCTGTTTGTCCACAACCAAATCACGTATACCATGTCAAATAAACGACGCTTAACAAACACGCAAAAAAAAAACGGCAGAAGCGTCGTCATGGCTTCGATTTTTTTTCTGTCAAATTCCTTTCTAGCGAGTAAATGGAACTCTTATTTTGACACAGAATATTTTCAAGCTGACGCCCACGAGCCACGCCAATGTGCGTCAAGGCGCTGGGGGCAAGAGCACTCTTTACGCCCCAACGCGCTTCTTTAAGTTCCCGCTTGTTTGCAAAAGGCTTTGTTTTGCTCGTAGACAGATCATGTTGATAGAAGCTTGCTGCCTTTATATAAAAAGTAGCTTACCCGATCGCATAACTTTCTCCTCTTCCAGGAAATGTCCTTTTGCTGTCTCTGCCCTACTCGGCTCCTCCAGTGTCACGTCGTACAGCAGGTTTAAACAAGCGACCAAGCCTTTGAGAAAAGCCCCAAACAAGCGACCTTCAGTAAACAGTCAATGTGAGAGTCGCATGTCACATGTCACAGAAGTGTAGTGTCTGGTTGGGTGACGGCGACTTCCAACGCGTCTGAAGATGGATTTTCCCAACTCCTGCGCTCAGCCGCAGCTTCGAGCGAAGTTTCGGCCGCCACAGGTTTGAGCTTCCACTTGTAAGACACCGCGTTTTCAGAGACATGAAGGCGCGTCAACAGATGCCCCAGACGCCAATACGCTCCGCAAATACGCTTGAACGCTCAAGACGCAGGTTTACATTGACTTAACATTGAAAATGGACACAAAATACGCTATCTGGTCTGAACGCACCATAACTCAACTCTTAATGTGAGAAACAGGACTTTTTTGTGCGCTTTTCTACACCTTTTATTGGTTGTGGTACATGGGATTCACGTTTGGATTATATTTTCCGCATGTTTGAGACAATGCAAAAAACACAATTTGCACACAGAACATGATGACAGAAACCCTGCAGACACTGTCCATCCAAACCTGACGCCAACATCTGCAGCGTCATCAAACCTCCTCCGTCCCTGAACGCACCGTCTCTGTAACCGCAACACAGCATCTGATTGGCCACATTCTCTCTCTCTCTCTTGTGATGGAGAGGTCTCAGCCCGCCAGATAAAACACCACTTACCCCTCATATCACGCGCTCTCGCCGTTTTGTCAGTTTGCCTGCTCCACTTATTCCGTGTTTTTTGACTTGCTGAGCTTGAGGGGATGTGAGTGCCATTTCGCAGCCGGATCCGAGTTGTGTTGATTGAATTAGACAAAGTCGGGGAGATAATTAAGAACTGCCAGGCGCTGCAAAACTGTCTGCTCCCCCCCCTAAAACTGGTGCAAAAAAAAAAGAAGAGAGGCTGCCACATCAATGAGCTAGCACCGCGGCGTGATGTCAGCGGAGGGTTATAGCAGTTGACACCCTTACCTCCCAGTGCCGGAGAAGACGCTGTTACGCCTTTTTCCTTTAATGTTGCTCCAAAAAATGATTAATCGCCAGCTTTGGGAGAGTTACTTCTGACAGAGCAGCGCGGCTTTGTTTGTTTGCTTCATGCTACGCCGAGGATCACGCGCTGCCAGAACTCGTTAAGTGTGTCCAAGAGTTCTATATAATGCAAAAAAAAAAATGTCTGTTTTAGTTTAGGATTAGTTTGTTTGTTTTTTTGCTTTGGTGAGTAGTTTTGACGGTTTTAGGTAGGACTGGCTCGTATGATCAAAAATGAACATCACAAATTTGGATTTGTCACAATAGAGGTTGTGCAGGTGACATGACAGTATTCTATATGTGAGTGCTGAGTGAGAGTTAATGGAGAGAAAGTACATTTTCTCTTGTAAGAGTTCAATAAACAGCTAAAACAGGAAAAATAAACTACTGTTTGATAACAAATTCAACCCACAACAAGTCTACTGAGCACTGGGTTTGTAACTGACATGTATAAAGAGAAAATCAAGTCAACAGTTGTAGCAAAGCAGATAAACAACAAGACTTCAGCTTCTCACATTTATCACATTGAAATCACACACAGTTGAACTTATTACATTTTTCTTCTTAAAAAAGATGTTTTTGAGTCCGTTTGTTGCAGTAAAATGTTCTAAATCATCAATGTTGTTAGCAGACAAGCCGTTGCCACGACAACAAAGAAATGCCACTCATTCTAAATGTGCTAAGTCTTTTTGTTATAAAATGATGTCAGTGCAGAGCCTCTTTTTAACTTTTATAAATCTCAAGATCACACATCAGAAAAATGTTTGTTTGGTCTAATGTTAAACTAATGGAGATTTTAAACTACTAAAACAAAAATGATGTTAACGAAAGCGTATTCTGACAGTACAGAGTGATATAAAATTACCAGGAGCGTTCCAGTAGTTTTTCAGGTTGCTCCATGATTTTTTTTTTTTTTTTTCAATTGTATTTTGTAATGTATTCCTATGGAAGTTCAGCGAACCTGACAATAGTGGATTTGCCCTTATTTCTATGGTCGCCATTGTTTCTTGACGTTGCTTCCTGAACCTTTTTCTGCATATTGTTTGTTGCACTGAGGTTTATGCAAATACACCAAATTATAAAAGTTCTACATATAAAAAGGCAGAAATGACTCATAACGTGGGATCTACAGTAGATCACGACTATCCATAAGACAAATGAGAACTTAAACCAAGACTAAACAAAACAAAGGCAAACTAAAGGGACAAAAATAGTAATTCAACACAAATATTTCTTCCCTTCTTTGCATCCGTGAGCTCCCTTTGCGTAGATACATTTTTCAAGCTTTCATTTCAGCGCCGGTTCGACCTGCGAGGTGTTTCGGCGCTAATATTCCCGTGTTTTCAATATTGACCCCTTATTTCCCCGGCTAGATTGGGTTATATTAAGGTTTCGCAGCCTTAATTGCAGCTCGAATCACATTTTTTTTTACGCCACAGTCCTTTGTCTTAATCAGCGGCTGTAACGCGTTTAAAAGTGAATCCATTCCCAATACTCCGGGGCGTGTTAAGATAAAGAGGTTAGAAGTCAGGTAGTGGATGCTAATATTTTTGCCGTTGTGAGAGTTTTGGAGGACGATGTTTCTTGTTTTGTGGGTAAATAATTCGTAGTGCCGAAGTTTTGAAATCTCTGTCCCACAAAAGTGCTCAGACGTGTTCCACCGGAGCCGTATAAATAATGTAAGGCTTCCAAACATGTGGGCTCGGTGTAATTGGACTAAATCAGCTTGTTCTACACAAATGTTTGAGTCGGTGTTGTGGTGGGATATTGTCCAGATGGTGCCCCTGGCCCTCTGCCACCGTGGGCGAATACATTACTCTTTTAGTTTAGGACAGAATTACAGCTGACGTAGAAGTGGGCTGGAGAAGGGAGGACTGAAGTTTGCGTCCAAATACAAGGTCAGGCTTACTGTCTTCTAGTTTAAGCCATAAGTGTCTGTTTTTACAGTCTGTCGGGGAAAAGTATAACACCTTTAAGCTTTGTTTGTTGATTTTGCAAAAAGTATGACATTTTTAAGTCAAGCTGGCACCACCTACCTCCTCCACTCAATTTCATTTTGCTCCAGATACTAGATCAAGTATCGCAGGGCTGCAGACGGAAGTGTTTTGGTGTGTTGGCCAGAAACAACCCAAGTTTAGATAGCAGTCTGTATCGAGGGATTGTTTGTCTAGCAGAAACACTCATCGGCTGTTGTCAGCTAAATACAAGAGTTTGTCACTGTGAAAACTAAAGTGATGCTGCTAAATCAACATTTGTGAATAAAATTTGTCTTTACAATTCATTCAGGTGAATGAAAAAATGCAGACCTGATCCAAACAGCTAGCTTATGTCTTGTTTTGTTGTTTTTATGAAAGAAGTTTTCCCCAGCTAACTAGACGGACAGCGTCTCTTTCTGCAGGGGGCATGCGCAGTAAAGTGGAAAGTGACAGCGACTGAAAATCCTTCTCTACATTCTCCTCTTTGACCTTGAGTCAAATATTCATTTAGAATATGATCATGTTCCTTTTAATTTTGTAAGTTTACCACATGGAAACAGACACTTCCTGGATGATTAAACAAACTGTTAAGTGAAACAGTGACTGGTTCAATAAAAAATTTCCCCGCCTAACGTGAGGTTAGGGTACACTTTATTTGTCCTTTGCATTTGACCCATTTTTCATTCCATCTGGAGCTCCTCAGGAGCAGGAGCCCACAGTGCAGCGCTCAGAGACCCATCTCCAGGTGTTCTTGCTAGGCTTGGTCAGGACTACCGTAGCTGGAGGATATTACCCTAATGTGCATGTTATTGGTTGGTGGAGAAACCGGAGTGCCCGGAGGAAACCCACCCAGACACGGGGAGAAACATGCAAACTCCCCAGCCCCGTGCGGGAGTTGAACCTGCAACCTTCTTGCTGTGAGGCAAAAATGCCCAGTGAAGTGAACAAACAATTTTTTTTCTTTTTGTTTTGATATGGATGGACTATGGTTAATATCCAACTGTCACACACGCTTGTGAACTCAGGAGGTGAATTTGGTGACCAGACTGAAAAAGCAGCTTTAAAATACGACCGTGTGCATTTCTGGTGCTTTAATATTACAGGTGTAAATGGTGTTGTATATAATATATATTAAATTTTATTATTGCCATTTAAAGACTGTTTATTCTGTCATATATTGTGATCAGAAATAATAACATAGATAAGAGTTTTAGTGTGTTGCTTCTTCATATTTTTGTTAATTAATATGATCATCTTGTTTTGTTGAATGTTTATGCTGCTCTTGGGCTCTGTTTTTTATCCCAATTTGGTTTTCACTTTCAGTCAGTGTCGTCTCTTTTTTTATCTTTTCTCCCAAATCCAAAAGTTTAGAAGAAATTTCTCAAATCGCAATGTCTTTGTTTTGAAACTTCACCACTTGATTCACGTCGATCCAAAACCAATCCTCCCCTACAATGTTTTTTTGTTTGTTTTTATAAAAGTTGTACAATGTCACGTGAGCCCATGCGGAGAGCGGCTCAGTGACGAACAAACAGCGCCTCTGTCCCGGGAGTGATTTGCAGCCCGCTCAGGCCTCCGTCGTGGGCCGATAGCAGGCTACAGCGCGCCCCTCCTACATCTGTATTTGTTATCTGGGACATGCATTCAGTGGCCAAATAGAGAGAGAGAGAGGACTGAAACGATTCACTGTTGTTCCCTCTCCGGCATCGATACTGACGAGTGACTGCTGTATGATTGTCTTGTTTTATTCTGGAGTGTAAACAGAGATTATGTCTGTACAGAAATCAGTAAGTCTAGATCTGGTTTAGTAAGAACTAAACCAGGACTTGAATAAACCGAGTATAAAACCAAGTCAAGTCTGTAACCCAAGACACGTTTTTTGTTCAAACCAAAGCTAAAATAATACACTGGAAAAAGTAAAAGATGTAAGTACTGTATGTAGTTTTATGTCAATTAAACTCATGTATGTGAGTTATTCTCTCTCTCTCCTCTCTCTCGTTTTTCTGTATTTGTTTCTCTCCTCCCTCTCTCTCTCTCCCTCCTTTTCTCTTTGCTGTCTCTTCCTCTCTCGCTCTCCTCCTCTCTTCTCCCTCTTCTGTCTCTCTTTGCTCTCTCTCTCCCTCTCTCTCATCTCTGTCTCTCTCTCTTCCCTTTCTCTCTTCGCTTTCTCCCTCTTTCTTTCCCTCTCTCTGTCTCTCTCTATCCCTTCTCTCTTCTCTCTCTTGTCTTCTCTCTCTCCCTTTCTTTACTCTCTCTCCCTCTCTCTTGTCTCTCTCTCTTTCTATCGCTCTTTTCTTCCCTCTTTCTTTCCTCTCTCTTTACTCTCTCTGTCTCTCTCTATCCTTTCTCTCTCTCTTCTCTCTGTCTTTTCTCTCCCTCTCTTTACTCTCTCTCCCTCTCTCTTGTCTCTCTCTCTTTCTATCGCTCTTTTCTTCCCTCTTTCTTTCCCTCTCTCCTCTCTCTTCCCGTTCCCTTTCTATTCTTTCTCTCATCTCTTCTCTCTCTCTTTACTCTCTCTCTCTCCCTCTCTTTCTCTTTACTCTCTCTCCCTCTCTCCTCTCTCTCCTTTCTCTCTCTTTTTTCTCTCTCTCCCCCTCTCTCTTTACTCTCTCTCCTCTCTCTTTCCTTTCTCTTCTCTCCCCCTCTCTCCTTACTGTTCTCTCTCTTTACTCTCTCTCCTTCTCCCCCCCCCTCTCTCTCTCTATACTCTTTCTCCTTTCTCTACTCTTTCTCTCTTATCTCTTTCTTTCTCCCTCACTTCTCTTCTCTCTCTCTCTTTATTCTCTATCCATCTCTTTCTCACTCTCTCTCTATTTCTCTCCCTTTCTCTTTCTCTCTCTCTCTTCTCTCTCTTTACTCTCTCTCCCTCTCTTTCTCACTCTCTCTATTTCTCTCTCTTCCCTTTCTCTTCCTCTCTCTCATAAAAATCTTTGACTCACAATAAGTTACATCAACACAAACGCCTAAGTCCATCTAACTCATTGACCTTGTGACTCTGGGCCACTCCAGTTTCACTTTGTTGTTTGTAAAAAGACGACCATAATTGCCACCAAAATGAACACACATCAATATTAACCACGTGTTGAAGGATTTATGAAAGGATGCTACATTTAAAACCTAAATCTTGTGTAAAAATTGTCTATATATATATATATATCATCGTAGAAATGAAACCTAAAAATTGAGATGTTTCATTTCCACACACAACCAGCACATGCCTGGTCCCCGTGAGCGAAAGAGAACATCCCCTTCCATCCGCCCTGCTTTATTACCGCTACTACTGTTTATACGAGTGGGCATCCTGTGTTGGCCGGGAACAATTACAGTATGACAAACGATCCGTCAATGCCATCTATCAGGACCGGAGCTGACAGGAATCCTATAGACAGCCCCGGCCGCTCGTCCCCCCCGCCTGCATCTCTGGGGTCCCGTGCTTTAGTATCCATGACAACGTACACGCTTGCCACTTCAGCGTGAGAGATGGAGCGCCGTGAGTGGCTTTGAAAATTAGCCTTTGACACGTAAGCAGAGCCCAGAGTCCGCCGGGGGCCTGGAGACGGTAACGCTAATTCACTGTTAAGATGAGCCGGTGTGGGCTGAATGGGGATGTGTCTTTGGGTTTGTTTTTAAGAATGTTGTTTTGTATGTAAAAGCTTAAAGGTGGGGTGTCGGATTTTCACAAGGCAGTGCAAACACGATTTAGGTTTGAAATCTGCTCTCATAAATCCTTAGACACACGTTTCATATTGATATACGTTAATTTTGGTTTTAATTACGGCTTTAAAACCTCTTTTTAAAACAACAAACTGAAACTGGAGAGGCCCACCCAAGCACAACCAATCAGAGCGCTGCATTTTTACTCCACATGAGAACTACAATTCTTTATTATTCAGTTCATATAGTACTCAGTGATCTAGTTTTTTTCACAAAGTGCTGCATTAATCATGTACTTTTTAGTGGAAAAAACAAAGTTTATTAAATCCCAACAAAAAAAGTTTGGTAACCCAGCTTTAAAGGAGAGTGTAAAATCAATAGTTTTAGGTTTTTAACGTTGTTCTAACTGCCTTCTCTCATCATTAGTTTACTCTAAGTTTCATTAAGAATGATTCCTGCATGTTTGAGTAATCTTGTGTTGTCCTGCAGGTGATGATTGAGTGCTCAGAAAAGTCTTGTTCTCACCTAACACTATCCCTGTCCGTCACGTTTTGTAGATACTCTATTGTTTAGGGTGGGGCTTGGGTAAAGTTAAGAATTTACCTGTTTAACCCAAAGAAAATGTGCCATGTTGCTTCTACCAAAATTTGTGGTATTTCACATTTGGCTTTTTCGTAAAATATTGATGTTGGAAAAGGCGTCAAAATGTGCTCATCTTTTTGACCATTTTGTTGCATGTTTTCTCCGGAAACTGGGCTACAAATAGGCTGTGCGATAATGGATATCTCGATATATTTTTGGCATATCTCAATTAGGATAATCCAACAACGTTATGTCAATCTAACAACAAGCATATTTAATTATCAAATATGACTGTTGTGGACTGGTTTTACTTATGGGTTAGTCGACTAGACACGACTCCTTTTCAAAACTAGTAATCTCTCAGTAATTTGACCAAAACTTCAAGATTTTTCATAATACACAGAAAAAAAAAATGATGTAAAGCAGATTTTCAGATGCAAGTAAGATGTTAATCTTTCTAGTAAAAATAAAGATACTTTTCTATCAAAGACAAATAGATCATATATGACTAAAATTTGACTTGAAAGTATACAATACATTTTATTGATCTAGCAGCTTTTCTATAATACGATATCCTATAAACTCAACAACAGTATCAGTATATTTAATGCTCTGTTTGCAGATTAAAATATCAGCATGTACTTATTACAGAACCTCCGAAAACAAAATGTGTGATTAGGAGCTGTCAAGGAACTAAAATCTGCCCTAAAATTGTGAAACAGCTTAGATCATTGTATAAAGGGCCAAATAAAGGAACAAAACTTTACAATGTTGCTTCCTCATCAAAAACTTCCCAACGTAGTGTCTGCGCAATCTTGCTTTTTTTAGATTGTCATTTGCAAAACTCAAAACACTCCAATTCCACCTTATGATGTCATTAAGTGATAGTTTTAAGTTAGCTGCCATTTTTGTCCCATCTGAGTAACTAACATCTGCAAATGTCAAAAGATTGTCGCTAACTTTATTGGGTTAATACATTTTTAAAGCATGTCGTCACGTTTTAGCGCGTTTTGCTAGCTGCTATTTTTGCAATTTCCTTGATAATCCCCCAAAAAAACCTTGACATTTATTGTAAACACCACCCACCACAATTCACCATAATGCAGCTTCGAAAACCCGAGGGTCGTAAAGCGCTCCTCAGTCGCACAGAATAAATTTTATAGTGCCAGATTCAGAGCTATACGATCCCTACATTAACCTCACGGCTACATTAGCTACATTACCTCAGCGATGGAGAGAGTGAGGAGCAGACAGCAGCAGAAGCAGCAGCAGGAACCGGAACAAGAGCCAACATAAAACACCTGAAATAGAAAGAGACACTTCATTGTTCCTAAACGCACCTGAGCAACAGCAAATTATCAGGAAAAGGAAAAAGAGGAGACACAAACAGCTCCCTCCTCGAACAGAAGGCCACATCTGTCCGGTGTTATCAGTGTGTACGGGAAACGCAGCATTACTCCACCTCGCCTCAGTAATGACTTCTACTTTTCCAGACAAGTGCAATGGAAATATTTAGAAAACCAGGCTACAACAGCAAACCCTGCAGTTTCTCCTATCTGTGTAGAGTCTTTGTGGATGTTCTGTACAACGAAACAAGTTTACAACTCCGTCTGTCAAACCTGAGTTGAGGTTATGCAGAGCAGAGGGCGGGGTAGTGCCAACTGACCAACAGAACGACCAAGCTGTGACTTCAAGGAACACAGCTTGGTCACAAGGAAAACCCAAGGAAATGTCAATCACAAATATGGATATGGATTTTTGTAAGTTCTTGTACTTTGGCTTTAACTCCTTTTCACTAAAAAGACTACGGTCAGTCTGAAATGCAGCGGTACAGTTTTTGACCGGAAAATAGTGCTTTGAGCTACTTTTTAGGCCATGTACACACGTATTTATCTGCTGTCCTCCGTTTGGTAAAAACTCTTGCGTGCACATATAACTGTTTCAATAAAATTACATCCACACAAAACTGCATAAATGTGCTCCTGAGCGTGGCTCTATACAAGGCTGCGTATATGAAGTCTATGCAAATGTTGCAGTTAGTGACGTTTAAAAACGTCAAACGTTGGTTATTCACATTCACACTAAAACGCAAAGCCGGAGTTTGGACCAAATCTTCACTTTGGTCAGAGTTTTAATAGAGCTCCGTTTTAAATGAGGGATTCCTGCATTTTAGTGTGGATGACAGGCCAAATCGTTTCTTTTTTCATGTGTGGACAAGGCTTTAGATTTTAATTTATTTTAGAATCCTTAAAAGACCTAACCCCTGAAATGTTGTCTTTTTTTGAATGAAATAAAGATGTCTGCACAGCCACTCCCAAGTGTTTTAATTGAACACCAAAAAGTAAGTTTCAGGCATCAGTAGTTCATCAGACAGGACCAGGTCGTTTTATTTGAGCTTGAGGTCATGTGACCAACTGCTTTTACACCTCTCGTACACAGACTGTGAGGCGAGTTTGGTCTGAGACGTGTCCGAGTTTCTTGCGAAGGCCTTGTACACTAGTTCCAGTCCACTGTAGTCCGTTACTGCCCAAAGCCACGCAGATTTACGTGGATTACCGCGAGAATGCTCGTGTTATGTCTTGAAAGGCGCATCAGACCACTGCCACCTCCAACAAAAATAGACTCTCTACGGATTCTTACTGCAAACTCGGACGTGCACTCGAACTGCACCGAGGTCTGTGAACAAGGGCACATTGGGTTTGAGCACTCAAACTCAAACTCAGTGTACGGCAGGGGTTAGAGTGCTTCAGATCGAGTCTTAAGATCAGAGGTGACAGAGTCTTTGCAGTTGCAGGACCAAGACTGGAATCATGTTTGTCTAGCTTCTTTTTATCTTATTTTTTTATCTTATGATGCTTACACACTACGGGCATCAATTTGCGCCAGACACGCAACATTGGTTGCGTGATATTTTGAAATTGATCAGGCGTAGTTGCTTGTCCTGAAACGCAACTTTTAGCTTTCAAGCGTCAATCGCTGCGCATTCATGCAACTACAGTATCTGTTACACTCATGTAGAATGCAGGATATCCTTTGTATTTTGGGCATCCTAATGGGTTGTCCACATTTTTAAAGACTTTCACAGACTAGAGTGAGTTTTACCCAAACAGTAAGGCGAACACCATCACCACCACACAAAAACATAATTAGGTGTCACTTCAACCCTAAACTCAGCTATTCTAACATATCTTTTCTAGAACAAAACTACATCAAAAACAGACACAGCCTTTGTAAATCACCTTGAATAAATAAACTAAGACAAAGATCCCAGACATAACAGCGTTGTACATTTTAGCACATTTCAGCCGTGTTTTAGTGCAGACGTACACCTCTCCGCTTCTCGCCTGCCCGTGACACGCCGTGAAGCCAGGAGCACTTTAGAGTGACCCCGCTGCTCACCTCTCGCCTGATGGACAGATTAAAGCACCATTAAGTATAATTACTGTTTCACTTGGAGAGCACAACTCATCCTGTCACAAATGGTTACAAATTGTGGCCTCTGCCCTCGCCGCGGCTCGCACATCCACAATTTCATTACATTTGTCCTCTTTTCTTACCTTCCACCAGGCTTAACAATGCAATTAAAACACACACACACACACACACATCGGAAACATTTACAGTTACAGTTTAGGGAGAAATGTTGAATTATTTAGCCTTTGTTGAAGGGCCTGCTGCTTTTGGCATAGCTCTAAGATTGTTCCATGTAGTTTATTTAGCGTAGTTTCTGTAAGATCGAATGCATAAAAATAACTTAAAACACTATAAGATCTATTTTGTTCAGGTTCGAATGGGGGAAACTGACCGTTTTGTTGTATATTAGTTTTTTTTCCATCCTAAAGTTTATAGTAAATGCGCACTTTGTGGAAAGATCCAACGTGTTCTCATGGTTTGAGAGTCAATGGAGCTCAACAGTGGAAGATGTGGTGTCGAGATTGAACTCCCATTGAGATTGGAACCCCTCACTAGCTTCCCACGGTAAATAGTTTATAATTAATTTGGCTAAGTTTAGGCATAATTCGAAGGCTAAGTTTAGGATTGGGGCTTGGTTGAGGGTTAACAAAAATCACTTGAAAATTAAAAAAAAATTACAGATTTTCTAGCACTAACTTTAAACAAGGGGGTTCCAATCTCGACGGGGAGTCTAATCTCAACGTTACACAGGAAGTATTTTGTCCCATTGTAAAGTGCCAGGCTTTCTGAAAAATTCGAAAAACTCAGCGCGATTGTTTATCTATAACTTAAAATTTGGCAAAATGTCTTAATAACTTTGCAGTTTAAAAAGCTGCAGAAATGGATTTTAAACAAAAATGTAGGTGTTATATTTACGACTTACCACATCACCGATTAGCCCAAGTACGTTTTCAAACTTTTAATTCAATAGAGATTTAACATGGGGTCCGAGATTATGGAACCAGGAAGTGGGCGGTCATACCACACCATTACAAACTTAGTGTCATGATGATGCCTTTGCCTTTTTTGTGTGTTTACTACCAGCCCATTTTCCTGGCGTGGTATAGACATCGATTTTGGTTCAGGACAAACAGGAGATTTTATCTGGGGTCAACGGCCAAATTTAGGTCTGAAGCAGGCAGTTCATATGACACGCTGTTTGAAATTGCGTGGTATCTGTGAGACCAGGAGTTGGATAATAAGTACAGATAGTGGTCAATCCAGTTTCACATTCCTGCCTGTAAAAAGGTGTTCTTAAGCAATACTTGCCGTCAAAAATGAATGCAAGTGGATATACAGTATCTAGGAAGATCCAAGTGGGACATTTACAATTTGTGAGTGTTTTACGAGAAAAAAAGCAAAACCAATTACTATTTATGCATTTAATGAATAATTTAAAGATGTTCTATGTAAAAAATTGTATAATGTTTTGTTCCAAAACAGCTTAATTTGGCCACATTTCAATAGGCGGTGTGCCACGGGAAAAAAGTTAAGCAAAAAGTGTGCAATGACTCAAAAAAGTTGGGAAACACTGGCTTAGTGCACGATCGTAGCTCCCTTTTTCAGTAGCTTTGAACCAGGTTCTGTTGCGCCATTTAAATGGTTGCTCTTAAGTCCCGGTTTAGTCTAGTCTTCTTCAAGATAGGGTTTATGTCAGATTGAGTCCAAGTTAAGTTGTTGGTTGACACTGGGTTTGTTTTGACTTAAGCCGTTTTTATCTTCTGTGTAGTTTTATTTTGTAAACAGTGCCATAGAGAGTTGTTCATGGATAACAACATTTGTAATTCAGTTCAGTTCTACAATGCTATATACGACCTGTGTTTGTTGCATTACATTCGTCTTTACTAGACTTTGGCAAACTTTTGAGTACGATTTTGAATGTATTTTAATTAGAAGTGAGACTGGATTTGAAATACACGAACCAAGAATGATGTCAACTAATTTAGTTTGCTAAGTGGGTCAAAATTAAGTATTCCAAATCAAAGTGTCAGCTCCGAACGACGATATTTAACTCTACTCTTTCTTTTCTTGGTGAAACTGCCTCACAGATTTTTCCGTAGACCATAACACCCTTTCATTTCGCTCTTCTCTTTGGGGGGTAAGACACGCTTTTACGTAACTGAATCCCGTTTAGAGACTTAAACACATCGACATGACAAGTGCGAACATCCCACATACGGAAAAACTTTTACACCTCCTTCTGATCCCACAAAAACACACACCCGGGCCATTCTTTCGGCTGCACATTGGGTGTCTTCTGCCTCATTCTTGCGACTCTCTCTCCCTCTCTGGCTGTCAGCTCGATGCTCTGCTCTGACGCTCGCTGGATGTGATGTGCCCACTTGTTCGGAGCGTCTGTGTGGTCTGTCGCACTGTCGCTCCCATTATGTTAAGCGCGGTGATCCGGGGTATGAACGAACGCAGGAGCTCGGTGGAAGTCTTGTGCCAGCTGAAGTGGTACGTGCGCTGTCGAAGGAGTCTTACTTGGCTTGGATTACAGAGGTTTATTTGTTTAGTTATGATAAAAGAAAGTTTAGAGAGCTTTTTGTTCCTGAATTACATTTTGGGATTGATTATTTGGATGATGACGGCTTCAGAGCTTTACATGTTCTGCAGGTCAAAAAATAAATTAAATAAAATCATCTCACTGGGCTCCAAGATTGTGGGGAAACCTCAGAAGTCTTTGAGTCAGCTGCATAATAAAAAAGAACACTAAATAAAGCTAACAACATAGTGTCCCCTGAACCTGCAGTTTGAGCTCCTGCACTCAAGGAGGCGCTAAAGGGTCCCACTGGCCACAAAGTTTGTTTTAAGAACTCTTTCATTCCATGTGCAGTGGATTTATTAAATGGAGGTGGAAAGCGTCAGCAACAGAAATGAACTTTCTCATAATTTATGTTTTTATTGTTACTATTTATTCTGTCGCTGTGTGCTGTTTTTTATGTGGCATAATCTAATCCAAATTTGACCAAGACCAGTTAAAAAAAGTTAATGCCTATCAGGATATCCCAGCTTAAATCACATTACTTTATTCCCTCTCATACTGATTGATCATGCTTTGTCCACAAGACTAAAAAACAAAACACAATTTAAAGAGACGTTACACTATATTTTCATTCTGTCACTGTGACGAACTAGGTCCCAAAAATCTGTCGTGACGTGTTTTTATCCATCATAATTTTGTTCAATATTGCCTGTTTTTTTGTGTGTTTTCTCTCATGCAAATTAGGTGTTACTTTTAACCTGAAATGACAAAGTTTTAATGTTTCTTTTTAGTCCTTAATTGTATTAACATAGTAAAGCATCTCCACTTAAACATGAGTTCTTATAACTTCAGTCACACTCACCGGAGTCGAGAGATGTTTACTTCAGATTTACACGAGTGGCTCACCGTGGGTTTAATCCAATACCAGTTCATTCATTGTGTCGTCGGTGAGCTTCAGAGCATGTTCCAGTGTCACAAATCCTTTGCTAATAGTTCGGTGCACTTGTTGTGAACTTTTTATAGCGAAAACAAACGGTTCCTCTTTGAAAAACAAATCCCATCCGTAGTAAAAAAATGAACAATCCAAACGCGTCTTCTTTGTTTATTGTAAATAAAGTCCCGAAAAAGCTAGCCATCAACAAACTTCTAATGTAGCTGTCAATAAAGAGACAATCTGATTGGTCGAATGGCCCCTAATCAATGCCAAATCTGATTGGACAGTGTTTTTTGTTTGCCCCTAAAGAGGCGCTGGCACTGACCGCGCGACAAGTCCTATTGTTTTTTGTGGTGATTTTAACAACAGGTCTACATTTGTTTTACAAATGCAATGTATTCCATTGATTTTATAAAAGTAACTGTATTCTAAATACCTCGATTGAAAGCCATACTGTAATGGAATACAAGTACTCATAAATTGTATTAAGAATACGTAACAGCGGTACATGTATTCTGTTACTCCCCAACACTGATGAATAGTCATGTTTGTATCTTTGAGCAGCTGTAGTAAAAAAAGTCTCCTCCACACACAGACTTGTAGCAGACTTATTCTGACAGAAAACACTCTAAACTCTGTCCCAGTTTTTATTTCATAATGATAGGACCAATATTGACCAATATATATATATACTGTATATATATATTTTTTTTTTTTGACAGTGTTTTTCCACATTTAAACATAGTTTAAAATAGATCCACACAGAGGAATTTTGGCCTATATCATCAATAACTTTGTAAAAAGTACGAAAGTCTGGCTCCTTCTCTGTCTGGTCCCTGTCAAAAATCTCTTATGAAAATCCTTCCTCTGGCCACGCCTTCCCGGACTTATAGAGGGGCACATCAGGTTTAAAATTGAGCCAAAACACCTGTAGTGTGCAGCCGGCTTAAGTTGGTCTATTGTTGTTTGCTGCTGTTAGTAAGTACTTGACACTTGCACATGCTTGTGGCGGGAGACCAATAGTTTCTAAGTCTTGGTTAGTCGCTGATTATTAACTCCTCGCTCTTGATACATCCACATAAGAAAACTCCAGAGTGCCGCCTAAAGGGATCTCGGTCGATACCATCATCTCAGCTGGAGACTCGGACACAGACGGTGATTTCCTCACTTTTACATCAGAGCCGTGTTGATACCAGCTCCTCTTTACTGTAACCTATCCGTCTCGCCCGCCTCCTGCCTCTCATTTGGCCCCATTATTACACCCGTGGCGAGAACAAACAGTTTCCCTACTTAATAATTCACATCACTTTCATCTGATACTCAGTTACCATGGGCAATTTAGTAGTTGAATAATTTTGTGAAAAATTCATTTATTATCGCCGCTCGCGTTATGATTTGAGAAGGAAAGAGAGAGAAAGAGAGAGAGGCGCAGAGTGGAGTAGTGGAGCGTTTTTAAATTGCGTATTGGAGAGAAGGTAATGTCTTCTAATGTTCCCAGCCATATGCATTGTTTTCAGGGCTCATCGGTTTTACATCGATTCCCACTGAAGTGTTTAATTGCATCATGAATATGATCTAATTCTGTCCTTTTCAGTGAAACTAGAGCACTCGGCGCAGATGATGTACGGCCCTGACAGCGGCGCATCAGGGTGTATTTTATATGGAATGTAAATTATAGTGTTAAATTAGCCAGAAAGATAACTAGCTGGCACGGGGGAATGGACTCAACAGTTTAATTTAGTGTCAAAAGGCCGTGAAGGGATAAATCAGACGCTCTCCTCTCCGCCGTGCCGTATTAGGCCCTAATCATTCCTCTTCTCTTCCACCGGCACTTGTCTGTCCTCCAGCTCACGAGTGCAGACACACTTTTTAATGCCTGAAGTCAGAAAAGTGCAGGAAACGTTGGGAGCTTTGTTACTTTGTGCGCTTTAGAGTCAATATGGCATTCCGGCGATTGAAAGTCTTACCGAGTGTTCTGCAGGAAAACACGTCTATATCCATACAAACAAGCACGAGTATCACAAGGCAGTGGTGATTATTAGGAATGCTGAGAGTGACGTGAGGATTGCGGAACATTACAGGAGGATTGTAGGGCTTATTTAGTTTATCTGTTGCTGTTGTATTCCTATTATTTACAAGGTGATAGACATAATCACAGGGACCAGACAGAGACGAAGCTAGACTTTTGGACTTTTTACAAACTTATCAATGACATAGGCGTGGATCTGACTTTTGCAATGTTTAGGACTAATTATCTCTGTCAATGTTGGTCCTGTCATTACAAAATAAAAACTGGGACAGAGTTTAGACTGTTTTCTGTCAGAATAAGTCTGCTACAAGTCTGTGTGTGGAGGAGACTTTTTACTACAGCTGCTCAAAGATATAAAACATGACCATTCATAAATCCATATTAGTTAATGAATAATTTTGGAAGTTGGAATGCGTTGAACTAGCTTTATGAATTCATTTTGTACTTGTTCTTGTTTGGGGTTGTGGGTGACTGGAGTCTTTCTCAGTAGCTTTGGGCCAGGGTTAATAGCTGAAGATGTGAATGCAAATACAGGTCTATATATATACAGAATATATATACTTCTTTAGTCCTTGCTTTGGCTAAACTGTTGTTTTTGCATAATGATGCCAGTTGTGTTGATGTGCGTTTTGGGTCAGACAGTGATCATTTCTTATTGTGACACTGTCAAGTTTAGAAAACTTTTACAAAACTTACTTTTTAATCAGCTTATCCATCAGTAAGGGGAGCTTTTGTCGAGCACAAACGTATTTGGTTCACCACAGCTCTACAAGCAGCTCCCTAATTATCATACATGTTTGCTGTTTTCTATCTTAAAGTTGAGCTAACTAACTAGTTGTGAATTAGTAAACTTTGTGCTTTCCACTAAATAATATAGGATAAATGCAAATGCAAAAATAACACCACTGTGTGTTTGAACTGACTAATAAAGAGTTATGGCTGTAATCAGAAGCCAAATGCAGCGCTCTGATTGGCTGTGCCAGTTTCACTTTGTTGTTTGTAAAAAGTCGTTTATTGACCCTAACCAAATGAATACATATCATTATTAATCATGTGTCAATAGTGCCGAATTTGAGTTAAAGTTGATGTGCGCATGAACACAAGCGCGTAAACGTTTGTGTTTGACTACGGCAACACCTACGAGGA
This sequence comes from Mugilogobius chulae, assembly GCA_038363315.1. Taxonomy (NCBI): domain Eukaryota; kingdom Metazoa; phylum Chordata; class Actinopteri; order Gobiiformes; family Gobiidae; genus Mugilogobius; species Mugilogobius chulae. The sequence goes on along the minus strand of CM076397.1, from coordinate 7,516,692 downwards.
CAAACAACACAGAATATGCTATATTTGTCATTAACCTTTTAGATACTATTGACCCTATTTTGTCCCGCCTACTTTTCTAGGACATGCACTTCCTGTTTAGCTGCATTTAGCCTGTAGATTTCAGTCGATGGGTTTATTTTAACTGTCATTATATTTAATTAAAATTGCCCCACAAGACAGACAAACAACATGTTAGCTACCTTAACAGAGCTAAACAGGAAGTGCATTTCCAAGCCAAGTGGGCGGGACAAATAGGGTCAATAGGTTTATTTTTATATTTGAGCTTAACGTTTGTGAAAACACAATGTTTAACTGTTAATAACTTAAGCAAACAACTCAGAGCAGTAAAACTTCGTGGTCACAGACGTTAGAGTTAAATTTAATGTTTTTTATGAGTGATGAAAGTATGAGATTTTATGAGACTTTCGCAAACACAAACTTTTTTTAATCTCATATGAGGGGATCTGAAGTTACAACTGACAGATAACATTTGTAACCATTTCTGGCAGTTTAAACAATAAAAATATAGTCAAGCTAACTAAGCATGATTGACTCAATTGCAGTGCTGTTGGCATGCTAATGTTGGTAACGTCACTGTGATGAAAAAACTTGCTTATACCTCTAAAAGTTGTGAAAACTCATTGTGGCAAAGTCAAATTGAGGCTCAAAAAGCATTAGGTATGTTCAACAAAACATGAATGAATGTGTTTCTATGACAATAAAAACCAGCTCCAGACATACTAGGACATCGTGTGAAATGAACCGTTGGATCGGCCTTGTCCTGGAGGCTGTCTCTGTCTGGTATTCAAACACATTCAAACAGTCAGTGTAAAGGACCTCTCCTACTTCCTGTCCTCGAGGCTGGAGTGTCTGTCTGACTCTCCCCACACTCTTAAAAACCCACAGACCCGGGCCTGTTTCTATCTGTGTCCTCAAAAACAAACTCCCGACACCACCTGGACAGCGCCGCACCAGTTTGTGAGAATGGAGCGGGCTGGTGGTTCCCAGAGCTCTCAGCGCACAAGTTTGTCAACAGTAAAGTAGTTCACGACAGACAGAGCAAGTATACGGCTGCTAACTGAATGTATTCAAATGTCGTGTCCATTGTGTCTACTGCAAGAGCTACCATACCAGCTGCTTTTATGACTATATATAAACTGTTTTTGGCATGAAAGTTTTGGTCCTTTCAATCGATGAAATGACTAAATAAAAACTTGTCAAACACTTTGATATTTGTATTATCTGACCATGTTTTGGACATCAAGGAGTTTAAGATCTTTTGCGATTTTGAGACGAAACAGAACAGGCCACAGACAGAAGGACATTAATAAAGATTATTTGTCTGACAGTGGCATCATGTGTCAGAAGAACAGCAACAACAACACTAATGAAACATGGGTGTATTAAGGGCTCATTAGAGGTAAGGAGCTGTTACACTGACAGCATTGTGGGCGTCAAATGAAAAAGTTTCCACTAGGGCTGTATCGACCAAAGAAACTCTTGGTCGACCAAAGACATGTTCCATCGATCGTTAGTCACTAAAAGAAGGCACGACAAAATCTTTGAAGCTCAAAATATCTTCTGATCTGATCATTTATCAAACCCAAACTATTCTTGAAAAGATTAAAACTGTTGGTGAGTTTATGCAAAAACATGCAGAAAACAGTGTTTATGCCAAAAAGCTACTTGTTGTTTAATATACTTCATAATCTTACTAAAAGAATGCATCGACTAATGAAAATTTTGGTTGACTAAACTTCCACAACACAAACTAAGTGTTGGCCATTTCTATAGTTTAGTAAAGTGTTTAATGCTTGTAAAAACAAATCCGCACTTTGACTATGGGCACAAAGCGTTACTTTTATTTACAAGTGATGATGTTTCGTCTTTATTGAACATTTTAGGAGTCGAGGGGCGGGCTTTCCGAGCGCTGAACCAATCACAGAAAACCCGAATCACTATCAAAACAACGACACGTTAAACCAGATTTTTTTGTAAACATGTAGCGTAGTCTGAAGCTGCTCACACGGTTTGCTGCTCACGTTTAAGGACTTGATATGTTCATTGTTCAAAACAAAAGCAAGATCCAAATCGGCTACGTTCACCATCTTGAATGTTTTGAAATGAGGCTTGAAAACAACTTCTGACTTTTAGTGTGACGGGTCAGAATTGCCGTGCTTGATTGGATCGTCCTAAAATTTGCCGAAGAAATTATTGGCCATTGCATTCAAACAGAATGTAACAGAATGTAGGAGGGGCTGACTGGTCAGGCAATGTGAACGCAGCATTACAAGGAACACAAAACTGAAATTTTCACAGATTTTCAGTAAAAAAAAAAATAGTGCAAAGTAACTTCGAAACAAGCAGGTTTCCATAGTTGTAATGCAAACAGTCAGTGCTTTTGCCTCCATCATGGAGAAGTGGGCATTCCCTCGAAGAGTGTGACGACACGTACAAAGAGTCATTAGTCATAACAAGTTACAGTGACACACAGACATAAGGAGAGAAACGACAAGTAATATCTTGCAAATTTTCGCACTCTGGCCACGCCTCCCTGAACTCGTAGAGGGACACATCGGGCTTAAAATCAGACCAAAACTCCTGTAGTGCACAGAAGGCTTTAGCGACTAAAAAAGGAATGCTCAGTAATCAGTACTTTTACTACTGCATCTACCACTATAGTACAACTGTTCCTGCTACTGAAACAAGGCAATGAGAATCTACTTTTACTGAAACCACTGCAAGCCACAACATTATCTAAAACATAGACATAAAACATACCTACAGTATCTGAATTGAGTTTATCGTTCACTCTCGAATAAGTTCATTATTTTGCTTGAAATTTCTTCCAACACCTAACCCAACCTTGGCGTCCATTCGCACTCCGCCTCATCAAACCCATTCTGTTTGTTTTTACGTCTCCACTCATTCGAAGCAAGCCGTGTGAAACGCAATCCCACAGTGCTTCCTCCTAAATGTCATGTAGTGTACAGTATGTATGGTATATATCCTCCTCACCTCCCACTGCGCTTCACTCTGACAGCTCTCCACAGACAAGAGCCCTTAAACTATCAAGTGGGCCTCTTTTTTTTTTTGTTTTCCTTGTTGTATCCATCTCCGAAGAGGACCTAGGCTTTGGGAAGGAATTGGTATGTTAAATGAGCTATGGGAGTGTTTTTTTTTTGCAGAGAGAGAGAGCTCAGTCAGACGAGAATTGCTGCGCTGGGCGTTCGAGGCAGCTGTGAAGTCATTTTACAGGAGAGGTGCGGATTAGCTAGCGCCTCTGAGCCGGAACAAGTCTGTCTGGGAAGGGATGAAGGCTACAAACCATAGATCTAATTCCCGCTCACGCAGCCGACAGCGCAGACACTGGCAGGGCTGTGGAGAGAATTAGCCTCCTATTTGCTGCTCTCACACTGAACAGAGGTAGTAGACGGAGAGGGAGTTTGACAGAGCGCTCACACACACACACCGACCTCACACACCAGCCCACCTCTGAACGCTTGTCTGTAGAAAGAAACGCCACACACTTTCTATTGTTTAAGCCCTCTACGTTTGACTTTGCTTCATAAAAACAGAACTAAGTAGCATTTTTAGCCAGATAAATGTTTTTGACAAGCTAGTGCACATGCCTCTGAGTGTGCCACAACAGACGTGATCACATGATGTGGTATTTTTCCTGTCCTACATTCATTTGCCAAATTGTTTTTATTTTACAGTCACTCGTTTAAATAACGTCATTCAAAATAGCGTCCAGCGGCCCGTTAAGAGTGCGCGTGGCTATGGTGATCCAAAAAGCGCCGAAGGGATCGGACCTGCTCTGTCGTGGGGAGAGCTGCATTCACATGTTCACTCTCACATCTGATTCTTTTTTATATTAAGCCAATAAGCTTTATGTTATTTTAGACAAAGTTGTTAAAGCCTGTCATGTGAATAGACTTTTACCAAATTGATTTTTATTGTTAGACTTTTTCCAAACTGAAGTTGCTGCTGCAGTTCACTTTTTCTTGAGATCTTAATGCACTGTTCACTTGTCACAGACGTGACACATCACAGGTTCACTGAATGAAATTGTGCCCTCACATCTGGAGCCACACCTTCTAGACGAGCGTAGAGGGATTTTCGGTCGATGTCAATGTCCGCCTACTGCGCATGCATTATGCAGAGAGACATGCTCGCCGCCTGTTTACATGGGGAAACTTCTTTGAATAAAACCTCGAAATGAGACGAGAGCAGCTGTTTCCATCAGGTCTGAACCGGTCTGACAGACGTCTGTCTCCTGAAGCTTGAGATTATTCTTTTCTCATGTTTTTTCACTCACCTGAATGTAACTTTTAAGGGTCGTAGGGTCGAATTTCATTCTCAAATGTTGATTTAGCAGCATAACTTTGTTTTCACACAATGATAAACTCTTAGCTGACAACTGAGCTTTTTTGACTTGATTCCACTGTTTGTGTCTATATGCGGGTTGCTCTCTACAGGCGTGGTGCGCGCGCATCGCCTTGATAAACAAAAAATCCTTCTATAGCGCTTGGAGACAGCCACTAGCGCCAACAGAGGAATAACTAAGACCATGAGTGTTGGGGGCAGAATAGCGCTCACAAACTTTCATTTATGTTCTCTTCAAAGGAACACTGACTGTAACAGACTCTTGGCCTACAATGAACTCACCACTCATCTGAAAGCAATCTCTGCAAACCGGTTTTAATCACACACACATCTTATTATTTTGTTACACTTTATGCAAATAAGAGAGCATGACCAGTAGTTGCAACCACACTGCTCGCCATAGTATTTGTTTTTGTAGTGACACAGCATTCCATCATACGACGCTTTTGCTATTCTTCATTTAACATCAAAATACGCTTTATTGCCCCAAAATTTGAAGGAAAACTATCCTTGATGAGTCTGTGGTGTGGCATCAAGTCACTGTCCATGTGACACTGAGAAAAACGTCCTTTCGTCTGTTGTATGATGGGTTTAAATCCTCCAGTGTGCAGCCGTGGCTAATGTAATGTGGCTGATATAGAAGCTATAATGTGAATGTAAAGACTGCTTCCTCTGTAATCCTATATGCAGAGGGAAATGGGCACTTACTGTATGTTGTGGCTGTATAATGTTTCAGAACTAAGTAGGCTTGTCCAAAGGATCAAAAATCAAACACCGATCAATAATAAGACTATAGTATCGAAACTGAACAAGTACCTACACTATAAAACTAAATCACCAAGACAATCTTTGACTTTAATGCAGTTTTTCCACGTTTGAACCTTTACTTTGGCATTGTATGCGTTAAAACTTGCAAAAAAAAATGCTTTGAGGAGAAGAAAGTTGTGCTGTCGGCTAAGTTAGCTAGGTTTTTATTAATGCAGCAAACCTCTGCAAAAAGCGCGAACGCAGAGAAGCGCGTCGGAGCGTAAAAAGTGTCTTTGTCCCAACTCCCCAAAGCGCGTTGTTGCAGCTAGGGCACCTGTTGGGGCGTCAGCTTAAAAAATATTCAGCGTCAAATTCACCTTATCGTAATTAATCGGACGCTTCAGTCTGAACGCAGCATTAGACAAGACACTTCGCCCGCATTGTTTGGTGTGAGTGTTTTTTTTCTCAAAATTAAATCATCAATTTTAATAATAGCTTCTGTAGACTAGACACATAAGTCTCAAAAAGCAAAATAAATACTTAAAAAGAGCTAGGCTACACATAAAATGGCTACTGTTACTTCATTATAAAGATGTGTTTATGGTAACTGTTTGGATTTTTAATGCTATTTTAGAGTTTGTTGTTGTTTCAGTTGAACAAACCAGCCAGTCTGAACTGACAGGTCTAAACCAGGACTGGACCACCAGGTCTGAACCATCCAGGACTGAACCAGGTCTGAACCAGGACTAACAGACTAAACAATCTGAACAGGAGATATTTATTTTATGGTTGAACTTTGAAGAGTGTCCATAGAACCTTTTCCAGCTGCTCTGAGTGTTAGCTGGCTACACCCTCTCTACGACATTCCGGAATGTTGACATTGAAGTCTAATTGTCGTTAGCATATTTTTTCACACATTCCGGTACTCCGACACCTAATATTTTTTTGTCGATGTAGTGGTGTTTCTATTTTTTTCAGAAATGCCGCTTCTCCGACACTCTTTTGTGGGTGTTTCTATTAAATCATTATTAAAAAAATATACATATCGTTTTCTCGCAACTGTTTACTGATCAAACATGACGCTAAGTATAAAAAACAGCGCGTTTCTTTCTGTTTACTCTTACATTTCCATTTTGTCAAACTCTGCTTCTAGGCGTAAGGCCCTTGTCCCGGCTTCTGTCCATGGTGCTGAAGTTAAACCGGAGATCGATCAATAACTAGATAAACAAGTAAATGGATAGATTGAAAGGATGATGTTTGAATTATTCATAAAAAATCCTAAAATATCCTTCTTTTAGAGCCGCAGTCAGGCTGCGCTTTTTTACTCAACAATCCCCGGCACGTTGTTGTGCGCCTTTCATGTTGCAGAGGAAACAATCTTAAAGTTCCCTACAACAAACTGTCAGAATGTTAAAATAAAAAAAATACTTCTACGTCTTACCGGGGCAGCCTGTCAGAAAAGCAATGTGGATGAAGGACGCTTTGTAACGAAGAAACAAAGTATAATTTTTAGCCTACTTAATGTGACAATAAAGTTGGCACCTAACATAGCCTATTGGTCATTATAACGTTCGCTGTCTGAGTGTGTGTCGGAGGTGCGGCACCAATAAATTCGGAGGACAGGGATGTTGTAACAGCGGGATTTCGAAAATAAGGGCTTTCGGAGTTACGGCATGTCGACAAAAAGGGCTGTCGGCAGAGAGGCTATTAGCTGTAGCATTAGCCACGAGCAGAGAACTGATGCTGCGACTGCATCTATAGCTCCTCATTCAGGATAATACAGGGCGGTATGCCGATACGTGAAAAGTTTGCGATATCGGACGTTTTACAACCCTAATTGTTTCTATAGACACACAGGCTGAGTAAAGCACAAATCCAGTCCTAAGAGTAGCAGCTCGAAAAGGCCACGTCTGAGCTCGTGTGTGGAGCCGTGAGCACCTGTGGCACCATCGATCGTGTGCACAACAGATACACGTGTTTTTAATGTGCGGAAGGTTTCTGCTCCCAGGTCACACAAGGGTCACGCTCTCACTGAAGAACTCTGAACTTCACATGACTTTTCTGACAATGGGAGATGAGGGCAGAGAAATGTCAGTATGTACCCTAACCTCTACTTTAAAATGTAATCGGAGAATTATTAATAACATATTTGTATATTTAATAATACTGTGACAAACAACATGCTGTGATAATTAGCGAAAAGAAAAAGTACTTAGGAAAGTTATATTTTAGAAGTTGGCATATAAGCTTCACTTAATGTGCACATCCATAAATTAACGTTTGAATGCTTCAAGTGTTAGAACATTGTTCCCTCATTGAAACATGGATCTATATTTAGTTTACACTCACGTTTTATTAATGCTTCTTGTGAATTCATTTGTCTTTGCGCCTTACAACACACAATGTAAAATCCTACATCTTGTTTTAAGACTAAAGGTAAGAAGTCTATAAACTACAGAAAAGACTGTAGACCATGTGATGGAGGGCTGGATTTTACCGAGGAGGACCAGGATAAATGCTCATACATTACTGCTTTTGACATGAGGTTGCACCAAATCTTCACAGGACTAGATTTGTTTTTATAATGATAGTAACTAATGCGACAGTCTGATTTTATTGTTCTACAAAATGTCTAAATCAGCGTTAAACCACATCTAAACAATGTCTAAAGCAGAATTAAATAAAACTAAACGCTTACGCTAACTTAAACTACACAAAGAGTAAATAAATGCTTACATTGAGTCTGATTCATCTTTATCTGAGCACATTTGAACTGCCATTAGAACAAAGTGGATTGTTTTGCAAAAAAAAAAAAAAAGAAAAATACACAATTTTCTCACTGCAAATTAGGCAAAAAAAATGAAACAAGAAAAATACACTAGATCCATTGGCAAATCTTGCTTTCAAACAGTAAAAATAGACAACAGAAAATATATTTTTGTATTATTTGGAAAGTGAATTGATGGCCGGATCAAATTTTTGCAGGCACCCGAGCCTTAAGTTGAATAGGCCTGCTGTAGGCTATAGCCATTGAAATTACTGTAAAAAAAAAAGATGACGACTTCGCCTTTCAAGGGTTAATTTCAGAACGTAACCCTCGCGATAAATGCAACAGGTTTGTGATTCCCTACCGCGTCCCGTATCAAACCTCCAAACCACTGTCCTCTCATGAACACACTGACCCCAGATCAGCCCCGGATCGATGCCCTGACCCACATCTGCCGTCCCACACCCATGAGCTCCAAACCAACTGTAGGATATGTTCGGGAAAAGTGCTGCCTCCAGTTTTGTGTTGAATTTTTAATGTAAACTATATGACAGGCAAAATGTAGTGAGTGAACTCTATTAAACCAGCGTGTCAATGGAGCGTTTCAAAACCTATCAAAGATTTACAAGTGCTGTTACGGAGAAGTCACGCTATGGCCTCCGCGTCCAACACTTGGGCTGGAAACTTCTTAAATGTCATATCTTGGGACTTACAACTTTGCAAACACTATACACATAATATTGAAGTGGTAACTAATGACTTTTAGATAGAGAAGAGTTACAAATGAAAAAGCTTGTTCTAACAGTGGTGGGATGAGCTAAATGGTTTACTTATCATCATTTGTAGCACTGCTTTTTGGAACTACACCTGCAAACCTTCTAAAAACACTCTGAGTGAACATTGAATTAAGATTACTTTTAGCCACAGTTTTTTTCTTTTTTCTTTTCAAACACTAATGTTTTCTATGACATTATTACAGTTTTGACAAGATCACCCGATCTTGGCAAACTTTTGTCCTTGTCGGGCCAAAATGTTTGATATTAAAGCATGACAGAACCTGATTTTGTTTTGTATTTAAAAAAAATGTAGACATTGATTAAGATGGTATTGATTTGGTCTCAATTGACCACAGTCTTGGCCTCGACCTATAAAGGTGTCGGTTTTGCCTCGGTCTTGGCCCTCTGTGGTCTTGGTCTGTTCTTGGCCCTAGGTGGTGTGGGTCTTGTCTTTGTCTCAGTCTCGGCCCTCCTTGGTCTTGGTCTTGTCTCAGTTTCAGTCGTCTATAGTCTTGGTCTTGTCTCAGTCTTGGCCCTCCGTGGTCTTGGTCTTGTTTTGTCTCAGTCTCGGCCCTCCGTGGTCTTGGTCTTGTCTCAGTTTCAGTCGTCTGTAGTCTTGGTCTTGTCTGTCTTGGCCCTCCGTGGTCTTGGTCTCGTCTTGGCCCTTAGTGGTCTTGGTCTTGTCTCAGTCTTGGCCCTCTGTGGTCTTGTCTTGGCCCTAGGTGGTCTGGGTCTTGTCTTGGAACTCCCTCGTCTTGGTCTTGTTTTGTCTCATTTTTGGCCCTCCGTGGTCTTGGTCTTGTCTCAGTTTCAGTCATCTATAGTCTTGGTCTTGTCTCAGTCTTGGCCCTCAGTGGTCTTGGTCTTGTCTCAGTCTTGGCCATCCGTGGTCTTGATCTTGTCTCAGTCTTAGCCCTCCGTGGTCGTGGAACTCTGATATCTTGAAAATGTCTTGGCCTCGATTGACCACGATCTTGGCCTCGACCTATAAAGATGTCGGTCTTGGTCTTGTCTCATTTTCAGTCCTCCGTGGTCTTGTCTCAGACTCGACCCTCCATGGTCTTGGTCTTGTCTCAGTCTTGGAACTCTGAGGTCTTGATCTCAATTAGTACAATTTTGACTACTACACTAATGGTTAAAGTCAACATATTACAGCTGAATCTATTTCTTTATCAGACTTTTATCATTATTGTGTCTAAAGCACCGATCAAACCAAACAAAAAGCAGCAGTGATGAATCATTAACGATATCCACGTGTCAGAATGGTTTCTTTTACAAATCCAATCCATGGTAGTGAGGTGAAATGAGACTAAACCAGGTCTGCGCTGTCCTTAAGTGAACCACTCGCGCACTGAGCCTGCCCGTGATGCTCACTCAGCATGTGTAATGGTAAATGGTTTACAAAATGTGCTCTGACCTGCTTCATAATCACGCCAGGAGGAATTCACAGAGAAACAGCTCAAAAATGTCCCAAAACACTACATCTACATGAGCAAAGAGTTAAGTATTTACAGTAAAGTGGCAGCATTCTGGTAAGTCATTTCCCCTATGGATCAATAAGGTTAATACATGGGTGGTCTTTGTCTCTGTGAATGTACAAGCACTCATGATAAAAGTATGGATCCTCACAGACTTAGCTAAGATCATTACTAACGGTATTTGACGAGTTAAAGGTTCAGTATTACAACATGTTGACTCCTAAATAGCATTGAAATGGGTTTGTTTTACTTTATTTACATATTTTTGAACAATCCAAAGGCTAATCTGTGACTTAAAAAGACTATGCCTGATTTGTTTTACATTGAAATAACTTAAATCAATTTCCTCCTGCACAGAAATCCCTACATCTGTTCAGGTAAAAATGGAGCTCAACAGTGACCGTCCACTTCCTGGTTCAACAAGTATGATGGGACCCCGTGTTTAATCTCCATAGGTGTTTAAAATCCATTTCTGCAGCTTTATAAACAAATACATTTTGCCAAATTGGAAGTTTTAGATGTCCTTTTTAGACTGAAAACAACCATGTTGTGGATCTGAATTAGCACATAGCTGGCTAGCTCGCACTATGTCTTTAAACTAATATTTTAGTTTATCAAAATCTCTATAAAACTTTAAAATCAGGCAATTTCCTTCCGGAACCAGGGCGATCTTTCACTGTTGAGCTCTGTAATATCCTGTTTCTTCACCAAACTCCACTAAGTTTGTCTATTGTTGTTAGCATTGTGGTTGCATTAGCCTCACTGCTAACAGCTGTGAAAAAAGCTCAAAACACATCCACGTTTCCATTAACCTGTGTTCCTCAGACTGGTTCACTTTGGAGCGGTTTGGGCCTCTTATGTTAATGATGTTAATGATGGTGAGCGTTTCCACGGCAGGTCCAGGCTCCCGAGGGTCTGCTACGTCACTCGCACACTACACATGTTTTGTTAAATAAATAAAAAAGAAAAAGTAACCAGAATTATACTTTTTCTTTCTGGCGTCAATCGGAGCGATTCACAAAACCTCTTGCATCACTTTAGGCCACCAACTGCTTGTTGCTTTGCCCAAAATGTTCCAAGGTTTAACAATCAACTACAGATGCTCAAAAATGCACTGAAATACATGAGTTGGAATCTTTGTGTGATCACCTCTCCACAGATCTTTTTGTTGGCGTTCACCTGCCTTTTCTCTCTGCAGATATGCTTTTTTATCACGTGACGCCTGAACACAACATTTTCCTCTTTTCAGAGCTGGATCTTCTTATACGCAGACTACGCATCTGTGTTTGGCCCCGCCTTCTGAGCGCTGATAGTTTTTAAGTTTATGTCATTTTATCAATCATCATGCCTGTTGGCTTCACCCTCTGGTTTGTGCTGTACATAAACCCTGTTAGACCAATCCTACAAGCTTAATGATAGCGGCTTTCAATTCATTATACGAGCATTCTTGCGTGAATTTACGTAAATCCGCGTGGCTTTGGATGAAACTGGACCGCATTTGACAGCTTCTGATGTAACTGGCACTTTGCAAGAAACCTGCACGAGCTGGGGCCCCGCTTGGAAACACTGACCCGAAGTAATGCAATCATATATTAATCAAATTATGCATAAAATGAAAATGATGTTTTTGGTCCAAAATAGCCAACTCAAAATGTTTCTGGGGCTTACATTATCTTTTTACTGTGAGAAATTTGATTTAGTCTACAATTATTTTTGTCTGTCACATTGTGTATAGCTATAAAATATCATGAAAAAAGTCCTTTTAAAGCTGCTTTGACTTGACAGATAAAAGTTAAGTTTGGAGGGCCCCGAAGCGGATTTTTGCATAGGGCCCCCAAAAGTTTAGATCCGCCTCTGCTTCTTTTATCCAGGCTTGATTACAGTTATCCACCAAAGCTCCGAAAACAAGCTCAAACTCCCTCAGTCCTGTGAAGTTGCCGAAACACTTTGACACAGTTGAAAGCGGAGGATTTTGTTGTGCCGCTCTCGCCGTAATGTGTAAATACCATTTCTTTTTCTCGTCTTTCTCTTCCTCGCCGAGAACTTGTGCGAAAATCAATGCGGTAGCTTTAGTTATTAGAGCGGGTTTTAGGCCGGTGTGAGCTGCTGCGTGCTCGGGGAGATGGAGCTGTCTGCGTGCGGATGGGCCTCCTGTTCGGCCTGTCTCCGCCGTCACATCGCGCTGCCCGGTAATGACTTGTATTACATGCTCTGTGGTGGGCACGTCTGCTGCTCGCCCCGCGCTAGCTCCCTCGCTTTGTGTTGTCTTTGAGAGGCGCTCGGGTGAGACAGGAGGCAGAGGGGAGAGAGAGGAGGGTGAAGGGGAGAGGGAGGAGAGAAAGAGGAGAAAGGGGGGTGAAGAGGAGAGGGAGGAGAGAGAGGTGAAGGAGAGCGAGGAGAGAGGGCGTGAAGGAAAGAGAGAGAGGTGAAGGAGAGAGAGGAGAGAGGGGGTGAAGGAGAGAGGGAGGGGAGAAAGAGCGGAGAGAGAGGGGGAGCGAGAGATAGAGAAGAGAGGAGAGAAAGCGGAGAGAGGGGGGGGAGCAGGAGAGAGAGAGAAGAGAGGGGGTGAAGGAGAGAGAGGAGAGAAAGAGAGGAGGGTGAAGGGGAGAGAGAGAGAGAATAGAGGGGGATCAGGAGAGAGAGAGGGGTGTGGGAGAGAGAGAAGAGAGGGGAGAGAGAGAGGGGGAGCAGGAGAGAGAGAGAGGGGGTGAAGGAGAGAGAGAGAGAAGAGAGTGAGGGGGTGAAGGAGAGAGAGAGAGAAGAGAGTGAGGGGGTGGAGGAGAGAGAGAGGAGAAAGAGAGGGGGATGAGGGAGAGAGAGAGAAGAGAGGGGGGAGCAGGAGAGAGAGGGGGTGAAGGAGAGAGAGGAGAGAGAGAGAGAAGAGAGGGGTGAAAGGGAGAGAGAGGAGAGAGAAGAGAGAGAGGGGGGTGAGGGAGAGAGAGAAGAGAGGGGGTGAAAGAGAGAGAGAGGAGAGAAAAGAGAGAGGGGGGTGAAAGAGAGAGAGAGGAGAGAGAGGGTGAAGAGAGAGAGAGGAGAGAGAGGGGTGAAGGAGAGATAGAGGAGAGAGAGAGTTGAGAATGGGTGAAGGAGAAACAGGAAGAGGAGAAAAGGGGTGAAGGAGAAAGAAAAGAGAGAGGGTGAAGGAGAGAGAGTAGGGAGAGAAAGAGAGAGAGAGTTAGAGGCAGAGAGAAAGAGAAAATGAACCACAGAAATCAAGAGAGAAAGGGAAAATGGGAGAGAGAGAGAGAGAGAGAAAGAGCGACAGAGAAAGAGATGGACAGAGAGACACCGGAAGAGTAATAATAGAGATAAAGGGTGATAGGCAGAGACTTTTTTAGTTTTTAACAATAAATCATCAGTAATTATATCAGTGTAGAACAAAGAGAGAAGGAAAGAGGGAAAGAGAAAGGATCAGACAGAGAGAGAGAGAGAAGGAGAAAGAGGGACAAAACGACAAAGAGTGAAAGCGAAATGGAGCAACACAGAGAGGGAAACTGCCAGACACTGAGATAAAGAGAAAAAAAGAGATGACCATGAGGGGAGAAAGAGAGATATGATAAACACTCAAAGAAGGAGAGAGAGAAATCTAAATTCATACATAATCCTAATGGCCATAATATCATAAATATAAGATGGAGATAAGATTCACTTTGACATATAACATTTGAAAAGGCCAACACAGACGATGCCTTTGGGGAGCTGTTCCTGGAAAACATTTGCATAAATGTAAATGACGAATAAACTGTGTCTTGACCTGCCAAAATATTCCACTGCTGAACACATAAATGCATGTTTCTGCTCTGTATTGGTCAATGATCAACAGAGTTAATGTATTTCTTGGAAAATATGCTAACGGAAGGTTGAGTCTTTTAGCAGCCCTTTAGTTAAACTAAAATATGACTGTTTACATCAATCTAAATATTTTCAAATATAACATTTTCTATGCACAAGACCTACTGTCCACAGATCTGTATTAGTGAGCACATCTCTGTCTGCAAATGAAGTTTCAAATCAATAAATGAAGATACAGTATGTGGATTTAGTGTCTCTGCCAGATGGATTCTCTCAAGTAATATTTATTTGTATAGCACGTATCACAGTGTTATTGGTTGATGGGGGAGCTAGAGAGCCTGGAGAAAAACCACCCAGACACGGGGAGAAACATTTAAACTTCACACAGAAAGGCCTGGGCTGAGCAGGAATCAAACCTGCAACCTTCTTGCTGTGAGGCCAGAGCGCTAGCCACTCTGCCACCAACCAATCACAGATGGGCAGAACTCAGGGCTTTTCAATTGTATTTTACAGCGGGCCAGATTTTTCAAAGGACTATAGTCTGTGGACCGAACAACAAAACTGCCCCAAGAACTTATGTTTAGTCAATTGAAAATAAGTCTAAATCGCGTTGTCCTAAAACAGGCTTACATAAGCAGAGATAAACCAAAACTAGAACGTGAGTAAATCAGAACAACAGATAAAGGACCAGGCTAAACCTAGAGTTAATCCAACTCTCCAGGTCTACATTTTGGAACAGACTATCGAGCACAATTTATAAACCAGAACAAAACTGATAAGTGGCATTTTAGCTGTGAGTTGATTTAAAAGTACTGCAGGCGACTGAATACCAGATCTAACCAAGAAAAGTGGCCCAGTCCATGACCCACTTTACTATTCGAGCCAGTCTTTGTTGCTCAGCATTATGTTATTGTATACCCACCACTGTTCACTGGCTTCTTTACAGTTTGGTCCAGGTTCAAGGCCCATTTTACCATAGTGGGCCACATCCTATTGCTTAGTGGGCCACTATTTGATCAACCCTGCTTTAACTAATCAGATGTAAATATTGTCATGGCATTATAACCCAAAGAAACCCAAAGAAAATGGTTTCAACCAATTTTCATGGTTATTTTACGTTTTGGCTTTTCATAATTCATCATTGATATTTCGTAGTATATTTTCTTCTGAGACAAGGTTTAGTTGAAGAATATTTACAAATCATGTTTATTTTAGTCATTCACTAATCTTTGTTATACAAATTTGTTTCTACAAGAGTCTTTACAGTAGTCTTGATATTTAAAACAATTCTTTTTATAGCTGACAGTTAGTCGATTCATTGGCGTCTTGTTGCGTATCTGTAGAACTACCTGGACTTCGAGAAAATATCATCGAAAAAGTTCTCTCTTAAATGCATCGCTTTAATCATTTATTTCGTCATAAAACTCTATAACTTTCAAAAGGAGGTGAAAGAAAAAAACTTCGTCCAGTCTCTCCCAAACTTCTCCGACAGATGAATTTACTACTTATTTATTTGACCGCTTGCAGAAATTGCCTGGGATATCTCACACATATTACATGAATGAACCTCCTCCAGCCTGGCCTCATTCATCACCCTCATAAAGACCAGGAGCGGGGTCTGGATATGGACTTAAGTGATTTTATATGCTCCTTTAAACCGGGATCACCTCGTGTTCCTACCGTTCCCCCCTCCTCCACGCATTTGCACTTAAAACATACTCTGTAATCTTCTGTTATTTTACATACAAATTGCATCCCGGCCCGACGCATTCATCATTGCTCATATCCAGCCCACTTTTAAATGAAAAATGTATCGCAGATGAATAATGGATCTAGCTATGGTATAATTTTGTGTTTCTTGAATATAGTGCGAGACTTTTTTTTTTTTTTTTCCTGGTTTTTAAATGTACCCTCCCCGCTCCAGTGAAGTTTGGGAAAGAACGGGATGAAGAAAAATTACTTATAGTGTTTATTGTTTACCTGGGGTTTGTACAAAATGAAGCAGCGACGAGGATAATGGAGCAGAGACAAACGGCATTAAACAGCAGCTCAGTCTGAAGGAAAGGGAGGATTTTCTGGCTTCGATGTTTAGTGAAGATTTGATGTGATGTGATAAGATTTTGGAGGTTATTTGCTTTGGGGTTTAGCCAAATAAGTAAGAGGGGAAAATACAGGTGTGGCCCTAAAATAGTCCTGGTTATTCTTGAAAAGGTTGCCCGATGCCATATCTGTTATATCACCTACGTAAATTACAGAAAAGAGTTTTGAAGGTGCGCTAACTGTCTGGAAGTGAGAAGTCAGCTCCTTAAGTCTTTTGGAAGATTCTGAAGAGGGTTCTATGTCCTAAAGTGAAGAGATGTTTTGTGTGTCGGCCGCTCTGAACTCCAGAGCCCAGCACGTGGCACAGATGAGCTGTTTTGCCTGATCCCAGTTCATTTAGTGAACCTACATCTGCAGAACATGACAGTGGAGAAGTGCAAGTTCATTGGGAAATATTACATTTTTTTTTGCTATCAGTTCTAATTTATTTATTTATTTAGTTAGCAGTTATTAAATTATATCAATACCTATATTTGTCACTCTGGGCTTCAACAAGTTTGTGTTTTTCCTTTAACAACATTCTGTTATGTCGACCTAAAGTTATAATAAAATGATCCGATGTGTGTGACATGAGACTTACCTGAGAATATTGATCTGTGTGAAAACTTTAGGAAGCTCAAAAGCCTCAGGCCTTTTGAAAAAGACAACAACTGTCATGGCTTATGAGCTCGTTGGGCCCCGGTGTGATGAACGCGAAGGGTCTTTCCTGCGTGACATCTACAGTCCCAGGACAGATGAGTGCGCGGTTGTGTCCACTTCGGTCTGGTCTCTGGTTGCGCTCAGTGCGCTCTTCATGATCCGGGTAAAGCCAGCAGGCTCTGGTCTAACGTCCAGTGGCTCGTTATGAGTTTGCGTGGTTACCATGATCCAAAAGGCGCAGAAGGGACTGGACCTCACGCAGCACCGCACTCTTCTAGTTTATCTCATGAGTCTCTGCTCTGTCTTTGGGAGAGCTGCATTCACACTGACACTGTCCCATGTTCAATCTCAAATCTGATTCTTTTTATATTAAGTCAACAGGCTTTATATAAAAGAAAAGACACATTTTAGAAGATGTTGTTAAAGTCTGTCATTTGAATAGACTTTCACCAAATAGATTTCTATTATTACTTTTTTTTTCAGTTTACTTTTGCCTGTGATATTATTGCACTGCTCACTTGTCACAGATGTGAGCACATCTCAGGTTCACTGAATGAGATGGTGCCTCACATCTGGAGCCACACCTCCTAGACTGATAACGTATAGCGCTTGGAGACAGCGCACTAGCGGCCAACAGAAGAATAAGACCATTGTTTGCACTGCAGGGGTAGAGCACATAATCTTTCCCTGGTGAAGTATTTACCTTGTATGTGAAGCTCTGAACTCGCTGCTGTCATCATCTAATTGAAATCCGCTCTCTGTTTTGTGATTTACTGATTAATATTAGTGCATTTTGACAAGTTCCCATAAGGAATGAATGGAACAAAATGGAACTACCCACAGGTATTAGACAAACCGGAGCTAGCCTAGCCGTAGCTCTGTGAAATAGGCCCCTTTACCCTCCACACATATGTATTTGAATGCATGTTGTCGCTGTGTCATGCCGGACTGACTTCAGGACATAAACTATTATTACCCGCCTATCAAAACTCTTAAATGTTTAGCGTGTGGAACGTCGGCTCGGCTTACAGGTGCAGCTGCAGCCGTCCTGTCCCGCCTCTCTCCTGGGGGTCCGCAGCTGGGTAACCATGTGTTAAGCCTGGAGAATTGAGGTTGAGTAGGCTGCCCCTTCTGTCTTTATCTGTAATTACATGCCGGGGTCTTTGGGTAGATTGCGCACCAGTCTCCAGACGCCACAGCGGGAGTTTTTTTTTTTTTTTTTTTGAGCATGATCTCTCTTGGGACATCCCGGTGAGTTTGTTCCCTTCCCTGCACGGCCCGCCACCCTCTCCTTCTCGCTTTGGGGGGACGCGAGGGAGCAGACCACTCTGTCGTGCTCTACTTGCTCCTGTCGCTTGGCTGTCGTCCCCGAAGTTTTTCCCACTGTTTTTTCCTCCCCTCTCTCTCGACTGTTTTTTTCCGGCGGGAGACGTCCTGACACGGTGCCGCAGATGGGGGGCAGTGGACCGGAGCGGCTGGTGTCACGGCGTGGAGGGGAATTCACAGTTGGGATGAAATATGAAAGTGAAACGTCGTTATACATATGTTTGCAGCAGTGTGTTGGGGCAGATGCTTTCCTGCGCAGACCACGAGGATGTTGTTTGTTCTTGTCACATGAGTCGCTGTGGTTTGGGAGCTTTGTAATGTTGAGATTATTAAAGGTCCTGTGTTGGGCAAAATTGGACTTTGTGAGTTGTTAGCTAGTTACAATGTAAACTCATCCAAAACACACCAGCACAAAACTGTGTATTTTTCCATTCACAAATGTCTGAGTAATCATATTTGCTGTTTATAACACTTGTGGTAAGTGCTGACTTCTACTGTATTCCAAATGAAACAAGTTTCCCACAATCAGTGTGGTTTACATGTATCAGTGGAATATATGTCAGGGACATGCTAGAAGCAACGACTGGACTGAAAACTACTCTATTTGGTTTTCCCCTCAAACCCGGTTCAAAACCCAGTTTTGTTCCTGTTACATGTGAGAGAGTAAACCGATTACCCTGGAGAGACATGTCCTGCTGTATCAGATTCACTGCACCATGATTCAGACTGCATTATGTTGGTTTACCTAAACATTGTTTATTATTAGTAAGTATTTGTAATATTGTGTGTAAATACACACTGATCTTTCTGGGACAAGTAGGACTGTGTTAAACATTTATTATTATATTTTATTATTATATTAACAAATATGTGACTGTGTGTGTTTATTGTTAGAATGTGGAGTGTGTTTGTCTGTCTGTCCATGCTCTCTGTCATTTAGGTGATTGTTATTGTGATGGTGTTGTTGTGTTGTGGCTTAGCATGTAATTGTTTTTTGCCTGTCTTTTCAATAAAAAAAAAAAAAAAAAAAGAATGTGAGTGTGCAGCGGTTGTGAGCATGCTCAGTTACATTTGTCCAGCTGCAGACCGATCTGTCTTTTTACATGAGTCTGAAATCAGACTACAATCAGTCCGGACCACGTGCGCCAATTGGTTTTCCGAAACCTTTGGAAAACTGGTTTAAATCGGACTAGGCTAGTTTTCCGGTTTTCCTGGCCTCCATGTAAACACCCTGAATGTAGGAATTATTACATTTGTGTTAGGTAACAGTTTTGACCCTATTTAAAACCCTGTCTTTGTAGTTTATTACATTTGTAGGGAGTTATTACATTTGAGTTGAGCTCAGATTTCTACTGTCCCCCAAATGTAATATGTTCCCACGATGTAAGAATTATTACATTTGTGTTAGGCAAATATGTTAACCTTAATCCTAATTTATTAAAAAAACACAGTTTATTCATTGTGTGGAGTTATTACATGTCTTAAGCTCTAATGTCTAATCTCCTACAAATGTAAGAAGTTTCCACAATCAAAGAATCATTACATTTTGGCAAAATGATAAACCCTAACCTTGAAAAATAATGTTTGCAGTTTATGACAAATGTGTGAAGTTATTATATTTGTAGTTAGACTGTACTACAAATAATAGATTTGAACAATTATTACATTTGTATCAGGCAATATTGTTAACGCCAACACTAACTTATATTGTTTACAGTTTGTAGGGAGTTATTACCTTTATGGTAAGCTCTTATTTCTACTGTGCTCCAAATGTAATACATTTCCTCAGTGTTAGAATTATTACATGTGGATTAGGCAAAATTATTAACCCTATTTTTTCTACTACTTTTCAGTTTTTTACATTTGTGTGAAATTATTACGTTTGTGGTCAGCTCTGATCTTTGTCCCTCAAATGTAATAAATTTACAACGTAAGAAGTATTACATTTAATAGAAAGTTATTAACCTTTACCCTAACATTCAGACATTATGTTTGTTGTTAATTACATTTGTGTGGAGTTATTACGTTTGTGGTAAACTCAGATTTCGACTGAAATGTAGCAAGCTTCTACAATGTAAGAATTATTACATTCATACTAGGCAGAATTATGAACTCTAGCTTATAAAAACAACCCGTTTGTAGTTTATTACATTTGTGGTAAGCTCTGATTTATACTGTGACCCAAATGTAATAGGTTTCCACAATGTATATGTAATTCAATTCCTACAAATGTAATAATCCCTACATCGTGTTTGTAGGTGTTACAACATTATCTAGCAATTGTCATCCCCAAAATATCACAATGTCAATTTGAATCCATATTGTCCACCTATAGAATCATTAAGCTCAACAATAGTACTTAAAAGCAGAAAGAAAAAGCCCAATACACAACACCGAACTCTCTCACAAAGAAGTTAAAACCGCTTTTTGGAGTCAAGTCCCGCTCTGTTGCCGTGGTTTTTATCATAACTGAGTGTATTTTCATTGTTACATCACAAAACAGCTCTCCTCCGTCTCTTTCTCTCTCTTTCCGTGCCCGCATCATTTGTAAGCCTGGTGTTGTCTGTATTTCTGAATGTCAGTGCTGTTGTTTTGATGATATGAGCCAACGCTATCAAAGCCGCGCACGCCTCAAACTGTACTTCAATACAAATGAAAAAGCCAAATTATTCCCAGTCCTTTGATTCCTTTGCAAGTTTAATCTGTGGCGATCGATAAAAGGATGCGTGTTGGTCTAGGGAGTCAACAGCAGCCGGTTTGATGGGTAAACCGACAGCTAAATGGATGGTGTAGGGGAGCATTCATCTTTCTTTAGGCAAATTGGGCCGCTAGATCCCAACTAATTGATTGATTGCGTGACTTGCTGATACAATCAAAGCCTGGCCTGATTTATGGCGATAAATCAATTGATGAATACGGTTTTGTGCCGGGACCGGAGGAGGGGACAGGGCGAGTCGTGCATCCGTCTTGTGCCGTCAGGGCTGTGGGGAGAGCGCGGTAATAAGAGCTGTGTCTGCGGCTGACATTTACTGAGAGCCCGCTCCGACCTGCTCCAGATTAACCTCCACTTGTTCTCATAAGCACCACTGATATTAAAAGATGGGCCGCGGCTCTCGGCGAAAAATGAAGTGTGACTTTTTTTCCTCGCGCCGTTTGCATACATCATTAGGCCGACGCCGAAAATCGATGCGCGTTCCAGAATCAACACAAACACGTCTTGAGGTGCGTAATGCGCGGGGCTGTTGTTGACTCGCTCCAGATTACATTTAGCCCAATGTTTAAAGGCTGATTTACAGGAGATGGAGTCCACACGGCGCGGAGCTGTCTGCCCTGCTCAGAATATGAGATGGAAGTTAAACAGTGCGCGCGGCGGAGGAGCCCTGATGTGTGGGCAGTGTAGCATCAAATAGATTGTGTTTCCTCGCGTGTAAATGTCTAATGTGTGCGCTCTGACACAGATGAATGTAAGGAATTTGCTGTAAAGACTTTACGGGCCTTTTGAGAGACGTGGCTGTGGAGCGACAGAGTGGAACGGTGCAGGCTCAGAGCTCCAGTGTGCCCACAGAGAGAACAGACACACACAGCGCACACATATGAACATACACACAGAACACACACATCTAACAGGAGAGAGCACACATCTAACAATATACAGCGCACACATCTAACACACACACACACAGGCGAGAGAGTGGAGCAGGGCTGCACAAGTGCTTACACATGCACACATGTCAAGCGCTGCCTCGGAGGAGAGCTACATCAAGTGTAAGGCCGGCCTGGACGTGTGGGACAGCTTTTATTTGCTTTGGGTCAGAGATGGCCACGCTGACCATGTGATGAGAAGCATCTCAGAGCTGAAGTAATCCTGCTGCTGCTCCAGCCTTTGCTTTAAAATACGAGGGGCCTGCAGTGGCACAACAGGCCGAATTATAGCATGATTCATGTGTAAACTGGTCTTTCAAGTGCATCTCCTCCTGCTCTGAGCCCAGTCTTCTGCCAGAGTCTTTGTGAAGCAGCTCAAAGCACTGCTTGTTGTCAGCCTCACTTATTCCCACTCTCACCGCTCTATTTAGATTCATTTATTTTTGGTTCAAATGCTGTAAAATGGAAGAGCGATACAAAGGAGGAGGTATTTCAGACAGGTGGCCCGGGCTCATGTCGCGGGCCCTTGGGGCCCCTCTAACACAGTCTGAGTGAGAGGAGGGACCTACACAGGTGGTGTGAAGCACAGCATCTCTGCACACCTGAAATATTCAGATTGTTCTAGCGGCGCCACTTTGATCTCGCTGAATCGACATGGGAGCGAGCGAGTGAGTGCGCGAGGGGAGAAAACAACAAAACAAGAGGAAGAGCTCACCTGAGAGCCGGCACATTGACATTTCTTTAGAGAGAATAAACAGCACAGGTTAGCTTCAGCATCAGTAGCAGTGTGCACACACAGGTGAAAGTGGGACAGCACTGCTCTGCTCTGAAGACGTACTGACCTGAATGGTGCAGTACTATTTACCTCATTGTGACAAACACTGTCCCAGCCTCAGCTCTGTTTGAAGTCATCTGATCCTCCACATGCCTCTGTTCTTTCAATCAGATCTAAGTTCCTCTAACTTTGTGGAGCATAAGTGACCATTGAAAGGGCTCTTGAGTGTGTTGGACCTCCCTGCAGATCGCTGCGCTTAAGCCGCTCTCGGAGGTGATGGTGTCTCTGAGCAGGTTTCAACCCACTAGCCCGCTAATGAATCATACGACTGTGCAATTAGCGAGGCGGCGTGCAGCCCACAGTGACAATAGACACACTGATTGTAACCACAGAGTTTGAAAGGAGCAGAACAATGGTCGGCCCTAATGATGATTAATAAGATGTTGTAATTGGCCTTGGTTGGGAGCATTCAGTCACACACATGCAATTTGAAGTTTCTAATTGGAGGACATTTAAAGTTATTCATTGCTTTCTGAGCTGGATTCTGCTTTTTACATATGTTCATGATACTACTTTAAATGAAGGATTACCAGATTTGTCGCTTTTGGAAAGGTCAGTGCAGAATACAACGCTAAAAGCTAACTTCACTCACATTGTGCTTTTTAGTAATGAACTATGTAGATATTCATACTAAATCATAATATTATCTAAAACAGAACTGATAAGTCTCTTTCTTGTGATATTTCATTGTGACAAGCTGCGTATTATCATATATACTGTATGTCATTATATCCGAAAAAACACGTACTTGAACTATATAGTTGAACTTTGATACTTACACAGTTTGAATGTGTTGAAAGAAGCTGAATGCAACAAACCAGACTGTAATGACAACAACAAAGATTTTTTTAAATATAACAAAAACGAAATAATTGTCTCAAACTCTGGCCTGTACTGCAAGGTTATTTAAACTTTATGTTCCTGAGGCCAGATGTTTTGGCGACCAAAAGTGCATGACAAGCACCATTTTTGGAGGGATCCCACATACAATTTCTAATATTAGATTTATTTAACAACGTAAAATAACTACTATTACATTTTTGAAGACGTTCGCATGCTGAAGTGTAGCAAAAACAAGACTAGATGCTTAGGACTCAGAGCCCAGGCTTCAGCAAATTGTGAAGAGGGGGTTTGGTCACCACTACCTTGCCTGCATTTCAGATCAACTCCACAACGTACCGGCAGTGCTTAATTTGTAACTCAAACGTTGCCGGAACAAAATGTGGGTTTTGGACCGGGCTCCAGACAAGGTCGAGCCTTTACCGGAGCGCACACAATAAGTGAACACTGAGGTTTTAGAAATGCTAAAATACAACCCAACTGTCCATCCTACTCGGTGTTAAACGATATAAAAGTAATTATGTCTGTGTTACACGTTTTTTTTACACGTCACACAGAGATTTTCATTCATTCTGACAGAAATCAGCGCACCTGCCACTAAATCTGATCCACAGCAACAAGTTGCCCTTCCACACGCTCCTCGTCCTGCAGTTCAGCACTGCCTTCGCATCATATCTGACTCTCCACAAGTCACAACAACAACGCAGGACATACAGCTTTTACACGGGAGACACAGGTCACAAACAGCTTTTACACAGCAGACATGGGTCTCATACATCAAACATGACGCTAAAATACACATTAAAGTAACACGGTAAAGTTAGTTGCACTTACGAGAAACTGCGACCGCTACATCCGCGCTGGTTCTGACCTCGTTATCGTCCCGTACACTCCAAACACATGTGACACTCCCGCTGCTTTTAATCCATCAAAACGAGTCGCAAATAACAACAAATATTCACAAAATCCTCTTAGACGCATATTTCCTGTTTTAGAAGAAGATACAAGAGCGTGTCTCGCCCGGAACCAATGAAAAGTCTTAAACCCGCCTGCGCTGCTTCTGATTGGTCAAATTTCCTGTCAGTTTCGCTTTTAACCAATTACAGTCTGTGACTCCGTTTTCCCCACAAATAAGCCTGTTGTTTCTGTGAATGAGAGACGGGAAAGGAGCAGAACCGGCTCAAATTAAGCCCTGCGTACCGGACAATCAGATTAGTTTATTTGCGTGAGACAGATGAAACAAAGAAGCTGATTGGTCGTCTGTCATTTAGACCAAAACCTAATTTCACTCACCTCACATTAAGATCGCTGTTTGCTCCGCTCATTGCTTCTGCAGAAATCCGCCATGTTTTTTCAGTTCCATGTGATTTTTTTTCTATATTTTTTTCAGTTTTTTTTTTTTCATCATAAAACCATGTTGGTTTTGATTAACTAATTTGTCAATCACTCCCAATGAAATTTGAAAGAGGGACATGGTGGCCAGACGATTTATTTTTTTTATATATAGTCTATTTTTTCCATGCAAAGATAACCACTAATCAATAATAACAGATATATTTTCTAATGTTTACAAAATACAGTGTATTAGGTCCACAGCCCATCTAATGGAAGCTGGGCTGTGGACCAGATTAAATTAATTAGGGTCCTGATTTGGCCCCTAAGCCTGATGTAAAAGAGAAACTAAACCCTAAAACTACTTTTTTAGCTGTTGTGTTAAATTGCCTTTTCCCCAATGCTTTTCAATGAGTTCGCTGTGTTTGACATGTGTTTGTGGGTGGAGTTTAGGGGGTGAACTTACCTTTAAATTGCCCTGATGTTATAGACATTTTGACTGGATCGGGTATCAGTTCCTGGAACGTCTCATACTCTTTGACATTTTATTGTTGTAACTTGCACTATAAGTAACAGTTACATAACACAATATGATCACATTTCTGATGTTTTGAAAAGAAAAAAGCTCTTTCAGTCCTACTAGTATCAGGTATTGGCGGATAGCCTACTTAAAGTTGTGGTAACTACATTTCTTAGTTGTAGATTAGTAAACATTGTTTTTTCCACTAAAAAGTACATGATAAATGAAGCACTTTATGAAAAAATGACACCACTGAGAACTGTCTGAATTGAATAATCAAGAATTTTTGTTCTCATCAGGAGTCGAATTAAGCTCTCTGATTGGCTGAGATTGGGTGGTCCTCTTCAGTTTCACTTTGCTGTTTGTAAATAGAAGATTTCAAGCTGAAATAGTAATTAAAAACCCAACCTTTAATTCCAAAGTATCGCGATCGATATTGGAAGTGAAAAAGCTGGATCGGTGCATCTGTCAGACCTCTATTTGAGAACCAATGAGCTTTTTTAATTCTTATAATACAAATGGATTATATCGTACTCTTACACAGTGAATCTTTTATATCGGAGCTTTAAAACACCACTTCTGCTAAACACATAGATGACCTTTATTACAATGCAAATCTCAACGCTGCTTTATCCCACAAACCCAAAACAGAAGTCATACATAACAGCTTTGGACGTGCTGCCGATCTTAACAGCGAGAACCAAATGAAAGAAATGTGCAAATGTGAATTAAAGACAGGGGTGTTGACAAGTAGGCCGCGCAGCCATGCATCAAGCGCCAAAAATCTCTCCGAGTGAAGTGCGCTATGACGAATAATGGCTGACAACGGCAGTCACACCTTTTGCTGATGCTGTAACGCTCGCTCCGTCTTCTTGTGTGTAAGATTTAGCATGCCGTTTGAAGACAGCCTGACTGACTGGGGATTAATTATTTTGGATGATTTATCAGACTTATGCCGACCAGAGTTTAGAGAGGTGTCAACGTGAGATGTGATTTTCCTGGTAGGCTTAAAAGCTCTATAAAAATATGTGTACGCCACCTACTGCGTGTAGTTGTGAAGTGTTGGAGACGGTTTTGTGTCCAAGGTGAAAGTGTGCGTTGGTTACTGGACAATGGCTGACGGGCAGAGGGGAAAAAAGAGATAAAAGTCTGAAAAAAGTACTGAAAATTTGATTACTTGTGGATTGACTAAATTTTCTATTAAATTTGTGGCCATCAAATTTTATATGAAATAAGCCTTTGTTGCTATTGAGAGCTGACCGACTTTAACTTAAAGGTGCTATACTCGACTTTTGTTTTCTTAAAAACATTAACGAATCAAAATATTGGATTTTAAACTTGTTACTACATGCATTCTGAACCTCTAAATTGTTTAGCCCAATGTGTTTAAAGCTTTTTTTTTACAGCTGTTATGCTAACGGTATGCTAACTGCAACTAGTTACAATGCTAACAACAGACGTAAAAAATTGAAATTATATTATTAATATTATGTAGACAGGATAATACAGACCATTTTTTACCTGACTAGATACTTTTGCAAGATATCGGTGCTACGAGAAAATAATTTGAAATTATTTTAATGTAAAAAAAAAAAAAAAGTTGGGGTAACTAACTTTAATAAGTAAATTAGAGTTAGTTTAATTACTAAAATTAGTAACCTTTTCCACTAATAAGTATAAGTACAACAAGACCTTTGATCTGAATAATAACTAGTTCTATTCAGGAGCCGGATGCTGTGTTCTGATTGGCTGTGCTTGGGTGGTCCTCTTCAGTTTCACTTTGTTGTTTGTAAAAAGAAGTTTAAAAGCTGTTTTTGCAACCAAAATTAATACACTTCAATATCAACCACATGTTAACGGATTTGCAAGACCCAAAACCGTGTTTGCAATGTGGAAATTAACTTTAAATACACTACCATCACAATAAGTAACAACCAGCCCCTGAGGAACCTCCACTGATGAACCTCTGCGGCAGATTAATCATTTATTGTTTAACAAACGCAAGAACAATTGCAAACATTAGGAGAAATACTGTGCTGAAGTCATTTTGGTCTGTGTATGCGTTGGTAAATAAGACTACATGAACAATCACATATTTTTCACATGTAATGTTGATACTTTAAAGTAAATCACAAAAACACCAAAAATCATATTATTTTGTATAGCTGATCAGCATCACATGACCCACCCATTACTATAAAGGTGGGCCACCTGTCACAGTCTTCGGAGAAGATATACAACGAAATGTCAAAAACATACAATAAGCACGTTTTTTACACCGTTTTTATATCACTATGTTACGAAGAGCCAAAACGTTAAATATTCACAAATTTCAGTCGAAGCCATGTGACGACATTTTCTTTGGAATAACGAGTAAATCTTAATCTACCTTAAGCCCTAAACTTATCCACTTTAGTAATTTGACGCCTAAACTTACCTGTTAAACCCAAAGAAAATGTTGCCACTAGTTGCTTTTCGTAGTGTATTGACGTAAAAAAGGAGTGAAAAGATGCTTTCCGTACGTTTTTGACAGTTTGTTCTAAATCTACATTTCTTTCAGGGACTGGGTTTCTTTTAAAAGAAACCCCGAATATTTACATAAATAGATCGAAAATACTTCGCGTAGGTATACTTACTAAAAGTAGAACTTAAAGTAAACAAATATTCGCCATTTGACGTAAAATTGTCATGTTTACAACAACTTCCTGATATTATGGGTGCCGCCATCTTGAGGTGATGACGCAGAATCGTGTGGCGCATTGGCGCAGTGAGCGTCAGTCGTGAGACGCACGCAACAGTTGCAACAGTTGCCGTTGATCTGGTTAACAGGAGCATCAGTAGTTTTTCGTCGACAACACATTGTAAAATTGTACATTGTGTGGCTTTTGGTTGTGATTTCGTCTCGAGAGGAAACAAGGAGAATGCGGTAAGCTTTCATAACTTTCCTCGTAGTTACACGATTCGACGTCATACTACCCATAATGCACTGTGTTGTAAACAATGATGGCGTCTTCCGTGAAAATATATTTCTTAAAAGTTTAATAAAACGGTAGATTTTTCAGATTATTTTCGTGTGTATTTATATCTTTGATGATATAAGGAAAACTCGAAAACAAACATTAAAAAATTCTCGGGGTTCCTTTTAACTAAACCCTGATGAAGACACCTAGATTTGGAAACACAAAGGCCTGTCCATGATTTAATAAGGTCTTTTGTATTTTTCTACTACAGAGCGCCTTAGTGTTTTCTCTGTCTTTAACAGAACACTTTTATTATCGATATGCATGGCAGATTGTCTCCTTCTTTGCTGAACCTCAACTTGAATGAGTTGTGCTAAATATACACTTAATTCACCCAAAAACGTCTTTAAAAGGTAAGAAGTTTCATTTTCCATACTGCCGACTGTATTTATTGTTGACATGCAGCGCCGTAATCATATTTGCACAATGGCTGTACAAACACAACACACTTGTAAAATATATTCTTTTTGTTCTGAGCAGTAACTTTAGTTTCCACATATCAATAATTACTGGGTTAAAGTTGGTAAAAACACATTGCCTAATTGGAGTATTGGGTCACTATCAGGCAAAAGAAAATCAATATATCGATTTTTCTGCACAGATATCGTGAAGACTAATCAATCACACAAAAAGTGCACTTCAACTGATTTATTTATTTATTTTAATATAAATTGAACGCCATAAACAAGCCGTGTCTGTGTAAAGCTGTGAATTAGGTCAGTCCTCAGAGCGCGAGAGTGATGGAGGGCCCGTCTGTGTCGAACATATGGAGGAGATGCAGGTGACGCGGCCCCCGGAGCGTCTCTGTCAGGGGCCGCTGGGGGTCACCGGGGTCACGCTCCTCCTCCTCCCGCGCTGTCTGGACGTCCCGCGCCTCCTGATAACGCTCCCATTTCTTCCCATGGTCCAAAACTGCAGCAGGAGAGAGAGAACGAGAGAGAAGGGGGAGGGTACTGCTACTAACAATGTGTAGGCCAGACCAGACTGCAGCCATTGGACGCATTGATCGCCGGGATTTGATTTATTGATCAGCTGCCCCCCTCCCTTCTTCCATTCTCCTCCCCCGACTGAATACGTCGTCTCGGGCGCGGTGGGGGTTAATCTGCGCGCCCGATTGTAGACACGCCGCGCAAAATGGCAGGCGATAAGGAACGTATGAAAAGAAGCTATACACTTATCTTAATCACACACGTGCACTGGCGCCTGGACACGCGCGCGCCCCTGTCCCGCGTGCGTTTGTGCGCGAGAGTGTGCGCTCGCTCGGCCTCTCTCTTTTGTGTGCGGTGGGGGTGTAGGCAGTACAGTCACCAGGCAGAACAGAGTGGATCTATAAATTGATGGAATTCAAAGCCTCCAGCATCGATTACCATTATAACAAACAGCGGCTCACAGAATGTCTGATTATTTTTAGACAAAGATTGTGTGCTCTCAGCAGCTATTCTTGCTGATGCTGTCACACTCTCAGACATCTGCCTATGATTGCAATTAGATGGATACAAAAAGAAAAATAATACCCCATCTGCATTTTCTCCCTTCTCTCTCTCGCTCTCTCTCCACCTCCTATTTTTTCGCTCTTTTAATTTGTGCTGTCCAAGCCCGCTGCACACAATAGTCATTTGGGCTCTACCTCGTTGCGGCAGTACCTAGCCGGAGTTTTCTTTTTTTGCTTTTTTTTTTTTTCACTTGTCAACATTTTCCTCCATGGCTTGTCTTTGTGAAAGGCCACAAAATAGCTTACCACTACAGATGTAATCAAGACGAGCTAGGTTTAATGAATCAATGTCAAATCTACTCGGCACAATGCATTAGCGAGTCCCGCATTTTACTAAAACACTCACACAAGCTGCACCACTTAAGTCCCTGTGCTGTGGTCTCTGCGCTAAGACAATAGAGGACACAATGTGCTACTTACCGTTGAGGTTAATAGCAGCACAGATTACTTATAGAAGGTAAAACAATGTGAATGAAATGGTCAAAAGAGACTAGTTTGACTGGCATGCGGCGGTGTACCCAAAAATATTGCAGTTCTAAGTTACACGTGCTAGTAAGGGCGCACCAAACGAGTTTTCTCAGTTACGATACAGATTTAAAGGGACTATGCTCAATTTTTACAGTGAAATAACTTAAAATCAATTTTCTCCTAGCACGCATAGCTTGTTAATGTATCTATTCAGGTGAAAATTAGTCTGCATCGTCCTGTCTTTCTCTAATTACGTCCCGTTTGTTCACCAAATTGCTCTAAGTTTGTCTGTTGTTGTTGTTAGCATTGATACAGCAACGCTAGGCATGTAAACTTTTTACCTCTTTTAAGACATTTTCTTGCAAGTTAAGTGTATTTTAGCACAACTAATTCAAGTCAAGTCAACACCAAGCTTAAATGGTGGTTACTGATGTGGCGTTATGTCAGAAAAGTAATCAGAAAGTTAAAGAAAGACATAAAACACGCCAGGCAGCGCTAGCATCACGTTAGCATTTAGCTTGCAGCTACTGTTAGCATTGTTGGATATTATTTACTTAGCTTGAATGTTGGATGACTTTTTAAATCTCCGTGTCTTTTATTTATGTTTGACACAATATACCTCCTTAAGTCCACATTTGCTTTTGTAGTTGTTGAGCAGTGAGTGATAAAACTGTTGTTTGGAACTATTCCTAATGTTAAGTTCCCATTAGTGGGCATGGCCTCTGATGCAGACAGTACTGTTGTTGTCCTAGCATGCTTGTTAATGTATCTATTCAGGTGAAAATGAGTCCGCATCGTCCTGTCTTTGTCTAATTACGTCCCGTTTGTTCACCAAATTGCACTAAATTTGTTTGTTGTTGTTAGCATTGATACAGCGACGCGTCATATTTGTTGGAAATCCTGTCAAGTCAGAAAAAGCTAACATTTTGACCTCTTTTAAGACGTTTTCTGCCGAATCAAGTGTATTTCAGCTCAACTAATTCATGTCAAGTCACAACCAACCTTAAATGAGGTTACTGATGCGGCGTTATGTCAGATGAGTAAACAAAAAGTTAAGGAAAGACGAAAAACACGCCAGGCAGCGCTAGCATTTAGCTTGCAGCTACCGTTGGATATTATTTACATAGCTGGAATGTTGGATCGCTTTTTGAATTTCCATGTTTTTGTATCTATATTTGACACAATATATTTTCTTAAGTTAATTTGCAGTTGTAGTTGTTGAGCAGTGACTGATAAAACTGTCCCTCACAAAGGTCCATTAAAGGGCGTGGCCTCTGAAGGCAAACAGTATTGTTGCTGTTTGACGTTAGCATATGGGTGCACTATATAGCTTTTTTGACCAAAAATCAACTTGAATAAATGCATGTTTTTGTCATTTTGATATCTTTGAACCACTAAATTACACAAATCTGCATCTTAACGTTGAGCGAGCTTGCATGACCACAAAATATACTGGCGTGGATAAGGACTTGACATTCCCCAATCTGAGTCACTTGCTGAAATTGAGTCAATCATGCTAGTTGTTAGCTTGTCTATATTTACATAGCCAGAAACGGTTAAACGTGTTATCTGTGAGTTGTAACCTTAGTTCGCCAATGATACAAGATTAAAAAACGTCTGTTAAGAAAGTTTAGCAACGGTTATTTTTGCGAAAGTCACGTAAAACTTTCTACACTCATAAACATTCAATGTAACACTAACATCAGTCACCTTGAAGTACTCGTCAACGTGACGAGCAGCTCAGGTAAGCTAACGTTAATTCATGTTAAAACAAACCCAAAAAGCGCGTGTTACATAAATGAAGTAAATGGTTGTCGTGGGGTCACTACAGTTTACAGACATACCGAGGTAAATCTAATGCCGCGTGAATAGTAGGCCTTTAGACATACTTTTCTTTACAGCCGAATTTTATACTAAAGATAAACCAGAAAAGCTAAATTTCAGGTTAGATTCAACGGTTCCATCACTGTTGTAATGGCGTTTGTTACAAATGTAGTCATGTGGGTGCAGAATTCTGTTTAGACTGGATTAAAACCTTGTTGTGCCTTGTTTGTGAACCACAAAACCACAGTCTGAGCGCTGATGCTTTCAAGAATCTCTACAGTGTCGCTTCAGGTGAATTGTTATCTTAAAACGACTTTTGTAAATCAGTAATCAATCCACAAAACATCCCTTTCCCTTTATCACTTGATCAGCTCATGTCCTCAGCTCCAGGCTTCACCCCCCTCCTCCGCCGTCGCCCGCGGCCCCAGCGACACCTCCGGCTCTGGGGGGAACTCATCAATTATGGTTGGGTCTTTGACTGGCAGAACCTTAATGACAGGAGCCGGCTATTGACCCGACTGACACACGCGGAAAACTCTCCCAATCCGAGCCACGTTTAAATCCCGTCAAACGATTCCTGACCGAGAACTGCGCCCGGAGAGAGATTTGAGGTCCATTGTGATCCGCGTTTAGAAGGATCACTTAATGTTCACATGCAAATGACTTTCTGGAGTAAAGCGCTGGACAGAAGAGAGCTGAGTGGCTTTGCTCGGTCTGGCCTCGGCTTTAAAGGCTTTTTAGAAGGCTGCACTTGAGATTGGGGCTGCATTGTTTTAATTCAAATCATATTCATTTCCATTTCAAAGTGAGTAACTTTTTCTACATTTTCTTGATTTGATCAGTAAGTTGAATGTTGCTTATTACAAGGCTGATGTTAGGCTACTAAGTTGAAAACTTAAAGTAATTTTAAAAAATTTCAAAAAATATCCTGCTAGGCAACATATTGAGGAACTTGTATCGAAGCTACATCGGAATATGTATCATGTCGTGACTCTTGTATGGAGGTTATGCACTGACATCATTTTATTCCAAAAATGCTTAGCAACATTTAGAATGAGTGGCATTTCTTCAATGTATTTCTTTGTTGTCGTGGCAACGGCTTGTTTGCTACAACTTGTCTGCTGATGATTTAGGACATTTAGGACATTTTACCTGCAAAAAACAGACTCAAAAACATCTTTAAAAAAAAAAAAGGTAATAAGTTCAACTGTGTGTGATTTCAATGTGAGAAACTAAAATCTTGTTGTTTATCTGCTTTGCTACAACTGTTGACTTGATTTTCTCTTTTTGCATGTCAGTTACAAACCCAGTGCTCAGTAGACTAGTTGTGGGTTGAATTTGTTATCAAACTGTAGTTTATTTTTCTTGTTTTAGCTGTTTTTTCTTGTTTTAGCTGTTCTCTCTTACAAGAGAATGTCCTTTCTCTCCATTAACTCTCACTCACATTTAGAATGCTGTGATGTCACCTGCACAACCTCTATTGTATCGGAAGGTTTTTGGCAGTACCCAGCAACATTAGGGATGTCAAGTTAATACCGGTTTTTCAAGTAGGTTAATCGTAGATGTTTTACAACTCACGGTATACAGCAAACACATCTTGTGCGTGGGCAGCGCCAGCGGAGAACAGCGTATCATCAACTTACTAAGTCGAAAGGTGCTAATGTTAGCACAGGAAACAGTGGCACTTCAGGAGTAGTATCCATCCAAAGAATCAAGTCAGGGGATGTTTTAAAGATGACCAGGGCTTTGTGCAGGCTGAAGAGCATCCAAAATGCATATAATAATCTATTTAAAATAATAAATTCATAATTTCTTCATAATTTTTTTAAAATAATTGCATTTACAATTTTTGTTCTACATCATAATTTTGTAATAGCCTACAATCAGTGTATTGTCACTGTCAGCTCATCAAATGCCACTAAAGATTTGTTATGTTTTTTTCATTTATTTACGCAGATATTCGTGAATAATCGCAAAATCGTGATTTTTCCTTTTGCTATAATCGTGATTTTAAAATTTCTGGACCAGTCCATGGCCATTATTTTCATGGTGGGCCAGAACATACTGTTTAGTGGGCTGCATTTGAACCCCGGGCCGCCATTTGAATAGCCCAGCTGTAGTGGATATTTTGTGCAATCCCAAATTTGTTCAAAAGTGGCGTCAGAAGTGTGGCCCTCGGAAAAATAAAGTTGAAAATTCCTGCTTTACACAGTCTAAGCTTAAAGAAGTAAACCTCGTTGTCTAAGCTAGATCACGTCTGAAGGAAAAATCTTTCTTAGCTTGGCATCTCCGGATAAAACTGGGCACAAAAACAGAGTAAAGTTTCTCCAATCAGGCGGCAGACAGAGACAGTCAAAGCAGCTAACAGTGAGTTCTGCTTGACTTCTCCCGCGGTAGACAGACATAGTTTCATTTGACGGGCGGTTGGCCAGGCTCCCCTCCTTCTAATGGACTACAAACTGTGGGGGTGCTTTCAAAATAACACCGTCATTATAGCTACACTGTGTGCCGCTCGCATACGGCGTCAGACCCGAGGCAAGAAAGAGAAGCGGAGGAATTAACTCGGCGAATTATCAAGGGTTTGTGAAGGCAGTGTGTTTCCAATCTTAAAAGTTAGCAGCAAAAATGGTTGGACTAGTTGCTTAGCTGAATAATCGGTAATGGAGTCTTGGTCAATCAAAATTTGTCTTAGTAGCTCATTGTTTTATGTATAGGTTTGAAGGATTTTTATAGAACAACTGCTAATTGAGTGGGTCTATAACAATTCATTGGGTTAATATGTTTTTTTTACCATCTAGATTTCTTTGTAATGTAAATTATTGATTTTGCACGAACTCTAATGTTTTTAGGCACTGCATTTTTGTTCTGACTGCCCTAAATTCTCAGGGTTAATTGTTTGTATGCTTTGTTAGACAGATGACTTCATATTTTGCTTGGATGTGGCTGCATTTGTTGCTTTTCTGTCCTTTGACTTCATATTCAAAGTGTTCTGCAAGAAAAAATGAGATGAAGGTGTCAAAATGAAATTGTGTTCTCATGGTTTGCGTGTCAATATCGCCATGAAAAATTGCGTGCCATGACAACGCTTCTGCCTTTTCTGGCGTGGTACAGACACGACAAACAGGAGTTTTTTGGGGGAGTTTAACGGCTAAGTTTAGGTCTGAAGTTACAAATATGGGTAAGTTTAGGTCTGAGGCTGGAGTTGGTTAAGGTTAGGTGTAGGATTGTGTTAGACTTTATGAATAATAACATGTCTAAATCCACCATAGAAATGAACTGAGGCAGCAATGTGTGAAAGACACACACAAAAAATAGAAATTGCGTTCATATGACACGCTGCTTCAATTTGCGTGCTATAGATGGATTTTTTTGTATATTAACACAGGCGATGTGTTTGCCCACAGTATGCATAAAGAGTCGCCGCTCATTGACACAAGCTGCGGAAACAAGTTGAGCCAGCACCGTTGTCAAGTAATTACAAGAGTTTATCACTGTGTGAAAACAAAAGTTGTGCTGCTAAATCAACATTTGTGAATACAATTCTACCCTACGACCCTTAAAAATTATATTCAGGTGAAAAAACGACGAGAAAAACTCTGTCTCAACCTGAACCTGAAAAACAGCTGCTCTCGTCATGTCTTTTTGTTTTAATCAAAGAAGTTTCCCCAGCCAACCTAATGTCCAGCGTCTCTTTCTGCATGGGAAAGTGACATCGACCGATAATCCTCTATCGCCCTTTGACTGTTTTATCTGGCCTTCAGCACATTTTTGGGAGGGAATAAGTGCTACTCTTTATATTTCTTTTATTTGATTGATTTTGCTATAGTATATGAGTCTTTGCTTGTTGTTCTAAAATTTTGCATAAGAAATTTTTTAAATTGTTGATTTAAAAGACTGTTTCACAAAAAATGTGCTTGCAATAATGATTATTTATCACACTGATGACCGCGGCCCTACCTTCCACCACTTGTATGAGTTTAAAAATGACCCTCAGGAAAAAAATAATTGCCCACCCCTGCTCTATAGACACACATATTTGTGAAACCAGGCAGGTTTGTATTCTAATTTTAAAGGTACTATGTCTGATTTTTACTTTTGTAAAAATGTAAACAAACAGAATAATGCATTTTAAACTTTCTACTTCAGTCACAACAACAACAATGGATATTTAAAGATATGTGCAACTTTAACATCCTCAGTGACAGTGAAAGAAAAGTTTAGTTTTTTTTCCTCTTGTGCCATGGATAAACAATAATTCAGTACACTGATACAATTTATTCATGCAACCAAAACATTTAGAATTAGCATTAGCATCGTAAAACACATAAATAGTCTTTTAGCATATTACCTCAATGTTTGATTGTATTTCTTTATTTTAGTACTGAGCTAAGACTGAGCTAACACTGATGCTAGTTCAACAAGTTTTTCCTCCTTTTTTTGTCTCATTTTGTCTGAAAACCGTTGTCAAGATGCGCCAACGTGCGGAGAGTATTATTTTCTCTGCGCTGTCTTCCCAATGAGCCTTTTGGTGTTGTAATGTAAATTCTCCACCATCTCCCCCTTACACATTCTTGTTCTCGACTCGGTCTGGCAGTAATCTAAAATACACCTCTTACATCCTCTACAGCCCTGCTCTCGATTAAGTCTTAAGCACTTGAGAATCCACTGGTGCAGCCTTCTTGGAGGACCGCTCGTTCGCTCTGAGATTAGCCGCAGAGGCCGTTCGAGTCTTGTGGAGGTTGGACGTTCGTAATCTCCACTGTCTCGTCCCGGTTCTATTGTGCTGGGGCTGACTGGAGTTCATTCCCATTCAGCCGCCGGATGACACTTTGACCAAAAGCCGCGCCGCGTGGAGGAAATTTAAATACTTTACATTTGAAATACAGTCAAAGTCATCCGATCTGCTTTTTATCACATGCTTTGTTCGCAAAATCCTTCGAACACGAGATTGTAGCAGTAAATGTTATGCTTTTCTTGCTTTTTTAATGGTCAGATTTCATAATTTGTTAATCTGATTTATGCTTAGATTATTGTGAATATTGCGCTTTAAAGTTTTTCATGTCATGTTTTTGTCATTTAGATGTCTTTGTTACACTAAATAAATAATTAATTTTTTTCTTTGACCTGGCTTGCCATGGCCACAAAATGGACTATTACTTGTCTTGAAGGAGGGCATGCACATGTTTGTTTTCGTAGAAAAGTGGTTCCTTTAGCTCAGTGGTTCCCAAAGAGAGGATCGGGACCCCTCGGGAAGTCGCGAAGCAAATTCTGGGGCTCGCAAGGTGATTTTAAGATGTAAATTTCAGAGGTGGGAGACGCAATTACTTGTGACTTACTTACCTATGATCCCCAAAGACTTGATTAGTGACTTGAACATTAGAGACTTGACTCATGACTTGAATATTAGAGACTTGAGACTTGATTTGTGACTTGAACATTATAGACTTGACTTGTGACTTGAACATTAGAGACTTGACTTGACTTGTGACTTGAACATTAGTGACTTGACTTGTGACTTGAACATTAGTGACTTGACTTGTGACTTGAACATTAGTGACATGAGACTTGACTTGTGACTTGAACATTAGAGACTTGACTTGACTTGTGACTTGAACATTCGTGACTTGACTTTGTGACTTGAACATTAGAGACTTGTGACTTGAACATTGGTGACTTTACTTGTGACTTGAACATTAGTGACTTGACTTGTGACTTGAACATTAGTGACATGAGACTTGACTTGATGTGACTTGAACATTAGTGACATGAGACTTGACTTGTGACTTGAACATTAGAGACTTGACTTGACTTGTGACTTGAGAATTAAAGACTTGAGACTTGACTTGATCTGTGACTTCACCACAGTAGAGACTTTGTGTTTTATATTGTTGATTTCAGTGATGATTTTTAGGTTTTGTACAATCATAGTTTTTATGTAACTTTTGTTTTTTCTAACTCCAACAAATGACTTATTTAAATGTTCTATACTAAACAGATGCTGATGTTAAAACATTTTCGCCCCATTTTCACAAACGAGTGCTGGGTGAACACAAACATGGGACCAGGGTAGTTTTCCTCTGACTAAAAAATGAATAAGTGTCCATTGAGACAAATACTGTAGTTTCTCCTGTAAGACTCAAAACTCAACTAAAATAGGAAAAAGCAACTAAAAACTTACAAATAAATATAAACAACCACAACTACTGCTGAATATTGAGTTTGTATGTGGCATTTAAAGAGAGAAAATCAGGTAAACAGTGGCAGAAAAGCAGATAAACCACAACAACACTTCTGTTTCTCTCACATTTGTCACAGCTTTTTACTTTTCTACGCTTAAATGAGCAAATTGTTGTTTGTGCAAGAAACGTTCTAAATCTCTACCTGCTGGCTAGCTAAGTGAGTCTGTGCACTGTTGCCGTGACAACCGAAAAGCTAGTTTATAACATTTCTGCCAAACAAAAGCTCAAACAAAACATCACACCCGTCCAATACAAAAGAAAAAACTGTGACAAAGCATAGTAACTGTCCGACTTTAATAAGTTTCTCACTCGGAGCATTAAGCCTCTCTCCGAACCTCTGCACCCCACCGGTCTTTTTCAGTCGTGGGACTTGAACCAGCAGCCCTTCAATTAACAGCCCACTTCATGTCCGCCCGCCTGCGCCTCCCCACAGGCTTCATGTTTCATCCTGCTCCGACCACATTCTCGCCCCTGTGATGATTTATTCTATTGCTGTTAAGAAAGACCACACATTAATTAAAGACGGTTCAGGACATGGGAAGTGTAGGTACCTTACTGTAAACGTGAGTGTGATGGACTTTTGGCACAAGGACACAACAGGACGAGACAAATCTGTGTGTTTTTTGTCACAAAGAGGAGGGTTTTAGCTTCATCTGAGCAAGAGTAAAGTGATGACGTTGTACTACATTGTTGGAAGTGAGTAAAAGGCTTGTTGTTGAATTGGGGCGCTGCCATAATGTACCTATTGTGCTAAACAAATAATTTAATTTGGGCGAATGTGTGGGGACATTGTTTTCACGTACACATGGAAACGTTTATGATGATGTTAAGTGCTGCTTACGTCCAATATGTATAGAGGAGGCATCATTAAATTAGTGTATTGTTATTTTTTCATTCTGGTTGATCAATGAATAGTTACAGATGCTTGTAAATGGTAAATGGTCTATTTATATAGCGCTTTTCTTGCCTGACAGTCAGACAGAGACAACTATTTCAATGTCCAAAGTTTGGACAATCCAATCACAAATGGCTGCCCCCCTCCCCTCTGCTCCACAATTTCAAAACTTTTTTTCTAACCGTTTCAAAACATTCAAGATGGCGGACGTAGCTGATAGATCTTTTTTTTTTTTTGGCTCTAGCTTCGGTTTTGAACAATTAGGAACGTATCAATCAAACCAGAGCAGCAAACTGTGTTGAGAGCCTTCACATAGGCCAAGGCTCCATTCAAAAAATCCATGTGCTACAACATATTTACAATAACATCCGGTTTATCACGTCTTTGTAAAGTGTTTGTCAAAGTGTGTAGGGACTGGCTGGTCAGGCAAGCGCTTTTCTACCTTTCCAGTCACTCAAAGTGCTTTACAATCTAGAATCCACTCACCCAGTGTAACAGACACTGAGGCAAGCTGTGTTGTCCAAGGACACAACAACAATCCACCCTTGTTGTCCCACTGTGGCACCTGGTGTTCCAGTGGTCTCCCATCCAAGTACTAACTGACGGGATCAGGCTTTTGACAAGCAGGTATGACCACAAAAATGTGTGAGGAGCTCTAGGTCTGGTATTTTGGCTAGATTGAGTTTTGGGCTGCAGGATCAGCTGAGCTTCTTTAAAGCCGGCTGCACACTACTGAGTTTTTAGTACAATTTTAAGCCTGATGTTACCTTCTACGAGAGTTGGAGGGGCGTGGCCAGAGTAAGGATTTTCGTTTCTCTCTCTATCAGTGCGGTATACATGCAGCTAATAAACCGTTTATAAACGGAATATTAGCAATAACCCGATTTGCGCACGGTCATGTAAACACCTGCAAAAACCCGAATATGCTCATATTCCGTTTATTCATAAACCGAATATGAGCTCTGGCTTATTCCTTTTCCAACCCGAATATCTGCTCATGTAGACGCCAATCGGAATATTCCGATGTAAACGGAATATTCAGGACTCGTCGCTGATGTGCTCCTCGCTAAGAACTAAACACAAACTTTCGAAACAAACACGGATAACACGTAAAGAGAGACAACACAGGGTCGCTGAGGGTTCGTGTAAGCACTGAACAGCTTATAACGCTACTAGTGCAAAATATTAAAAAGCCTGCGTATTTATGGCTTTCGGCTGTTTGTGGTTTACTTTCCTCTGAAGATGTGGTAAAACTAAACAGTTTAAGCTGGTCTGGCGTTTGTGTCTTTCAGTCTAAACACTTTTCATTCTCACGAAGTAACTTAGCCAGCCACAGCAAAACAGCAGTGTCTTACCTGCGTTGTAGAGGAGGAGACACGCACAGCAGAACTTCCACAGCGTCTCCGGGTGTTGAAGATTTTTCACCGTGAACGTGCAGGACTGCTCCCCAAGTTTATCCGCCAGCGTAAGCGAGCTGTACTCGTGTTTGTGTCCAGCTGTAGACGATCTACGTTGTCCCCGCGCTGGTCCACGGTCCACACCGTGTTTGCGTTTTCGTCTCGCGCTCCGGGTCCGTCTTCAGCACACATGCCTCTTCTCCTTGGCCCTCGCATGGGCTTCTGTCGCTGCTCTCGTTGAGCTGCGTCTTCTTTCCCTCTCTCGCATTGACAAGCTACACAGGCTTACTCTTACGCGGTATTCAGTAGCAGTAGTTTATCACAGTCCACATGGACTGATTTCTTACCATTTAACCTGTTCCCACACATTTAGGCTATCATAAGCTATTCCTCTTGTTTGCCCCGCCTCCACGTCAGATCTGTCCAATGTGAGCGCTGGGTCTCACACATGTACGTCTGTTTACGTTTTAAAGTCCAGTTGCACACAGGAAAGCAAGAGATGCGGTACAATCCGAACCAAAAAGAATCAATTAGGATCAGAATCCAGTCCGTGCGTCTGTGTGCGTCGAGACGTTGTCCGTGCGTGACAGTTTGAATCGGAATATTCCGATTGATTACACTTAGCATGTATACAGGAATAGCCATTTGCTAACAAATGTAGACAGGTTATTCCGAATATTTCAGAAAACGGAATATTGACAATAAACCGAATATTAAGCACATGTAAACGTGATCTATGTCTGTGCGTCACTGGACTTGTGAGGGCGCATCATTGTGAGGTCCCAAGCTGCACGTGCAGATAAAATAAAGAAACATTGCTTCATCATCTGTAAATGTAACACTTTGTGCACATGGTCCAAGTGTGGGAGTCTTTTTTACGAGCACGTCCTCTCCAACGCACCTGCTTCTTAAATGATGTGACAAGCATCTACTTTAGCCTACATTAACATGGCCACACGGAGTTTGTTGGAACTTTTTTTCATTTCACGTCCACAGTGTGTCAGTGTAACAGCTCCTTACCTCTAATGACCCTCTGCTCTCCTGTGACCTTTATAAACCTGCTTTGAACCACTGTTCATTTTTATAACTGCGCACATGAAAGAAAACAGTCTGGGCTCGATCACGTGACACACGCACTGTTCTCCGCTCAGTATCGTCTGTGTTCTTCCTGCAACATGATGCAACTCTGAGACAAATAATGGTTGTAAATGTATGTCTGTGATCCTAAACTCCTCTAGTGTGCAGCCGGCTTAATCTAGAATTCTCCTCCCCAAAGTGGAGCTTCCTTGTTTTTAGGATTTCTGCATCTATGACATCTTTTAAATGAGGTTCCTAATGGTCCAGGAGAGAAAGTGCACAATGACAGACCTGCTGGAGTTGTCCTGCCTCCTCCCAACACGAGAACAAATGTCAGTGGTCATTAGAAGTTCCTGTCCTCCATCAGGGGCCACATCAGGGCCACAGCATGGCAAATGTCAATCATCTTATTCTTGACATTCTCTCCCTCCTCCTCGGACAGTACATTTCTTTCTTTAACTTTTTCCTTCCGGGTACAAGACTCATGCTGCGATGTGTTTGCCTCAACTGCTTCTTTGTAGGTTTTTATTTCAATGTGACAAGTTTTGATTTCATCAAGAGTCTCAGCATCTGCGGTCTAACTTCTCCAAGCGCTTCCTAGTTGACATCTTGCTTCTTCGGCAACAGTGGAACACAAAATTCTGTTACCAACTCCTTGGGCTCTGGTGACTTCACCCTTTCTTTGCTGTGTCTTCTTTTTGAAGTTTCTATGGGCAAAAATGGATGAAAAATGAATGAAAGTTAGACAGACGACCAATCAGCTCTTTTGTTTCATGTGTGTCACGCAAATAAATTGACCTGATTGGCCAGTATGTTGTGGAGTTGAACTGAAAGACAGGCGAGTGGTGACCAGACCCACTCTGGATCCCAGGCCAGCAGTGACCATCTTGGCTTTCGGGGGGCTGAAAAATCCACTGCATACTTTCATTGAAATAGAAAATTAAAACATTCTACATTGATCTACACCAGCTTCATGCCATCTTCTTCATTATTCAAGCTAAAGGAAGAAGATTTCATAGGAACAGGCAAGAGAAGGCCCTCCTCTAGGACACAAATGAGGCAGACAGACAATTCCAAGTAAAAAAACTTAAAAGGTTTTCATGGTCCATCTTAAGACCCCAGAAAACGGCTTATGACATCACAAATCTGGCAAATTCACAGCAGTGTTGTTTGAGGCTCAGAGCAGAAAGAGAAGTGTCAGAGTTGTGTTTTTAACGAGGAAGTGTTGTTAGAACAGGATTAACAAAGTCCGACAGATAAAGTTGTGAGCGCTTCCAGGATCTGCAAACAATCATGTGCTCTTTGGATGAGGCCAAGCAGTAGATTAGATAGATAAAAGGACCTACAGTGTGAAAAAAATACTTGTCTAAAGCTGTCAAAACGGAATCTGAGGCACTCTGAGTTTGGAAAATAAAAGTCTATATTCAGGGCAATTTTGTGAATGAAGAACTGGAGGCGGCCCTATATACGCTGCTGGTCTAGGTCATGTGACCCATCAGCTTGCCAGAAAAGGCAACCTCACAGTTTAAATAGCTAAAATACAGTGCTACTGTATTTTATCTAGTCAACAAAGTACATTTGTCCTTTTCTGACTCATTCTTCAAATGCCATGGAAATAGTGTTAATTTGTAACCATCACAGACACAGGCATGGCTTTTCAACATTAATGAACTATTTTTCTATCAATAAGACAAAGTACAACAAGTAAACCATCATGTTTGTAGTTTTTTTTTTTCTGGGATTGCCTCTTGAATGAATGATTATCTACAATGGAAATCTCTTACTGATATGTGACTTGCATTAGCATCCACTTGTGTCATTTTGTGTCGTGTGGTTGCTAGGTAACAGTTGTATAATGACTTCTATATGAAAGGCCTGTTGCTCATGACCAAACAGGAAGTACAACTATATACTATATTACTAAAAGTACATTTGTCAGGCTGCATTTCCTGTAA
The DNA here is from genome assembly GCA_038363315.1 of Mugilogobius chulae. NCBI lineage: Eukaryota > Metazoa > Chordata > Actinopteri > Gobiiformes > Gobiidae > Mugilogobius > Mugilogobius chulae. The sequence goes on along the minus strand of CM076397.1, from coordinate 7,473,142 downwards.
CATCATCTCTAAAATCATGTCCACTTTGTTTTAGAGACATGTCTTGTGTAACCTGTCAAATACATGGTCGTTTTCATGTATCAATTCATATTTGTAATTGAATCTCCCTCTCTGTATCTGCTGCTCCTGAAACGGGGGCGATGTGGATGTTTGTTTCGAGGCTTGCTTTCTCAGTACAAGAGAGGAGCGTTTTTCCTGTTGGCTGAAAGACTGGGGAATTGGATGACGGGTCGATAATATCGGATTTGTGGATGGCGAGTGGTGGTGGGGGCAGCTGAGTCCAGCGTGAACGCAAGGCTGCTATGATGGCTCACTGCATCGGACACACTGTCACAGGAGAAATACTCCACATTTACATCAGGTTACTGGAGCTTAAGCATGTCAGGAGAGTTAGGAGATGTTTAAATGAATCAGGGTAGTTTTTGTTTTGTGTCACATTTCAGAATCAGAACAAAAATCACAAACTAGGAACTTGCTTTGATGCTCCCGATGATAAAGAAATTATAATTATAAAATACCAATAATGATAGTAAAAAGACAGGTTTTCAAAAGTCAAGATGTCATTTCAAATCTGATGGAAGTGCCTTGAGAGGAGGGGCTTCACCCTAAGCCTGCTTGACCAGTGCATAAACTGGTTTGTGACTGATGTTTCCCCTTTTGTCAGTCTGGGGGCCATTGTTCTGAATGAAACTGCCTAGACCAGGGTGTCTAAACTTTTTCACAGTGGGCCACATTTTGAAGTGGAATACTTTACAAGTGAATAATTCAAAATTAAAATTCAAAATCATTTGACCAAATTTTGATGAATCATAACATTTTTATAAGGCATTAAACATTCATTTTAGGTTTATCTAACATCAAAAAGTTATTTTGTCTATATAAAAGAATTGCTCAAATTTGACATTAAAAACTATACTTTGTGTAATTTGGGCCAATCTAGCAAAAACTTATCCAAGTGGTGCATTTGGCCCCCGGGCCGCAGTTTGGACACATGTGTGGCCTAGACTGTCTCCATCAGCATTCACATGCTAAGTGCCCTGCTACCTGTGAACTAGCTAGTTTGATAAAGACCGAGTAAAATCACTTCTGTTTTATCAGCATTAAGGAGTAGGTAATTAAGGCTCATCCAGGTTTTTATATCCTTCACACAGGCACTGAGTCTTTCTATTTGATCAGTCTGATCTGGTTTCATTGACAAGTACAGCTGAGTGTCATCTGCATAACAGTGGAAGTCAATGCCATGCTTTTTGATAATGTTACCTAGCGGCAGCATATAGAGAGTAAAAAGAATTGAACCAAGAACAGAGCCTTGTGGCACACCATAGGTTACTTTAGAACAGGGTTTCCCAAACTTTTCAGACTGGGACCCCCAATATACCCATACAACCAACTCGCGACCCAAACAGCAAAATAATACAGACATTTGTAAAAAATTCAAGTTACAAAGTTAAATTTGCCATAACTATTTTATTTTAGTGTGTTTCTTTATATCATTCAAATTCTCTTAAACATATTGTTTTCAATTTAAAAATCAGATTAAATACCAAGTCCTAAATTTAAAATGACATATTGAACTTTGGGAACCACTGCTTTAGAACACTGTGAGGAACTTTGGTTTACAACAACAAACTGGTGCCTATCGGATAAATAGGATTTAAACCAGCTGAGGGCAGTTCCTTTGACACCTACATCACATTCTAATCTCTGCAGTCAAATATTGTGATCAATCGTATCAAACGCTGCACTGAGATCCAGGATTGAGATCAATGTTGCTGCGTCACATGACAAAAACAACACTTATTTTGAGCATATATTCATACTCATAGTTAGGGCTGGGCTATTAATCGAAAAATCGAGAGATCGAGTTTGAATCGGACCGAATCGATAAGTACGTATTTGGTGGTGGGTTTTGAATTGAAAGATCAAAAAACAATCTTTTGTCAATAAAAATGTGTAGTTTAGAGCAAAAGTCAAACTATGAGGTAGAAAATTGATATATAGTTTCAAAAAAATCTAATAAATGGGACATATTCAAAGTTTTTGTTAAAAAAAAAAAAAAAAAAAAATCTGGATTATATTTTTTCCCAGAACGCCCAGCCCAACTCATAGTATCTATCAAATAAATGCATATACTGTATAAAACAAACATAGCAAATGAACGTTTACAGCTGTGTTCCACTGACACGTTTTCCGGTCGAATTCTAAATAGCCTCAGCGCCGGGACCATCGTAATGACTCTGTTTTTGTTGCTGCAGCTGAATTGAAAATCATTGCGGGATCAATAAATCCATGTTTTAGCCCGAGAAGGCCTGAAAAGATGGAAATAGATTTGACCCTCGTTTGGAATGAGGTCCTGGCCGGGCTTTTAAAAATCACCTATCGGGTTTGCAGTGTTGTTTTTGAAGACATTTGTGCGTTTCCTCTCTCTCTCTCTCTCTCTGCTCTCTCCATACTCAGCCTATCGATTACTTCAAATACTGATTATCTAAAAGGCCTCTGCTACTGTAGCCATTGGATTTATTTGGGCTTAATTATTTATGGGCCCGGGCTAGCTGTAAGTACCACTGCAGCGGGATCATGAAGGATTACATAGTTAATATTCAGCAGTGTATTTTTATTTATGTGCACTCCGACCGAGCGTTACGGGACGTGCTTTGGCCAGGTGCCCTCCCTCGTCATAAACTTTTACTGACAAAGTTTAGATTTTTTTTTATATTGTATCTGGGTTTTTGTGTTTGTTGTGAAAGACGGAGAAAGCGATGAACCTAAGGAGCTACAAAATGTCACAGTCGGTTTTGAGACGAAGGGAAAGGCTGATAAAGACCACTGGGATGAGAAGAAGATGTCATTCTCAACATTTCCCTGTAGTTAGATCAGTTATCTACATTGTGTTTATTGGAAAATACAAAATGGTTCCAAAATGGCGTAGAAATATACTAAATAGGGTCATTGAATTCAGCAGAACTGACAAGCCTCACCAAAATAGACTTGAATAAAGTATGTGTTTGTCAGTTAAATGTTTCTGTGATGGTAAACCGATAATAATAATGTGTTAGGGCTGCACGATATTGACAACTGCGATTAGCTAATCGCAAAAGCTACGATTTTCCCCTTTTCTTACACTTTTATTGTTATTGGACGCACTACGAAAGTGAACACAAAGCAGCAACACAGCGTCAGGCCTTTCAACTGCACAACACAACTAAACAAAGGTCTATAAACACTGCTTTCATGAATGTTCTAGTGCGTATTCTATAAAACCTCATAAATAAGGAGTCATGTTTTAAAGATGCTGCTAGCGTTAGCCGCTTACTTTAGCTTCATCGATAGTTTCCCAGACAAATTCAGTCTGTTTTCTTCACAAACATAAAATCCAAGTGAATAAAAGCTACATGGCTGATAAGTCCATAAACACTGCAGAATCACACAGGTTTGCTCAGTCCTTATGAGATAAACGTTGTTATTTGAGTTTGAGCCATCTTTTTTTTTTTTCACGTCAGAGCTGTTCAGGGTCATTTGGTGCCATCTGCTGGTGTAATTGTATGTTTCTATTATACAGGTTAAACAATCAGTCACTTACTTTTTATGCAGGCCAACTGTAAATGTAAATGTAAACTATGCAATGTATGCATAGTTAACTTTTCAAATTAGTAGTGCAGTTTTATTTTTAGTATTTCACATAATTAACATTTTACAATTGTTGCAAAATGGTAAGCACAACAGAAAAAAACAAATAGGCCACTGTATATACATATGTTAAATATGGCATATCGAATCGAAATAGCAATATCAAACAGAAAAATCGCAAGTAGATATTTTCTCAATATCGTGCAGCCCTAGTATGTGTCTTGGCTTTGATTGGACTTTGAACTGAAGAGGGTCTCTTCTTGTATGTTACCACAGAAAAGAGGTTTCCTTAGCTGTATTTTTTTCACATTGTGGCATAAAATATCCCCTTCAGAATGGCTCAAATGTGTTTAACTTTCTATTTCTACTCAATTGTGTAGTTGACTTTTCCACTCCAGACACATACTTTTAAATTACTATATGGCAGGGCTGGACAGTTATTTTGACTCCAAACCCAAAATCTGATTATTGCAAACATTTCTTCGACAGAATATAGAAGACCGCATAAAAAAAAGTTTGCTCTACCACATAAACTTGTAACATTTTGAGATTAAGCTAATCATTTTATGAAAATAAAATTAAGTTCAGAAAGTTATGATTTACTAGAGAAAAAAAAAATTTATAGAGGGGATCAAAAAGTTATTTAATAGATTAAACTTGAAGTTTTATAAGATTAAAATCGTAATTTTACGCTAAATACTATCAGATTTAGGTTTGGATGAGTCAAACACACAATAGATTTTTATATTTATGACATTGTTCCATGATCCAAATTCCAATTCCAATTTCATAAAAGTTCAAGTCTAAGGTGGGGTAGCTCACTAGGTAAATTAGTAAACTATTGTAGTGCTTTCCACTAAAATGTAGTAAATGCAGCACTTTGTGAAAAAAGAGACCTCTGAGTACTGTCTGAACTGAATAATAAAGAATTTGAGTTCTAATCAGGAGCTGAATGCGGCCTCTGATTGGCTGAACTTGGGGCGGTCACTCAGTTTCACTTTGTTGTTTGTAAAAAGACGTTTATAAGCCATAAATGCAACCAAAATGAATACATGTTGATATTAACCATGTGTTGAAGGATTTATGAGAGGAAGTTGTCAGATTTAAAACCTAAATTATGTTTGCAGTGTAAAAATCACCTACCCCACCTTTAGTATTGAAAAAAAGCTTTGTATGGCTTCTCTCTTAAACTACATCATGCATTTATGTTTCTCAAAAACATGCCAGGGGCCTGATTGAAACAGGTTGCAGGCCGCATTTGGCCCCCGGGTCACAGTTTCCCAGGTCTGCTATTGGCCCTATTTTGTCCCGCCCACTTGGCTTGGAAATGCACTTCCTGTTTAGCTCTGTTAAGGTAGCTAACATGTTTGTTTGTCTGCCTTGTGAGGCAATTTTAATTAAATATAATGACAGTTAAAATAAACCCATCGACTGAAATCTACAGGCTAAATGCAGCTAAACAGGAAGTGCACGTCCTAGAAAAGTAGGCGGGACAAAATAGGGTCAATATGGGGCTTATTTGTTTATCAACACGAGAGATCTGCGCGCAGCCTGGAATGCAGAAAGAAGCTGATTGACACAAGCTGTAGCAGCAACACTCACCAGCGCTGTTGTCAGTTAACAAGAGTTTTTCACTGGGAAACAAATGATGCTGCGAATTCATCATTTGTGAATGAAATGAGTCTTTGCGTCTCACAATTTCACAGTCTCCGGTATGACTTATGAACAATGTGATGAAACAGCAGCATGAACGTAGCACAAGTGTGTCTTAAACTGGCTTATATCGAGTCATACTTCACAGTTTCAAGAGCTTGAGCCAGATTTGTTCTCCTGCTGTTGTGTCCATCCATATTTTTGTCAAGAAGAACCTTCGAAGTGATTGTGTTTTCCTTTCGTCTGCATGTCCACTCACGTCCTGTCTCTGTTGTTCCGTGTGATTTGCAGAGGGAGCTGAACTCGGTGGCGTCGGAGCTGGCCGGGCGACAGGAGGAGAGCGAAGATTCCCACAAGCACTTGCTGGAGCTGAGCCGCGAGTTCAAGAAAAATGTCCCGGAGGTAAAAACACAACACTAACATCGCTGCGTCTAAGTCCGAGCCGTCTGCGCTTAAGGCAAATCCATAGCACTTTTTACCGTGGATTTATGAGCTTAATATCATTGGAACGGGTCTCCGATGGCAACAGGCAAATAACTCCTGAATCTCCGAGCAAATGCCGGGATTGCAGATTGTAGACATGTTATTGAAATATGGAGGAGGATGTACACGTTCATGGGAGCGATTGAGAATGTGCAACTGACAGAAAGGTTTAAGATTAGCTGTTAGCTTCTGTGTTTTTGCAAACATCTGGCCATCACTGGATTATATCAATATTTATGGTGGCTAAACTCAAGAAAAGTCCATCACTCACCACTGATTGGTTTGCGGTTCGAACGAGTGGTCAGAGCAAGAAAGAAGAGAACGAGAGAGAGAGAGAGAGAGAGAAAGAGAGAGAGAAGGAGCAAAAGAGAGGGGAAAGAGAGAGAGATAAAGTGAGAGGAGAAACAGAGAGATAAAGAAACAAAGCAAGAGAGAGGAGAAAGAGAGAGAGATGAAGAGACAGAGAAAGGAGAAAGAGATAGAGAAAGCAAGACAGAGGAGTAAGAGAGAGGGATAAAGAGACAGAAAGAAAAAGAGAGAGAGGAGAAAGAGAGAGATAAAGAGACAGAGATAGAGAGAGAATAAAGAGAGAGATAAAGAGACAGACAAAGGAGAAAGAGAGAGAGTGCAAGAGAGAGGAGAAAGAGAGACAGAGCAAAAGAGAGAGATAAAGAGACAGCGCAAGAGAAAGGAGAAAGAGAGAAAGAGAGAGGAGAAAGGAGAGGGAAAGATAAAGAGACATAGCAAGAGAGAGAGACGAAAGAGAGAGATAAAGAGACAGAGATAGAGAGAGATAAAGAGACAGACAAAAGAGAGAGGGAGTGCAAGAGAGAGGAGAAAGAGAGAGAGAGACAGAGCAAGAACGAGGAGAAATGAGAGAGATAAAGAGACAGAGCAAGAGAAAGGAGAAAGAGAAAGCAAGAGAGGAGAAAGAGAGATAAAGAGACAGAGCAAGAGAAAGAGAGAGAAAGAGAGAGGAGAAAAAAGAGAGAGAAAGAGAGGGAAAGATAAAGAGACGTAAGAGAGACAGAAGAGAGAGATAAAGAGACAGATCAAGAGAGAGGAGAAAGAGAGATAAAGATAGCGAGAATAACGAGAGAGATAAAGAGACAGACAAAGAGAGAGAGAGTGCAAGAGAGAGGAGAGAATAGAGAGAGAGACAGAGCAAGAGAGAGATAAAGAGACAGAGCAGAGAAAGGAGAAAGAGAGAGCAAGAGAGGAGAAAAAGAGAGATAAAGAGACAGAACAAGAGAGAAAGGAGAGATAAAAAGAAAGCAAGAGAAAAGATAACGAGACTAGCAAGAGAGAGAAGAAAGAGAGAGATAAAGAGAGAGGAGAGAGAGATAAAGAGACAGAGCAAGAGAAAGGAGAAAGAGAGAGCAAGAGGAGGAGAAAGAGACAGAGCAAGAGAGAAAAGGAGAGAGAAAAGACAGAGCAAGAGAAAGGAGAATGAGAGAGAAAGATAAAGACACATAGCAAGAGAGAGAGAAGAAAGAGAGAGATAAAGAGAGAGGAGAAAGAGAGAGATCAAGATAAAGGAGAAAGAGGAGGAGAAAGAGAGAGAAGATAAAGAGACAGAGCAAGAGAGAGAAGAAGAGAGATAAAGAGAGAGAGGAGAAAAGAGAGATAAAGAGAAAGATCAAGAGAGAGAAGAAAGAGAGGAGAAAAAGAAATAGAAAGACAGAGTAAGAGAAGATAAAAGAGGGAGGAGAAGAGAGAGAGCAGAAAAAGAGAGAAGAAGGAGATGGAGAGAAATAAAGTGACAGAGCAAAAGAGGAGAAAATACACAAATCAAACGGACAAAACTTTCAGGCACAAACTGTCCTTGCACTTTGACGTTAATCTGCCTGGATATTTTAACAGTGTATTGATGCTAAATGACGCAATAATCACATTATTCTCACGATATTGTATCTGTTACCACCTTCCATTGTGTAACATTCTCACTCGAAGATTCTCTCAACGCTTTTTACCTCACATTCTGATCGTGTTTCTTTAACGATAGCTTAAGCAGTCATCTATAAACGCACATACTATATTTCCATAATCTTTGAAACAGGCTTAACCCACCTCAGACTAGAAGAACAGTACATGGTTTTTCTCCCGACGTATCATCTTCTCCGAGACGCATTGACATCTCGGCTCAAGTCAACGACGGCGTTTTTAGATATTTAATAAATGAGCCCGGGGGCTGTTTGCTGTGTGGGCTTTTTAGTCAGTCTGTGTGTGTGTGAGAGCACAGGAGATACAGAGCGGTGATCTCGTGGCTATAATACGAGTGTTTAAGACGGGATCAAACTGTCACGAATGGCAGCACAATCCCTTTTACCTGAGGCGCACGGCAGCTCCTGGAAAAATACACTTTGTAAAGAAGTCCACTCGAGCTCTTCAGGGTTTAGACGGTGATACCAACGGCGCACAGACGGAAAGATAGGTCCGCATAGAGGAAAAGCTAGTTTAGTTATATGTTTCACACGGAGGCAAAACTGTGATCATTCTGAAAACAAATTTGATGAAATCGTCGTCATCTGTTCAAGTTTCTCCTGGCCCCAGAGTTGCCAAGTCCACTTCTTTTTCAGATTTCATGAACATAAACCTGCATGTCATAGATGCAAGGTAAACATGTTCAAGTGTAATCTGATTTTTACTGAAACTCATTAAAAATCTGAGTTATTTCTATTTAAAAATGATGTTCATTTGTTGATGTTTCCCTTTGGTGTTTTGGTTTTCAAGAGGTTTATCCAATCAGAAAGCAGAATGAGCCTCACATGACTCTCTCATTTGGGTTGCCAGTTTGTTTGTTTTTTTAGAGCCTGAACCTGAGCCCTGTACTACGAAGCTAGATTTGGGGTTTAGCGAGGTAAGTTCGGGGTTAAACCTGGCCTGGCGGTCCTACGAAACTGGATCACGTCCTATCAGGGCAGATCTCTATGGCAACATGCGGCAAACTCATAACCTGCTCTGGACCAGGATAAGTTCCCGAATAAGTTAAAAAGACGAGGCGCTGGCAATCAGAGACGAGAATTTAGGCGTTTGTGAAGAGACGGGAGAGAGAGAGCAGCGTATTCTTTTATATTAATTTGATGCGCACGTAGCATATTTATAAAGAGGAGCCATGAGATCTTATGTAGCCTAACACTGAAGAATCCTGTTTAATCTGTGTGATGATTAATAAACGCTTTCATTGTTAAGAAATAATGATTGAATGCACTTTGTGCACATTTGGCTGTGGATCTTTACACATTACTTTGACTCAGACAAAATACACTTGTCTAAAATCACAGCTCATTCAGACTAAGGTCGATGTATTAAATGTTTGGTGATGTCTGCACATTTGTGTTTTAGTCTGTTGTATCCATGCATGACATATAATGAACTCTTTAGCGTAATTTCTACGTCTGTGATTAGCCTCGTAAGCGCAGACTTCACTTGAAGCTGCAGCGCGTTTCCTTCGCTTAGATTTTAACACTCGTATATTTCGCTTCATGAAGTTTGAAGTCCGCAGCTCAATTGTTCTGATTGGTCAGTTTGCGTTAACCCCACCCCTGCTCTGTGAACGCGCGCGGCTTCATTAAGAAATCCAGGGTTAACAGATCCAGATGTGAACTCGTTTCATAGGACAGTTTATACAGAGAGGCTCATGTCTGGGTTTGTCAACCCGGGTTAGAGAAACTTATCCAGGATAAGTTCAGCCACGTTCGAAGTACAGGCCTCTGATTTTGAACCATGAGTCAGGAACATGTTTGAGTTTGAACTGTCTGTGATAGGCTCGTGCACTTGTTTCCACACAGTTCACATTAGACTCCACCCACATTGTGTAGACATCATTCTTGGGAATGAACCATGACAAACACTGTGTCTGAACGTCCACCCTCACTAAACAGTCCTGCCCTGTTCAGTCACTCATTCATCTGGTCTTTACTGTCAGCTGACCGCGGTTCATGTGACTCTCTCGTTTGACGGTCAGAAAAAGTCAGAGCAAAATAAACTTTTGTAATAAATACTGGTCAAGTTCATGTGACACTTGCATATTTATGAACCAATAATCATAATACAAGTTCAATTTAGCTTGGACCCACATTAAACATCAAACAGACTGCTAATTCAACTTTTACAGCTCAAACTAAGTAAGCAGCTAATGTTAGCGTCTTTATGGCTAACGTCTTTTAGTGATGAGTGTTTTGTTTATTATCTCAGCTCAACAGTGAGTTTAAGTGGCTTTTTATTATCTTTCATTCAGTCGTGTTGTTTCTAGTTAAACACCTAACAATGTCCGCTTTGTTTTACTGATTTTTGCAATGCATTGTGGGCTATATCCACCATTCTAGTGACCATCGATGCTCACTACTTTTCCCGATTTTGGACATCCGAACACTGCTACAGATAGTTAGAGCGTACACTCGGACACAGCCAAAAGTCACGTTTCTCCTTGTTACCCATGATTCATTGCAAACCTTGTTCCTGATTGGTCAGTAGCTTCTAATTTTCTAAAAATGGGTAATTTCACTCTTTGGCAACCAAAGTTCATCTGTGATTGTAAAACCTTTTTAACCACTAGTAGTGCATTTTACATACATTTTTTGAGCGACACTTTCTAGTCATAAAGAGAAGAATTTTAGCCATTTTTCAAGTTTGATTTACAAAAATATATTCATTCATGACTGAAACATGGATTTTTAAATCTTATTTTCATGTCTAGAAGTCATTATTAATGTTAAAAATACTATTAAATATGCCCAATCAGTAACACTTGTTCTGAGGTGACACACAATGTTTTAATTTATGTAGTATTATACAAACTTGGTTCCATGTTTCTTTCTCAAAATCTGGCAACCCTGGTCAGCCTTTGTCTTGCGCTGGATTTAGCCAATCACAGTCAATCCTGGGTGTATTATTATTATTATTTTAGTAGACACTCTGTAAATGAAATTCAACCATACAAGAACAAAAAAAAAAAAATACTTTGGAACTTTCTTAATGAAGATAGATATGTTTTATACCACATTTGAAGAAAAATAAATGGCAAAGAAACATTCAGGATGCTACAAATGAGTCAATTTTGCTGTATTATTATGGTATATATTTTGTATTTAGCTCAACAAACCCATACATTTTGAAGTCAGTTTTGTGGATTTTGCTTCTTCCCCATCTGGGACCGTGACATCATCCCAATCTCTTCCCATTAAATCCTCCGACTCGGCTGTTTCCTGTGAATTGTACGGCCGTGTGCTTAAACAGGTGGAGCATCTGCACACGTGAAACGAGCTGAGTACGTGTTTTTTACTTTCTGTGTGTTCAGGAAGTCCGGGAGATGGTGGCACCTGTTCTCAAGAGTTTCCAGGCCCAGGTGAGTCCGCTATATTGTACATCTACATTCACAGCAGAATCGGGGCTTTAGGCTGGCCTCAAAACCGAGACGAGGCTGGTTAAGATGGCTTTATTGAGCTGTGTGGAGCTTGTTTTGAATGTGCCACGTGTTTGGAAAGTTGCGCTTGTCTTCACTTACTTTGTTCTGATTGTCTTCGGTGAACATCGCATTGACAAACTAGTCGTTGTTGTTTTAGACTCTTGTCTAACTCGGGGCTATTCAACTGTATTTTTCTGATGGACAGAGTTTTTGGTGGATAGTGACCTCTGAGGTGCACAAGGAGCCATATTTTAGGGCAAAAGTTATTCATAGACTCAATGTAACAAGTCGACTAAAAAAATAATCGCAATCGTTTTTGATGATTAACTAGAGCCATCAAAATACATGTAAAAACACATTTTAGGACCACTGCGAAGAAATTTAGGCTGTGGGTAGCACATCAGTCATGGATCTTCATCAATAATGTTGGAAGTCATGGCGTTTAGGTATGACAGCATAGTTACTTTCATCACTCAGTAATGCAGTGTCTAACTCACTTTTTGGGAAAAGTAACTAGTAACTATAACTAATTACTTTTTTGAAGAAACTTGCCGAGCTCTGATCATCAATAATTTGGGATGGAACAAGACAGAATTGTCATGAGACAAGACGAGACACGAGATTGGGTCTCTGAAATCAAAATGGAATTATTTGTTTCAATTCAGAATTTTAACAAGGCAAGTTACAAAATTAGACGTTTATGTCAGCGCGTATATTATAGATTTTCGCGAACTTTTGCAATGTTTAGGACAAATTATCTCTGTCAATATTGGTCGGATCTAGAGATGCACCGATCCGATACTGGGATTGAATATTGGTGCCGATCCCGGATATTTTGCTGGATCAGGTATCGGCTCATATCGGTTCAGCTGATATCATAGTTGTGCCTTTACTTTGACATTTGAGACTAATTTATTGACTGGTGTTGATCCTGAACGTCTTATATTATTGGACATTTTATTTCGATTAAGTTGTGAAGTTGTGGCCTGCACTACAACTAACAGTTCCAGAACACTAAATGGTAAAATGTCTTAGGTTTTAATAAGAAAGAGAAGTAATTTCAATTCTAAAGCCAAAGTATCGGAACTGAAAAAGCTGGATTGGTGCATCCCTAGTCCTGTCATTATGAAATAAAAACTGGGACAGAGTTGTGACTGTTTTCTGTCAGAATAAGTTCGCTACAAGTCTGTGTGTGGAGGAAACTATTTACTACAGCTGCTCAAAGATACAAAACATGGCCATTCATAAAAGCCTATGTATAAGGAAAAATCTTGCGAGATACAGTTAGGCCTGGGCAAAAATTTATATCACGATTTTCTTGGAGCTATATCGCGATTTCAGTTTATCACAATTCTTGTAAACTGTCTATTTTCAAATTGCTTCTTCATAGACAGATTTTCAGAGGAAAAACAAGGGACCAATCCCAAACAAGTGACCTCAACCCTTCAATTAAAAAATATTAAAATGAATCATATCATTGTAATGTTGTATATCTTCACAAAACAAGTTTCAAGCAAGCAATTTTTTACATTATAACGACTTTTAGACATGAAAATATGCTAAAAGTCTATTATATTTTAAAATCAGACCTGAAAATGATGTAAATTTTAAGACTTGAAAATGCAGCCCAAAAAACACAACTTTCAAAGTTCATAAGAGAAAAAAAAACCAAGCAAAAAACAAAACAAAAAAACAGCCCAATATCACTATAAAAAAAGAAAACTTTGCAACTCTGAGGCTGAGAAAAGTGGGTTGGAAAAATATTTGAACAAATGGATAATAGAACTGGAATCGATATTTTTTATCTAAAAGCGATGCAGCATGAACTCACGATTCATTTTATCACGATATTGCCCAACCCTAGATACAGTACTTCTCAGGTTGATCTCACAAGATCTCTTGGCACAAGATCTTGTTCCATTCCTATCAATAACGTTAAAATAAACTCATTTATTTGCCTAGTATCTGGGCTCGGGGATGTTTCAAGACAAAAAGCTGAGGAGGTCCAGACAAAAAGATTTGGAACTAACATGTCTTCAGTCGACCAATAATTGACAACATTTTCACTGATTTGTCTTTTGTTTTTGTTAAACTATACACTACAAGCACACACCTACACTCTACTGTCATCTCGTGATCTTTCAGACAGCCGCGTCCGAACAACTTTTCAATGAACGACTCTCCGTCTAGTATTTAGCATCTTTAAAACCTCTCTTACGCCATCAGAAAATCCGATGATGTCTGAACGATATGATCCCGAGCTACATTTACTGAAACAAGAGCCGACTGCGATGCACGACTTAATACTCTGCACTATGCACTATGATCCAAATTAATGATCTGGTATGGACCCGGAGCGAATCCATGGCATCGCTTTTTTTTTTCCACGTAGCCTCCCTCATCTGCCCGCTATCGACTGATGCCTTTTCTGTCAAAGTGAAGCAGCGTCTATCATGCCATTAGATGATCAGATATCTGCCTTCTCATATTTTCTTGGCCCGAGACAAGCCCACATTTCCTGTTGCGATGGTGCAGTCGACGCGGCCCCCCCTTTGACGTCGGCCATATTGGAAAAGTCATCTGATATCCACCAAGACTCTGCTCCGGCCATTAAACCAAGGTCATAAATCACATTTGTGCACCGCCGCGTATGGAAATGATACCGCAAATATGTTTTTTCCACCGGTCTGGCCTTGCCCCGCCTAAACTCGCACGTGAAAGCTCCGCCGTCGTCATCCGTGAGGCGGGCGCGGATGGACGGACGCAGAGGTGATTATTGGCAAAAGGCTTTTTAATGTTGGGTAATTGACTGTCAGTTGGAGAAAGCAGAGGCCTGTCGGTGCGATTAGAGCGGGAGAGTAAAAACGCCTTGGTGGGACCTTTGATGGAGGTGATCATTTTATTAGAAAAATGCTGCTGAACATTCTGACTGAGTGGAAAGATTGTGAGGAGAACAGCAGATGAGATGTTTGTGTCTATGCAGATTTAGGTTCGAAGAAGTGAACTTTTACGCAACAAATTGTAAAATGAAAGTAGTTTTTCTGTTTGTTGTATTGACTGTACAAATGGGCTCAAATGTGATCCCATTGTTGGTGACAGTTAGGACTGGGCCAAACTAACAAAACTATTATTCTACGAGGCGGTTCTTTATTCTCTCTGTTCACATACACCAGCCTCAGTTTGACCTAAAAGCATCATGTTTGCAATTTTGGTTAGACTAAAGAATAAAAGTATATAGAAACAAACAACTAAGCTAAAAGTAGTCTTTACGTTTAATTAATAATACCACAAAATATTTTGTATCCCAGAAAAAATAAAATAAAAATCAGGTTCCAAGTGAGTCATGTATGGCTCAGAATTGTCTTGTAGCCACGTTACAACATTAAGAATTATTTATTTTAAATGAGCAGCTTGTGAAACTAAAGTTTTACACTAAAGAGGCGGGGCTAATCAGTCAATAAACTTGATTTGCCGCTCCTTGCTCTCACTATGTTGTGCTAGTTGTGCTGTTCGTATGAAGTTCTTCACTCTATTTCCTATCTCTTCAGGGATAATGTTGGAAAGTTTATCTTCCAGAAATTCTGCTCTGTTCTTGAATTTCTTGATACTTACGTTGTTTTCCCGGATTCTCTCGTTCAGCATCAATGTAAGATTTTTCTGCCAAATCTTCTCTGCTCTGTGACCTTTCACTGGTGGTTTAATCTGTAAGCTCTTCGGTATGATGCTGCTCTGCCTGCACCTGAGGTTAAAGCGAAGGTGGTTCGATGGTCTGCTAATTTCCTGATGGTGTTCTCCAAGTCTCGAATCAACTTCAGTGTTTTCTCCCCAAAGTTCTTGGCAACAAGACGGTGTAGTCCCTCATTCATCCAGGAGTGATCCATAGTAGAAGTCTTCAAAGTAGTCATCTGGACAGTGTTTGCGCACACGTACAGAACTGTCTCGTGAGATTTTTCCATGGTCATGAAATAAAGTTTTGTATCTTTGAGCAGCTGTAGTAAATATTCTCCTCCACACAGAGACTTGTAGCAGACTTATTCTGACAGAAAACAGTCTAAACTCTGTCTCAGTTTTTATTTCGTAAAGATAGGACCAATATTGACAGAGATAATTAGTCCTAAACATTGTAAAAGAAAAAATATATAATCGTCAAATATACGCGCGGACATCGCGGGAACAGCGCAGTGTTTTTCACTTAAACATAGTTTAAAATAGATCCACAAAGAGATATTTTGGCCTATATCATCAATAACTGTAAAAAAGTCTCATCTGTGTGTGTCTGGTGCCTGTCAGCAGCATGGAAGAATCAGCGGCAGCGCTGTGAAGAAGGAAAGGGGAAGGGGGCGGAGCCTGAGCTCCACACGGGGGAGCGGATTAATTTCAGTCAAAACTCAGATCGTTCAAATAATAAAAATCCAAGGTGATACACATAATGAAAGGTAAAGTTAAACTAAAAGAATATAAACTAACAATAATAAATAATACAAATCAATTTTGTAATTTGCCTTGTTTAAATTCTAAATTGAAACAATTAATGCAAATTATTAAAAAATCTTGTCTCGTCTTGATCTCGTTGACCCAATCTCGTGGCTCGTCTCGGCTCGTGAAAATTCTGTCTCGTCCCATCCCTAATATACATTAAAGCTTATCACTAAATACATGAAATAACACAATAGGTGTTGAAATACCTTCTACAGAAGCACTTCTAAACTTTCTAACAGAATTCTCAAGATTCTAGATTTTTCAGAATTGTGGACAAGTTTAAGCGCTACGTATTTATATACCTAGAATTTTTATTTTTATTTTATTTGTTTCAGACTTGTTTGATGACATCACTTCTTACTTTGAGTCAAATTATTTGTCAATGGACTAAGAACATTTTATGTACCACTCATTTTTCAGTTTTAAGCCAAATTCTCTTACAATCAAACAGAAATGGTTTGAAATCAGTGATATATTCAATAATAAAGCATTTAGGATTAAGGAGTGTTTTATGTCACATTCCTGCAAAAGCAAAATCTATAAAGATTTCCTCTTCTTTTATTTTGGCATGTTTTATTTTACTGTATATTTTGGACCTTTTCTCTGTGGACATGAGGCTTTTTTTCTTACCACTTGTTCCCCTTAAAGGTGCACTGCGCAACATTTTGGCCAAAAAATAGACTTTAATAAATGCAGATTTTTGCCATTTAGATACCTTAGTTACACAACATAATTCATAAAAATCTGCATTTTACTTTGAGTGGGCTTGCATGGCCACAAAATAGTCTATTATTTGGCTTGGTGGAGGGCCCGAACACGTCTGTTTTTGCAGGAAAGTGGTTCCTTTAGCTGATTTTGTTCATATTATGGTGAAAAATGTATTCATCTCTATTCAGAAAGACCCATAGTTTTAATTTTCTAATTCTCCTGAATTGTGTAGATGACTTTTCACCTGCAGAAAGTTACACAGTGCACCTTTAAGGGTCGCCGGTAACTGGAGCCTATCCCAGTAACTTGTGCTTTAGGCGGGGGAACACCCTGGACAGTGGCCAACTCATCACAGAGTTAGACAGACAACCATTCACTCTCTCATTCACTCATCAGGGGACATTGACAGTGATGCCTCAATGATGAACCTAAAACACAACTCCACCCAGAGAGATCGTGAGATGTTTATATGGTCTTTGTTATCGCTGTTCTTTAATAATGACACAACACCTCTTCAAATACAGCCAATCAGTTTACCAAACACAACCAAAACACTTCTAAATATTCAAACAAGCACTGCTACTTCCCAAAATCTAGAAGTGATGTTGCGAGAAAGCCCTGAAACACTGAGGTTATACTGGTGTAAACACATTCTCATTCAGCTCGACCCTCAGACAACGCAGCGGCTTGATTTGTGCGCTAATTCAATTACTGCGAGTGTAAAGTGGCACAAATATGAGAGGCACCCTTCCATATCTTTATTGTGCAAACAGGAGCCCGCAGGATTAATCTAAGCACCACTGATGTCTGACAACTGGGAGAGCAGCGATGTTTCCGACGAGATAAAATAGATGGCAGATAATGAGCAGGTTTTTTTTTGGCGTTCTAAGCTTCTTGGTACTAGCGCCTTTTCTCTTGTGTCATTGTTATTCAAGCTCCACTTTGATAAGTAAACTGGAGCCGTGTGTAAGATTTAGATTTGAGATTTCATAAACATGACCTACAGTATGTGTCACAGATACAAGGCAAACATGTCCAAATGGGATTGTTTAAAGTGCATTTTGAACTGACCATTTATCTGACTCAAATTGTGCTCAGAAGACTAAGTAATGTAGATTGTGACTGATCAATGCAAATCCTTATAATCTAAACAAATATATAGTCGCCAAATAGGGCTGGGCATTCTGGGAATATTGATCCATCTCGATTTTCAATTCGATTTTGTTTAACCTGTTCAAAACAAAAAAAACCATGAAATAAATGAAACAAAAACTATAGTATGTCCCAACTTTTATATCAATATTCTGCCTCAAAATGTGACTTTTGCTCTAACTACACATTTTTACTGACAAATGGTTGGTTTTCGATTCCAAACCCACCTCCAAATAATTGATGATTCGTTTTGATTTGATCTCAATTCGATCTACACAAATTTTGGTCGACTAAGACTCCTTCAACCGACTAAACGTCAATTTACACCAAAGCAGTAGGAGCAGGTAACATCACAGCACATCACACGCTCATAATATATAGAATCAAGTCTGATCTGGTTCGAACTATTTACACCAGCAGTGTGAGATGTGCGTCTGACGGCAGTGAATACGCTATGTGTCGCTCAAATTAGTTCTAAGTCCTAATTTATCACTGTCAATGTGCGTCTACCACGCTTTTTAGCAGGAAAAACACAGGAAATAGCGCGCAGAAACAAAGTAAAACTCTGACGCATTTTCAAAATACGTCAAAATACTACAAATTGCAATCACTAGAACATAACCTGGCTCACGCCGGATCTGTGTTAAATTGTTTTGAGTTCCTCCACAGTTTCATCTGGATTGTCTCTCTTCCGGATATGAGAAAGCGCCAGTACGTCATAGGAGCGTTGGTGGACGTGAGCGTCTAGACGCCGGAAGTTCAGCAGAGCCCAACTCGGGCGTCGACGCCTGATGGGACAGCCAAAGCGTCCACCGCAGGTTTGAGCTTCCACTCTGCAAGACGCCTGAACAAGCAAATGTCAACGCCCAACGCGGCAAAATTGAGCTGGACGCCCAAAGACGCAGGTTACATTGACTTAACATGTAAACTGGATGCTTTTGACGCTCCCGATGCTGTCCGGTCTGAACGCAGCATAAGACTCCATCAACAGACTAAACGACAATTTACACCAGCGCAGTAGCAGCACATAACTGCACAGCTCATAACAGAATCAAGTCTGATCTGGCTCGAACTATTTACACCAGTAGTGTGAGACGAGCATCTGACGGCCGTGAATACGCTATACGTCGCTCAAATTAGGTCGGCGTTCTAATTTATCAGCGTCAGCGGTGTGTCTACCAGGTTTTTTAGCTGGAAAAACACAGGAAATAGCGCGCAGAAACAAAGTAAAACTCTGACGCATTTTCAAAATACGGCAACTAAAAAGATTTGCAATCACTAAAACTATAACCTGGCTCACGCCAGATCTGTGTTGAACTCTGTTTTGAGTTCCTCCACAGTATCTATCTGGAACTTGTCTCGCTGAAAGCGTTTAAGAAAGGCGGGGCGTTTAGTGAAATACTTTGAGTTGATTGGGTGAGTGGCCTACCTTATTTGAGCTTAGCCAATCACAGCAACAACTCATGATGGTGTATCCAATGTCTGTGTGGGATAGAACAAGTGTCACACATACTGCTCTTCTTTAAAAAAAAATTACTTCGTATTTCTGCTAAAACCGCATCAAAAGCAGCAGAAACACGTACATCTACGGGAGCAGCCATCTTTGTTTAGCTTGAATTAGACTTGGCGCTAACAGCCCGTGTTAGCCCGCCCTGCTACAATGTGACTGGGCCTCAAACCACACTGCTGTGATGTGAGTGGGCCTGTTTCGGACTCTCAAACCAATCGGGCGACTCACAGCCCAGTTTATCTGGAGTTTGTGAATTCACAAATATTTCGAGATAAACCATCTGGCTTGCCAGGTTACTAAAACTAGGGATGGGCGATGTTTTTAGAGATTTTCTAGTCTCTCTGTTTGAAAATAAAATTAATCATATTTATAAAGCCATAACAACACAAACACAACTTTTTATGGCACAAACAAGGCACAAAAACGATTGACCCCATTTTGAGCTGTTTTGGTGCTTTTTTTAATCTTATAATAAGGGGCTTGGTGACCCAAATTTGACCTTTAAAATAATTGTTAATATCTCCAAAACTAAAGCAGCACAAATGAAACTTTTTGCAGCACAAGCGATTGACATAGTTGTTATGTAGATGTGCGCTTAATGAGGAGCCAAGTTCACGGAGGTGGCGTAAGTTTAGGTGACAATCAGCAAGGGCTTTCAGAACATTTTTATTTTTGGCCATGTACATTTAGGATGAGAACAACATGACGTAGCTTTAGTGTGTTTGTGCAGACATGAACGTTCACATTTGGCCCAGTTCTTCCAACAGTGTCCAGAAACAGTTCACACCTGCAGGGGTCAGCTGCACTCGTATCAGGCCAGAGCACAGTGCAGCCTTCTTCTTTATGAAACTCAAATGTCTGTGCATTTTAAAGTTTGACTAATGTAACAGACTTTTACTTCCTAAGGCTTTAAATACAATACAACATACTCACATTGTTACATTTATGTTTCAAATATGTTCATTGTGAGAACATGTCAAATGTCTTGGTCTCCCTAGTGTGATGTCATCAGTTTAGAGCAGGGTTCTTTTTGAACCCAAATATTCATGTACAAAGTAACCTGGGGTCCAATCTCATATTAAATGTATTGTATTTTACTAATTGTGCGTTCCTGAAACATATTTTCAAACTCTTCTTCACAAACTCATTCTTTGTTCATGTAAAACTATCATTGATATTTACTACTGTTGTTTTTCTACAAAAATAAATCCAAATGCTAAATTCTTGGAAACCTGTCGTACGCACTTTAAAGGGGCACTGTGTAAGATTGAGAGGATTTTTAATGATCACATATAGTCCACAAACATTTAAATCATATTTATTCTTTACAACATGAATACTTAAGAGAGCACTGTTAACCAATCCACATCAATTGTGATACATTTATACGTATTTGAAATGTTTTATTACGGGCCGGAATATGGATCATTGACGCTAGAGAGCAGCATGCTTAATAGGCAAAATGCATGTGAAAGGCTCCTCTAGTGTTCAAAAGTGGAAATCACTTTGTTTGTTTTTCTTACATAGTGCCCCTTTAAAGAAAAAAGAAAGAAACATTGCTGTAACAAAGTTTTGAGAAAAAAGTTGAGGTAAAAGTAAATATTATTACTTTATAAACTAATAAATAAGAAAAAAAAAGTAGGATTTTTCTCAGAATAAAGATGTAGCCATAAAAACTTGCAATTTTAGTTATATGTATATGTATATTATTAGTTTAATCTCAAAATGTTACAAGTTTATTCTCTTTGGCTTTCTGTCATAGAAATTTGCTGCAATAATTTGTTATACCAATGTTCGCTGTGAAAAGTCAATTATTTTGCAGCTCTAAAACAAACAAAAAAACACAGCTAAAAATGTGGGATTTGGGCAGAAACATCTATGAAGGTAACAAAACATAACAGGTGTTTTTAGACCAAGAAACAACCTTAAACAAGAGTCAGAAAGACTAATTCTCTCAAAGTTATTCACTCAGTTTCTCAATAAACCATCAAAATCTTCTCTTTGTGAGAAACAAACACGGCGTTGTGCGACTGGCAGCTCGCCGCGCCATAATATTTCTAATCCTCGGGTGTTTTGTGATACACTTTGACCTTATTGGGAATGTCAAACAGCTTGCGGAGGCTCCTGAACTTTACCCAGCAGTAGTGAGTCGACCTCGGTGTGTCAGCCCAGGGACCTGTACCTACTGCTGCTGCTGCTGCTGAGGAGGAGGAGGCCTGTGTTTGTCTGTGTGCTCTGGGACGTGAGGCGCTCCTGCTGCTGCATAGGGACAGGTGAACGCGACAAAAGGCAATGTCAAATCTGCCCGTAGTGAGATTACAACAGGCATCCCCCAAGGAACAATCCTGGGGCCAATGCTTTTCTGCCTCTATGTAAACGACATACCTGACATCTGTTCTGAGGTGGGCCGATGATACAGCAGTTTATGTGTCCGGCAAAACCCCGGCAGCCATCGGACAAAATGAACCCAAAGTCTGGACAAAGTGTCTGAGTGGTTAACGAAATCATGCTTGACATTAACACAAAGAAAACTAAATCTCTATGCTTCTCTATAAAAAAGTCAGAGTCAGAAAAACTAAACATGACCATGAAAGACGACCTCATTGAACAGGTGGAACTGGAGACATATTTAGGAGTGATATTAGACTCTTAATTACATTTTAAAAGTCATATTAAAACCTGTCATCTGAAATGAAAGCAAACATTTACTGCTTCAGAATGATCAGAGACTATGCCTGTGTTTTTGTCAACACTATGATTCTATCTCAGCTGTCGTACTGTACTATTGTCCGAGCTTATAAAATTTGACATAAAAAGCTTTTCAGATTTCACCATTGTTTGATTTTATCCAAAGATAAGAAATTCAATTTGATGAATTATTGTATTTTTAACTATGTAAAACTTGTTTTTAAATGTGTAAATGGACTTGAACCACTGAGTAGGTTTGTGAAAAGGCTTTCCACCAAGAGCCACCAAAAAGTTCCATTTTGTAAAACATCTTTGCTCAGACTGTCTTTTCAGTGAACAGAGGGATGCTCTGGAACTCTCTCCCTGCTCAGACCAAGAACATGCACAGACTGTCCTGAGTCCTGGCTCATAGACCAGACTGTCCTGAGTCCTGGCTCATAGACCAGACTGTCCTGAGTCCTGGCTCATAGACCAGACTGTCCTGAGTCCTGGCTCATAGACCAGACTGTCCTGAGTCCTGGCTCATAGACCAGACTGTCCTGAGTCCTGGCTCATAGAGCAGACTGTCCTGAGTCCTGGCTCATAGAACAGCAGAAGTATGATCATGTGGAAACTGTACGATTGTGTATGAGAGCTCTGGTGTATGTTCTATGAGTGAATGTAAATATTAACTGTATGTATCTTCTATTGGTTTTTCTCCCACTAGTTTTATATTGTAATTTGTAATGTGTTTAAAAGGCCTTCTAGGGACTGGTGTTACGAATTAGCCTTTGGCTAAAAACACTGTTGTATGTTTGAATTTTAAACCATTTTAGTCCGGTCGTTTAGGGAAAATAGGCTGCAATATCACAATGTTCTTGAAGCCAGATCAAGATTTCAATTTTATCACAATTTAGGTATTTTTTATTAAATTTTTTGCCTTGGAGGTACAAAGTAGTATCTGATTTTTCAGAAAGTTCCTACTTCACTGTCAGTGGCTAAATCCAGCTGTCAGAGGCTGTCTTGTTGCCAGATTTTCAGAGTGAAACAAGTGACCAAGCATTTGAAAAAAAAAATCCCCAAACAAGCAACTTTAGCCCTTCAATAAAAAGTAAAAAAAAAAAAAAAAAAAAAAAAAGTAATTGATTAATTTGAATGTTGTGTGTTGTTCTAAACAAGTATTAATGATTCTGGCATTAAAACATTTTTTTTTCTAACATTAACAACAACTTTTAAACATAAAAATTTGCTAAGAATCCACGTTTCAGTCACAATAGACATATTTTGGTAAATCAAAAATGCTAAAAATAACTTCTTTTATGACTTGAATGTGCCGCCCAAATAAACACAACCTTCAAAATTTATAAGAGACTTTGAAAAAAGACGGTGGGTAATCACAAAATGACGATTCGATTTTTATCACATATTACCCAGTCCTTGTACGAACTAACTATTGATGTTAGCTTCAAGTGGTATCGTAGCACAAACTAATAAGTCAACTTCTGTCTGCTCACATACGCATCATGTTTGTTTAATCTGTCCCTGCCCGGTCGGGACAACTCTGCCGTAGATGCGTGGGTACCTCTCCGCCCCCGTCCCGCCTCCCTGCTGCTGCTCACCAAAGCCCCGCGGACCCCCTTTTGGGCGCTAGGACCCCTCGCGCACGCCACTTCTGAAGCCTGTTTTCTCTTTTGAAGTGCTACACGCGACATGACAGGTTCCCTCTTTCTCTTTTTCCATTCGGATCTTGCCCACCCTCTTTTTCCTCTCCAATCTCGTCTAATTATCGCTAACCAGGCGCAATGATTAGAAGCTCCGACCTAGTTTTTTCCTTTTTTTGTGTGTGTGCGAAAGTGGAGAAAAGGCGGAGAAAGAGTTAATCCCATGTGTTGCGGTGACTGTCATTGGTCGCTTCCTCTCCTCGTTTCTTTTGGTTCTCTCTTCTTTCCCTGGAAGTTTGCTAATGAGGTCCCGTCAGAGCTGCGCGAGGTGTTAATTTGGCCTTGTGAAGTAGGAAGGAGATTAAGGACAGTGAGGAGTCGAGTTTAACGGCTTAAAATACACCGCTGTCCCTATTAATCCGCCGGGCCCGCCGAGACCCACCAAACCAACCGACGGATGAGTTTTTTCTCCTGCTTCTAACTTTTATAATGAAGAATGTGTTGTAATGGAGGAATTTGAGCATAAATGTATAGAAAGAATGTATAGATATTCACAGCTCCACAACAAACTTTGTGCAACTGGAATCGTGACATCAAAAGAGACCTGCAAGTGTCTACTTTCATCTACAAAAAGAATTGTTATTCTACATTGTCTTTTTATAGACTTTTGAAATGCCTTGTTTTCATTAGATTTCAGTGTTTGATGGCAAACTTTTGAGATAGCGTCCTTTTTCTACATCCAACTTCATGTCAGTGTTGTTTTTCTCTGTTCAGCTTTTTGGAGAAAGTATATAAGCCACTACAATGAAATAATATCTTAAAACAATGAGGACGAGTGTCTTTTTCATCTTTAAACCAACTAAAGCTGTGTTACAGACGAGAAGGCAGCAGCACTTTTCTACTTTCTGATGCAGATTCTATAGAGGGATTTTTTGTTTCTCAACACGGGCGATGCACACGCACCGCACCGCGCCTGTAGAAAGAGCCGCCGCACATAGACACAAACAGTGGAAAAGTCAAAAAAGCTCCATTGTCAGCTAACTGCAAAAATGTATCAGTGTGAGAAAACAAAAGTTATGCTGCTAAGTTAATATTTGTGAATGAAACTCACCACTATAACCTTAAAAGTTACATTCAAGTGAGTGAAAAAAACAGGGAGAAAAACACTGTCTCAAGCTTCAGGAGGCAGACGTCTGTCAGACCGGTTCAGACCTGATGAAAACAGCTAGCTGTCATCCCGTTTCGTTGTTTAATTCAAAGAAGTTTCCCCATGTAAGCAGATGGAGAGTGGGTCTAACCCAAAGTGGGCGCAAAGTGATGTCGACCGAAAATCCCTCTATAGATTCAGCCTCTTTCATGGAGCATAGATTATATTTAAACCTCCAAACATGAAGAAACACAGTATTTTTCAGGGGCAGTGATAGGTGCGACGCACCGCCCACAAAAAGCGAAACAAATGCGCGAAGTGTGTTGTTAAAGTTTATCAAAACCTGATAAAAATGTCATAGAACATCCTTGTCCAATCAGAGGAGCTTATTTTCGTCCCGACCCTTTCACACCGGCTGCTTCCCTTGAATCTCATATAAGAGTGTTCTTTAAACCAAATTTCAGCATTACAATGCAATGAAACCTGTGAGTGCTGCACCTCGCGCTCTGCATCACGTCATATGTGTGACGATGCAAGACACGTACATCTGTCACACAAAACATGAACAGCGCAGTCAGTGCAGCTGGTAGTGACCCAACTCAGAATATTCATCCCCCAAAAAGGCTTTTTTTAACAACTACAACCCCCGAGGCCAAAGTTAAACACCAGTCAAGTTACAGCAAAGGTGGGAGAATGTATAATTGTGTGTTTTTGCCAAGTTGAACTCAGAGTTGTGTATTTTCTGTACTTGTGTTCAACCATGTGTTTACTGTGAGCTCTCAGACTGGGTTTATTGTCTTAAAAATCACAAATAAATTTTATTATGAGGCCCTTATGAGGCTTATACTGATCTGGATCTTCATTTTATAGTTTTATTGACATAAGTTGATTAAAAAATATAATTGTGAGCATTGGGGTTTGATAACAATGTTTTGTCAGTAGCAACCCCAAAGAAATTATTCAGGATCAAATATCTGCTCTAAAGTTGCTCAGCAATGTTTTCAATCTGTTTGAAAAGAAAAGAGACACCACTGATTCAACGTTTTAGGACCAAAACCAAACCAGTGATCCTTCTTAAAACCACTCACATTTGCTCCGACCGAGTTAAAAGCCGTCCACATGTTTTCCAGCGGCTTTTGAAAGAGACTCAGAAGAAGGTACGATCTGGCACATTTCTTTACACCTCGGGCGGCTGTTCCCGGGTGGGCCACACTCCTAAGTGAGAGGCAGGTGTAAATTGCGTCGAGAAGCGCGCCTTGTCTTTACCGCGGCTCTGGTGCGGACAGCTATCAGTATGTTCAGGTGGCAAAGCTGCGTGTGCGGTCGGTTTGGAGAAATAACTGTCATGTCCCTATAGATCGCGGGATCTCTGGAAAAGTTTGTAAATAAAAAGATCTGGAGGCGAAAGATAATGTGGTTTTAATAGAAAAAGTGGATAAAGTTTGACAAGCTAATGAAGTGCTAAAAGTTGAGTTATAAAGACCAGAGTCATGACTAAACGTGGACCAGAGTCAAGACTAAACATGGACCAGAGTCAGGACTAAACGTGGACCAGAGTCAAGACTAAAACATGGACCAGAGTCAGGACTTAAACGTGGACCAGAGTCAGGACTAAACGTGGACCAGAGTCAGGACTAAACGTGGACCAGAGTCAGGACTAAACATGGACCAGAGTCAGGACTAAACGTGGACCAGAGTCAGGACTAAATATGGACCAGAGTCAGGACTAAACGTGGACCAGAGTCAGGACTAAACGTGGACCAGAGTCAGGACTAAACGTGGACCAGAGTCAGGACTAAACGTGGACCAGAGTCAGGACTAAACGTGGACCAGAGTCAGGACTAAACGTGGACCAGAGTCAGGACTAAACGTGGACCAGAGTCAGGACTAAACATGGACCAGAGTAAAGACTAAACGTGGACCAGAGTCAGGACTAAACGTGAACCAGATTCAGGACTAAACGTGGACCAGAGTCAGGACTAAACATGGACCAGAGTCAGAACTAAACATGGACCAGAGTCAGGACTAAACGTGGACCAGAGTCAGAACTAAACATGGACCAGAGTCAGGACTAAACGTGGACCAGAGTCAGGACTAAACGTGGCCCAGAGTCAGGACTAAACATGGACCAGAGTCAGGACTAAACACGGGCCAGAGTCAGGACTAAACGTGGACCAGAGTCAGGACTAAACATGGACCAGAGTCAGGACTAAACACGGGCCAGAGTCAGGACTAAACGTGGACCAGAGTCAGGACTACAGTTATAGAAAACACTGAACTGGCAGAACAAAATACAAAACAGTGCTGTGGCGGCCATGTTTGTTTTCTTGCAAAGGGTGAGATTTAGTGGGATTTCCTGTTGTTCGTGAAGTGAATCTGGAGTGGCTGCTGTGTCTGGCTCTTGTCACCGCTCTTACCGCAAACACTGATGCTAAATGTACTTTACTTATCCGTTATGTTTGATCTTTAAGCTTCCCGGATCCAGTCATCATGAAATTTAAAGAAAAATGCACATTGAGTCTGGTCCTTGTTCAGTGCCTTGTACAAATGAAATCCAATCTATGAAATGATCTTAAACAGATTTAATTGAATCATTTATCATTTTGGAGTGTTTGAAAGAACTTTTTTTTAGCCATAATGAAATTAAAACAATCACTATTTACTAATTTAAAGAATCATTTAAAGGTGCACTGTGTAACTTTTCAAACAACTGTAATGAAGTGCTAATTACTCTGAAATGTTCCAAAGCAGAATATGACACATATTTAGTGTGTATTTGATAAGTTATTGGGCAGGAGTGGGCAATTATTTTTTCCAAAGACCATACTCGAAAGTGGTGAAGGCCGGACCAGGATCATTATTTTGACACATTTTTGTAAATCATAGGGTTTTTAATCTACTATTTTGACAATGTTTTGTGATAATATTTGGACAAGAAGCAAAGATACATGCTCCACACTCAAGTCAATTGAATAAAAGAAATATAAAGAGTAAGAGTTTCTCTTCAACAATGTGTGGAGGCTAAATGAGACAACCCGAGAGCCGCATCTGGGCCTCGGGCCACAGTTTGACCATGTCTGTTATAGATCTGACCTGTACTACTTTAGTTGAGTCACATGCTTCTCTCAATGCCTATTATTAAAGTTGCTCTAATCAAGATTGTTGAGGCCGATCTCCGATACCAATCAAATCAGCCAACACCGATCAGATTCAGCCAATACCAGCCATGGCCGATACCAATCAAATTGGCTTGAAGCTTCTTTAATATATATTTTATATTACTATGGCCAAGTCAATTTATTTAATATAGCAAATTACAAACAGCAATCAATTTTGATGAGCATTATGAGCATGATGCAGTTTAAATCTAACATGCATCACATGCAACCAACCCAACCACACTACGTATTAGTCAGTATACACTTAATTCTTATTATTTAAATAGATAAAGTAACAGACTTTTCTGTTCACTCTGTGTAGCTCTAGCTCCGCCCCCCTGTGTTAGCCTGTGTTATACATGAAAAAACAAACAAACATTGAACCTCTTTGCGGATACTATTTATCTATGTTTAAGTGTGAAAATCACTCTGCTGGACTGCAATGTTTGCAAACGTGTGTATTACTTTTCCGTGATCAACCTTTAGTTTTGAGTTTTTTCTTGCCAAGAAGGAGGGTCTAAGGACAGGGGATGCTCTGGACAATCATCGATCTGGTCTATTAATAATCTGCTTTGACATGCTTGATCAAATGTTTCATTGAATGTTTATTGTTTCATTGAATATGTATTGTTTTATTTTGATTTCCTATTATTTATATTGCTAAAATTAATAATCTTGGGAAGTCCTCAGAGACGACTGTTGTTGTGATTTTGGGCTATACAAAAATAAATTGATTTGATTTGATTTTTAAGTGTTTAGAACTAATTATCTTCGCCATTATTGATCCTATTACTACGAAATAAAAAACTGAGACAGAGCTTAAACTTTTCTCTCTCAGAATATGGCCGCTACAAGTCTGTGTGTGGACGAGACTTTTTACTACAGCTGCTCAAAGATACGCAACTTAATTTGCTTCATATAAGACTAGTGTGATCGGTGCATTTTGGTCATGTTTTTTAGACGGTAAAAACTGCTGATGGCGCTGACTAAAGTTCAAGTTCATGAACCTTACTCCTGCATCCTATTGAAATCAAACAAAAACACATCTCTTTCTGACAAACCCTTCGCCACAAACAAAAACAATCCCCCCCCCACCAGCGTGATTACAACCTCCTAACTCTCTGGGGGAGCGGTGGCACAGATCCGACGGCAAACAGGTGCTTTCTCCCCCATCACCAAACCTTTAATAGCTGTTTGATGTTTTGATGTCTAGTCAGCTCTATCTTACCTCACCGTAGCCTGATAATGAGGCCTCAATAATGATTCGTGCGCCGGAGAGGTTAATGGTATGTAACCGGGAGTGCTGCTAATTACACGTTACAAACTATTTATCAGAATCTCCATCTGCGCTCGGGCACGGCGACTGGCATTGTGCACGCTAAATTACTCCGCGGATTATCATTGTAAAGCAAGTTTCGGTAATTAGGGGACTGTTTTCTTTCTCGACACTGGCGGAGAGTGATTGGTTATTTCTGCGGTAAAAGTACTGGACTGCGTTTGTTTAGGTTGGAGTGAAAGTGGGTCAAAGGGTTGTTCAATATTCAGTGTTGAGCTCATAGATGTTTTTTTGTGTGTTGTTGTTTTTTGGAAATGTGGGTCACGGTTTTGTCGTTTGGAAGAATATCTGGCGTCGCACGATCGTAAAACAAAGAAAGGAGCAGCAAACGTAGCTTTGTAACTGAATGAGCCAAGATTCAACTAGAAATGAAGTTGGTTTGAGCTGGTTTGAGCCCAGTTTAGTCACGCAAAGGAAAGTATAGGTGTGGGTTTATTAAGCTCTCTTTGCTTTTGACTCATCCTTCAAGGGTTTTTACAACATGAAAGTACCAAGAACTAGTCCTCCAGTCCCTTTAGTAAGAGGAACCCTATCCTCATGTCTGTATTTGCACAGCAGCAGTTTATGAAAGTGGGGCTAACTGGCTTTGGCATTAGCATAAAAAAAAAAAAAAAAAAGTGGTGTTTGGAAAACAGAAGTTGTGTTTTTAGATTCCACCTAAAATTCTGATTTACAAAGCCTGAAAACAAAACAACAGAACTAAATCACTGGCATTTACTGTAATTCCTATTAATATTTACAAATGGAATAACTATATTTTGAGAGTTACTGCTTTAATCATTGCTCAAAGTCATTTTTCTTAAAGGTGCATTTTCTGGATCATCAACACAATTCAGTAGAATTAAAAGTAAAAACACATATTTGTCTTCATTATTTTGTGTAACAAAGGCATCTAAATGACAAAAATGTGCATTTATTCGAGTTTATTTTTTGCCAAAAGTTGTGCAATGCACCTTTAAAGTTAAGGAAAGTTTATCTAAAAGTGAGAACAAATAAACCATGTTAGCAATGTAAATGTGTTTGTGTCACCAAAAGGCTCCTGGTCTGACTGGAAAGTACCAAAATCTGCTTTGTTAGGGCTGAGCAGTTAAATGAAAAATCAAGAGATTTAATTGAATCGTCAATTATTTGGTTGTTGGTTTTGAATCAAAAAATCGAAAACCAATGCCAGTCAAACTTTGAAGATTTCTTTTGACCAAAACAAACAAACAAACAAAAAAAAAAAGTGGACAAATAAACTATTAATTGGCCAAGAGGAGGACCTTGCCTCTTCCTGTTTGTTTCCATAGAAAAGCAGCTGCTTTAGCTATTTTTATCACAATATTGTAATGAATGATTCACCTCCAGAAAGTCACACGGTGCACCTCTAAGACAGAAGGCTGATACATGAGTTGAAAAAAAAAAATCAAATAAATAGGACATATTAAAACATTTTTGTTTACAAAGACCATTTTGTTTTTGAAAGGTTTGAACAAAATCGAATTGAAAATCAAGATTGAGAAAAAAAATATATATATATATTATATTTTTTTCAGCCTTAGCCAGACCGACTTCTTAAATTTCTTTTGAAATTTTTCTCAAAAAACTCAAATACATGTTTTTTTAAATACATGTACAATAGCCTGCATCAATTATTGTATGTAGTCCTGATTTTTTAGGATGCTTGTGAGTTTAGATTTACATATTTTAGATTTATTTTTAGTATTGATTGCTGATTTTTAATCTGATAAAACAAAAAAACGTGTATCTTAAAGGGGACCTGTTCTGTAAAATCTTCTTTTCTCAGTTTTTGATCATGTTACATCAGTCTTCTCTCATCTTTAGTTTCCTCAAAGTTGTGCTTGGATTGATTCCTGCATGTTTGAGTAATCTTGTATTGTCCTGCAGCCGATAGTTCTGCAGTTTTGAAAAGAAAGTCAACGGACCTGGTTCTATTTTTAAGCCATTTTAATGTATTTTTGTGTTTTGCAATGAACAAAATATGAACATGATAACCTGAGAACATTGGTATCAGCGTGGACCTTTACAGTTTGAGGAACGCCTGAGAGAATCTTTTGTCTGTGTAACTTACTGTATAATCACCATTTGAAGCTTGTCATTACATTTAATCTGACCCCACTTTTTCCACCTCAGCTCTGCCCCCGAACCTTCCAGGAGAAACCCACACTTTGATCATCCGTCGAGGGCTACACACGACCAACGCCTCTCCCCCTTTTCTTCTTTTTTTTGATTAATTCCTGGAGGAGATGATACTTTCTCTTGAATATGTTATGAACGGTGGAATGAATCAAAGAGCGAAAAAAGATGATAATTAATTACGGTTTTGGTTGTGATAAAAGACTTTGGGTGTTATGACGCAAGCTTCCTCCCCGTGTCATTATGAAGGGGAGATGTAATTACCTCTTTCTGCTCGAGTTAGCGCTGGTGGCTACGCTGGCAGTGAGAGGTAGAGCGGTCATAAAGCTGTTCCTCGCCTAATTGTGTGCGGGGCCGCGGTGGCACTTTCAGAGATGAGTTAGAAAGAGACGCCTCCGGCCTTTTCCAGAAGACGGATCAACTCGGGGATGTTAGATTGTTGCTTAAAGCTTGGAGAGGGGAAGCTATAAGAAAGATGAAGATAGATTTGAAGAGCTGGTTTGTTTATAAGTGTGTGGGAAAGTTTCTGGAGAAAATGTAGATATACTGTACATCGAAGTGTCAATAACGTACTCGTCAATATAATACGAAAAGCCAAAATGTAAAAGAACTAAGAATGTTCTTTGAGTTTAACGGGTAAGTTCAGATTTATGGTATGACAATGTGCTTATTGTACATTTCGTTGTATATCTACGTCTTCTCCAGAGACTGGGCTGTGAGAGTAGGGCGGCATCATGTTTTTTGGTTTAAAGCAATGAATTGATTATTGAAATGAACACAACAACCCCAAACCAAAAGTGACAGGAGTTTCATCAGACTGTCAATAGTTCACGTGACCCCCGTTGGCTCCTGGACAGTGGTTATTCGTCGCCTCATGGATCAGCAGTAGTGTCTGAGTTCATCCTCTGGAATTGCCGCCCATTCTTCCACCAGTGCCGCCCTCAGCTGCTGCTAAGTTTCGGGAGGATGTTCACGTCGGTGGACATGCACACTGAGCAAATCTCAGACATTTCCAATGGGGACCATTGGGACCACCTCTGCAAAGTCCAATGATGGTGAGTGCACCATTCGACCTGAGTTCTAAGCACTGATCCAACAAATATTTGATATGGTCAAATACCATCAGCGCAGAGGCGATTACGGATGGTTCTGGCCGACACTGGCCTGTGGTGTGTCCCAATGGTCTCGGCTGAGGACCTGGTGGCGGCTGAACCTGTCATTGAGATGTGCCAGTTGGTTGGCGCGGTCTTGTACAGCGGTCGTTACACGGGGCCACCAGTACAAGGGCGGTCGTTAGAGGAACCAGTGGCCTGGTATCGCTCCACAAGACGACTAATGGTAGAGCGGTGACTCCAAACACCCTGGAGACACAAGACAACACCGTCCAGCTTGGAGCAGCCAATAGCTCCATCCCTCTCTGGTTGAGACAATCGTGGCATCGTGAAGAAGTGTGTTTTTGGCTTCATTCTGGTGCCTTTTATAGAGAAGACTTGAGCACAGTTAACCAGCGGTAAAAGTCAACTCTGAGTTTCAAACATGAGTTTGTGTGAATAAACGACCCTGTAATGCACTCTTTATTGTTCTCACAATCAGTCAAGCCAAACTAGAAATCTGTTCACCTGTCTTCAGTTTACTATGGACTCAAATCAGGATGTAACCCATTTTTACAAATGGACTCATTTTCTAAGGAATGTTTTGAAAATTAAAATGTTGCGTTTCATTTTTCCTTGAGCGTACATTGAAAGAGTAAAGGAGGGGGTGAAAGGAGGGGGTGAGCATGGAGAGGAGCTGAGTGATAGCTTCCGATTGTGCTCAGAAACAATCAGGAAACTCCCTTCAGACGCAAAAACTGTTATTGAAACTACGACAAAATGATCCAAAAACGTTCAAATCTTTCTATACTTTTATCTCCTTGACTCATTTTAAATCCATTTACAGTTCAAGCCCCTGTCGCCAAAGTTAATTTCTTACATGAACATAATTGCACATTTCTAATAATGAAGAAATCCTGACCTACATTTGTCGAAGCGATCTTAAAACCTCGTGGATATTTTTTTCCTCAAGAGTGTGTGAACGTTGATCCATTATTGCAGCATGTGTGTGTGTATTTCCAGCCCTCCACCTCCCCTGGCTTACCTCTGAATATTCCCTTTGTACTTTTATTCATGTCCTGTCTTACGTAAGGGGCATTTACTCCCCTCTCTCCCGTCTCTGGCCCCTCGGCGGTGGCCATCTTGCAGCCTCATTGAGCTCTCTGTCCGGCCTATTGCAGATGCACAGCACGTCCCAGGCCCTTTTGTGGGGCATATAATAGCCTCCTGGGCCATGTAAAGCAGGGGGCTCTCCTCCCCTGGTTTATCATCACTCTCCTCTTCATCCACAACAGAGGAGAAGGAGAGAAGGTGGTAGGAGGTAGGATGCAGGAGGAGGAGGGATGAGAGAGAAGAGAGAGAGAGAAGGGGTGGGGCTGTGGAGTAATTGGACATTAGATAATATCAGGTTGGAGTCGGTACACGGGATGGGTCCCTAGAGGGAACTGTTCACCAAGAAAAGTGCTGGAGTTCAACTTTTATCAAATCAAACTTTATTTATTAAACGCTTTTCATACTTTACAGAGCATTAAAAACAATCCCACACGCACCACTTCCACTTAAACATTCAGTTACTTTTTGCTACTTTTGCATACATACATTGGCTGGGTACAGATGGAGCAAAGGCAGCATCATCAGAGGAGCAGAGCCCAGAGAAGAGATGAGGTCAAGAACAAACCAATGCTGTCTTGTCAAACTTTATTTTAGACAGATTTATTCACATGACAGGGAAATATGTTTGTCTCATTAAAAAGAAAAAAAACATACACTGATAACATACCTAGGCAATTAGCATGCTTTTTTTACTGATTTAACCATTAAAGGCCAAGTAGCAGTCATTTTACATTCCTGGTTGACCAACGACATCTCCCATCGACCAATTAGTCAAGTAAAAAGAGGGCGTGGCAAGTTCTGAAAAAGTATTATTTTGATTTTACCCAATCTGCGTTTGTAAAAAGTAAGGGCCTGGGAGCAAACTGAAAAACTTTTTTTTGTATGCGTTTTGTGCTTAATTTAATATTGGAACATGCACATTTAACATATTACACAAACAGATATGCAAAACGTCAAGTTGTGGATCTTTTGTGTTTTTGTGAGAAAAAAATGTCTGCCATGTCAGGTTTTTGTTCCCTCTAACCTGTTTTGCACATGATCAAATGCTTGATAAATCTGGTCAAAAACGGCAATTACTGCAAAAAAAAACAAACGTTTATCTAAAAAGTGGAAGAATTACTGTGACTTGTTTACAATGAGTCTGTAACTTAGTTATTGTGAAAATGCTTCTAATAAATTACAGATACTAAAATACTTTGTTACTTTAAATAAAAAAAAATCACAAACATGACGTGTTTCTGTGACTCATTAGTTGTTTCCTCTGTTTAAATTAGAGATGCACCAATCCGATACTGATACTGGGATCAGATATCAGTGCTGATCATGGATCTATTAAAATATCTGGATAGGACATTGCTAGCTTAACACCATCTCGAGTTGAGGTAGTGGCCGCTCCATTGGTACTGCAGCGGCAAAATCCCCTCAGTCCAGGAAGCATTTTCCATAGAGCACAATGTAATCACAAACGGTTCCTGCTCGCCTCACAGATCACTTACACATTTCAAAAAGATTGGACATTGTGGCAAATCTTACCTATTTATGTTATGAACTTTTTCCTGGTTCCAAAGTGTCTGCAGTTTGCTTTTTAATCTTTAGCTCCGGCTACAGCTCTGTTCGCTCTAGCAAGCTCCCGCTCTGATTGGTCAGTGTGGGTCACGTGATACACAAGCCTGCGCAACTGACGCACATCCACGTGAGAGAAAGAACAGCTGCACATGTTCCGTGGCCGGAGGTTAGCTGAATTCAAGCTAGCTAACTCGCGTCAATGCGCCGCTGAGCGCAGCCATTGACGTAAAGCGGCGGTCATCTTTCATCATTTATTCAGATTAAGTTGTTGTTGTGACTTGTACTCTAAATAACAGTTACATATGACCACATTTATTATGTTTTCATAAGAAAAAAAGCTGTTTCAGTCCTTACACTGGTATGGGTTGATATCGAATATCGGCAGATAGTTGATCGGTATTAAAAGCTAGAGCGGTGCATCCCTATTTTAAACACCAATAATACAACTTTAAATACTACATCTATTCTATGTTTCCAAGATTATACACAAAGCAATCACAAAGTAATGAATTACTTTTTCAATTTTTCAAATGAGTACAGAAACATATCAGTTTAGATTCTCCAGGCTAAAGTTTGAAGTCTCGGTTCTTACTAAAGTATAGCTGTGTTTTCAGAGTGACTTTAGGTTGCTCTGTAATGAAAAGACAAACATTTAAGATACTATCCACAACTTATCTCTTCTAAATCTAGTTTGGTTTATAAATGAACTACTCTATAAATGTTGAATTTTGAAGGAGTTTTGGGACCCTCCTCTGCTAGAGTAGCTCCGTTCAGAGAACGTTGGAATCATTCTCCCTTCACATCAAAATGGCTACTGGCTTCTCCTATTCAAATGAAGAAGGTGAGAGCATCATAGTTCCAGACACTTTGCTGCATGAAGATTTGACACAGCCACATGATGCTAAAAAGCTTTTTCTGGATTTGAAAAAAGCTTCTGAAAAAAGCATGAAGTTGCACCTACATATGACTACATTATCAGACTACTGGCGAATGAAGATGATACCAAGAGGATTGAGAATAAGAAAATTTCCATCTTTTGGTGCAGATGATGATGAATTCAAGAGCAAATGGGAGGCCATTTTAAATAAATGCTCTCTGGACCTCATGCTTCTCCTTATTGAGGAAGCAAAAAAGCAACAAATCCAAACTGAGAAAGACATTTCTACATTAAAAGAGGAACTCTCTGGAAAATTTAAAGAACATAAATTACCTTTTGAGAAAGAATAAAAGAAGCATTGGATAAACTGCAGAATGAAATAAAGCAAGAAAAAATGGCCAAATTCAAAAGAGACCAAAGAGACTACCAAGAGAATGCAGTATACAGATGGAGAAGAGCAAATGTGGACAAGACAAACTATAAAACTAAACCACAGAGAAGAAGAACAGTCTCTTTTCAACTCCCCAGTAGTGAAGACGAATACTCTGGAATAGAAGACAGCCTCAAGTTCTTTTTTAGGCTCAAGACCAAAACGAGACAACCGGACTCGGAGGCGCCTAGACGCAAGACCAGAAGGAGCAGAAGAAAACCCAAATCATTACAGATACACCAGGAGCAGAACACGAATGAACAAGTGATAAATGTGTCCAACATCCCTCTTACATCTGCACAAATGTCGGTTCTCTCTAAAGGATTAACTTTTGCACCAACTAATAAAACAAAGGAGTTTCAGACAAAAGTAGACTTGTTTAAGTTTTATCGCCACCTCCAGTTGAAGTTATGGTATCATTGCAATCCCAGCCAAGCTGCTACTCGTTCAGGAGATACTACATTCAAACCAAAGTCCACTTTTACACCAAATATGTACAATCAAACACTGAATACATTCTACAAAAAAGTGACTTTTGAAATTGATAACCTCTTTACTTCAAGAAAAAGACCCTCCAACAACTTGTCACATGAAGAAAAGGAGGCCCTTAACTGGTTATCGACAAATGAAAATATAATTATCAAACGAGCTGACAAAGGTGGAGCTGTAGTTGTATGGGGAAGAGAACAATACATCGCTGAAGCTAAGAGACAGCTAACTAACAGTGAGTACTATATTCCTATACAGTCAAACCCACTTAACCAACTACTATCTGAACTTACAACCCTACTTACACATGCTAAAGAAGAAAATTGGATTACACAAAATGAGCATGATTTTTTACAATGCAAGAATCCACGAATTCCAACATTCTATATGCTCCCAAAGGTCCACAAAAACTTGGTTAACCCACCAGGGAGACCCATAATTAGTGGAAATGAATCATTGACTGAACCTTTGTCTAAATTTATAGACTTTCATATCAAATCCTTTGTCAGCTGTTTGCCTTCTTTCATTCAGGACAGCACCCAAGTGTTAAATAAACTAAAGCTTATTAAAAATATTGGAGATGGCTTTCTCGTGACAATGGATGTGGAATCATTATATTCTAACATTGACCATAAAGAGGGCCTTATGGCACTAGAACATTACTTAAAATTGAGAACTCCAGGAACAATGCCTCCTACTGGATTTATTTTGGAACTGACAGAATGGACTTTGAGAAATAACATCTTTTTATTTCAGCAGCAGTTCTACAAACAACAAAAAGGCACAGCAATGGGAGCATGCTTTGCA
This sequence comes from Mugilogobius chulae, assembly GCA_038363315.1. Lineage (NCBI taxonomy): Eukaryota > Metazoa > Chordata > Actinopteri > Gobiiformes > Gobiidae > Mugilogobius > Mugilogobius chulae. The sequence continues at coordinate 7,435,645 of CM076397.1, read as the reverse complement.
CCTAATTATGCAAATCTATATATGGGATATTGGGAAAAGAACTTTGTTTTTTCTAATATTAACATATTTCTGGACAAAATAATATGGTGGGGTCGCTACATTGATGATGTGCTGTTATTGTGGTCTGGCTCTGAAGAAGAGTTATTACAATTTCATTCATATTTGAATAAAACAAATGTCAATATAAAACTTACTCTTGACTATTCAAAATCAGAAATACCTTTTCTTGATTTAAATATTTACAAAAATCTAGATGGAGAACTACACAGTACAATTTTTCGAAAACCTACAGATAGGAATACTATCCTAAAGCAGATAGTTTCCACCCTCCATGGCTTCTACAGAATATTCCATATGGTCAGTTTTCAAGACTAAGACGCATTTGTGATACTGATGCTTCTTTGAAAACAATGCTCAAGACATGAGCTCCAGATTTAAAAATAGAGGCTATTCGGACAGTACTATATCATCAGCCTACAATAGGGCTAAGGGTCTTAATAGAGAAGAACTACTAATTCAAAAAACAAGAAAAAATGACAATCATAATCAAGTGTATTTTGTAACTGAATATAGTACTGAAGCCAATCGAATCAAACATATAATTAAACAAAACTGGAGTATTTTGCAAAGTGACAGTACTCTCAGAGATGCTTTCCCTGAAACCCCTACCATCAGCTTCAGAAAAGCCCCTACAATCGCCAATAAGCTGGTAAAAAGTCATCTCCCTCCACTTAAATCAAAAACATGGCTAGACTCTCAGACTGGCTGTTACAGGTGTGGTCACTGTGTTTACTGTGAGCAAGTACAGCGCACTAGTACTTTCTTAGACATAACATCAGGTAAAAGTTTTAACATCAGAACACTAATAAACTGTAACACCACATACGTGGTATATCGACTGGAGTGTCCATGTGGTCGTTTTTACATAGGCCGAACAAAGCGCAAACTAAAAAACAGATTGGCTGAGCACAAACAGGCCATAAGAACAAGCAACCCCCTGTACCCCATGGCTATGCACTACAAAGAGGCTAACCATGGGAGTTGTACTACTCTCAAAATATGTGGAATCGAACATATTCAAGAAACAATAAGAGGAGGAGATAGATTAAAAAAGCTTCTTCAAAGAGAATCCTACTGGATCTACACCCTCAAAGCCATGCAGTTTCCAGGTCTCAATGGAGAGTTAGATTTTTCCCCCTTCCTTTAAAAATTTTTTGCTCTTGGATAACAATATTGATAATGTGAATATTGTTGTTATTATTATTGGTCTATTTTATCAGACTATTTGTACATAATGTTCTTTTTTATATTACTGTTGTTAAATCTATTATTGTTGACTGCTTGGTAAATTTCCGTGACATCATGTGACTCTGTGCCTGCCCACTTGGGACATGTGACTGGAGTTTAAATCTGCTCTGGGACAGTCACCTCGAGTTTGCCCTGATGAAGGCCGAAGGGCCGAAACGCGTTGGCGTTATTTTATCCTTTTTTGCCATGTTGAAATAAAGGCTTTTATCTTTCTTAATTTTTTTTGAGTGCCTCAGTTTTCTCAAGTCTACTCTATAAATGTCTCTGGATTTCTAGCTGAACTTTGATCACTGAAATAGTCTATTGTTTTGTTTTTGGTCTAAAAACTAAAGTCATGTTGTTATTGTGAGTTACGTATCAGTTCAGAGGGTTCAGACGGCACATTTTTCTATCATGCCGTAGCCTGCATTAGTAGACTTTTATCGATCACCGCCTGCCCATGTTGTATGTGTCATAAGTGAGCAATAAATCAAGTATTAGTTCAGCTGTTCCTCGCTATGGGCCCAAGTCCATACATTGAATAGAAAATGTGCAGTTGTCAGTGGGAGATCACTTACACGAGCAGAACCAGGTTTATTCTACAACCCAAGGGCAGGTTTACTGCGTTTTTAGCCGTACGTCATGTGGAAGGTGGAGTTGATCTGCGCAGTCTATTTAAGGTGAGTCAAAATTAAGCGCTAATGTTAAAATAAACTTGATTCAATTGATTTCCTTATCAAAACATTACTAAACAGGGATATCTCTACACCAAAGATACGCTGTCCATCTAGTTGGCTGGTGAAACTTCTTTGAATGAAAAAAAAACAGATGAGAGCTGCAGCCGTTTGGATCATTTTTCTTGATGTTTTTTCACCTGAATGTAACTTTTAATGGTCGTAGGGTAAGATAGGGTAGACAAACTCTTGTGGTTAACTGACAACAGCCCTAGCTTGGTTTGTTGCTACAGCTTGGTCAACGAGCGGCGGCTCTTTCTGCAGATCGAGTGTTGATAAACATATATTCTCTTTATGGAGCACAAAATGATTTCGAAGTTTGATTTTTTTTTTCATTCTTTTATTTCATCGTGGCTTGATTATTATGTGTTTGTACATCTTTAATAGTAATTTTAAATCTAAACTAACCATCTTACCACAACGTCTGCTAATGAAGCTTGCTGTTTCTTAGATGCTCCTCTTCAGGTTTAAACCTTAACATTTGCCCTGCTTGACTTTGTTGTTGTGGCTGCTCTGATTCCCAAATATTGAAGAAGACTAGAATCTTTGTACATAATCTTTATTTCAAACACAAAAGTGCATAGGTTCATATTTAAAAGAAAAAATGTGTTAAAATAACTCACAACAGTCAGTTTAGTCCATTACAGTTGAGTTAGAGCAGACCTGAGCAAACTGCGGCGCCGGGGGCCAGATGCGGCCCTCGACCTGTTTTAATCAGGCCCTGTTGAGAAACAGAAATGTATGACAAAGTAATAGGAAGAAGTAAAAACGAGAATAAACTTGTAGCGTTTTGAGATTAAGCTCACAATGTCATTATGTGAAGTTTTAAATCTTTGTAATTGTGTAAAAAATACTTGATCTACAATAAATTCATACACAAAGAACGTATATAAAAATAAGACAAATGATAATATTATTCATGGTGATAATGTACAAACACGTGGGGCATTGTTCTAAAGATCAGAATGATAAAGTCTGACATTGAGTGTGTTTTTTATACAAATGTTTGACTTATCTGTGTGAAAACAGACAAAGTGAAAAACAATTCTTCAAACAGGCACTGGAGACATTTTCTAAAGCTTTGACACTTTGCTTTTTTCTCCTAAAATTTCAATTTTAGTCTTGTAAAATTTCAAGTTGATTTTGAAAAACTGAAACTTTCTATGGCTTAGACTTTATTCTCCGGGAAACAGTGACTTTTTTTGTAGTTTCAACTTTAAGATAGTTTTGAAATGTTACAAGTTTACTGTTTTTAAACCTTCACCACTTGTCTGCATTCCAATATGGCGCTTGAGCGAAAAGAATTGCCCACTCTTGAGTTAGAGAGTCTCTGTCCTTTCTAAAAGCAGAGGTGGCGCAGTGGTTAGCGCTCTGGTCTGTGTTTGACTCAGAAGTTTCCTCCAGGTGCTTCAGTTTCCCAGAGTTCAATCTTCAACAGCTGTGAATCTAGTAGGACCAAGAATTTCTTTGGTCGACTAAAAACATGTCCCATTGACCGATTAATTGACTAAACGACTTAAGAACTACAGCCCTAGAATCTGGTACAAGCATCTCTGCCATTGTGCTTATGTAATTGTACATTGTCCTCAAAACAACACCGTCTCAGAAGAAAACCTAGATATAGTTCAACAAAAAACGTATGATGAGAACATTTTCACACTTCATTTTTTATGTTTTTATATGTTAGAACAAGCACGTCTTATTATGATCTGTTTCCTATCTGAGTTCAAACACGATCAAAATGCCAAACACTTGTGAACTATAGTTACTTTATTTGGATGGAACTGTTTCCTTAACACTTAACTTAACACTTTTATTCCCTGTACTTCTTACAACCATTCAATTGCTTTTTGTGGGATTATGTTGATAGTCTTTTGTGTGACTTGTGTGAATAAATCCAAACCAAAACCTTTACAAACAGCGTCAGTCCCTTCAAATCTCCACTTCATCATTTCTGGTCTCTCGTGTGAAAAACCCCGATCCTAAACGTCATCAATTCAGTAAATAAGGCCATAAAGCAGAGCCGTGTGGATGGGTGGCACTGTTGGCCCGCTCCAATACATCTCCTGCTGTTGTGACTAATGTTGGCGAGTGTTGTTTTTACTGAAACACTTTGAACCTTTCCATCAGGTCTGGGCTGGTGTCAGTGTGTGTCTCCACGCCGCTGTGATGGGAGATGTTGTTTTCACGTCCTGAAGGATGTATCCGGCGTGGGGCTGTTTATCACTGCAAACGTATGACTTAAAGGAAAGGAGAAGGGAGGAATCTGACTGGTTTTATTTGACTTTTGTTCCTGTGTGGTGTTCTCTCATCATGAACTTAGTCACAGTTGTATTTGGATTGGTCTGTGCTTGTGTGAGGACAGTACATCAGCTGATGTTTTCACCAGTGTTGGGCAAGTTCTCCAATAAAGTCAGTAGTTATGGTTACACGTTGTTTCAATAAAGCAATTGAGTTAAAATAATAAATCAGATATGATTGAATATTGAATGTTATATGAATATGACTATTATTATGATATGAAATCATGGCAAATTCATGCATTATTTCTCCAACAGTCATCAAGAACTATCATGAATTCACCATGATTATCATGAATTCAAGTGGTTTTATGAGTGAATTCGTTCGTGAATTCTAATTTACTAACATGAAATCCTGTCAGTTAACATGACTTTTAAACGTTCACATGTTCTAAAGAAAGTAAACATGTTTATTGTAATTGTCACAGAATTGCTGTGAGTTCATCATGAGCTCATTATATATGTTACACAGATGTTGTCTAAAAGACTAGATTCTGTTTTGTTTGAATCTTTGGTGAAGGAAATTCATGCTGACTCATGATGTTCATGCAGGACTTTCAAAAGTCAGGATCAATTACTAGTTTGGTTCAAATATCTTTAGAACTTGTGACTTCCTTGGATTCATAGTGGTTTAAAAGTCATGGTTAACTAACATGATTTCATGTTAGTTCATTGGATGAATTAATGGTGGAATTCATGAATGAATTAATTTATGAAACCACTTGAAATTATGTTAGTTCATGATGAATTCATAATAGTTTATAGTGAATTCATGATAGTTCTGGATGACTCCTGGTGAGCTAATCATGAACTCACCATGAATTCATGCATTAATTCCTCATGAACAAATAAATTCATGATGATCAATGAATTCATGTTCTGTTGTTAATAAGGGGACATGAGCAGGACTACAGATGGAAATGAGCTGTGCTTAATGTCATTGTTCATTGTCCTTAATAAACATCATCATTACCTTTATTAAACATGACCTAATCTATCAGTGTATTTAAGGCCTTCAAATAAAAGTTATTCAAATAATCTGTTCATTAGAACATTATGTGTCGCCTCAAATCAATTCTTCATTCTTTTGCCTATTTTACAACAGTTTTTTTTTTTTTACTTTTTTGTTTGTTTGTTTTATTTATAAAGGGACAACACATTAATGAACATTTGTATGTAAATATGTAAAGATTATAGCCATTATGGTGGCTAGAATGACTTTTAGATAAAAAAAATAGATTAAAAGTCCATGTTTTCATCATAAATGAATATATTTCAAAAAATCACAGCTTTTATGATAAACCCTAATCCAAAAACCCAACACACAAAAGCCAAAACGACCAATGAGACAAGTAGATGGGAAGAGTTTGATAGTCTGTATTTGAACGGACAGATGCCTCAAATAAAGTAGAGATGGCAAGTAACTAAGTATTTTTACTCAAGTAGTTTTCTTGAGTATCTGTACTTTTAGTAAAATTCAGTACTTTTGCCATCTCTAAAAAAGAGAAATGACAATTGAATCCAAAAAGCAGGGCTGGACTGGCCATCGGGAGAACCGGGAGTTTTCCCGGTGGGCCGATGCCGTTTTGGGCCGGTCCGGTCTGAATAACGTAATGCACATCATGTGTTACAAGCAAACAACTGCCCAGCAGCCCAGCGCAGGAGCGCACCGGCCCGCCCGCGGCCCCCAATCATTCACGGCAGAAAGTGATAACTGCACAGGTTGTGGTGCACGTGTTTTCGTGTTTGCATCTCTCTGTTGTGTTTATGTGCATCGCTCCGGGCTTTGAGCGCCAGACCGCGCCAGACAGACACAGAGAACGGCCCCAACACCGCGCGTTCACTCAGCTGGGACAGAGCAGCACCGACAGGCCGCGTGTAGGGGACACTCAGCCCTCAGTGAGGAGGATGATACAGGTCGCATGTCCGCGGTATAACGTCTAATTTGCCGCATCGTTTTACAAACGGTGGCTCTGATCACTTGTGGAATAAGCACAGCTCAGCTTTGGAACGAGTGCAGCCTTTCAATTCAGCCTGTGGAGCTGACTACACTGTAAGACTAACACTGCAAAAATATGAATTAATAAATAATATAAACTTAGTTGGCTAGTAGTAATTGCACAAAATAAAGTTAATATTTGTTGAAAGTAGATTTTTATTGCCTTTTTTTTTTGCTAATGTTAAAAGGAATACAATTTTAGGTATATTTATGTATTTTTAAAGATTTATGTAGATAATCGTCTGATTTTTAGTGTTCACAAATCAAAAAGTAGATGGTCATAAGGTCACAATTCATTTTTTATCTGACACATGAAAACAGTATCATAATATAAAACAATATTCTCTTGCTAAACAGGATTCCAAACTCCAAACAAATGGCAGTGCTCCTTTGTGCAGCGTTGACCGATATCTTCCCACCTCAGCCTTTCCCTTATTTATCTTTACACATGTTTAGAATGTCCACACCAGGTAAAAGGAGAGAAAAAAACAAAAACGTGAGTAATATTCAGCAGCAGCAGCGGCGGCAGGAGGAGGTTGTGGTTATAAATAGGTGCTCTGCTCTCTAGCCATGTGGAATTGATGAGTTTCAGCACATCGGGCGCCGCGATGCCAGCTTTAATTTCGACGCGTCCTGACAGCGAGAAACCCGGGCGCCCAGAGACGTCACGGCTGAGCGCGGCTGCTGTGCAAATGTTAGCCGTGTTTGAGGACGGACACACGCAGGAGGCACGAGGCGTCGACCGGAGCTGTACCGGGGGCAGCTGACCCGACTCGTAAGCTCCTGTCAGTGTAAGAGACAGGCAATCACAGGGCCGCGCTGACCCGGGACACGCGCGCACACGCACGGTAAATATAATGTGAGTGAGCGCAGGTTTAGACCAGGTAAAGGGGCTTTCAGGTGAGGAGGTTGTGGTGGATGATACTGACCAAAATGAACATCTAGGTCTGATCTCCATGACGACATATAGATGATGTTTGGTCACGCAAGAAGAAAGAGAGAAAGAGAGAGAAAAGAGAAGAGAAAGATAAGAAAGTGTGGGTGGGGGGGGGGGGGGGGGGAGAAGAGAGAGAGAGAGAAGGAGAAGAAAAGCAGAAGGAGAAGAGAAAGAGAGAGAAAGAAGAAGAAAAAGAAAGAAGGAGAAGAAAAGAGAAGAGAGAAAGACGGAGAAGAGAGAAGGAAAGTAGAGAGAGAATGAGAAGAGAGAGGGGAGAGGAGAAAAAGAAGAGATAGAGATAATAAAAAGGAGAAGAGAGAGCAAGAGAGAGAAAAGGAAAAAAGAAGGAGAAGAGAGAGAAAATAGAGAAAGAATGAGAAGAGAGGGAGAGAACAAGAGAGAGGAGAAAGAGAGAGAAAGAGAAGAGAAAAGGAGAGAGTGAAGGGAGAAGAGAGAGTGAAGGAGAAGAAAGAGAGAAGGAGAAGAGAAAGAAAGAAGAGAGAAAGAAGAAGAGAGAGAGCAAAAGAGAGGAAAGGGAGAGGAGAGAGAGAGAAACAGGAGAGGGTTAGGGAAGAAAGAGAGAGAGAAAGTAGGGAGGTGGCAGATGGAGAGAGCAAGAGAAACAAAAGAAAGTGTACACAGAGGAGAGGGAAAGGGAGAGAAAGAGGGAGGGAGGAGAGAAAGAGAGACCTTAGGTGAGCAGGTTGTGGTGGATGATACTGACCAAAATGAACATCTAGATTGAAAATACAAAAATGTGTCAAAACATGCACTGTAATAAAGGCAATAAGTTATATCAGTATCAGAGAGAAGAAGAGAGAGGAGAGAAAGAGAGGAGAAGAGAGTGAAGGAAAGTAGAGAGAGAATGAGAAGAGAGGGAGAGAGAATGAGAAGAGAGAGAGAGAAGGAGAAGAGAAAAAGAAGAGATAGTGAGAGAAAGAAGGAGAAGAGATAGAAAGGAAGAGATGAAAAGGATTGAAAGAAGGAAAAGAGAAAGAGAATGAGAAGAGAGGTAAAGAGAACAAGAAGAGAGAGGAGAAGAGAGGGATAAAGGGAGAGAAAGAGAGAAGGGGAAGAGAGTGCCTGAGACCCTGGTGTACATCATCTTTAAACCCTGTGTGGATAAGCCCATTATTCCTTTGTGTACATCCAATTTATCTGCACTAAATATTATCTTACGATCTGTCTTGGTGGAGTTTGCATGTTCTCCCCGTGTCCCTGTGGATTTCCTCCAAAAACCTGCATGTGTAGGTCCTAGTGAATGAATGAAAGTCAGCCAGTTGGCCACTGTCTAGGGTGTTTCCTGCCTACGGCCATGCGGCTCGTCACTAGGGCGATAGGTGCGACGCTACGCCAACAAAAAGAGGAAAAACTGAGCGAGGTGTGTAGTAAAAGTTGATCAAATCTGATTAAAATGCCATTAAACATCCTTGTCCAATCAGAAGAGCTTATTTCGGCATCCGGCTCATAGTCCCGCCTCTTTTGGTGCAATCTCCACCTGACTTAAAATCACACCCGCTGCTTCAATAGAATCTTATGTAAGAGTGTTTTTTTATATATAAGTTTCAGCTCCACAATGCAAACTAATGGGACTCGCTGTCGTCACGTAAGTCTGCGTGACGACGCAAAGCACGTTCATCTGTCAGTCAAACACAGTCAAGTCAGCGTGGCTAGTGATCCAATTCAGACAATTGTCACCCAAACAAGCTCTCTTAACAGCTACGACCCCCGAGGCCAAATTTAAACTCAGACACGTTACAACGAAAGGTGGGAGAATGTATATTCATGCATTTTGGCCAAGTTGTCAGAGTTGTATATTTTCTGTTCTTGTTTTCAATCATGCCAAGCATTTTTACTGTGGCTCTCAAGCTGGTTGTATTGTCTGAAATATTATTATAAGTAGATATGTTAAAGCCTGCTTATGCATTTACTAGTCTAGATCTTGATTTTGAGAGAGAGAGAGAGAGAGAGAGAGAGAGAGAGAGGAGAGACAGAGAGAGAGAGAGAAGAGAGAAGAAGAGAGAGAGACAGACAGAGAGAGAGAGAGAGAGAGAGAGAGAGAGCGCATTGGGCTTTGATAGCTGGTAATTTATATCAATATATTGACCATTGCATCCCCAAAGAAATTAGTCAGGAGCCGCCACTGCCTACGGCCCAAAGTCACTGGTATAGTCTCCAGCCAGCGTAACCCCAAACGAGAACAACGATAGAAAATGAACGAACGAACAACATTTTCCCTCTCTATTTAAACTTTCAGAAGAGAATCAGCCACAGGAAGCACTCTTCATCTGGTTTATATATATAGATAGGCCGCCCCGCCTTACATAAGCCTCCATATGCTCGCCGGTGTAGGACAATCCCGTACGGTGTTTTAAATAAGGAAACTTGACGCACGGCCGTAGCCATTTGGGCGACTTCTCACTTGGGATGTCACAGTTGTGCAGCGCTAGCCCCTCTGCTATTTCGGGCTGGGGCTCATTAGGACATCCTCGGTGAGAGAAAAGAAGAAGGAGATCGTACAAAAGACGTTATTAGAGAGAAGAGAAGGATAAAGCCATCAGCCCGGCTCTGCTCTGGGTAAAGGCAGGCGTTTTACTCGTTTAGAAGGTGGTCCGAGGCAGAGACAAAATGTATTATAGTCACTTCATACATAACAGTACAGAGGAAGATGAAATATTGGATTTTCTATGGTAAAGAAGTTGTGTTTTTATTGTTTATAGGTCGTCCTGGTTCGCTTGGTGCATTTTGCCCAGAGCTTTTTCAACAACACAGGATCAGACAAGTCAGGGTTGCTAACGATGCATAGAGCTCCTGTTACCTTCAAATCTAATGGAAAGAAGCCTAAAATGTAGCTTCTCTGACTTATCATGGCGTTAAATAGGCTCTAAATAGTTGTATGTCTAATTCACGCTTTAAATCAGTCATTTCTGGACTTTTCACCTTCTTATATCATTAAACGTTTCCCTGATGATGTTTGTGTAGATATATTTGACTATGAAGCGCTAACACAGTCTCCAAAGAAAACGCAGATACACAGCTAAATGTTAGGTCCCTAATACTTATTTTCAATTAAATTCCCAAATCATAGTGTGATTCTGTCCCAGGCTGTGACGCGTCTTTATTTTCTCCAACACAGTTATCCCGTGACCCGGTTAGCTTACCACTCCCAAATCCCTAAACTTAACCAAAATACCTTAACCTAAGACTAACCCTAACCTTACCCAATTTCTGGAAGTAAATATTTTAAATTATAAACTTTTGCTAGCGTAGCCACCAATGCAAAGTGATGGGAGTGTGGCATAACTGGGTTGGAAAAAAAAATCAGGCGGCTGTGACACCAGCTGTAGCTACTCTCTCTTATATTTACCAGAGAAATTTTAGGCGGACTTTAAAACCTGATGTTCTTTTGTGCAGAGCTTCTTCTCACTTAAAACTATAGCTAAACATCAGAAGCTAAAACTACAGAGCCACAAATTCAGTTTGCTTGTGTACGTTCAAAATAGCTAACTTCTGTACACACGACCACTTCCTGTTAGCGTTAGCATTTAGACACAATCATGTCTCTTTTTAAACACAGAAGTGTCTCTGGTGAAATATTCTCTGATATGTAAAGTCTTTAACATGTTTTCTGTAACATTCACCACAACTGTCTGAACTAAAGAGGATTTATTAGTTTGAAACTGATGCAATGAAAGCCTCATGGAAACAGGAAATGGTTGTATGTACAGGATGTAGGCTACTATTTTGAACGAAAACAAGCCAACTGAATTTGTGGCTCTGTAGTTTTAGCTTCTGATGAGTCTGATGAAGACGAAACTGTAGAGCCTCAGATTCACAAAGACCCCAGTCATTTGTTTGTGCTCCAAAGGGCTCTGAAACAGATTTTAAAAAAATGCTGGTTCCTTATGGGGTTCGCATTTGAGTGTTTTGACGACACGTGTGGAGGATTCTGTTTTAGAACTTTCAGAAATTTCTTCATAAATGGCAACTTAACTGCTGTAAAACTATGATAAATATTTACCACAAAGACTATCACACCAAACTAAGTCAAAATTAGAAACATGTTATATTCTGTCATATGGCCATTAGCTTAAAAAGAACATAGCATTGTGATCGTTTACCAAGCATAAACTGAAAAAGACTGGAGTGTGTTTATAGTGCCTCAATGACAGCAGCACTAACACAACCCTCGGACTCGTGTGTGTGTGTGTGGTTATAAAGCTCAAAACTCACACGGCAGCACACGGACGTTGTTGCGTGCCTGCCGCCTCTCCTCTCCTGTGTGAATGTGCCAGGATAATTTAGTTAGGGAATAACTGGCTGTCCTTCAGGTGAACGGACAGAGATTGGTCTCAATATGAAATGTAATAAAACAGGCCCATCACAGCGGCGCGCTTGTCCTTCACATGTCGGACTTTAAGACGCGCACACACACGCATATATGTCCACCTCTGTGACTTTAGATCGCTCACAAAATATTTATTTATATCGCCGCGTCGTTTCCGCTGTGAGAGAAAGAGAGAGAGAGAGATGTCCACCTCAAAGGCTGTGCTCGCGCCGCAGCACAAACACGACTTGAGCACATTTGATTTGATCTGAACATGAAAAATTTAAACAACACCTGATCTTTCTGTAAAAAACGGCTGCTGTTTTTAAATGTAGTGCAGCTGAGTGAGTATTTAGCCCAAAGAAAACACTCACTCCAGAAATAATTCATTTTAAACTTCCTACATCAGTCTAAATGTTTGGCTCACTTATCTAATGTATTTTGAGCCGCAGAATAGTTTATTTACACTGTCACGGCTGTTAGATTTGTGAATTTTGGTGAACAAACGGACATTATGAAATAGTCAGGACAATTCAGACTTTTCACATAAATACCAACATTAAAATACCTTTCTAGTAAAAAAAAAAAATCAGTATTGTGCCTATAAACTAACAGATTCATATCCAGGCAAGCTAAAAGCTCAATATTGAAAACATTATCTTCATTTCAGATGTCATGTGCCAAGAGTACAAGACAATCTGAACATAAAGAAGTATACATATAGTATTTTATAAAATAGGACAACAATTTGTATTTAGATTATGCCACGCAATAAGAATGTTTGATCTACATATGTTATTGTTTAAATCAGTGTTCTCAACCTGGAGGTCAGAACCGAAATGGGTTTTCCCTGATCATGTGACAAATTGAACATTGAGATCTTAAACAAGCTTTGACAGCTTCAAATACAGTGAATATACAGGTGTATTTCCTATTTACTGGCCTACAAGATGAATTTATCTAGGCTTATGTCTTCAAATTCAAATCACACAGACTTAAAACTATATACTTCATCCCTTTGTGGGTAGCCTATGCTTTGTATTTAGGAGTCATTTGTTATTTTGGGGGTCATGACTGAAAGAGTTTGAGAATAACTGGTTTATACTACAGTTGTGACCTGGACTTGAGTCAGACTTGAGTCACTATTTGATGACTTGAGACTTGACTTGATAAAATCAACAAAGATTTAGGACTTGACTTGGATATGAAGGTTGGTGACTTGAGACGACTTGATGCTTCTCCTCAAAATATAAAATAAAATACATCTTTATGACCAGAACTATATAAGTGGTGGGGCTGGGTGAAATGGCCCAAGAATAAAACCTCAATTTTATTTTCATTTTGGATGATTTTGATTTTTAATCAATTTTATTCAACGTCATCGATGACTACTGCTTTTTATTATGAGCTCATAATGTTTTAAAGCATCTATAAAGTTTGAGCCATTGAACTTGTTTAATTCATATTAAAAGTATTTTAATGATTTGCTGCTGCTGCAGGTTATTAGCATTTGCATCTGTTACGCCCTATTTAGATCATTGTTATGATTTTGTTGTTGTTTCACATCTAAAAATTTAAGTTTGTGTGTGTCCATCACTCACTCCTGTCACTCAAACTGCGTTGCCATAGTTAGTCATTCACTGACGGGAAAGGGGCGGGCCTGCTGCTTTGGAGAGAGGAGACCGGAGGCAATTGCGGTGGAGACTGCCGAACTATAACTTTAACAGAGAAACCTCACAAAAGCACATGTAAGCGGCTCTAGCAACACAGGAAAAGCCAATCAAAAAGACGCTAGATTGTGCGTGGACTTTTCCAGAACATTGTTGCAATCTGAGCCATGATACTTCCGTGTCTGAGCGCTGAAGCGCCGACTGATCCGCACAAACTCATAACTTATGTAGATTAGCTATATGAACCTCCTCCAACACTACCCGCGGCTGTTGTTATGTGATAAAAGGCCGGCTAAACAGCTAAACAGACGTTTCGATTTGTCTTTCTTTGTCGGGGTTCTGAAGGCGAGCTCTGCAAAGCCGTTCTCTGCAAAGCCGCTGAAGATGGTTATAGATGAGGACTTTTCTGACACATAATCATCAACTTGCAAGACAAAACATCATTCTAATAAAACTTTGAGTGAGCTAATGAGAGTTAGAACAAGGTTTAAAACTCTCATTAGCGCACTTGCCTTGTGGCCTTTCCATGGCATTCACCTGACCCTGTTCACTACTCACATCTGATTATCTTTTTTATTAAGTCAACAAGCTTTATGTAAAGAAAAGACACATTTTTAGACAAAGTTGTTAATAGACTTTCACCAAACAGATTTCTATTATTACACTTTTTTTTCCAAACTGCTGCTGCTACAGTTCACGTTTGTAAATGGTAAATGTCTATTTCTATAGCGCTTGTCTACCTTTCCAGGCACTTAAAGCGCTTTACAATTTAGCATCCACTCACCCAGTGTAACAGACACTGAGGCAGTGTGGGTTAAGTGTCTTGCCCAAGGACACAACGACATCTACTCCTGTCGTCCACATGTGGCTCCTGGTTCTAACGTCTCCCATCCAACGTACAACCAGGCCCTTTCTTGCTTAGCTTCTGAGATCTGACGGGATCAGGCTTTGACAAACAGGTGTGGCCACATAACGCAGCTGAGCATTGTCACAGGCGTGACCATGTGTCAGGTTCACTAAAGGAAACGTACCCTGAAGCTGCACCTTCTAGACTGACAGAGTATAGAGCTTGGAGAGAGCCACTAGTGGCCAACAGAGGAATACTTTAGACCATCGTCATGACAAAGGGCAAAATATCGCTGTTTAAGTTTCACTTTCACTTTCTTGCCACATGCAAAAGGGTATAGGATTTTGACACTAAAACGTTTTCCCCTCTCTTTACCTGGAGAAAACAAACATGAGATGGCTGATTTTTTTTTACTCAGACTTGCTTGGCTACATCCAGATGCATGTCACAGTTGTTCACATTTCAGATTATGCTTTCATAATCTCAAATGCCATGAGCGGAGGAAGTTATGACAAAGTTTGGATCATAGTATCTGTTATCTAAGATCGGATCACATAGAGTTTAGACAGAAAGGCTCACACTAGAGACTATGTGTTTTCAATTAAATTCAGTTTTTTATCTTAAGACCAGTTTCTTAATCTTCTTGTTTAAGAAAGAAAGCTGTGCTTTGATTGGCAGACTTGCAATTTGTGTAGGGCACAGTCACAGTCATGTGCCCTACACTGACCTGACATTGTAGAGCACAGGTGGCAGCTTGTGTCATTACAGAGAGTGTACATGTGGCATGTGTGCTGTTTTTGATGTCCACTTATTGAAGCGGACATCCAAATGGGGTTTAGAGGATCTCACCTTTGAGCAGAATCTTCTTTGTGCGACCATTGGACGGCTGTAGACTTAGGGTTGTAATGTAATGTTTTATTTGTATTGTTTTGTCTTGATTTTAATGTTTTTGGACATATGAGTCCCCCCTCTGCAAACAAATTTACCTTTGGGTACTAATAAAGAAACTTGAACCTTGAACCTTGAACCAAAGGCAAGGAACTGAAATGACAAAGAAAGTGTGACCTGACCATTTTTTGGTCAGTTCCAAATAGGAGTCATGTTTAGGTGCCCAGTCAGAAGTCAATGTGCGTATGATCAGAAGCTTCTGCGTAAAAAACGTTGAGTACAGCTACACACAGGAGGACACACAACATAGAAAACGACATTTATCATTTACTTTTTAAACATGTTTATTTTAAGATAAACATGAGCTAAGGGTTTGTGAAAAAAAAAAAAAAGCATTTGATTGTTAATAAAATGTTCAAAGCAGAGAAACATCAAGGTCTCTGACTTTAGTGCTGATTATACTGCATTTTATGACTGTAGAATGTACAAGATGTATAAAAAATAAGCATTATGAAACGTTATTAACTTACTCTATACAACCCCTGATTAGCATTGTAAGGCTACAACTGACAGAACATCTTTAACCTATTCTGGCTGTTTATAAAATGAAAATATAGTCAAGCTAAAAACTAGCATGACTGACTCAAATTCGACACATGACTCATTGGGGAATGACAGGGTCTGCTTCAGGTGGCACAGTGGTTTAAGCAGTGAGGTTTCAAATGGCACAGTGTTCTGGGAAGGCGGGGTTTTAGATGACATTCTCCCTGGGGGCGGGGTTTCAGATGGCACAATCTCCCTGGGGGGCGGGGTTTTAGATGACATTCTCCCTGGGGGGCGGGGTTTTAGATGGCACAATCTCCCCGGGGGCGGGGTTTTAGATGACGTTCTTCCTGGGGGGCGGGGTTTAAGGTTGGCACAATCTCCCGGGGGGCGGGGTTTTAGATGACGTTCTCCTGGGGGGCGGAGTTTTAGATGACGTTCTCCCTGGGGGCGGGGTTTCAGATAGCACATTCTCCCTGGGGGGCGGGGTTTTACATGACGTTCTCCCTGGGGGCGGGGTTTCAGATGGCACATTCTCCCTGGGGGGCGGGGTTTCAGATAGCACGTTCTCCCTGGGGGGCGGGGTTTCAGATGGCACATTCTCCCTGGGGGCGGGGCTGAAGGCGTGGCTCCTCAGCTGGTCCAGACAGTAGACCAGGATGAGTGTTCCGCTCAGGTGTCTCCAGCGTTTGGTGATGGGGCTCTTCATTCTGTCCAAACCCAGGTGCAGCTCCTGCAGGACGTCCCTGTAACTGTCCCCAATCTGCGCCGCCCACGTCACCAGGAAGTCGTAAGCTGGCTTCCACATAGCCTGGACACAAACAGGAACTTAAATTAGGTTGACAATTTATGCCAAAAACACCTATTCGAGTTAATTTATCTTATTTCTAGCACAGTGCATAGTGGTTT
This sequence comes from Mugilogobius chulae, assembly GCA_038363315.1. Lineage (NCBI taxonomy): Eukaryota > Metazoa > Chordata > Actinopteri > Gobiiformes > Gobiidae > Mugilogobius > Mugilogobius chulae. The sequence goes on along the minus strand of CM076397.1, from coordinate 7,419,204 downwards.
TATATTAAGTCTAGTAGGGTTAGGTTAAGCTAATGTGCAGATTTATGCTTGCCTGGACAAAGGCTCGTTCACACTCTGCACAGAAAGCTTAATGAGAAAACTGAATCTAACTGGAAAAAAGATCAAAGATACGCTTGTGGACTATAAGCATAACGGCAACAGCAACCAAATACATTCTCAACAACCTCAAATACAATGCCAGTAAGTACAGCCAACAATATTACACTCAATCTCTTGAAAGACATGGATGTCTCGAAGTTACATTAACCCTGGAGGGTCATAAACAGTGAAAGAGAAGGGCCTCATGCCACAAAACCTCTGTCAGGATGGGTTTTCGGTGACTGGTGAAACTGGTCAAGATGCAGCAGAAGTGAACTGTCATTATGGATCAGTAAAGTTTAAAGATAGGCACTGCAGTCTTAACATTATTTCTGGCACACACACAAAAAAAATCATAAAGAATACACGACATTTATGGACGATGTTATAAGCAATGGATTTGCCAAACTAGTTCCTGACTGTCAACTATATTCTGCATCATGGGGTTAACATAACCATAAAGGAAAGTTGGAAATTGTGATTTGATTGTTTGAATGATTATTTTCCTTGAAAGTTGAGTTTCACAAAAGAATTCAAATTAAATTCAGACAAGAACAAAAAGTTTTGTTTTTTTAAAATGATAAGAAAATGTCTTTGTGTTTGTAAATTCTATGATGACAACATTAAGACACTGAAACTTGTGGAACCCAAAGCCGCTGTAGAGACTGCAGCGACACAGACTCTGCATCAGAATCTGACACAGAGACTGGAAACCCACTGGAGCCACTGGCTGCTCTATTTGATGAGAATTTGAGAAGCCTCTCCTCAGCTGACTTGCAAGGGAAGATTGATGAGACGTTTTCTAAACTAAGGAAGAAATTAACCCTTAGATGCGTGGCCGACCAATACCTACACTCTTCCATGAGTGGGGTCGAAAATGACCCAACTTAGATACAAAACAGTTTTGTAATAACACTTTTATTTTGATTAAAGATGATTTTTGTTATATTTTGAACAACAAAAGAACATTTCTGACGTGTTATTTTATCAGTTTTTTTCACATTTGAACACAAATCAGTCAGGTTAAAAAAATGTCAAAATCCATTTTGTGACTTTTGTGATTTTTTTAATCAGATTAATCACACTTTCAAATTTTGATTAATCACGATTAATCACAGTTAATTGCTTGATTGCAAACTTTCAAAGATATTCTATAAAAGACCACAACATTTTGAAAATGACCTGATTAGAAGTTCTCAACATTCAAATGTTTGTTACTTGAATATGCTATTATTATATTTGCGATCCTACACTGGTTTATCCTGGTGCCTGCCATTGTTCTCTGGAGGAACTTCGTTCAGCTGGGGATCACCCGGTAGGCCCACGATGTTCCTACGACGCCATCATTGAAATAACTCATTGATATTTAGCCATCCACGAGCTCTATCAACGTGTTAGTCGCGTCACACATACTTGGACTCCGATTTAGCAAAAGACAGTGTTGTTACTATATCTTGATGCTTTTACTGTGTGAACATGTCAGTGCTCCGCTTGATTAGTCACGTATGAGTCTAGACCCATCATAGGTAGCAGCACTGCTTGTGATTCCTGCAGCGACTGAAGCTCAACACAGTGCTTTGGTTGTTTTACTGGAGGGTGAGTAGCCTACTTCCTGTCCTATCCCTAAGTTTGGTTTCGCGCTTCGGTGAAAAGGAAGAGTTCCATTTGGGCTAATTGACACCGACCTAAACCTTCAAGTATTTAAAAGTCCTAGGAGCCCCGTTTCTGGAATGTTCCTTGCCGGGGTTCGCGGCCGGTGGCCCGAGTCAGGCTTAGCACAAAGGTCCCTAAGTTATCGTCTCCCCAGATGCAATCCCTATTCACCCGCGTATAGACGACACAATTCAACTTTAAGAGACCTCACTGACTATTCAACTCATAAACGGTCGCTCTGACTGAAACGGCAGACCTGAGAATAAGAAACACTGTTAATTACTGCTGTAGCTAGACAAAGGAGTAGGGGCTAAGTCAAATTACAGAGTGGTGCACTTAATCCCCCTGCCCCGAGATAAGCATATCATTTTTTATGAGTAAATGCACTGTGTCTAAAAGTATTATTAATGCAATCCACTGAAATACTGTCCCATGGAATTAAACCTCATTGAAGCGACACTTCGTAAATCTTTCGAACCAACAGAACCCAAACTCCTACAAAAATGACGCACATGGATAACACTTGGGGACTAAAATGTAACCAATTGCCCACGCAACCCTTACTTATGCAACAACACTATTAAAAAGAATGTTTTTCCCTAACTGTTCTTCATCTTGTGTGCAGTTTTACTCACTTATTGTAGAGAGCCTGTGTGGCACTATTACTCTACCGTCTCGTCGTAATCAGTCCAGGAAACTGCATTAATCCTCAGCAAGAGAGTTGGGCATTTGGGGTTGACACCAATTCATTCAATGTCCGTTGTTTTTAGCTAAATACTAGACAATTCTTTTTTTCTCTCCGGTTGGCCCTAGTGTGCTTCTCTCGATGTGATGTGCGATCAGGATGATTTCTTAAACAACAGCTTCCCATTTGCATAAATGAATGCAGTGTATAAGGGTTTGGTAGGTTAGGGTTTACTGCCAGCGACGCTGTACCCATGGAGCAAATGAGAGTCTCGAACAACTCCTTTCTGATCCAGTTCCTGTGAAGATGGCGCCGTCGGGTCAAGAGTTCACATATGATGTGAATTCTAACAGCACACAGTGACCGCGATATTTGCATTTTTGGTAACCACTCACTTGTTGGATGACCTCAAAGGTAAATCTATGAAATCCCTCTGGTAGAGCCTCAATCAAATTGTATTAAGTTAAAATGCAACCGATTTAAGCTATGTAAACCAACTCGACATCTCATCAAGCTACTCAGCAAGAACTTTGATTCAGTCTACAAATGGAAAATAAGAATACTTCAAGAAGGTTTACTGTGTGCTTACTCGCCTNAGAGGCGTCGACCGGAGCTGTACCGGGGGCAGCTGACCCGACTCGTAAGCTCCTGTCAGTGTAAGAGACAGGCAATCACAGGGCCGCGCTGACCCGGGACACGCGCGCACACGCACGGTAAATATAATGTGAGTGAGCGCAGGTTTAGACCAGGTAAAGGGGCTTTCAGGTGAGGAGGTTGTGCTGGATGATACTGACCAAATGAACATCTAGGTCTGATCTCCATGACGACATATAGATGATGTTTGTCACTCAAGAAGAAAGAGAGAAAGAGAGAGAAAAGAGAAGAGAAAGATATAAAAGTGGGTGGGGGGGGGGGGGGGGAAGAGAGAGAGAGAAGAGAAGAGAGAGAGAGGAAAGAGAAGGAGAAGAAAAGAGAGAAGAAGAAAAAGAGAAGAAGAAAGATGGAGAAGAGAGAAAGAGTAGAGACAGAAGGAAAGTAGAGAGCGAAGGAGAAGAGAGAGGGGAGAGGAAAAAAGAAGAGATAGAGATAATAAAAAGGAGAAGAGAGGAGAGAGAGAAAGGAAAAGAGAAGGAGAAGAGAGAGAAAATAGAGAGAGAATGAGAAGAGAGGGGGAGAACAAGAGAGAGGAGAAAAGAAGAGAAGAGAAGAGAAGAAGAGAAGATACATGAGGAGAAGAGAGATAGAAGGAGAGAAAGCGGAAGAGAAAGAAAAAAAGAGAGAGAAAGAAGAAGAAAGAGCAAAAGAGGGAAAGGAGAGGAGAGAGAGAAAGAGGAGAGAGGGGGAAGAAGAGAGAGAAAAGTAGGGAGGTGGCAGATGGAGAGAGCAAGAGAAACAAAAGAAAGTGTACACAGAGGAGAGGGAAAGGAGAGAAAGAGGGAGGGAGGAGAGAAAAGAGAGACCCTTAGGTGAGCAGGTTGTGGTGGATGATACTGACCAAATGAACATCTAGATTGAAAAACAAAAATGTGTCAAAACATGCACTGTAATAAAGGCAATAAGTTCTATATCAGAGATCAGAGAGAAAGAAGAGAGAGAGAGAGAGAGAGAGAGGAGAGAGAGAGGAGAGAGAGAGAGAGAGAGAGAAATGAGGAGATGAGAAAAAGAAAGAGAGGGAGAGAGAGAGAGAGGAGACGAGAAAGATAAGACAGAGAGAAGGAGAAGAAAGAGAGAGAAGAGAAACAGAAGGAGAAGGAAGAGAGAAAAGGAAGAAGAGAAAGAGAGAGAAAGGAGAAAAAGGAGAGAGAGAGAGGAGAATGGGAAGAGAAGAAGAAAAAGAGAGAGAGGAGAAAGGAAAGTAGAGAGAGAATGAAGAGAGAGGAGGAAAACGGAGAAGAGAGAGAGAGAAAGAAGGAGAAGAAAAGAGAGGGGAGAAGGAAAGGGAAGAAGGAAAAAGAAGAGATGGAGAAGAGAGAAAAGAGAGAGAGGAGAAGAGAAAAAGAAGAGGATGTGAGAGAAAGAAGGAGAAAAGAGAGCAAGAGAGAGAGAAAGGAAGAGATGGAAAGGATTGAAGAAGGAAAAGAGATAGAATGAGAAGAGAGGTAAAGAGAACAAGAAGAGAGGGAGAGAGGGAGAGAAAGAGAGAAGGATGCCCTGGTGTACATCATCTTTAAACCCTGTGTGGATAAGCCCATTATTCCTTTTGTGTTACATCCAATTTTATCTGCACTAAATATTATCTTACGATCTGTCTTGGTGGAGTTTGCATGTTCTCCCCGTGTCCCTGTGGATTTCCTCCAAAACCTGCATGTGTAGGTCCTAGTGAATGAATGAAAGTCAGCCAGTTGGCCACTGTCTAGGGTGTTTCCTGCCTACGGCCATGCGGCTCGTCACTAGGGCGATAGGTGCGACGCTACGCCAACAAAAAGAGGAAAAAATGAGCGAGGTGTGTAGTAAAAGTTGATCAAATTGATTAAAATGCCATTAAACATCCTTGTCCAATCAGAAGAGCTTATTTTCGGCATCCGGCTCATAGTCCCGCCTCTTTTGGTGCGAACTCTCCCTGACTTAAAATCACACCCGCTGCTTCAATAGAATCTAATGTAAGAGTGTTTTTTTTTTCTAAGTTTCAGCTCCACAATGCAAACTAATGGGACTCGCTGGTGCTTGCACGTACGCTGTGCGTCGTCACGTGACAAAAGGCACGTTCATCTGTCAGTCAAACACAGTCAAGTCAGCGTGGCTAGTGATCCAATTCAGACAATTTGTCACCCAAACAACAGCACACCCCCGAGGCCAAATTTATCATCAGACACGTTACAACGAAAGGTGGGAGAATGTATATTCGGCGCATTTTGGCCAAGTTGTTCAGAGTTGTATATTTTCTGTTCTTGTTTTCAATCATGCCAAGCATTTTTACTGTGGCTCTCAAGCTGGTTGTATTGTCTGAAATATTATTAGAAATAGATATGTTAAAGCCTGCTTATGCATTTTACTAGTCTAGATCTTGATTTTTGAGAGAGAGAGAGAGAGAGAGAGAGAGAGAGAGCGCATTGGGCTTTGATAGCTGGTAATTTATATCAATATTTGACCATAGCATCCCCAAAGAAATTAGTCAGGAGCCGCCACTGCCTACGGCCCAAAGTCACTGGTATAGTCTCCAGCCAGCGTAACCCCAAACGAGAACAAACAGTAGAAAATGAACGAACGAACAACATTTTCCCTCTCTATTTAAACTTTCAGAAGAGAATCAGCCACAGGAAGCACTCTTCATCTGGTTTTATATATATATAGATGGGCCGCCCCGCCTTACATAAGCCTCCATATGCTCGCCGGTGTAGGACAATCCCGTACGGTGTTTTAAATAAGGAAACTTGACGCACGGCCGTAGCCATTTGGGCGACTTCTCACTTGGGATGTCACAGTTGTGCAGCGCTAGCCCCTCTGCTATTTCGGGCTGGGGCTCATTAGGACATCCTCGGTGAGAGAAAAGAAGAAGGAGATCGTACAAAAGACGTTTATTAGAGAGAAGAGAAGGATAAAGCCATCAGCCCGGCTCTGCTCTGGGGTAAAGGCAGGCGTTTTACTCGTTTAGAAGGTGGTCCGAGGCAGAGACAAAATGTATTATAGTCACTTCATACATAACAGTACAGAGGAAGATGAAATATTGGATTTTCTATGGTAAAGAAGTTGTGTTTTTATTGTTTATAGGGTCGTCCTGGTTCGGCTTGGTGCAGTTTTGCCCAGAGCTTTTTCAACAACACAGGATCAGACAAGTCAGGGTTGCTAACGATGCATAGAGCTCCTCATTCAAATCTAATGGAAAGTAGCTTAAAATGTAGCTTCTGTGGTTTATCCATGGCGTTAAATTAGGCCGTAAATAGTTGTACGTCTAATTCACGCTTTTCTGGACTTTTCATCTTTGTATATATCATTAAAACGTTTTCCCTGATGAAGCGCTCACACGGTGTCCAAAGAAACCTTGTAGATACACCACTTATGTTGGGGTCCATAATACTTATTGTAAATTAAATTAACTTCAGGTTTTGAAGAGAATGGTCAAAGCCCAAAATATACCAAAATCTAGTATCTTTTATTTACGAGAGAAAATTTTGGGTAGACTTTAAACCTGATGTTCTTTTGTGCAGAGCTTCCTCTCATTTAAAAATAGCTAAACATATGAAGCTAAAAGTAAAGAGCCTGAACTTAACAAGTAGTCCAGCCAATTGTTTGAATACTGTTCAGAATATTGGGCGTGGCCGCTCACTGGTTGACAGAATTAAAACTAGCTCCAATTGTTTTTATTCCGTAGGAGGGTAGAATGTGAAACCCAGCATAGGTGGGTTTCACATTCAGAATTCATGGCAGTTAGAATCAGATGGAGCAAGAGGCACTTTTTCCTATTAATAACACTGAACTTTGACACGAACTATTTCAAAAATACTTCCAAATTTAAAAAAAGTGATAATTTTCTGGCATAACTAGACCCATTAAATCTTTTGCATTGCAAAATCAAACTGCATTTAAACAATATTCATTTTACTGCCCTCCACCTGATTGAAAATAACATTGGCTAGAAATGCTGTGATGTCACGTGAAACCCTCCTATTGGCTGAGTGCAGTTGTCTTGTTTTGGTTTAAAATACTACATCCTGTACATACAACGACTTCCTGTTCAATACTCTTCAATGAGGTTTTCACTACATCAGTTTAAAACTAATAAATCCTCTTTAGATCAGACAGTTGTGGTGAATGTTACAGAAAACATGTTAAAGACTTTACATATCAGAGGAATATTTCACCAGAGACACTTGTGTGTTTAAAAAGAGACATAATTGTGTCTAAATGCTAACGCTAACAGGAAATGGTTGTATGTACAGAAGTTAGCATTTTTGAACAATCGCAAGCCAACTGAAATTCCGTGCACACAGCCCATTGACATTTTTAAAAAATTTTAATCAGGCTTTTTAAGAAAAATGACCCTATTCAAGTGGAAATGAGTCCGCAATGTCTTTTCTCCATCTAAAATGTCACCAAACTTTAAAAAGTTTGTCTGTTGTTGTTGTTAGCATTGTGACTGTGCGCTGACACCGTGGGAGTAGTGCGCAATTGGGAACATCGCTTGGAACACTTTCAACTGTCCTAAATGATTCCTTAAACTCCAGCAAACTGTGTCAGTTGTGTCTTTGCATTTTAGTGTGGAGGGATTCTGTTTTAGAACTTATTACTTCCTGTAATGTTTTACTTTTTGTTGTCAATTTCTTCATGAATTGCAAATTAACTGTTTTATAAAACTGTGATAAATATTTACCACAAAGAGAATCACACCAAACTAAGTCAAAACTAGAAAAATGTTAGGTACCACTTTATAATAACTACTCCAGATTTAGTCTTAGTAAAGCCTTAATAAAGCATGAATAAAGAGTTGGTAATCCATCAATAAACCATCAATTGATGGATGAAAAAGTTTATTAAGGCTTAGTTACTGCTCACTTAAGGAGCTAAGATTAGGATTTAGGGGTTGGGCTTGTAGTAATTAAGTTGTTACTAAGCCTTAGTAAATACTTTAGTCCATTCATTTTGTATTAGTTCATGATGAATTAACTCATTATGCATGCTTTATTAAGAGTTTATTAAGGCTAATCAAGGTGTAGTTATTATAAAGTGCTACAAAATGTTCTAATCTTCATATGGGCATTAGTTTAAATAGAACATAGCACTGTGATCGTTTATCAAGCATTAACTGAAAAAGACTGGAGTGTATTTATTTATATAGAGCCTCAATGACAGCAGCACTAACACAACCCTCGGACTCGTGTGTTTGTGTGTGTAGGGAGAGTTATAAAGCTCAAAACTCACACGAGCAGCACACGGACATTGTTGCGTGCCTGCCGCCTCTCCTCTCCTGTGTGAATGTGCCAGGATAATTTAGTTAGGGAATAACTGGCTGTCCTTCAGGTGAACGGACAGAGATTGGTCTCAATATGAAATGTAATAAAACAGGCCCATCACAGCGGCGCGCTTGTCCTTCACATGTCGGACTTTAAGACGCGCACACACACGCATATATGTCCACCTCTGTGACTTTAGATCGCTCACTAAATATTTATTTATATCGCCGCGTCGTTTCCGCTGTGAGAGAAAGAGAGAGAGAGAGATGTCCACCTCAAAGGCTGTGCTCGCGCCGCAGCACAAACACGACTTTGAGCACATTTGATTTGATCTGAACATGAAAAATTTAAACAACACCTGATCTTTCTGTAAAAAACGACTGCTGTTTTAAATGTAGTGCAGCTGAGTGAGTATTTAGCCCAAAGAAAACACTCACTCCAGCTTATTTAAGGTGCTGCTATATCTGATTTTTGCTTCTTTTAAAACAGAAGTAATTCATTTTGAACTTCCTGCATCAGTCTAAATGTTTTGGCTCACTTATCTAAGCTGCAGGATAGTTGTTTTACACTGTCACCTCTGTTAGATTTGTGGGTTTTGGTGAACAAAGGGGACATTATGAAAGACAGTCAGGACAATTCAGGAGTTTTCACCTATAGCAACATTAAAATATCTTTCTAGTAAAAAGAATCAGGTGTCGTTCCTGTAAAATAGCAGATTAATTTGGGCTTTTTGGTGAGAAGTGAAAGATCAGATCAAGGCAAGTTCAAACGTCTTATAATGAGAACGTTATCTTTATGTCAGATGTCATGTCCCAACAGAACAAGACAATCTAAACATAAACAAAGTATACATTTCGTATTTTATTAGTATTTTTGTACGGAACATAAAAAAGGAAGACATTTTGTATTTAGACTATGCCACACAATATGAATGCTTGATCTACATGTGTTATTGTTTAAACCAGTGGTTTTCAACCTGGAGGCTGGGACCCCAAATGTGGGTATTCCCTCATCATGTGACAAATTGATCACTGAGATCTTGAACAACGTTTGTCAGCTTTAAATACAGTGACAAGTGTATGTTTACTGACCTACAAGAAGAATTTATCAAGGCTTATGTCTTCAAATTCAAATGACACAGACTAAAGACTGCTTTATCACTTTGTAGGTCGCCTACATTTTCTGTTTAGGGGACGTGAACAGCTACGTTTGTTATTTTGGGGGTCTTGACTGAAAAAGGTTCAGAACTACTGGTTTATATAACCGAGGACTTGGGTCAAGTCAGACTTGAGTCACTTTTTTGATGACTTAAGATGGGACTTGACTTGGACTTGAAGGTTGGTGACTTGAGATAGCTTGATGCTTCTCAAAAAACAAACAAAAAAGAAAACTATTAAAAAATACATTTTTATGACCAGAACTATATTTACTACTTATTTTCATTTTGGATGATTTTGTATTTTAATCAGTTTTATTCAACGTCATCGATGACTGCTGCTTTTTATCATGAACTCATAATGTTTTAAAGCATCTATAAAGGATGAGCCATTGAACTTGTTTTAATTCATATTTAAACTATTAATAAGTGTTTGCTGCTGCAGGTTGTTAGCATTTGCAATTTCTATCTATTAGGTCCTATTAAGATCAGTATTATGATCAGTGTTGGGTAAGTTACTTTAAAATTGTAATGCATTATATATTACTAGTTACAGGGAGAAAAATCTAATACATTTGTATTACAATATTACTGTCTCAAAAATGCACTACTGTGAGTTACTTTGAGTTACTTTGAGCTCATCATACATTTGTTAAGACATTATACAACACTAATCCTGTTACATTTACACTTGATTACTGGTTAATTTATGGAAATGTGATGTCACGACACATTTTCCTCATAATATTTGATTCACCTTAAGCCAACAGTTTTTTAGTGGTGTTTTGGTCCTGAAGTGTCGCTTTCAATAGAATATAAAAGCAATTAATTTATATGAAAGTAACTTGAGTTACTCAGATTGTAACTGTAATATATTATCAACATTTTTATAAGTAATGAGTTACACTACTTAGCTACTGAAAAGTGGAATATATTACTGTAACTAGTTACAAAAGTAACTAGTTAATCCCAACACTGATTATGATTTTGTCGTTGTTTCATATCTAACAATTTTAAGTTTGTGTGTGTCCATCACTCACTCCTGTCACTCAAAAGTTGCCATAGTTACTCACAGACCGATGGGAAAGGGGCGGGACCTGCTGCTTTGGGGAGAGAAGAGGAGAAGACACACAGTGGACTGCTAAACTATAACTTTAACAGAGAAAACCTCACAAAAAACACATAAACACAGTAAAATCAAACCATAAAGACACTGGATTGTGGGCGGGACTTTTCCAGAAAATTTTTGCCTGTCTGAGCCATGGTACTTCCGCGGTCTGAGCGCTGAAAGCGGCCGACTGACCCACAACAAACTTATATAGATTAAGCTATATGAACCTCCTCCAAGACACTACTCACGGCTGTTGTTATGTGATAAAAGGCCGGCTAAACAGCTAAACGAGCTCGATCTCACAAGAAACATTTACCACGACATTACACAACAAGTAAATGAGGTATGATTAGCACGAGTTCACAGCTGTTTTGCGTAGTTATAGTACACATCACAGTCCACATTCATTTCAATGGTGGTTGTTAAGACGTGTTCTTATTTATGAATATTAATGAAATCCTGATTCTAATCTTAACCTGCCCCAAGCCCCAGACCTAAACTTACCCATTTTAGTAACTTTATGCCTGAACTTACCCGTTTCACTTTTCATATCGTGCTAAATGCACGGCGTAACATAAGTACTAAAAATAGCTGTGAACTCGTGGTCAAAATACGCTGTTTTTGTGTCGTGATAAAAGTACGCCATCTAGTGAGACTGTGTTGGCTAAACAGACGCTAGGTTTCGATTTGTCGTTTCTTTGTCAGAGTTTTAAAAGCCGACTTCTGCAAAGCTGTTCTCTGACACTCAATCAACTTTCAAGACAAAACAATCATTCTTAATAAAACTTTGAGTAAGCTAATGAGAGTTAGAACAAGGTTAAAACTATAAAACTGTTAAAAAATAGATCTAACACAATAGTCCTACTTTAGAAAATGCCTTCTCTTTGTTCTGTGTAAACTTTCTGCTCTCTGAATCTTCACAGAAAAGACATTAAACAACAAGCCCTTTGACAAAAACCAAACTACATTAAAAAAAACCTTTGCGCCTGTCAAGGGTGTCCACTTTCGCCCCTGATCTCGTCCCCCCTGCAGACCCAGAGCAGCGTCCCCTTCACTTCAACGACCCAACTCCTCCGAGACCCAATTACGCCAACTCAGGAGGAAGATGCAAAGTTCCTCTTGTTTAATTGCAGACACGTTTAGCTCTCTCCCAGGGCCACCGCGACCACTCCGTTCCTCTGATAATAAAAAAAAACACCAGCTTTTTTTGGCGCCGTGGGAATTTGCAAAAACACATATGTGACAAAGCCAACGACGCTTCTCTCTGATCTGTGGCTCTTTTAGATATCTTCCCCCCTCGCGAAACAAGACGCTCTTTTAAAAGTACATTTGCGGATGACGAAGTGGACTTTTTTCCTGCTTCGTTTTAATAGAGCCGTGTGTTAATTAGCGCCGCGGTTAATCCCATATTAAAGCGACCCGAGCTGTCAGGTCAATTTATAAACAATCGCAGCCAAAGTAAGTCCGTGTGACATTTGCAGTCGCTATCGTTTTTTTCCCCGCAAAATGTTCCCCAGGTACTAATTGCCCTACTTTACGCAGTCTTTCTTTGAATCGCCGCTTGCTTTCTGTATCGTTTATGGATATTAACACTGACAAGCATCATCTCGTATAGCCGCTGCATCATGCCTTTTTTTTTTCCATTTTTTTTTTGCAAAGGGACAGCAAAAATAAAATGATTAACAAAGCTAGCTACCTCGGTGGGATATTAAATTGAAAAAGAAAAGAAAGAAAAGTCCAAGCCAGCAGCGAAGTAACTTTTCTCCGCTTGCATTATTTAAGATAGGCTCCATCATTTTATCAATCTATCGATCTCGACACCAAGAAAGATGAAAATGGAAAAATAATGAGGCCGATGAGCGCTGTGTAAAGAACATCAATGTGCGAAATTTAATTGTCTGAGGCGAGAAAGAGAAAACGTGCCGAGTGTTTTCTAAAACAAAAAAACGGAGCGGGAAAAAAAAGAAAAGAATAGCTGTTAATATTTCTCCCTCTCTGCATATTTTAATTACCAGATCAATCATAACTACGTACCGCGGCGCTGCAGAGAAAGGGGGAAAATTGCGAGTCTAAATGAAAAACAATAGATTTGCTTTAAAGTCCGGGCTCCGTTTGAAGTCTAAATTAAAATTTCAGGTGCCTTTACAAGAAGCCGCCGCGCAAAGTTATGATATTTAATTAGCCTGTTTAGATTTGACTGGAATTAGACTTCACAGCAAAAGCCGTCGTGTGCGTGGAGGAAACAGAGAGATCCTCGGGGGCAAAAAGGGGGAAATTGGAGGATATGGTATTCTGGGATCGCTGGGTTGTCGGAGAAGGTGGTGACGTTATATACTGTATGTGCAGTAATACTGTATATGGAGGTCTTTTGTGTCTTTTTGTATTTTGTCTTCACTAAGGATTGAGCATGGGAAACACTGGAACATAATGTCTATAAAGAAAATGGGTTAGGGTTATTTTATTTATTTTTTTATTTAACCTTTATTTTACCAGGAAGTCCCTTGAGATAAATCTCTTTTTCGAGGGAGACCTGGCCATGAGGCACTACAGTACAAATACATGTTTAAAACCATGATAAATATATACAAAAAGTAAAAGATCCAGCTCAAGAATGACATTTACACCTTTCAGTGAGGACATTTTTAAGAAGACACTTCAAAGAAATTAGTGGAATCAGTTCAGGAAGTTTTAAAAATTTCTGAATGTTGTTCCAAGTCCAGGGAGCTGCGTACGAGAACGGTTAGGGTAGGGTTAGGGTAAGGTTAGGGTAGGGTTAGGGTAGGCGTTGCTCTCTCCGTCTCGTTCTATACGAACAAGGACAGTTTGGTCTAGAGAGACAAAGGCAAGGCACAGGCCCACGAACGTCTTTCGGAGACGTACAAGAACGGTTAGGGTAGGGCTAGGGTAGGGTTTCCTTCCCGGTCTTAGCGTTGAGGACAACGTCCAACATGTGAGCTGATTTGTGTGCTCCAAGTTATTTAGAGAACCTTTACCTGCGCAAATGAACAGTGCAATAAGGTCACAGGACATGTAAACTAGGGCAATTCAACTACAGTTTCCAGAGGGCCAGATCTGACCGAGGACCATGGTGGTTTCTGGGCCGAGTAGTAACACAATACGTCACTCTCGCTTTTGGCCTGAGATTGCACTAAATATTCACAGGACTAGAAGTGTTTCTAGAAGAAGTTCTGCAGGTGACATGGCACTGCAATGTGAGTGCTGAGTGAGAGTTAATGAAGAGAAAAGACATTTTCTCTTGTAAGAGTTCAATAAACAGCTAAAACAGGAAAAATAAACTCAGTTTGATAACAAATTCAACCCACAACAAGTCTACTGAGCACTGGGTTTGTAACTGACATGTAAAAAGAGAAAATCAAGTCAACAGTTGTAGCAAAGCAGATAAACATTAAGACTTTAGCTTCTCACATGTATCAGACATTGAAATCACACACAGTTGAACTTATGACCTTTTTCTTCTTAAAAAAGTTGTTTTTTAGTTTGTTTGTTGCAGTTAAAATGTCCTAAATCATCAACTGTTGTTAACAGACAAGCCGTTGCCACGACAACAAAGAAATACATTGAAGAAATGTCACTCATTCTAAATGTTGCTAAGCATTTTTGGAATAAAATGATGTCAGTGCATAACCTCTATTGTGCTATGAAATAAAATACTTCATTTTAAATAGAAAACATGCTAAACCACCTTTATTTAATTCTGCCTAACGTCTGGATGGTTAGAAAGAGTTCATTGGACATGTACATCATTACGTCTAATTGCTATCAAAACTAAACTCTCTCTCGTTGTATTTTTTTAGTATTGAAACAAGGTAACAAAAACACATCCTTCAAAGAATCAAAGAGACAGGGTTTCTATAGAGAGCTGCTGGGTCGGAATCTGGTCAAGATTTTGAAACTGCAAGAGCAGGATTTCCACCAGGAGGCAACTGAGAAAACTTTTAATTCTCCAAAAATACATATGTAACAATTTACAGAGATTTACAACAAAGTGCATTAATGTTTATAGTTGCTGGAATAATGTTCAATTGGTTGATGTTTCGAAGCATAAAAATGAATGACATACTATCTTGTTCTGTGTGTGTTCGATTTCCAGAAGATTGACAGATTCCGAATGAGAAAATTGCCAATCTTGACCATAACCTCCACAACTTTGCTCCCCAGCTGCGCCTTGAATGGGACAAAAGCATTTGGACTGGGCCTCTGTCTGCCCCTCTCGCAGCTTGTAGCCATGCTGATGTTTATTTCTCCTGGCATGTCCTCGCCGGCGCCGTGCCACCGATTTCACACGTTTTTATTGGCTAATTTGACTGCGCTCTTGCCAGCAGCTCTGAGGCGGTGGGAGAATCTGTCTGCTCTGGCTCAGTTTGACTCCCTGAAGCTGCATGGGAAAGGTGAGAGAAAAGGCTCTACCTGTCTGGCAACGTGAAGCTGACCTCTGCACAACAGACATGATGTTTGGATTAACATCTGACCTGAAGAGAAATGTGTCTACAGCAGAAATCAAGCACAAGAAATCAGAATAGAAGCAGGTTTGTACCACAAGAAAGGGATGACAGAGAGGGGGAGTCAAAGAGAGAGAGGAGATGGGGAAAGGAGTGAAAGAAAGAAAGAGAGAGAGAGAGAGAGAGAGAGAGAGAAGGGGGAGAAAGAGAGACATGGAGAGAAAAGAAAATGATGAGAGGGAGAGAGAGAGAGAAGAAAGTAGAAGGAAAGAGAGAGAAAGGGAGAGAGGAGAAAGAGAAAGGAGTGAGGAGAGGAGAGAAGAAAGGAGAGAGAGGGAAAGAAGCAGACAGAGAAAGGAGAGAGGAATAGAGAGAGAGCAAGAGAGAATATCAGACAACTCACACACGACTTTAATCAATATAAAACTTTAAGGCAGAAATTGTATTTAGATTTTTAAGTTAAACTGTCTGATATTTTTTACAGTGTAGTTTTAAAAACTGTTGGATATTGCGGCGATTCTTACCTGTTTCATATAAAAAAAGTTTTTCCGGTTCATAATGTTTTTGTTTCATATAAAATGTCTTTTTAAGCTTTAGCTTTACCTACCGCTGCACGCTCTGTAACTCCCACTCTGATTGGTCAGAACGGTCAAATGTGAGCTTTCGGCTTCATTCAGTTTCACTCGGCTTGAGCTCGTCCTGCTCATCGCTTGCCTGACCAGCCAGTCCCTACACGCTTTGACAGAAACTTTACAAACCGTGAGGGTCTGGGAGCTGAGCACCGAGGTTCAATTTCGTGGGCGGCCTTTCCGAGCGCTGAGTCAACCAATCACAGAAAACTCGGAAATTCCACCAAAACAGCGACATGATGTTTTCGTAAACATGTAGCGTGAGGATTTTTTCAGTCTGAAGCCCTTCAACATGGTTTACTGATCAGGTTTTAAGGAATTGATACATTCATCGTTCAAAACCGAAGCACAATCCGAATCAGCTACGTTCGTCTTCTTGAATGTTTTGAAATGGGCAAGCAACTTCTGACTTTTTAGTGTCACGTGTCAGAATCGCCGTGCTTGATTGGATCGTCTAAACTTTGGGAGACGACTTTATTGGCTAACCGTCAGGTCCCAGACCCTTCTGCATTCAAACAGAATGTAACAGAATGTAAGAGGGGCTGGCTGGTCAGGCAAGCTCGTCGCGCAAAGAATTATGGGGAAAACACAACTGTGCATGTTCTATAGGCTGTAGCGCACCTAGCAAAAGGCAAAATCTAACAACCATGATGGCTACGAACGCTAGTGAGCCACTGATGCACAGCGCCGCCATTTTTGATCACCGGGGCTTGAAGAGAGTGCGTGTGGAGGAGCAAATGTTTCTGAACGAGCTAAAAAGCCTCGGATTGGTCAGAGCCTCGGGTTCGCCACCCCTGCGTTAGACCCTGAAAATGTAAGAAAATGTCACATTTCACTGTTGTTTGATTGTGGTGATCACAATTAATCATTAAATTCTGACTTTGTCGCACAATAATCGTGATACTAACATTTGATACGGTGACATCTTTAGTAGCAGGTTGTGTTCATGTTCTAGAATGTGTAATAGTGTTATGATGGAGAGAAAGAGTCTTTTCTATTCATAACATTGTATTTTGCCATGAAAATCTTCTTAAGTAATATTCATGTCAGCTGCCTTCTATTCGTCTTAAATATAACGGTAATTGGAAGAATGATGTGATGGGATTGAGAACGCCACCTGTCAATTCTAAATATGATTATTGCTTTGATCAATTACACATATTGTGTAGTCGAGTCATAAAAAGTTATACCAGCTCACCAAAGACTGATCTCGTCAGCTAAGCAAGACAGGGCCTGGTTAGGACTTGGATGGGAGACAATGGGAGGATGGCATGAGGACTTTAAGGAGTGAAGAATCCTTAACCCAGTGTAACGTTAACACTTAAGTGTGTTGCTTTGTGCATATGTGTGTGACTGAGTGGAAAATTTGCTTATAGAACATATATAAATTCTACTTCTGTGAGATACAGTATATCACCTAATTTCATTTTTTCTCTTCATTTAAAGCAGGCTGATGCTCTGCCTTTACTAAAAGCATATTTCTAATATTGCATTTACTGTCGTGACAGAGTTAGAATGAGCCTGTCCAGCCAGATGGATTCTCTTGTGATATTTTTGAATTCACAAACTCAAAAGAAATCCAGCTGGCCTTCCAGCAGCTCGATGATTTAAAGTACGAACCAGTGGTTTACCGGCCCATTCACAATGCAGCAAAGGGGAGGGGGCTGTACGTAGAGCCTGAATCAAGATGTACGTATTTCTGCTGCTGTTAATTCTGTTTTATCAGAAATATGTGTACTTTTTGAGAGAAAAGTGACACTTGTTAGATCTATAATTACAATTTGTTGTGATTGCGCAAACAAAGGTAGTCACTACTTCATAAGGCACTCAGTCAGATGGATATGTGCAAGAGTTGAACATATCCATCCGTCATGAGCCAGGTTAAGTTACAATGACTTCACACTTGTTTCTTGATCCTAAAATCAGCATATTTTAGGCGTGATGTTGACTTGATTTTGCTCTGCTCTAGTTTATTTTGTCCTTAAAGCTGGGGTTCCTGATTTTCACACATAAAGTAGTTACATCTATTCCGCTCTCCCAAATTCTTCAACACATGCAGTCATTTGTGGCTGAAATCAAACCTTAAGAACATCTTCTTATGACACAAGTCTTTCAATTTATAGAAACAACAATTTTGGAAGCACATAGGTATTTTCATTTTCAACATCTGATCTCTAATTGCAAGACTAACAAAGCTCCAGTCGCGCCGGCTCAGATTAGCTCTTGTTCTCTTAAACCAACACTGCGTCCGTCCTGTCATGTTGCGTATGAGTGATCGCGCTCCGAGTCGATCATTACCATCACAACATCAGACGGCTGGCAGCGGAGGTCGTTCAGTGTGCATTACCACCCAGACCTCATTAGTTTTACAGCTTTTACTGCCCTGTTGGCACCGTCGAACAACAAGCTTTAGGCTGGCATCCAACGGGCACGCGGACCTGTGCCCCGGAGCCAGACAAGTACACGAGCTTTGGACAGTCCTGTCAGAGGGCAGCGGAGGAGACAGGGAAGTGCCCATGGAAGTTATTCCCAAAATTACCATCTTGAAAATACAAATAAACCAAACTATTAGAGGTTGTGTGGAGAATTTACAAAGGAAAGACTAATTGTTTGATGCACAGATTCTCCACTTCTAACCTGACCAATGAGCTTCACAAGGAACAGAGTGAGTTTGATTGACACGCTAATAGGCCAATAAGTAATGAGGCAACCTTGTTTTTTATTGGCCAGAGTTTTACCTTTGTCCACCACCCCACAGTTTATGCCAGGGCTTGTCAATTATATTTACTATTTTTTGGAGAGCTGTGATCCGTGGGCCGGACAACAAAAGTCAACAACAACAAATCAACAATTTTACTGAAATAAATACAAAAACAGGACAAAGCCAAAACAAATCCAATGTATTCAACTACCAGACTAGGAACAGAGCAGTGACACTAGACCAAGTTTGCAAAACAAGACTAGTAATTGACCTTACGCTGAGCCCCGCCCCAAAACTATTGTCCAATCAAACATTGTAGCAACCGTTACTGTGTAAATAAGGCCCGTCAGATCTAGAGCTCCAAGCAAGAAGGTGAAGCGATGCGCCTACGGTTTATGTAAACCGGACCACAGATACCCAGAAATATTGACCAGAGGAGTTGTGTTCTTTGCTTTTCTAAAACCGAAAAAAACTGGAGCAGTGGATTAAATGGATTAAACCATAAGGGCCGACCCACTCCAGGTAATATATCGAACATAGTGGAGCAAATGTCTGGTCAAAGGTATAGACTCATGTTTAACTATGGACTTACTGTGTTGATAGATTTAGAGGCAAGAACACAAACTAGACCCAAGTTATACCATGACGAGGATATAACTGCAGAAGTTTCGCTCTAACCTGCTAAGTTTAGCGAGCCTCTTAGCTTTAGCCAACACTGGTAGGTTTAGCTCGCTAACATACCCTCGTAAATGAACAATTTACTTGCAATAGAGAAAAATAGACCTTAACACATGAAAGTGAACTTACCCAGGACAAGGCTGTGCTGGTTGCCTTTGAGGTAATGTTAAAGATCATGGGTTTCTCTGACCAGTAGCATTAGTCTTGATAGCAGTTATGTCCCCTTCATTGTGTATTTTAATGCTTTGAATAAATCCCTTCGCTGCATTTGCCTCGATCTAGAGGATATCGGGAAATTTCGGTAAAAGAAGGTACTTCTTTCTGTCATATCACGGAGAAATTGCTTCAACAATAAAGGTCACTAACATGCTTGAACCGCGATTAGTACTTCTTTTGTCACTTTTTTACAGCCGCAGATTCTCTAATCTTCTGCAAACTTTACCCAGTTATCACTTTATTGATGCGATGGATCTGTTTAGAGCCAAAATAAAAGTCTGCTGTCTTTGTTTTTAACACAAATCCTCCGCCGTGGAAAGGACGAGCTCTGAATCACCGCAATGTTGGACAACCATAAACTTTCATGGAGTTTTTTGATCAAACAGCGCTGTGTTTCTCCGGGTTAGTTTTGATCGGCGGACCTCAGCAAACATGTTTTGTTTTTGCTTGGTGCACAACGGTGCAGTTTGCATGTCTGCAGCATTTTGGACAAAACAACTCAGTCTGTGTGGATTATTTTGCTTTTGTTCATCACCTAAGTCCCTCCTCCAGAGCCGCTGCAGCAGGTATGTAACCCGAGGGCCCCGTGGGTTTTAATTCGCTTCATGAGTTAATGTTAACTGGGTTTTCACCTTTCAAAATTCGCTTCAGCCGTTATGCGTATAAAACAAAATCCACCTCTAGAGATTGTATAAACGTTTATGCGCATTAGAGATTCTAAATGCGATTTTGCCGTTTCACCTCCAGGACTTATTCGATACTTCTTAATGCGCATTAAAACCATGGTGGTAACGCGGTTAATGGCACTGTACCGCATTTGACGGGCGTAGCAACAGTAACTAAGGGCAGGGTCAGCAAAAAGTAAATTTGAGGTCCTAAAACTCATTTTGACCTCAGCTTTTGCCAGAGAATGGTAAAAACCAAAAATATGAAATCTAGTGTCATTGAGATCTTGTCTGTCAACACTAGCTTTACCAATCCTTAGATTTACCAAAAAAAAAAAAAAAAGGCTGAAAATAGTACTTGTGCTCCAAAGAATCGAAACAGTTTTAGTTTGAATTTTTACCAATTTTAAACAGATGTGTGAGGGAAAATAGGCCAGAATGCTGCATACGACCATGGATGGGAACAGAATCCAAAAATATCATCCTAAACAATCCTAACTGCGTTCAGAAGCGAACCCGTCCCGGCACACTCCTCCTGCTTTTCCATCCTCCATGTGTACATTCTGCTCGTAACCTCTCCTCTCTGATGCATTAGCTCTGTCCACAGCTGATCCCAACCTTCACCTGATCCTAATTTTAGCCTCTGAATCCTCGGGAAAAGAAGATCCGTCATCGACAGGCCTCCGCGTCCGCCCGGAGTGATATCTCGCCGTAAAATATGTATGATATCAAAAAGCCTTAAAGCTTATTACAAATTAATAATGAGTAGTGGGCAGAGTGCGGTGAAAAATAGCCTTCCCTCGGTGTCATGTTGAAATGTTTAATTCAACACAGAGACTAAATTGTGCTCCTTTTAGCCGCTCCGAGGCTCGTGCAAAAGCTTATGTTGGGGGAACGGGCGAGACCACCAGGATCCACGGAGCTAAATTGACATCTAGATTAGCAGATTTATAGTGAAGTGAATGATCAGCGGCTGCAGCTGTGTGCCTCTGTGCCTCTCTAAACTGCATACGGGATTAGAGAGCAACAGCAAAGCAGCGCGCCGCTTTTTGCCTGCGATCGTCTCGACTCTCCGCAGACCGGGGGAAGGCTCTGAAGCTCGGCGGAAGAAGAAACAGTACAGAATGTGGATGTCAGGAACGTTAATGGAAGACATGAGGCCCTATGGATCGCAGCAGAGAGGAGGGAATGTTTTTGGAAAGAAATACTGAAGGTTTTTGTGAATGATAAGTCCACAAAGTTAGATTATTAGGCTGTTGCTACACAGACAAGCTTAAGTTGTGGGCCTTTTAACTATCTGAAAAATCTTAAGCATTTGTGATATCTATACAGCAGGGCCATAATCAATCCATACAAGTAGTTTAATCATCATCATCTATCTATCACCAACTTCTGATGCAATGTTGAATCTTTATAATAAGCACGTTAGTTTGTTCTACTAAAGCTTGAACGGATTCACAATAGACAAAGCCTTTTTTTTTTCTAAATATTGATTTCCGAAGAACCAAATTATAAGTTTAATAATTGAGTGCACTTGGAATGTAACCTGATGTTCTCCGCAAGTGACAAAGTGCTACTATCCTTTAGATGTGTGTGTAGTGTGTGCCAGAGGTTCCTTTTATTGTGGCCAGTTTAAGGTACACCTGTGCGATATCCATCTGTTCTATTTATATAGCGTTTTTCTCTTTACAATCGAGGATCCACTCACTCAGTGTAACATGTGTGAAGTGTCTTGCCCAAGGACACAATCCACTCTTGTCGTCCCACTGTGGCACCCGGTCTTCCAGCGGTCTCCCATCCAAGCTGAGATGTGACAAGATGGCCACACAAAAAGAGAATCTGGATGAGCCTCATCTGTAAGACAAAGGAGAAGTGTTCACTGACACAGATACATGAGAATATTTGAAAAGAATAGGTATTTTTGTTCAGTTTAGTTCAAAAAATGTGATTTATCTTCAAAGAGGCGATTTTGTGTGCAGTCAAGATTACAGAATAGAAACACAGAATAAAACACTATGGAAGATCATTTGTTCCATCAGATTTTGAATTTTAAATGTCTTTGAATTTTTCTATGTGAATTTTTTACTCTGAATTTGAAGAAGGCATTTGAGCTAGCTAAAAGGTAAAGTGAGCAAGTTAGCGGTCATGTAGTGTAATGCTAATGATAGACCTCTGAAGTGTGTTTCTGAGCTTTTAACACTATTAACCACCCAGCCTGGCCTCCATGTGGACGAGAAGACATTGACATAATAAATACATTACTGCACATTGTTAATTTAGTGCCCTCCATTAACATGTTTGTAAAGAAATGCGAATGTGTTGACATAGCGCTAAGCTAACTCCGGCTAGCATTGATTAAGTGGTCACAAGCAGGGCTGAAGAATGGCAAATCTCGCGTTTAAGCATGTATATGCTACAATAAATATCAGACGGTGTCACTTCATAAATGATGTGTCTGTGTTACATCAAAGGGTTAGAAAATAGTCAAATAATTACCAAATCGGCTTCTGCCACTGGACTTGCTAGAACTCAGATGGATTCACATGTGAGCGATTGCTAAGCCTTAGTATCCCGGATGTAAGCAGAGGTTATTTTTTACTGTGAATTTAGATGATCGAATTTGAGGGTTTGAAAATTATTGCATCAAAATTTTCAGAGGTGAATTTTTAGTTTGAATTTTTAAACACATTGAAAAGTATACACTGAAAATTCAATGCCTGATTTTCAGATGGAAAAAATTCAAATGCTTTATTTCAGAGTAAAAAAAAAATCACATAGAGAAATTCGAAGACAGTTAAAATTCAAAATCTGATGGAACAAATTATCTTCCATAAAAAAAACATTCAACGTCAACTAGTCCAGCGCAGCGACAGAGGACGCAAAGAAGCAGAAAAACACAACGTCCATGTTTGTGACACAAAGACTGGCGCAAACAATAAACTATAGAAGGACTACACAAGCTCACAAATGTTGATTCAGTAGCAGAACTTTTGCATTTAGCTTGTTTCTTGCTCTTTCTGCAGATATTCCTTTATACTTCCGGTTTATTGTCACCTTTTGCATTTCTTTTTTTTTCTTTCCTTTTTTTTTTTTTTTGCAAAGCATCTGCGACTCTGAGCTGCATTTTAAACAAGTTTTGCCTTGACAAACAGGAAACAGCTGATTGCTAATGCGCTAGCTTGGCTCTCTCTCATCCTTTCTCTCTCTCTCTCTCTCTCATCCCTTTCTCTCCTCTCTCTGTATCATCTCTCCTCTCTCTCTCAACCCCTTCTTTCTAACTCTCTCTTTTACTCTAGCTCTTCTCTCTCTCTCATCCCTTCTTTCTCTTTCTGGCTTTCTCCACTTAAAAACCTAAATTGAAAATGTTTCACTCACATTATCAAGTTATATCAACGTAAAGATGAAGTTACTTTGACTAACTGACTTTCGGAGTTTTTTACAGTGTACATGTGTCGTATAATCTTAGACTGAGCACGACAGTTAAGAGCTTTTTAAGGCAGAGGTGTGCTGTAGTTAGCAGGTAGCAGTTGTGTGTGGTGAGATAATCCCCGCTCGCCCGGAGGCACTGGGACTCACTAAAGACTACACTCTAAAGACTACACTCTAAAGACCACACTCTAAGACTACACTCTAAAGACTACACTCTGAAGACTACACTCTAAAGACTACACTCTAAAGACTACACTCTAAAGACCACACTCTAAAGACTACACTCTGAGTCCAACCCGAGCGGCGCTTTTGCATAATTAATGACGTGTTGATCATCCTCACAGACCCAACAGCAGCTCCACGTCACACTGTCTTCTTTTACAACTCACAATGTTGAACCGTCTTGATTGGAAGGTTTTTACAGAAGGATTTGTGCAAGTTTGAAGTCTGAAGCACGTGTAGTCATTTGAATTCTTATGTAGTAATTGTATTCAAAAACTGCAAGAGCCGTCATATAAAGTTTTGGATTGAATAGTCTACCATTTCAAACTCCATACCGATTTCGATGGCACGGAACCAACTTTTTAATAAATATATATGTATACTTTATGTTTTTCTTTCATGTTATTTGTGTTTGATTAAAATATTAGTTCATGATTAACTGGAATAATAAGACTGGATTATGTTCCATTATCACACACATTTTCTGTTTAGACAGAGAAAGAGAGAGAGAGAGAAAGAGAGAGAGAGAGAGAGAAGGAGAGAAAAGAAAGGGGGAGAGAGAGAGAAAAGAGAGGGAGAGAAAGAGGGAGAGAGAGAAGAAAGGGGAGAGAAAAGAGAGGGAGAAAAAAGAGTGGGGAGTGGAGAGAAGGGGGGGGAGAGAGAAAAGAGACGGGGAGAGAGAGAAAAGAGAGGGGGGCAAATAGAGGGGGAAAGAGAGGGAGAAAAAGAGAGGGTGGGAGAGAAAAAAGAGAGGGAGAGAAGAGAGAGAGAGAGAAGAAAGGGGGGAGAGAAAAGAGAGGGTGAGAAAAGAGAGTGGGGGGGAGAGAGGGGGAGAGAGAGAGAGAGAAAAGAGAGGGGTAGAGCGAGACAGAGGTAGAGAAAAGAGAGGGGAGAGAGAGAGAGAGAGAGAGAAGAGAAAAGAGAGGGGGGAGAGAGAGAAAAGAGGGAGACAGACAGAGAAAAAGAAAAGAGTGAGAGAGAGAAGAAAGGGAGAGAAAAGAGAGAGGGAGAGAAAGAGAAGGAGAGAGAAAAGAGAGAGAGAGAAAAGAGAGGGGAGAAAGAGAGGGAGAAAGAGAGAGACAGTTGTGTTGAAGAAACTGTAGTTGTGCGGTGTTCTGATATGTTGATGTACATGGGAATAAGTCACCGAGAGGCCATTCATTTTACACTAATGTAATGTAATGTAATGTAATGTAATGTAATGTATGCTCTGTTTATGTAGTGAACCTGCAGTGATCTCTGCTGCTGTCTGTGCGGCTGCTGTCACCTCATCAGTCACTCTCTCTCTCACCCTCTCTCCCCTCTGTGCCTCTTCTTTCCTTCTCTCTGCTCCTCCCACATCTCTCCCTCCCCCTTTCTTTTCTCTCTCTTTCCCCTCCTCTCTGTCTCTCTCCCCTCACATCCATTTCTCTCGCTCCCTCTTCTTCCTTTCCATTCTCCTCTTCCTCACCCGCCTCTCTCTCTTCTCTCTCTCTCTCACGTCCATCTTTCTCGCTTAACAAATGTCTGCTTCCTGGTGTTTGCACAAAATCTGACAAGAGGAATGATAAGCTGTGTTTGTCATGACTCAGGCTGTAGTTCACCAGTGTCACTCTGCTGTAATGTTTACTCTTAAAACGTACACTATACGCAACAATAATGTGATACTATAAGGTAATGACGTGATACAAATAAATAAATAAATAAATGAACTGGTAAAAAAGTGATAGTATCAGGTACTTGATATTATCACATTTTTACCTGATAATTTATTTCCTTTTTTTAAATATTTGTGTCACATTACCTGATAGTATCACGTTATAGTATCACGTTATTACTGATAGTATCACGTTATTACCTGTTAGTATCACTCTATTACCTGTTAGTATCACGTTATCACCTGATAGTTTCACGTTATTACCTGATAGTGTCACATTATTACTGATAGTGTCATATTATTGCCTGATAGTATCACGTTATTACCTGATAGTATCACGTTATTACCTGATAGTATCACGGTATTACTATAGTAACACATTATCACCTGATAGTATCACATTATTACCTGATAGTATCACATTATTACCTGATAGTATCACATTATTACTGATAGTATCAAGTTATTACCTGTTAGTATCACTCTATTACCTGTTAGTATATGTTATCACCTGATAGTATCACATTATTACTGATAGCATCACATTATTCACCTGATAGTGTCACATTGCCTGATAATATTCCATTATTACCTGATAATGTCACGTTATTACCTGATAGTATCACGTTATCACCTGATAGCATCACGTTATAGCCTGATGGCATCACATTATTACTGATAGCATCACATTATTCACCTGATAGTGTCACATTATTACTGATAATATTCCATTTTTACCCAATAGTGTCACGTTATTACTGATAGTGTCACGTTATTACCTGATCATGAAAATTCGTGATACAACTGAAAAAAATAAAATAAAAATAAAAATTTGAGATTGGCAGTGAGCTTCCATTATTTTCTATATATATTTTTCTTTTCGTCGTAAGCAGACATGTTTGTTTTTATTTTGGAGACTATGCGAGTCCCTGATTGGCTAGATAATCTGTCAGTCATGCTCACTGAAATTCAAAAGAGGGATCGTCTGGTTTTTCAAGGCAAGTGTATTGGGAGCTGTAGTTCAAATTGTTACGTACTTTTATCAAGAGGCCACTATTGATAATAATCAGAAAGTCCACTACTACGCTTCCAAGCTCTTAAAAACAATTTGGTGTTAATTATATGATGATTTAATGATAATAATTGTCTGAAAATCAAACTTAACAATCAGGACAGCTTGATAAAATAATTCATTTTGATGACAGTTCTTCGCGTTATATGTGGTCTTCGATTTAACAAAACCAAACATCTGTATTGCATCGTTTCCATCTGTAACAAGTCATAACGAATCCTCCTGCATACCCATTACCACTAACGCCGCAATCGACAATTTATCAAACAAACTGCGGTCCTAATTCCAGCCGCACGTGTCTCGGATCCATCTTGCGGACGGGACGGAGGATTTGCTGTTTTTTTTTTCCCCCGTCAGATTCCTCTCGCTCGTTCATCAAGACGGCGCGGCTTTTTTAGCGGATCCGGCGCTGGCGTGATGTTCCTCCACGCCGAAACAAAGGAGGCGCTGACACGTGTAATTAATTAGGCTATTATGCATTCCACAATGATAATGGCCTCACTGGAAAGTCACCAGCCTCGCGTTGTAAGAGGAGAGAGAGAGCAGAGGAGAGCGCTATCCATCATAGACGAGAGGTTTTTTTTTATGCTACGCCCCCGCTTCCTGTCCGTGTCACGCCGTCTCACCTTGACTGGTGTGGGCAAGGCTGGAGCCACGCTGTCAACACGTGGGGCGGGCGGGCTTTTTGGACTGGTGCACTGTCAAAAAATGTAATGTTGTAAGGTACTTTGACTGAAAAAAAAGTTGTACAGTATGTCGATTAAACTCATGTCAGTGAGTTGTCGGACATTCTCTCTCTCTTTCTTGATTATTCTCACTGTCATCTCTCTCTTTCTTGCCTCTCTCTCTCTTTCTCTCCTATCGCTTTCTCTTTTACTGTCTCTCTCTCTCTTTTTTCTCTCTATCTCTCTCTCCTGTCTGTCTCTTTCTTTCTCTCTCTCGCTTTCTATCTCTTTCTCTATTTTTCTTTCTCTCACTTTATTTCTCTCTCTCCCCTTCTCTCCTCTCTCTCCTGTCTCTCTTTCCTTCTGTTTCTCTCTTTTTTCTTTCTCTCTCTCCCTTTCTCTTTCCTCTCTCGCTTTCTCTCCTCTCTCACTTGTCGCTCTCTTCCTCTTCTCTCTCTATCGCTCTCTCTCTTTTTCTTTCTCTCCTCTATCTTTCTCTCTCCTGTTTCTTTCTTTCCTGTTTCTCTCTCTCCCATACCTCTCTCTTTTTCTCTTCTTTCTCTCTATCTCTCTCTACCTCTCGCTCTCTCTCTTTTTCTTTCTCTCTCTCCCTTTCTCTCTCTCTACTGTCTCTCTCTTTCTCCTGTCTTTCTCTCTCTCTCTCTCTCCTGTCTCTCTCTCTCCTGTCTCTCCTTTTCTTTCCTCTCTCTCTCTTTCTCTCATCTCTCTCTCTTTCTCCTGTTTCTCTCTCTCCTCTCTCTCTTTCTCCTGTTTCTCTCTCTTCTCTCTCGCTTTCCTGTCTCTCTTTTCTTTCCTCTCTATCTCTTTCTCTCTCCTCTCTCCTTTCTCTCTCTCTCTCTCCTCTCTCTCTCTCTTTCTCTCTCTCTCTCTCTCTTTACCTTTTTAAAGTCAGTTGAAAATCTTGGACTCACATTGTCAAGTCACATCAACTTAAACATTGAAGTCAGTAGAACTTTTCAGCCTTAGATCAGATTTTTTTTTTTTTACAGTGCGTGGTGACTCCGGCTCCAGCGCTCTGCCAGGGTTCTCCACTCCGGGGCTTTGGCACACTTTGGCACACTTACCCGTGACATCCCATCTGTTGGAGCTTTGTTCACCCGCGCCTCCATAATGGGGGCACTTTATTTTTATAATTAGCTCTTACCTACACTTCTCCTCTCTTAACTCGGCGCTGTAAATGTGGTCCAGGTGCAAGCGTGATGACTTTCAGCGCAGCTCTTCATCCGAGGCCCACGTCCTACAAGAACTAACAAACTTACAGTGAGGCATCATTTATTATACAGAGAGTGGTTTGGAAATGTTTGTGGCCCAGTCAGGCTTTATTATGATAATAACGCACACAGCATACAAAATGGTAGCAGTGAGTGGTAAAAATGCATGAGAGTCAATGATGAGAAGGGACTTAAGGGTTGGACACACAGAACCTCATCACAGAGTCTTTCAAATCAAACACACGAACAGCGATAAACTGCTGGTGTAAACAGGGGAGTCGACACAAGGGGGGCAAATAGGTTCTTTGTCCTGGGCCCCAGAACTCCATTGATTGTCTTGCTCCCACACATTTGATACGCTGTGAAATTCATGGAAATGCAGGTAGTTTTAGCATATGGCTTTATTTTCAGAGGAAAAATGAATTTAAAGAGACACCAAAAGTTTGCACAAATTGATTGACTCTGCTCACGTCAAGAAATCTGCCTCTGGGTTGTAAATGCAGCAGGTTTTGTTATCAGCAGATCCAAAGAATAATTTCATAAGATGTAAAATATGGTCAAACTAGACACAGAGTTTTTATTTCATTTTTCTTCAGACATAAGTAGCACAGTTCTCATGTCATAAGACCTATATGTCAAAGATAAAGTGAAACATTTTCAACTTTCAGGATCCGTCACCAGCCTGAATGCACAGGCATACACGTTTTCAAGGGCACTACTCTGTAGAGAGGCCATTTTTGCATTGTCTCAAGTTCCATTGAAATGAATGAGAAGCTGCAACATGCCAGTGTGTCGAGCTTATTATTCTCAAGTTGAAGCTCAACCAAAGCTCTGCTGAATTTGCCTGGAAAATCCACACGATTATTAAAATATATCGTCTGGTCACTGTGTCCCTCTTTTGGAGTTCTGTAGCCGTGATTGACAGATTAATTGGCCAATCAGAGACACGCATCTTTCGCCGTGCAAAATCCAACATGGCTGCCCCGACGAAAAAAAAAACATGAAAAAAATATCAGGTGGAACTGAAAAACATCGCGCATTTCTGCAGAAGCAATGAGTGAAGCAAAAAACGATTTTAATGTGAGGTGAGTGAAGTTAGACAGACGACCAATCAGCTCCTTTGTTTCATCTGCATCACACAAATAAACTAACCTGATTGCCCGGTACGATGTAGATTTGATCTGAAACACAGGCGGAGGGCGTGGTGACCAGACCCACTCTTCGCAGTTTGCTGAAGTGTGGGTTCTAGATCCCAGGAAACTGCTGAATATTAGTTTGTACTGACATGTATAAAATCTGGTAAAACTAAAAGAGAAACCAGAGGCTGCTTTCACTGACACAGGTTTTGTGATGAGGCACAGTATTTTTCTTTCTCTTCTTAATAAGACGATTTTGATGAGGAAATAATTTGTTGTCTGACAGTTGAAGCATTCTAAATCTCAACCTGCTGTTTAGCTAGCTAGCAGCTAAGCTCTGCAACAAAACAGCTACTCTCAGTTTCCTAGCCAGCCCGTACTATGGGCAGTATGGGAAAATACTAATGGCACAGACTGAGGAGAGGGGCACCGGGGCACAAAACCAAACCCCCTGGGGACAGTTTGGAGAACACAGTTGTTATTTTGTGTCAATCAGACACAGAGTTACAAGCACAACGAACTGATGAACTTACACATCACGCATCATCATTGTGCATTTCGCTTAATTTCTGCTTTATTCATTTGGAAGCCAAGTGTGACATGAGGCTATTAACCCTTTAGACATCAAAGTAGCAATTCTGCACCAAGTTATTCCAGGTTCTGCTTTTCTTAACTCCAGATTCTCATTTCTGATAAGTTTCAGTAACTTGGAAAATTCATGATTCAACTTGGCTGTATAAAACAGCGCTGAAAAATAAGTATCAAGTACATATTTACTAGACTGGATTTCAAATTAAAAACGGTTAATCCTGACAAAAGTTTCAGACTTCAGTATTTCTGTTCACAAAGTCTAGCTGGGGCCCCATTATAATTTGAGGTACATAAAATCTTGCCTAGGACTGAAAAGGGCTAGGGCCGGCACTGCTCAGTTTGCATTTTGCTGCAGAAAGTTGATTTCTGTGAAACAAAAACTACATGGATAAATATTTGAGCCAAAAAAATAAAATAAAAGCAAGTACGTAAGTAAAGTTTTTATTCAGTGCATATTCTCTTTTCTTACTTAAAACTGTAAATATATATTTTTTCGTCTCCTTACAGTCCCGCCGGTGCTGTCATTTAAACTTTCCCTCCGTCGTAGCCTTTGCACGCTCCTTCTGCAGCTTAAGTCTTCCCACTTCTCAAGGTTTAGGTCACTGCTTGCATCAAACATCAGGAAAGTGCACTCTCAAAGAATATGACAACTGCCGTCTTTTTCAACTACAAAGACTTCGCCAAAAAAGGGTTTGTGTTTTTTCTTTCCTCCCTCCCCTGCTGCCGATCGTCTCTCAGCTCCTCTTGACTTTGACTTTGCTGTGACTTTGGAGCCTTTTTCTTTTGGAGTTTTTGGAGGGTTGCGCTGTCTGTGTGCGCGGTGGAGGTTTTCGCGGGTCGGTGTCACGAGGGGGAGAGCCAGAAGGTAGCGGGTTGGCGTGGGGAGGCGGCGGCTGGAGCTTTGATGTGAGTTTTAATGCGGTGCCGTGTTTGGGGTGTCACGCTGAGAGGAGCCGAGCGGTCGCCTTGGTTACGTCAGACGCTCGCTCTGATCTGTGGAGGTGCGCTGTGTTCAGGGCCAGGGTTGTTACTAAAATACTGCTGTTTCTGACTCAGGGTGTCTTGTCTTAACCCCTTCTCACTCCGGCCTTTATTCCCCTCACACGTCTGACTAAAATTGGAGTCTTTTTTAAAACTGTATCCTTATAGTTTTAGTTTCTGATGACGAACAGGTTCTGACAAAAACTACAAACTACACAACTAATTCAAGTCGAGTTACAACTAGTCTTGTCACGATACTAAAATTTCAAACTCGATTCGATACTTGAAAAAAAACTCGATACTCGATACCGATTTCGATACCACGGTGCCAACTTAAATTTTTCTTTTCTTATGATAGTATTTTTATTTTTTTATTATTTTTATTATTTTATATGTTTTTCTTTTTGATATTATTAAAATAATAGTATTTTAATGTATTATTTGTTTATTATTAACTTCATTCATGAACCTTTACATTAAGACTGGGCTTTGTTCTATGATCAGACACATTTTCTGTTTATGTAGTATATATGCTATATATACAGTATTTGATAGTTTCATCATTTCCATCTCCAATGAGATAAGAAGGAGGCGGGGCTTAACGTACGAGAGGGGGAAGGGGCGGGGCTTAAAATATTGATACTTGTTCAAACGAGTATCGATATCGGTTTTAGTATCGATTAATATCGGGGAATCGATTTTTTTGACAACCCAAGTTACAACTGGGTTTAAATGGAGGTTACTGATATGTTGTTATGTCAGAAAAGTAAACAATAAGTCACTAGCATTTAGCTCGCAGCTACCGTTAACATTGTTAGATATTTAAACATACTTGGAAGGTTGAATCACTTTATTTTCCCATGTCTTCGTGTCTGTATTTGACACAATATATCTGATAAAGTCCACATTCACTCCCCATGTTAACTTTCCCCTCAGAGGTCCGCTAGTGGGCGTGGCCTTTGATGCCGACTGTATCTATGACTTGTGTGTAAATACCACAAATTGTGTGTCATGACGACGCTTCTACCTTTTTTGGCGTGATTTGCTCGCCCATTTTTTCTGGTGTGGTTTGGATGTGGTTGAGATCAAACTTGAGGTTTTTATTTGGAGTTAACGGCTAAGTTTAGGTCTGAAGTTACAAAAATGCGTAAGTTTAGGTATGAGTCTTCATGAAAACACGTCTTTACATTCACCATAGAAATGAACTGGGACAGAAACACATGAAATACACTCGCAAAAAATAAAAATTGGTTCATGTGACACACTGTTTCAAATTGTATGACATGTTTATCTGTGAGAACAAGCTGAAATAGAAGAATTGGTAAAGCTGGTGTTACAGCTGAGACCTGAGCGACTCTAGATTTGCCATATTTGGGGTTTTGACCATTCCTCTGCAAAAGCTGAAGATATTTGATTAAAAATGGGACCTAAAATTACTCCAAGAAAATGTAGGGGAGCCAATACAAAAGTCCTGTTAAAATTTTTTGAAACTTCGGGGAAAATCTTATATTTGTGATTTTACAGTTGAAGCTGAGTCTGATTCATCCCAGAGGCTGATTTGACTCTAAATAGGAAAGGCACAATGTGATTTTTATCTTTAACATTATTAAACAAAAAGGAATTTTTCAAAAAAAGTGGGAAGGCCCTTCGAAGGGATGCCGGAATGAGAAGGTGTTTTTAAAGGGGCGGTGCACTGTTTGTCTAAAAAACAGAAAAAGTCAAAGAGTTTACACTGTTGTCACATTGGCAGTACATCAAAATAGTTTTTTTATTTACTTTGTTGAACAGTCTACCTACAAAGACTGTCCTCTTAAAACCTTTTCTCAAACCCAAAATTCTCATCTTGATTTATTGTATTTTAAGTCTAAAAACTTTGGCAGTTTTTTGTTTGTTTGGTGTTTTTTTTTTGACATTTTTGTTGCTAAAATGTGAACAAGAAATTTTAACTTTAGCCATATTAGTCTTCATAGTCAGGGTTCCCTTTAAAAGAACCGTATGTAAGATTTTGATGTCAGATTTCATAAAACATGAATTATATGTGTCCAAAGATACAAGGTCAACAAGTCCAAATATGCTTTTATTTTTACTGAAAGTTAATGTAATTCTAAGTTATTCTTAATTAAAAAAGCAATGGACCTTTGTTGATGTTTACATTTATTATCCAATCAGAACGCAGAATGAGCCTCACATGACTCTCTCATTTAGGTTGCCAGTTTGGTTTCTTAGTCATGAACATGTTTAGTTTGAACTGATGTTGCACCAGGACACAGACACAACTGTCTGTGATAGGCTCATGCACTTGTTTCTACACAGCTCTCATTAGGCTCCTCCCACATTGTGTTAAAAAGCCATTTTTAGGAACAAACCATGACAAAGAGTCAGGTGTCTGGGAAAGTGACTTTCTGGTTATTACCCATGATTCATAGCCAATCTTGTTCCTGATTGGTCAGTAGCTTCTTCAATGTATGGGCCATATCACACTCTGGCAACCCAAGTTCATTTGTGATTGTAATACCTTTTTAAAACCACTAGTTGTGCATCTTACATACGGTTCCTTTAATTACACCTAGTACAAGATGGAATATCACTGAGATTCCAAGATTAAAGTGCATCTATTTTTCACTAAAACACAGTAAACATGGTTATATTTAAGACTTCACCAAACAATTTGCTTGTTTTCACCTAGATTGGCTGTTTTTCTGAAGTTTGTAGTTGTATTTTGTCTTGTAAATACGACATATGTAGAGGAGAACCCACAGTTGTTACCTAGCAACCGCATTGTAAATGTAGGCCAAAACCAGCATTAATGTTTTAACAAATGACAACATTTTTTAACACTTAAATTGTGTTAAATGATAATTTAAACTTCAGGAAACCGTGTCAGTCGTTCTAAAAGTCATGTACTGTATCTTTTTTTTATCGTGTTCATTTGTGAGAAAATTAGTTAGCAATGCACTGTCTACATTTGACCCAACAGTGCCTTTTATTGTCCTTTTATTGCAAGTTTGCATTTAGCAGGCTAATGTTTGTTAGCTTTAGCACTTTTCTGACTTGAGCTAATGCTGTGAAAAGTGCTTCTAAATTCATCACGATCAATAATCTAGAGCCTATTAGGTAAACAATGAAACACATGAGAACTGTTGTGTTGTTTATGTTTTTACAAAAGTACAAGTCAGGCACAGATCCTTTAAAGTTGACAGCGCCTCCAAAAGTGCCACGCAGACTTTTGTTTTTGAAAGTGTAGATGTGAGTCGATTTGAATGCCGGTGTTGCTCCTTCCTTCTCTCGGCCATGAATCACGCCGCTCCTGTCTGTATTCGTCACCGCACATGTCCGCTTCAGTCGCAGATAAATGCTACAAAAGAATATTGGTGTGGTCAGCGGCGCCCATTTATTTGGCCGAGGCGGTTTGAACACTCCTGAGCCCCGAGCTTTGACTGACAGGCTGCACTGATTGGAATTGACGCAGGGACGAGATGCGTGTCAGAGCTGTGACTGCTCATCTCTCGGGCATTGGGAAGGCGACCACCACCGACCGCGACATCCACAAACGCCCAGGCTCCAGACGACTGTCAGCAAGATTAAAACGCAGCTGAAAACCAGTGTCTGTGTGTGTGTGTGTGACAACTGGTGTGTTCTGTTGGCTTTGGAGGGAGAGGTGGAGGAGGAGGTGACTGCCACAGGGAGGAACAGGCTGAGTTTGCATAATCTCACATGTGGGGTAAGGTGACGTGGACCATTTGCCAGGTGGCACTTGGACTTGGGATGAGTGCAGATTTAAAAGAAAGGTAGAATTGCAAGTATTGGAATCTAAAAAAATGTTATTGGCAGAACATTTACATATATTATACAGTATATTATATATATTAAACAATAAAATGCAATAGTTTATTTTTGAAAATATATAAGTAAAGATAAAATACTTGAAAAACACATGACTTAGGGCAGGGATGATCATTATTTTTCCTTGAAGGCCATATTAAATCCAGATTAGTGGCAAAGGGCCGGACCACAATTATTGGTATCATGAATTCAAAAATTTACTTCTAGATTTGCTGAAATGTCTTGAAATCTGGATTTTAGTGTTTATTTTTTTTCTTGTTAGGAAAGTTTTACTTGATGGACCAAGATGATTTCACATTTTGCACATTTGATTGAAGCTCAAATATCTTGTAAACAGTCAAAATGTCTTGAAACATGCGTGAAATATGCTGCCAAATATTAGTACTTTGCTGTGTATTTTAACCTGGCTAAAAGGAGTAAAATTAGGATGAATATTTGTAGTTTTTGTAGTTTTTGCAGTGTAATGAGTAAAACATGCTGGCGGCCTAATTAAAACAGGTTGAGGGCCACATCTGGCCCCCAGGCCACAGTTTGCCCAGGTCTGACTTAGGGGTACTTCGTGTGTGAGATTACGATTAGAGGTTACTCAAGACAAAAAAGGTTGGGAACCACTGCCTTAAGGTACACCCCACCTCCCTAATTTGTCTTTTTTATTTACTTTTTCAAACAATAAACTATCTAACATACATAAAATACATAAAGTGTAGGCAAACATAATTTTCTGATTTTATTTTGTAATTTTACAATTAGAGTCACTAGACGTCAGAAGCCTAAACTATAAAAAAGATTTGCCATTTGTTTGTGCTTCGAAGGCTCAATTTTAGTTCGACGTGTTAGTGAAAAAAGCCAGTGTCTAACAGGGTTAAGCTGAATAAAGATATGAACACAACTCTTGAACTCAAACATATATTGTATTAGTGAGCACTTTTTCTTTGACGAGATAATCCATCCCACCTCACAGACGAGCCATATCAAGCTGCTGAATAGACAGCATGAACATTGAGTCCGATCTCACAAGAAAGCGTACATTTACCACGACATTACAGGACATGTAAATTGCGTATGATTAGTACGAATTCACAGTGTTGTGCGTAAATATGCACATGTCCCAGTTCATTTCTGTGGTGGTTAAGACGTGTTCTTATTTATGAATATTAACAAAATCCGGATCCTAATCTTAAACTGCCACAAGCCCAGACCTAAACTTACCCATTATAGTAATTGAATCCTAAAGTTACCCGTTAAAATGTAGCCACGTGGCTTTACCCGAAATTTGTGGTTATGTAACATTTTGGCTTTTTGTAACATTTACGTAAAAAAGGCCTCCAAACAAACTAATTTTACTTTTTTGACATTTTGTTTTTTATACGTTTTCTTCGGAGACAGAACACTTGTTTTTTGGAAGAAATCTTCAAAATACAAATACAGAAATATCATTATTTGGCACTGAACCAACATACTTATGCACTGTATCTGATTCTACGTATAAAATAATATTGAACAGATTAAATAAATACTTTTCTTTGCTGCAGTTCGTATGTTTTGCTCACTCATTATGGCCCTGCTAACTCTTCACGACAATGAGTAGAAATGCACAAGACCTTCAGAGAGCTAACAACAGCATTATCTTTGGCTAAACCTAGTTCAATAATCAAACTCTAGCCGTGACTCTCTCCATCGCTCCTGTTTTAGCCCAGGCCTGTGTGTGTTTGTGTTTGTGAGTGGGCAGTGGTTCTCTTCTGTCCCTCTCCTCCTCAAACCCACTCATCACTCCACAGCAGATCATCTCCTCCTCTCCAAACCAAAACAAACTCGCGGGTGACACATCCTGTAGTCCACAAATACATACCTGTCTAGTGTTGCTTTTTATTCAAGCACATTATGGGAAGCTACATTTTGTATCTGCAGGATAATAAGTTTGAACAATTGATACATAAAATACTGTGGATCATTTTGGTTGATGCGTTTTCAGTCGAGAAGGACTAAGTAAAGCGTTTTCTTCTATATCAGACAAGCATCGGTAAGAGATGGTTTATTACCTGACTCGTCAGGTCGCTTCCGTCTTCGTGTCTTATGAGCTGTTGTTCCCAGGCGTGATCAGCCCAGTTAGGTCTACCGGACTGACCATGCTGGCAATGTCAGACCACTGTAAACGGACTAACCACATAATGGACTGACAGATTATTAATCAAGAAACCAACAAATACAAACGATGGATCAAAGAAGTAATAGAAATCAGAAACGAGGCCCACGCAGTTTGAATCGAGACAAATGAGCTTTCCAACTTTCTGGTACGTGGAACAGCCTTCTCCAGAGACCACCGAACGGCGAGGGGCATGGTCAGCCCGGTAGAGTTATTGATGACATAGGCCAAAATATCTCTTGTGGATTTATTTTAAACTATGTTTAACTAACCTGGCTCACGCCAGATGGATCTGTAACTACGATTTGAGTTCTTCCACAGTATCTATCTGGAACTTGACTCGCTGAAAGGGTTTGAGAAAAGGTGGGGTGTTAAGTGAAATACTTCGAGCTGATTGGGTGTGGGGCCTACCTATTTGTGCTTAGCCAATCACAGCATCGAATCGTAATGGTGTATCCAATGTCCGCGTGGGATAGAACAAGTGTAACACAGACTGCTCTTCTTTCAAAAAGAAATTACTACATATTTCTGCTAAAGCCACATCAAAAGCAGCAGAGGAACAAACATCCACGGAGGAGCCATCTTTGTTTAGCTTGAATCAGACTCGACGCTAACTGTCGTATTAGCCCGCCATGCTACAATGTGACTGGGCCTCAAAATCACGCTGCTGTGATGTGAGTTGGCCGAACCACCACCGGTTCGTACTCTCAAATTAATCAGGCGGCTGGAAGGCCAGATGGTTTATCTCGAGTTTGTGAATTCACAACTATTGTGAGATAAACCATCTGACTGGCAGTTAATGTTTAACTATATTTAAATGTGAAAAACACTGCGCTGTTTCTGCGATGTCACGCTAACTTTTGCAATGTTTAGGACTAATTATCTCTGTCAATATTGGTCCTATCATTACGAAATAAAAACTGGAACATAGTCTAGACTGTTTTCTGTCAGAATAAGTCCTCTACAAGTCTGTGTGTGGAGGAGACTTTTTACTACAGCTGCTCAAAGATACAAAACATGACCATTCATAAAAGCCTATGTATAAGGAAAGTCTTGCGAGATAGTTCTGTACATGTGCGCACAGTATCGTGACAGATTGATCTCGTCCCATTCCTAGCCGAAGGATTTTTGAGAGGAAGTTGTCTGACTTTAGACCTAAATCATGTTTACAGTGTGAAAATTGACTACTCCACCTTTAATGCATCTATTATTTCCATTCAAAGTTGCCCTCTGCCAGATAATGGTCATTTGCATTGTCTTGTCTACATCTATTAATTTAGTCCGGAACCATGCTGTTTGTTGTTTTTAGCACATTTACGGTAGTTCTTGTTCTGGATTTGGATATATATTTTGTACGTAAATGAGTGAACGCATGAACTGCTACCGTATACATAGATGATGAGGTAGTGTATATTAACGTCCACGCCGGTGTAGTTTGTCCTCCGTGGGTTTGAGTGAGCGCGTGTCAGGAGGCGGCGGCCGGACTGGGACAGAGCTGTAGATGTTGTGACACATTCTGGTGGTTGGCGCAGGCTCACTGGCTGGTGGGCTTCCTCCTGTTTAGACCCTAATAAGCAGCGGAGCGGGCCGGGGCTGTTGTGACACCCCGTCAGCCTGTGGGCCACTCCGCCTCTGCGCGCGATGGACTCCATGATTGTGCGCTGACCTTTGCATCATGGGAAAGATGACAGGTAATTTAGAGACCTCAGGGAGCGCGCATACATACACTGTCCCCGCAAACGCCCACCACCAGCAAGCGCAGACCTTCAAAAAACGAAAAGTGCACCCACCGACCGCGCACAGGCAATTAAAGCGGGACAGAGGGATGTGCCGCGGTGGAACGGACCTATGTTTAGAAAGGCTCTGACATAAAAAACATGCCAGAAGTTTACAGTGTAACAACAACAGTCAGTCTACGGACAAAGAATTTAACCGATGTGTCGTCAGAATGTTCACAATTATCGTAATGGAGGTGACTGCAGGCAAGAGTGAAACATCATAACATGTTTTTAGTAAGTAAAGCTCATGTACCCAACCGGAACCACAACACACTATGAATTGAATTGCTTTAGATTGATCTTTCTAAGGGAGAAAATATAAGATACACACATGGATAAAGTAGTTGGTACCTCTCTGTTAATGAAAAAAAACTTACAATGCTCACTGAAATCACTCAAAACATACAATAGTAACAATAAGTAGAAATGTATTGTCCTTTAAACAGTCAAAATCAGCCATTATTTTTGAGTTGTTTATCAACAGAATCATTTAAAAAGTAATAATAAGTAAAAATGTAAGCCTGGACAAAGATGATGTCTGTAACAGTCAATGAGACTACTGTCCTACTCCTCATCAACAAACTGCTCCAGTTGTGTCAGGTTTGAAGTGTGTCTTTACCAGTTGCATGTTTCAGCTCCTTCCACAGATGTTCAGTGGGATTGACGCCTCCCGTACACTGACTGTGAAGTGGGTTTGGTGCGGGACATGTGCGAATTTCTTGCAAAGTGTCTTGTACACCAGTTCTAGTTCACTGGGATCCACACAGATTCAAGTGGATTCCCGAGGATTGCTCGAATTATGA
The DNA here is from genome assembly GCA_038363315.1 of Mugilogobius chulae. NCBI lineage: Eukaryota > Metazoa > Chordata > Actinopteri > Gobiiformes > Gobiidae > Mugilogobius > Mugilogobius chulae. The sequence goes on along the minus strand of CM076397.1, from coordinate 7,379,732 downwards.
CTCGAAAGTCACATCAGACTACAGCAACCTCTGACAAAAATAGACTCTCTGTATTCTTTCCGCACATTGTGCGACTTTCGTACGTGCGCTTGCACTGCTTCGAGGTCTGTGTACAAGGTACATTGGTTTTAAGCTTTTTCTAAGTTTTGCGAGAGTCGTGCGTGTCCTGACCCGCAGCAAACTCACACTCAGTGTATGACAGGGTGAGAATAGTCTGATGCTTTTCTCTGAGCTATTCTTGGCAGTTTTTGGCTGTTGGAAAGCCCATGACCTGTGACTGAGACCGAGCTTTTCTGACACTCGGCAGCACATTTGTCTCCAAAATGCCTTGATAGTCTTGAGATTTCATGGTACCTTACAGAGATTCAACACACCCTGTGCCAGAAGCTGCAAAGCAGCCCCAGAACATGACTGAGTCTCCTCCTTGTTTCACTGTAGGACAGAGTTCTGTTTTTGGTTTGCTTGATTTTTGCCTTTGTGAACACAGAGTTGACGTGTCCCACCAATAAACTCAAGTTTTGTCTCATTTGTTCAAAGAACATTCTCCATTCTCCCATAAGCTTTGTGGCTTGTCAACATGTGTTTTTACAAATTTCAGTGGTTTCAGTGACCATTGTGAGTTTTTCTTTAACAGAGAGGTACCAACAATTTTATCCACGTGTGTAAATTTGTGATCTAGATGTGATATGAGTGTTTTATATGAAAACAATTTTGTAACACGACTCAAAGCTCAAAAACATACATTTTACATAACACGTGCCTTTTAAAGCAGCTGTATTGACCAAACTGCATTTCAAATAAAACGTCACATATCACACTTCATCTCCAAACACTCCAGTCATTACCAGGCTCTCTTTACCTCCCTCCTCCTCTTCTACCTGTATATTATCATTACCTCATTGACTTTAACTACATCTGCCGTTATTGCGATGATTGACAGGCCCTCGTGGCTCCGTCGACACACTTTGTTTGAATTTTGTCACATCCGCAGACACGCTTCGGGCTTTTTACACAGGCGCATCTAATCACCTCCACCGCCCTCCTCCTCCTCCTCCCGACCAGCCGAGCGTGCGCAGGGGGAGGCAAACTGGTTGTGCATGCGGCGGGGAAACCGTGATTTAGGCTGATAATTGCTTAATCACCAGTTGTGATAATTGTAATTGATGACTGCATAATTGCTAATTGCGCTCTGTATGGGAAGCTCTCTTTTGGCTGCTCTGCCTCTCTCCATTGTAGGGCCTGTTCTCTTCTCACTCATTTATTTCTGTAGCAGCAGCAGCAGCGTCACTCCGGCTCTTTGTTTACACTGGGCGGTCGCTGTGGCTGGAGCAGACACTTGTTGTTATGATAAATAATGAAGGCAGCAGTGTTTAAAGGGCCTGTACTCAAGACCTATCATGTAAAATCTACATATCTTAGTTTTAAGCCGTATGATTACAATGATTCTCACCCTTCTTTCACTCAAAGTTGTATTTTCTGATTCTGATTGGGGTATTTCCACAAAAAGTAAATGATAAATGCAGTGCTATGTGAAAAAAAAAATGAGACCACTGAGGCTTTCCTGAATTGAATAAGATTTAATCAGGAACCGAATGCAGCTCTCTGATTGGCTGAGCTTGGGTGGTCCTCTCCAGTTTCACTTTGCTGTTTGTAAAAAGATGTTTACAGAGAATAATTGCAACCAAAATGAAAAAAAATAAAAATAAATATTTCTTCAATCAATGCTCAGAAACCTCCCGTTTTCTCCTGCCCTATCCCAGCCCACTTGACTATATTTACTTGAGATTACTTAAAAACATGTAGTAGTGATGCATGGGTCAGCCCTTTGCTAGATTGTGGTAGCTACTGTACCTTTTTTATATTAATCAGATAAACTACAACATTTGTTTGATATAAAACCAAGAGAAGATTAGCGCGGGAGAATTCAGCCCGAGCCACTCACGTTCAACAGGCTGCCTGCGCTTATTGATCATGAAGAGCCGACCTACTGCTACCACCAGGGGGCAAAGTACATTTTTATTGAATTACATAGAATCAGACACTGTAAGCCCTCCATTCATAAATATTTTTCTATATAACATGGTTCTTATGTAAAACAGGGGGGTCTGGGGGTATTCGCCCCCACAATATTTTTTTAAATTTCTGTGCAATTTCCTGCATTTTGGTGAGTTTTAGATGTGATAAACACAAGTCAGTAAATCAAAAAGCTCCATAGAGGTCAGATTTAGCTCTTAGCTCCGCCCCTGTAAAACTGGGCTTTAGGAGAGTCAGTCAGACACAGGACCGTCCTGTATGATCAGAGTAGAGAAAACACTGCTACGCACACTTTTGTCAGGGCTGTGTGTAAACTTTTGTTTTATGTCACATTCAGACACAAGTCACAGCTGTAAACATCACTTATTTTCACCGCTGTTATTTTGGCATGGTTTTTTTCATTGTACATTTTGGACTTTTTCTCCGTGGATATAAGGTGGATTAGTATAAAATAAGGATCCAAATGAAGCTCCAGTTTCAGAGAACATCATCTGTTAAATAGCTCTGCTGTGACTCTGCCCTGACAGTTTCGTGCTTCTGGAGAAAGAGAATGAGCCAAAGAGCCGCACTCAGATTGGTATGCGGCTCACGAGCCTCGGGTTCGCCACTCTTGATGTAGGTTTTATTGTTGGCTTTTGAACATTTTGAGCACTACATATTTACCTTGGAATACCTTTTTTTTGTTTGTTTTTTGAATATTCACGAGTATGAATGGGCAAGGATAGGTGAAAACAGAGAACTACTTGGCTCTGCGTCAGTCAGCCTCACGTCAACATAGCAGTTGTTATGGTTATGATCCAACTTCTGTGTATTAAGGGGTTTAGAAAGCTAGATTGTGATATATATACGTATATATTTTTATTAAACAATCAAGTTACAACAAACACTCGTAAACAAAGATATACAACAAAATGTCAAAAACGTACAATAAGCACATTTTCACGCCTTCTATACGTCAATATGCCACAAAAAGCTAAAACGTAACATAACCACATCTTGGTTGAAGTTTTTGACATTTTGTTATACAGTATATCACGTTTGGGCTGATTACAACATTCGTCTGACGTATAAAACCAAGACCTTATGCGAGATAAATACAATTGATGACTATACATAATACAGTACACAAAGACTAGCGCAAGAGAATGCGACCCGAGTCACTCACATATAACAGGCTGCCTGCACTTCTACTGTAGATGCAACACTGGAGGATTTACAAAACATCAGTACAAGCATTCAGGCAAATAATGTCTTCGTCATTCTTCCCATTCACGCCACGATATTCCTGAATGGTTCCTCCCCGCAGCAGTTCCACTCTCTACCGTTGTGTTTCCTTCTGAAGAGTTACTGTGTTTGCGGTTCTTCTGGCTCCTCCGGCCCTCAGCCATGTTCTTTTATCACAAAACACCTCCAAACCAAAGAAGCACAAGCTCTGAGGACTCGTACTGTACTAGTGGCGTTATATAACAAATAACAAACAACGGCCCAGTTTGCTTTCACACTTTCGTTGCAGTCTTTGATCCTGTTGTCATGGTGGAGCTTGATCATTTGTTAATAATGGTAAAACTGCTCTTTGGACGCATCACTATTATAGTTTTCATTTTTGATCCACTGGCACAGCTTTAGAAGACGTTTTCCAACCCTACCAAAACTCCGGTAGTGTGCAGTAGGATGTCAAGATTATTAGGTTAATCGATAAATGTGATTATTCAAGCCCCAAGATAATCGCATTAACACAAGAATAATAAACGTGACCATTTTAGAAGCAAAATCAAAAGTCTTTTAGTTTATTCCATAGAAACATGGAAAATATCAGTTCCAGTTGAAGATGTTTTTTATATCAGATAAATATATTGTTTTACTTATTTGTTTTTACTACAGTGACAAGTGCATTTGTGATTTTGCCTTGTTAATGATATAAATGTCCAAATAATATTTGTTTGCCACAACAGGAGATTAAATACAGATATGAGTATTGGTTCAAATCAGTCGTAATAACTGTTGACATTTAAGAAGCAAAATTCATCTTTGTAACATATAATAAATACAAATATTATGTTTTAGACGCCAAATTAACTCATTGAATAATCTGTATTGAAGCCAAGGCTTCTAAATGTTTCTGTCACATTGACATGTTTTGCATTCAGGAGTTTAATTTTATAAAACTGGTCAACTGGACGTGTTAGACAGTGAGAATGCAAAGAAATTTAAAATTTCTCTGCTAGTTGGTCACAGCAATTGTAATCGTGTGTGCCGTGAATAATTGTTAAATCATGATATTTTGTCTCACAATAATCACAATAATAACATTTGATACTGAGACATCCAAAGTGAGCAGAAGACTTCTGGCAATAGGGGTCTAGTTTTTAAAAAGGAGGGCATGCACATATAGCAAAAATAGCTTCACAAGCAAAAGACAACATGTTTGGAATCGATGCTTCTTCTGCAATCAGAGAGGCCAACACAGGTGTTGTGTAAAGTTTGTAAATGTGCCACTAGATAGGTGTTATACCGTAACTCTTCTCTGACCTGCTGCGTCACAGTGTTACTGTTCTCTTTACTTACTGTATATGTGTGGCGTGGTACACTCAAAGCAAACACAAGCAGAGACGTGCTCGGGACAGATTGTGTCAAACTCACTTGCTCAGGATCGATATATCGATCAGGTTAAGGTATGAAACCTGCTCTTGTTACCCATCCCTAATTATAACTTACCCACTGTACTGCATTTTTAAAATATATACTGTATATATTCAATCTTATTTAATTCTGCTTTGAACCTGGTTCAGATTTGTTTATGTCGTTTAACGATGATTTTTACATTTTGTAGACCAGGGCTATTCAGCACAAGGCCCTGGGGCCAAATCAGGCCCTCCAACCAGTGAAATCCGGTCCACCAATTCCAAACATTGGAAATTACATCTCTTCTTTATTCTGCAACTAGCTCTGCTTTGTGTTTGGCTTAGTCCTGATTCTGCTTTAGACCTGGTTTGGTTTTGGACTAGTCTTTGTTTAGACCTTAGTCTAGTTAGTGTAGTCTTGCCCATTTATTACTTTCTTATGTTTAGTGCAATACTAATTTTTGTTCAAAGTTGAGGCTTAAACCTCCAGGTCCAAAAGCCAATATGTCCCTTGATAAAATAATGTTGTAAACCATTTCAAATAGACTGCAGCATTAGTTAGTGTCTAGTTTGGTGCAACCTCGTGTCAAAAATGGTCGCATATTGTGCAACTACCACGATCCCCAGGAAAATGAAGATGAATAGTCCTGATCTAAACAAAACACCCACTACTCTTACAGTACGACCTGCTTAATCTGTGAAAATCTGTTCTGAAAACGACAATAATCTCCTTTGAAACAGGGAAATGTGTGACTTAGATTAGGCTCTAAGTGAGACAACATCCTGGTCCTCGCACCGTGCCTCCCTCCTCTCCTCCCTCTCCTCTCCTCTCTCTCTCTCTCTCACTCTCTCTCTCTCTCTCCTCTCTCTCTCTCACTATTGCATCCGTATCGATCGGAGCCGGGGCCTTTTCCATTTCCAAACTCAAACTCTGACGCGGCGTTGGCTTGATCTTTATGATATTTCTTTAAACATGATGCTGTCGTTATGCCTCCCCCGGGACGCAGCCAGCCGTTTTCACTAAATCACACACTCTCTCCCTCTCTCTCTCACTCCTCACTTTCTCATCTCTTTTTTCATTTTTTTCTCTATTCACTCTCTTTCCTCATTCCTTCTAATGTGTCCTATTCCCTCTTTCTTTCTCTTTAACTGCCTCTCACTTATCTCTCTATTCTCTCACTTTCTCCCTTTCTCTGTCTCTCTGCTTCTTCTCCTTTCTCTCTCCCTCTTTTGCGTTTTTCTCAACCTTGTCTCTTCGTTTGCTTCTCTTTTGTCTCTCTCTTGCTTTTGTCTTTCTTTTCTCTCTCTCTCTTTCTCTCTCTTTCTTTTGCTTTCTTGCCCTGTCTTTCTGACCCTCTCTGTCTCTCCCATCCTCTCATTCTTTCTTCTCTCTCTCTCTTCTCTTCTTACTCTCTTGCCCCCTCTCTTTTTCTCTCTCTATGCTCTCTCACCTCTTTCTCGCACTCTCTCTTCTTTCTCTCTCTTTCTTTTCGCTCTCTCTATACTCTCTCTTCCACTCTCTCTTCTCTCTCTTTATTTTCTCTCTCTTCCACTCTCTCTCTTGTACCCTCTCTTCCACTCTCTGCCCCTTCTCTTTCTTTTCTCTCACACTCTCTTCTGTCTCTTCTCTATCTTCTCTCTATTCGCTCTTCTCTTTCTCTCTTCTCTGCCTCTCTATCTCTCACTCTTTCTTTCTTCTCTTTTCTCTTCTGTCTCTTTCTCTTCTTTCTCTCTCTCTCTATTCTGTCAATTTCTTTCTCTTCTCTCTCTCTCCCCCTTCTCTCTCTATCTCTCACTCTTTCCCTCTCTCTCTCTCATGTCTCTTCTCTCTCCCTTTCTCTTCTCTTTCTCTCTTCTCTCTCTATTATGTCTCTTTTCTCTCTCTCCTCTCTCTATCCTTTCTCTCTCTTCTCTCTCTTTTTGTCTTTTCTCTCTCTCCCTTTCTCTTCTCTTTTCTCTCTCTATTCTGTCTCTTTCTCTTCTCTTTCTCCCCCCTTTCTCTTTATCCCCATTCTCTCTAGTTTCCCCCTTCTTTCTCTCTCTCTTCTCTTTCTCTCTTGTCTCTCTCTTTTTTCTGTCTTTCTCCTCTCTCTCTCCCCTTTCTCTCTCTCTTCTCTCTTTTTGTTTTATCTCACTCTCCCTCCCTCTATTCTGTCTTTTTTTCTCTTTTTCTTTCCCCCCTTTTCCTCTCTCCCCTTCTTCCCCCTCTCTCCTTCTCTCTCTCTCCCCCTTTCCCTCTCTCCCCTCTTTCTCTTTCTTTCTCTCCTCTCTCTCTTTCTCTTCTCTCTCTTTTTGTCTTCTCTCTTACCCTATTCTGCCTCTTTTTCTTCTCCATCTCCCCTTTCTCTCTCTTCTCTTTTTGTTATCTCTCACTCTCCTTTCCTTTATTCTCTTTCTCTGCTCTTTTTCTCTTCTTACCCCTTTCTCTCTCTCTCCTTCTTTCTTTCTCTCTCTACCTTCTTTCTCTCTCTCTTTCTCCCCCTTTTCCCTCTCTCCCCTTTCTCTCTCTTTCCTTCCCCCCTTTCCCTCTCTCCCCTTCTCTCTCTCCCCTTTCTCTCTCTTTCCTTCCCCTCTTTCCCTCTCTCCCCTTCTTTCTCTCCCCTTTCTCTCTCTCTCTTTCCTTCCCCCCTTTCCCTCTCTCCCCTTTCTCTCTCTCCCCTTCTCTCTCTCTCTCTCTCTCTCACACTTCTTCATTCTCATAAGTGTTTGGAGCTCAGAGCAGATGAATGCTTTTGAGGAGTGTGGGGTGAAGGTCTAACGTGCGATTTTGTTTGTGTTTGTGTTCTCCAAAATGTTTACATACACTTACAGTAACAGTCTGTGGTCGAGACACGGGCGCCCCATGGCCAGTAGATGACGATCATTTGAACACAGTCTGTCGCGGTGGCGGGGGGTCTGCGGTCCTGGTGGGCGGTCCAAACAGACTAACCCACATAGCCACTAGTGCAGGTGGGACCAGGTGGCTGCAAATGCGTTTCCTTTGTCCCTCGTAATGAACGCTTAATTGGTTTGCGTCGCCCGCCGAGCCGAGCGTCGAAGGAGGGCCTCGACACCGGGCTTTTGTCCCACGTTTGTGCCTTCACGGGGCCGAATGTCACACGCACACATGCAAACTAGATGATTACGAGGATCTGAAAACTGTTTGGTTTTGATTACATTTGTATATCTTTGTTATTTCATACAGCCGTTAGTGCAGAGTTGAATTTGGCATTTTTCAAAGTCCAGAGACGGCGAGCCTGGGATGACTTGGTGCCTAAAGGGTTAAGATAAAATTCTAGAAATTCATTTTTAGGAGTAAAAGTTCACTTCCTGATTATAAATGATGAGGATTGCCTGTTGTACTGGTCCAAAACTCCTAAAACAATAACAATCTGTCAGCTTAGGTCACAAATGAATAACTTAACTAAGAGAGCGGGGACAATAATGTGTATTTTCTCTCTCAGGCATGTTTGATGAAGCTGCGATTAAACAGAGACAAAAAATAGGTAAAGATCCTACTCACATTCTGTCAAACCAACAGAACTATTGCCCTTCAGAAAAACTACAATGATGGAAAAGGAACAGCTGGTTAAGTAGGGAGAGTGCAATATTCACTGCACTTTTTAGACCATTGGGGCATGTGCACTGTGGATACTGATTATCATAATTGTTGATATGTCTGTGTGTCTCTGGGATCCAAGACAAACTTCTCCTGTAAGGAGACAATAAAGGCAAAGATCATTTTATTTGACAAGAAAAAGTATAGCCAACTGGTTGTTTTGTTAAGTATATGTTCACAGGGTTAACCCTGTCACATGGGTTAACATAACGAGGACGTCAGAAAAGTCAACAGGGCAATAATAGGACCTGTTTAAAACAGGTGGAGCGCAGCTAAAATAATTTAGTGTAAATTTGTTTATCATTAACGTCCTAAAAAGGTGAAATATGAGCTAGTCATCAACAAACGTCTAATGTAACTGTCATTAAAGGGCAGCGTTGGGAGGAACTCATTACAAAAGTGTAATATAGTTTAATATATTCCCCTTTTCAGTCACTAAGTGTAACTGATTACTTATAAAAACGTTGATAATATATGAGTTACTATCTGAGTAACTTAAGTTACTTTTATATAATTTAATTGCTTTGATTTCATATTGAAACACTTCAGGATCACAACACGAGTGAAACTGGGATAAAAGATGTTCTGTGGTGTCTGTTGACCTAAAGGTGAATCAAATATTACAAGGAAAAGGTATTTCTATTAATTATTCAGTCTTGTACAATATCTTAACAAATGTGTGATTAGCTAAAAGTAACTCACAGTAGTGTAACTCAGTTACATTTTTGAGACAGTAATATTGTAACACAAATGTATTACATTTTTAGCCCTATAGTAGTTAGTAATAATATATAATGTATTACAATATTACAGTAACTTAGCCAATACTGATAAAGAGTCACTCTGATTGGTCAGTCTGTCTGCAGGCAGTGAATGCCCCTATTTCTGATTGGACACTGTTTTATCTGTGCCCTGACCATCTGTAGTGCTGTGAAGTGTAGTCGCTGCGGCTGCTGTGAAACATGGCACACGGGTTTTCTTATTTTGAAACACCGAGTCTAAGTTTATTTTACAAATGCAATGTATTCCCTTGAACACATAAAAGTAACTATATTCTAAATACCTGGATTAAAAGCAGTAACTGTACTCATAAATAGTCTTCTGAATACAGATACAGTATCCCACTCAAACAACACTAAAGCTAGATGTTTCTGCTCTTCGTGCTCTTGATCGACTCTATAATTGTATTAACATGCCTGTCCTGGATATGAACATAATGGGCCTAACGCGTGTGTGTGTGTGTCTGCTCCTCTGCAGGTGGTCGCTCTGAACAAGCGCAGTAAAGAGGCGGAGTCTGCCTTCCTGGGGATCTACAAACAGCTGATCGAGGCTCCAGGTCAGTCACACGCACCGGGACGCCGCAATGTTCACTCACGCAGAGACGGCCGGAGATTTGTGTGAATTCTGTGATTCATTAGATTAGATCAAACACATAGACACAGTTATTGCATGATATCAATATGGTTTTCTCATGCTCACTATAGCAAGAACTACATTTTACTGATGATTAATGGATAGATAGTGAAGATATTGCTTTGTCCATATCATGTGACACAGAATGGAATGGCTTTAACATTTATATCTCCATGGAAACAAGCATGTGGCACTTCCAGGCCAAATGTTAACTGTAATAAAGCATGATACATCTTTAGGCAGCATTTCTGGAAATACAGTATATAGTCTTAAAACTTTCACCTGGACAATTTAAACTAATATTTCTTTGTATTAGTTTGTAAACCTGCTGGTAGGCTAGTGGTGTTTGTATTTTTCAAGCTTTGGAAACCTATCAAAATCAGACAATCTGAAGAATTGCTGATTTGGCGCATAAAGAGTTAAATAAAATGAGTTTCTAAAAATGACACGATGCTCTTTGCTGCGCATGCGGGTCACTTTTGGGGTCACATTCCAGTCACACCAGAGACGAGCTGGAGACACATGTTTTGTGTAATGTGAACAATCACATGAAAAAATCAGAATTGATGATTTTACCCAGCAGTGTGACCCTTTATACTTAATAGGAGGCAAAGCTGATCTTAGCTCTTTCCCTGCCAATGACGTTTATTTCCGTCACTGCACTTTTATTATACAAGGCGATGTCGTGCTCTCTGACACACGTGCTGACTTTGTCTACCATCAAAATACATATGCAGTTTAACAGATTCACCAGCAGAGGGAGGAATAGTGTGATCACAAGGACGTAGAGGAGTCACATGACCAGGAAATACACCTGCTTTAAGTTGACTTTTAAACTGTGAAGTTGGCTCTGTTTTACGTGATCAGCTGCAACTGGAGGTCGGCTTTCTTTTCAAACAGATTACAGGCAAAACATGTTGAACTAAAAACGTTGAGTAAGATTACAGCAGATATTTTATTTTTAAAATGAAGAAAAGACGATTCAACTAGACTAGGACTCTGAAGCTTGGTTTATGGTTCCCGCACATAAAGTCCGCGCAGAAATTAGACGCCTGGACTAGAGCGGAGCAGACGCTGACAGTGTTTATAGTTTCTGTGTATTTCACGCGGCTGCTTGTAGAGGGCAGTAGAGAGCTGCCGTTGAAAGCCTGTTGATTGCCGCGCGGACCGTCCGTGTAGTCACAGATTTTCCCTGACGCCGACGCGGAAAACCTGGTCCAAGCGGACGGCGCTTGAGGGGGCGTGTCTCCAAAAATTACGTATTTCCGCCCGCGGACCCACGCGGTCCTCGTGGATGCATCAAGTATGAAACAAGCTTCAGGAGAACAGCACATGCAACAGTGTCAGAGGAAGACAAACACTGTATTTCTTCATGTTTGGAGGTTAAATAGATTCTCTGCTCCATGAAAGAGGCTGAATCTATAGAATCTGCTTCAGAATGTAGCACAGCTTTTGTTGGTTTAAAGATGAAAAAGACGCTCGTTCTCATTGTTTTAACCATGTCAACATTATATTTTGTATCTAAAGACATTTTTTGATTGTAGTGGCTCATATTCTTTCACCAAAAAGTAGAACAAACAAAAACAACACTGACATGAAAATGATGTAGAAAAGGAAGTTATCTCAAAAGTTTGCCGTCAAATCTAATGAAAACGAGGAAATTCAAATGCCTCTATTAAGGGAACAGATTAATGTAGAAGAACAATTATTATTTTTTAAATCAAAGTAGACACTTGTAGGTCTCTTTAGATGCATGATTCCAGTTGAGTTAACATTAAAAAACACATTCTATAACCGCTTTAGTCGACTTTAAAAAAACATCCTTTGAATGGCGCTGTCACCTCCTCTGTCTCCTCCACATCACACGGCGACTGCGAGCCATCAGCGTATACATGAGGCAACATTCAGCTGTGAAAAAGTCATTTCTCTCCATAGATATAAGATACATAAAGCCCCCATACCCCACGGCTCTTATCTATTTTTCAAAGTCGGTGCCTGTGAGTGGTTTCCAAAACTCTGCATGCGGCCACTTCAAACCGGCGCCGCGGTCCTTGAGTGGTGCCTGGCGGAGGGGCTGAGGAGCGGGGTCTACATGCACCATCCTGTATGTTGATTGTGGAGGGCCAATTAAAATCCCCACTGAAGTCAGAGAGCGCGGTGCACAAGGCGGGATTGATGAGGCCAATGGGGAAACACGCAGAGGGGCAAACGCCTTCAAAAGACAGAGAAAAGTTACATCAAGAAGGAAGGTGTGAGGTTAAAGCTATAGACTCAGGGAAGGAGAGCTGGTCACCGCTGTAAATGAGTATATTTAAGATTTTACTGAACATTTATGCTTGTTTTTACGCAATGTAGTGTTTTTTAAGAGTTTTATAATTGGCCAGCAGTTTATGTCATATGTGGAGATAATTTCACAACTGTTACCTAGCAACCACATTGTAAATCTGGGCCAAAATCCACAGAAATGACACAGAAGTTACACATTCTGACACGACAATTTTCTAAGGGCCTTATGACATTGGAACAAATGTTCTAACTGAAATGCGTCTAAGACAAACAAGAATCAGGCATCGTGTTCAGAATTAGTGTTTATTATATAGTTCAGTCAAAAATTGGAATTCCTAGATGATTATAGGTTATGTATTTTTACAAATTATTGTATATAAAGACGCTGAAGTAGGCCTACTTCCTCCTCATTTCTCATTGCTCCGTCTTCTCCCACAGCCTGTGGCCAGAAGCCCTGCGCCAGCCCATATTTGCCATAAAGGAAGTAGCTTCCTTAGTGTATTATTCATTTTTTATGTAAATAACCATTCGTAGCTGTTTGGTGATTTAGTTGTAAAAGCTGTTAAGAAGCGTTAAAAGAAGGAATCTTATAACACTTTGTGTTAAATGATTGTTTAACCTTTAGAAAGAAACTTTACACACTGACAACTGGATGTTTACTTTGTCTTTGAATTTTGATGACAGATGTGGAGTAGGTCTGTTTTACAGCTCAAACTACTTCCTGTAATGTTCAACTTTTATTTGTCATTTTCTTTAAAAAAAATGTTTAAGTTATAATTAAAAAAAATAAAACTTTATGTTTTCTATTAAAAAGTATATAAATGTCATAGAAAATGTGTACATTTGCTGTTTTTAGCACAAAAACACAAATAATACGTCACTGTTTCTGGTGAACACAATTTGATCTTGAATCGAGTAAAAAGTCTACAAATGAAATTTGCCAACTATATATTTATGGCATTAGTTTAAGTACAGATTTGCCATTTTCAAATGAGAAAATGCTAGTATGATTGTTCCATTGGCAAACCTTATTTTCAAAATATATTATGAACACATGGTCTCTTTCTTTTTAGGCTTTGTCTTTTGCATTCTGAACAACTAACTTAATAAAAATAATATTTTATTATTTTAGTGTAAAAAAATCAAGTATATCCCTTTAAAGATGACATTTGTATTTGGTTTCTTGAACTATAAGTCTCTGCTTTGGTTGACGTCTGGGAACAAAAGCTAGTTTCATTAGATAACACACCTCAAGCTCATTTTCACACCAATAGATGCTTCAACAAGATATCTATTTCAATACTTACTTTATTCCATGAAAAAGTAGCCTTTAATCCAGATATTTTGATAAACAGAAGTCTGCATCCTCTATCGCTACATCCCTTATACATAGCGAGCGTTTGTTTGGGGACATATGTAGCGTATTGCTCGCCGTTGCAGCACGGAGTGGGCCCAATCTGTGTGTAGATCAGAGAGAGACACTTGTGGCAGGAGTAGCGAGCGCTGTTTACAGATTCAATGAATACGAGATAAAAGTACGCGTCGGAGAAACCGCTGACTTTTAAAGGTCCCTATTTTTCCTTGAAGTCCTCTTGCTTGATACGGCGGCACGCACACACGCAGACACACACTTTGAATGCAGTTATTTCCTTGATAAAAAAAAAAAACACCCAGCTTGAAGATGTTTGATTCTGGTGACCTATACCTCTTATGCGATTCAAACCCGGGCGTCTCGGAGGGATATAGTTAGTCACGGACGATGGTGAAAGACTGCATTGAAGAGTTGCGTTGTGCGGAAACAAAAGCGGTAATGACAGAAGAAAAGGGAGGTGTCACGCCGCATTGAGTCAAGGTGGAGATGAAAACGCTTTGAAAGGAGTCCTGATTCTGGATTGAAAAAGTGTGTGTGAGTTTATGTTGTGCTGTTGTTATGATGTAGGTGAGAGGAGTTAAGTGTGGTGATGTCTCTTAACGTTTGACTGGAGAATGTCTTGTTTGACTAAAAACTGTACTTTGGAGCTAAAAGAGGCCGTAAAAGTGAAGTATTGTTAATGATCAGACTGGATAGCTGACCTTAACTGCACTCAGAGGAAAATACTGATTAGTGAGATTGATTAAAAAGGAAGAATGAGTGTTCAAATTACTCAAAAATCTACAATGTAAGTCAAGTAAACTAGTGCTTCATGTAACGCTAACTAAAACAATGTTAGGTTAGGACTAAGTGTTGCAATGAGATGTATTTGACTGACAGAAGAACCAGATTTGTTATGGAAGCTTGTGGGAATGAAAACACAGTAGACTTACAGTAGTAGAATTACCTTTAAATAAATGTATTGAAAAATAGAAATAGTAGGACAAAAGTGCAAACAATAACAAATAAATAATTTAAGTAAATGTGGCAAAAGGCCACAAAAAAACAGACCCTTTTTTTATCTGTTTTGTTCAAAGTTCAGTTCAAAAGTTCCTTGAAAGTTTTATCTTTATTACGCGATCCTCAATTTGGTTTTCGCAAAAGAAGTTTTTACGCAATCCTCGATTTGGGTTTAGCAAAGAAGTTTTTACGCAATCCTCGATTTGGGTTTTGCAAAGCAAAGGGTTTTTACGCAATCCTCCATTTGGTTTTTTTTACGCAATCCTCGATTTGGGTTTTGCAAAAAAAGTTTTTAAGCAATCCTCGATTTGGGTTTCACAAAAGAAGTTTTTACGCAATCCTCGATTTGCTTTTCGCAAAAGAAGTTTTTACGCAATCCTCATTTGGGTTTTGCAAAAGTTCCAGGGAAAAAATAAGTTCACAAACTTAAAGAATCCAAATGGGGAAATATGAAAAAACAAAATAGTAATCCAACTTAAAGTGTCCGAATATGGTGTTCAAAAAAAGAAAAACAAAAGGTCCTACCAGGTTCGTAGAATGTTCACTTTGTTCAGTTTTCATGTTAACAGTCACTTCATGCAGAGGAATCAAAAAACCTGACATGTACGACAGAGGTCACAGGAAAAAAACACCATAAATATCATATAATCACAATCAATATTCAATAATCAATTAATGGTAACATTATTCTCATAAATATATTTACAGTATTTCATTTTCAAGTAAATAAAGCTACGTAGCATTAGCATTCACAAAGTTCACATTGCGCTACAATATCACATTTCATTCTATTCATTCATAAACAAGTCGGGCTACAATGCCTGTAGTGGCTAATGTTAGTCAACGAGGAGCTTTCATTAACATTAGCTTAAACCTAAATTGCACTTAAACAAAAATTACAATTATAAATGTAGGCCTAAACTCACACAATAAGTAGATGTGGTTAAATTGCATTTTTCGGGCCCAGGGATTGGCCGACTAGTTTAAACCAAATGCATTTCATAAATAATTGCATTATAATGGCTAAAGAAGTAAATTGTAGGTACAGCTTTTATCTCAAATTTAAATCAATAATTAATTTTAATAATAGCTTCTACAATTTAGACTTATAAGTCTCAAAAGCAAAATAATACATAAAAAGAGCTCACATATAAAATAGGCTACTGTTATTTCATTATAAATGTGTTTATTGTAACTGTTTTATATTTGGATTTTCAAGCTTATTTAAGTCAAATGTACATACATAACTGTGTTGAGTATATTCTTATTTAGTGCTTTTCCACCTCTGTGTGTCATAAAAACAACAGTGAGGCCTGTAAAAAGACGCTTATCCTAATGAAATGCAATGTAAACAAAAGTCTGAGTTAGCATGTTAGCTTGTTAGCGCAGCTAGCAAGCAATGCTTTTGGACCATTTTAGAGTTAGTTTATCCACAGTCCTACTACTATAAAGACTAAATAAAACATCACAGAGATAAAACCGGTGTTTGTCTGCATATAGGGAGTTTTTTTATGGTTGAACTTCGAAAAGTCTCCACAGAGCCTTTTCTAGCTGCTCTGACTGTTAGCTGTAGCATTAGCCACGAGCAGAGAACAGCTGCTGCGGCTGCATCTACGGCTCCTCATTCAGGACAATACAGGGCGGTATCGGATCGGAGATTTGGTATGAGTACTCGTCGATACCGATACCTGAAAAATGTGCGATATCAGACGTTTTCGGTATTGCTTTTCCTTTGTCCGTTTCCATTTTTCATGCTCGGCTTTTCTTTGTCTCCATTTAAAGCACAGAATGGGCCTTCTCTCATATCTCCCATCTGCTTACTGTAACCCAAACATGTTTTTTTTGTCACTGACTGTACCTCGCCCGCCTCCGTCCAAGGTCACCCTCCCTCTGCTAAAATGGATGACTCGGAGGGCGGCAGAGGACGTGCGTTTGGCTAGCTCTCCCCTTTACCACAACAGTGAGCTTCCCCAACACACGCCACACCTCATGTATTTTTAATCTTTTGACAGATGCAATTATTCTCCACACGCCGCGCTCGTTAATCTTAATGCAGTTATTACTATTCATTGCGTGTGACTGTTTTTTTTTTCTTCTCTCTTTCTCTTTTTTCGTTTTTCTTCTGCAATTATTTCAATCGAGTGAGTGTGTTTGCCCGCTGAGTGTTGACATTGTTGCTAACCGGCCAATCAGAAAGAGGGAGTGAGTGTAATCAGGAAGTAAAGGGAAGAGGCACAAGGTTAATGCTAGATAGTCAGGTCCGGAGGGATGATGGTTAAGTTTAGGAAAAGGGTTAGTGTGATGGTTAAGGTTAGGAAAAAGGTTTGGGTAAAGGTTAAGATAAAAAAATAACATTATAAGCCCGTTTAGCAACAGAAGTAAACTCATTACTATGGCAACCAGCTCACTTCCGTCCCTTCGGACCTGACTATCTAGCACTAACCAGGCACAAGCTAGTTCAATAGACCTGTTGTGTGTTGGCAATTTCAGAGTTCCAGCTTTTCTATTCATCTATTTATCTAAATATCTGTCTGTAAAAAAATAATCTTAAACTTTGATTACAGTCATGAATAAACAAATGTGGATATTTTGTGTGAGACAAACTGGACAAAATTAAATATCTACTTCCTGTTTTGCAATGTGACAATCAGATACTTCATCTTTAAGAAATCCTGGTGAGCCCAATACAAAGCCAGAACTTTCTTATGTTTGAGGTGTGTTTGGAAAAGTCATGTGTAGTCATCTGGATAGTGTTTTTCTTGCATCTTGCCAAACTTGTACAAAGCCGACACCAAGTATCTGCATCACTGAACTAATCCTGGGAATGTTTCTTGGCCACCTCAAAAATTCCTAAAACTGGGACAGGTTTGGTGATTTGGTGGGACATTGTGGGACATGGCAGGACGGACGCGACAAGTTGCATAATGAACCATAAACCAATAACAAACCAACAAAATGTACTGTTACTGTTTTTAATCCAAAAAAAAAAAAAAAAACACTATTGTTTGATCATATAGCCTACAGATACATAAAGACATTTTAAAAAGTTGTCTGTTTACTTAATAAATAACAAGATTTTTTTTTTTTTTTTTTTTTACAAAATATGTCTTATTCATTGAAACATTATTTTTGGAACAGGTGACAGTTGATTTGGGCTAGATGAAAGTTATACATGAACCGTTTATAAATGAATTAATAATGACTGCGGCTTATTTTACCTTCAGATTTAAACAAAATTATTATTACTATTCACCACGGATCATTCTCAAATGAACACGTTGTTTTCTATGATTAAAACGTAAAGATTAATCAAACTACAAAAAATAAATTAATAAATCCGTCACACTGAAGTACAACAACCCCGTTGTAGTAGCAATGAAAGGTTGGTAAGATGGATGTTTGGGGAAAAGTTTGAACAGAATGGGACTGAACACCGCAAACTTTGGATGACTGGACTTTATCAGCGTAAATGGATTAAAAGAGAGTCTACAGGTATTTCATAAGAAATCTGATGTTGTGTGATTCTGATCGACGATAACAACAACGTGACGAGGAGCCACGTTTACGCTGCCGCAGCTCAGGTCAGCTCTTTCACATTAAAACAAACTAAAAAAAACAAGAAACACTCATTTCATGAATGAAGTAGAAGGTTGTTGTCATAAGTCATATGTCGTAATTTCTGGAAAATCTGTAAAAACAAGAAAATTACAGACATCGAATATCTCCGTGCGAATGCCTGTAAAAAACTCTGACATCATGGGATAATTTAAAGTTTGCAGACGTCCCGAGGTAAATATATGTTGATAAAAGTGCCACTTCATTTAAAACATTTGCAGTCCAAATTATTTATTTAAAAGGAGTTTGTTCTTTGGTGTTTTCAATAGACACTTTTAATAAATATTGGGTGGACTGAGAAGGGCTAAAACAGAGAAAAAACAGAGTCGGATTTTTCTGAGCAACTTTTTCGGATGAACGATTCGTGATGATTCGAATCCTTTCAAGATCAGAAGTCCCATCACTACTTATCTTGCTAAACCTAAATCCCTAAGCTTTGCAATATAGCTTCTCTGGACACAAATCAAATGTCAGTTCAAACCAAACACTCATCCCCGTGACCTGTTAACATTACCGTTTGTTCCACTTTGCATCGGTTCCATAAAACTCCACACACAAATAAACTTCCCGATTGCTGATAGTTTGCTTCTTGTTGTTTCCGCGCTTTTGATGCTCGACGTCAATCCACCCGAGTTTCATTAGCGCCGCGGATGTTTTGATTTGCGGATGACACCTCTCCATGCTGTGCGCTGTATACTCCTCGTTCATGAAAGCAGCCATCTTCCCGCATCACCTCCGCATTGTTTTTGATCAGCCAACGTAAGCAAGTCGCGATCACTAAAGATTCAAATTTGGTGGGGTTTGTTGCGTGCCGACCTGGCTGCTTCCCCGGCTTTTGGGTTGGAGCTCGTTTGAACGTCAGATCCTGTCGCCGCCGGCATAGCCCTGAGACCTGCTCCTTTTTTTTTTTTTTGCCTCCTCCGAACTCACTCCTTCCCCAGGAGACAAAACCGCGCTCCAAACGGCACCTTTTATCTGAGACTTCTTCAACATTTCAATAAGGAACACTGGGGTTTCTGTTATAGACTCTAATAACAATCACATAGGTCAAATTAGTTGTCATTTTAGTCAGACTTGCACTTGCTTTTGTACTTTGCACTTTACTTTTTCACTTGTTACTTTACATCGACTGCTTTGCAATCATATAAAAGGGCTCTTATTCAAATGTCCTACACACAATTTCTGCGTGATTCGTGATTTCACATGCAGTGGCGGATCTAGGGGGAGCGAGGGGGCAGGGCCACCCCCACCTAACCTCTGGCCACCCCCAAGTGCCTTTGTTTTCATGTAAGCACATTAACTTGAATAGGCACTTTTTCAGTTTATGTTAAGTGTCTTTGTATTCCTGTAAGTTATTCCTGTAAGCACATTAACTTACTGTAAATAGGTACTTTTTAGTTCATGTTAAGTGTCTTTGTATTCCTGTAAGCAGCACCTTAACTTTTAAGCACTTTTAAGTTCATGCTTTTGCTTGCATTCATGTAAGCAGTTTTGTTTAGTTTTGTGTAGATGATTCTACAAACGAAATATCCACAAAATAAACTATAATTAATTATACAAAGAACGCCAGTTTTTGTGCACCCTTGTAAGATTCATGGCCCCTGCCTGGCCACCCCACAAAACATTTCTAGATCTGCCACAGTTCACTTGATAGATTCTTTGCATAATTTAGTGCTTAAAAGTTGTCGTTAATGTTAAAAATTAAAATTAAAATATACCGAAATTGTTAATCGTGGCTCCAAGAAAATCGTGATATAAATATTTTGCCATATTGCCCAGTCCTAATTCACAGACATAGTCAGGACATTGTGGATTCATTTCCACCTGAATAAACACATTAACAAAATATCTGTGCTGATTTTAAAGGGGACCATTTGAGCTTCTGCCATTGTGCTGTAAGTACAGTAAAAGGGCTTTTACATTAGCATCTTCTTTAGCATTCTTCTTATCGATACTTGACTCTACGCCAGGCCTGGGCAAACTGTGGCCCAGGGGCCAGATGCAGCCCTCGACCTGTTGTACATTGTATATTGTCATAAGCGCCCTGTAACAGTTTGATAAGACGTGAATTGCTGTGAATTGCTGTGGAGCATAGTTCGTGACGTGTGTCTGACGTCAAGCTTATGCTGCCTTCATTTGCTCTGGAAAAGATGGTAAATACCACTTGTGAAGTGGTAGATACCAGTAGGTTGTGTTCAAATGGTTTTGTGGTCGCAACAAAAGGAAACTTGTTAAAGGAAACCTATTATGTAACATGTACTTTTCTGAGTTTAAACCATGTTACAACAGTGTTCTCTCATCATTAGTTTACCCAAAATTGTATTTAGATTGATTCTTGCTTGTTTGAGTAATCATGTATTGTCCTGCAGCTGATGCTCAAACCCTCAGAAAAGCCCTGTCCT
This sequence comes from Mugilogobius chulae, assembly GCA_038363315.1. NCBI lineage: Eukaryota > Metazoa > Chordata > Actinopteri > Gobiiformes > Gobiidae > Mugilogobius > Mugilogobius chulae. The sequence goes on along the minus strand of CM076397.1, from coordinate 7,359,392 downwards.
CACCTACCACCTATCCCAGCCCCAATTCTGATTCTGAGTAAAACATAAAAGGTTCAAAATTGTCATGTTAACATTTTCAACAACAAAAAAATTAATTTTTAAATCTGTGGCTTATTAAAGTTCAATTTTGCAATGAAGAGGCGGGGCTTATCAGCTCTGCAGTTTTGAACAGGAATAAGGGAACCAGTTTCTATTTGTAAGTTGCTTAAGATCATTACTGTGTTTTACAATGAACAAAATATGAATTAATGACCCACTTAAGTGATAGTTTCTTCCTAAATATAGAAAAAAATCACAATAGGTCTCCTTTAAAAACACACTTTATCTTGACAAATATACTGTATGTAAATCCAGAGGGAAAAAAATTAACATTTTGACTTTTTATTTAATTACAGTAAATAGAAATAGCGATGTCGTTTAACTTTGTGTGTCATATAATTTTCCAGATGATAAAATAAAAAGTGAAAAACATTTAATATTCTTCATTTGTGATTTTTTTGCCACTGTCTGCCATATTGAGAGGTCAGAAGTTATTTTAAACTCGGGCATCAAAATAATTTCTCAGTTTACCAGTAGTAATTACGTCATGAGGGCATTAGTATCTACTCGGTAAAGCAGGTAGACTAGGGCCAAGCAGGTACTAATAGAAAAGCTTTATAATAGGTGATGCTAATGCTAATGTTGCTAATAGGTTCATGGAGGAAAAACAAATCCACTCAGGTGCAATGTTTTACGAACTGTAAAAGTAACAGCTATGTCCAAGCTAAAAAAGTCACAATAAAGAGTTTTACATTTCGTCTGATTTAAGTTGTTTCCTGGCTATATTAAATTTACAACTTTTTAGAAAGTTTAATGTGTCAAACTTGTAATAATTTCACTCAAACAAGTGGCTTTTGTGGAAAGGCCAATGTGTCGCTTTTCAAACTGGTAATAGAATTTAATTATTGCATAGGAATTTTAATCAGTGACTGAAAAGACTTTTGCTTGTTTATCAACATTTTTTTTATCAAGTTGTTTTAGTGAAGGTCAGGACGAGATTGAAAATGTGATATGTTTTTCTCATAATTAAAGAAAAAGAAAGTTTCTTTTTGTAAAACCAGAACTCTACAATGTATCTTCACTGAGTTATGAATGTTTTATCTTTTCAAACTTGTAGGAAAGAGCCATGTGAGTCACTGTGAGACTCTTTGGGATGAGACTTGATTGCCTGCAGACGGTGATGGTGACTTTAATGTTCAACAACACTTGTTCATGGACAAAAACCTCTATGCATAAAGTCTGTTGATTTGTTGAAAAACTTTTTTTTTCAAATGAAGTGTATTTTAAGCACAACTAGTCTAAGTCTTTTTGTGCTTTCCACTGATACTACGAGTGGGGCTCTTGGTTTCAACTTGTAATTTCCCACTTGAACAAACCTCCAACTCAAAATGCCCAGTTGAAAACTCTGAGAAATCTTGAAAGTCAAAGGCCAAAATACCAAACATGGCGGTGCACTGCTTTTGTGAAACATAAACCACCAAAATGAATGTTCACACCTGTGTTAGTTTCTCTTTAGTGTGATTGCTTCTGTTTTTAGGTGTCGCAGTGCTAATGTTGCTAACGTCAACAAAAAGCCTATGTGTACAAAAACACAAATTCACTCTCTTGCAATGTTTTACAAACTGTAAATGTAACAACCATAGACATATAAAAAGTAGACACGCAGTTTGGCTCTAGCCACACTTAGCAACTGAGCTAGTCCGGTACGTTTTGAAGAACTCCTATAGCCGTTAGCATTAGCCATCAAAATACACAAGTTATGAAAGATTACCGACAACATTTAGAAGATCAGAGCCTTGCTACAAGTTATTATTGAGCTTACAAAACTTTCAGGTAACGTTTTATAATAATTGAACATGAATTCATTGATTATCATCTTGAATTCATGAGGAATTAATGCATGAATTCATGAGGAATTAATGATGTATTCAAGCATAAGTTCACCATGACTCATCAAGAACTTTCATGAATTCACCATGAATTATCATGAATTACAGTGGCTTCATGAATGAATTCATTCATGAATTCCACCATGAATTCATCCAATAAACTAACATGAAATCATGTTAGTTATCATGACCTATGAATACAAGGAATTCACATGATCAAGAGATATTTAAACCAAAAACAGTCATTCATCCTGACTTTTGAAAGTCATACATGATGAACATCATGAGTCATCATGAATTTTTTTTCACACAAAAAAAGTGAATCTAGCCTTATTGTAAAACTTAGTTGTCAAAGACTTTTAGTGAACTCATGATGAACTCATGATGAACTCATGATGAACTCATGATGAATTCACCATTATTTAGAACTTTGTGCTGCATTTGAGCTTGTTTTTGTTTTTTAAATGAATACCACCAGCTACTACTTTAACGGCAAACTTGACACTTGAATTTGACGCTTAATTTCTGTTTGCTGATTGGTCGATTGTCTCTCAAGCTTGATTCAAGCTCGTCCTTCTCACATTGGCACAGCACCAGGGACAGAAGTGTGCGGTTCACGTCGGTGCGGTCCAGTCTCTGGGTCAGCAGATTCATAGGCGTACTTGTATTTAGAAAGCACGTTTCTAGGCTATGTGCACGTGTATGCGTGTAATGAATGCAATTCAGAGCGCTTTTTTGTGAGTCTTCATGCATAAAGTGGGAGACGGTTATTGCGTGTGTCTTATTGCCAATCAGCCAATCACATGGCTTCCTTCAGTGAGCATTTTGGCCTGTGAAACACTGAGAGACAGATGTGGGACAGAATAGGGTTGAATCAGAGCCATCACAGAGTCACTGATCAGTTTTGATCAATACAAAAACACTATTTTCTCCTCCACAGCACAGGTCACATTTATCTATCAAATACATTTTTAAAAAGGCCAAAGAATAATTCATTAAAAACCAAGCTTTTATTGTAAAACAGAATTATGTGTGATTATGTAAAAACAAAATAAAATAAATAATGGACCCAGGTGAAATCGTATTGGTGACTCCTGGCCTATCCCTTCTTCATCATCTCTTGTATGTAAAGCACCAGATCACATGACAACAGCACTTGCTAGTGGTGACCGGGGGAAGTGCGAGCTGCTCTGCCTCTTTTCGTCTCATTAAATCACATGTCTCTTTTGTATAGGCTCCTCTCTAAGTGCAGCACACATTCACGGCACATCTATTCCTGCAGCCGCGACAACATTCGTGCCATTGAATTCACACAAAACGCATAGAACCGCCGTCGACCTTCTGTGTGCACCGGAGAGAGCTCCAAGGCAAAACGCAGTGTAGTCAAGTAGTTCTGAGCAGTATTCATCTGCAGAAAGACAGACACTCGTGATACAAATGAGCTTTTCAGGTCCATGGTTTTGCTGTGAAGTTATTGAGAATTATTAGTGTTTTTTAGGTTCTATGTTCGATAATGTCGTGAGGCCGAAGGAGAGCATGAGGCAGATTTTGCTGTACAACCACATAACCACAAACGCTAACTCAATTAGTTTCATAACAGACACTTACAGTATAAGAGTAATCGTTATGTTTATTCTACTAATTGAAAAATACAGTGAGTAATCAGCATAGTAAAGACTTTTTCTCCTCCAAAGCAGAGACGCGTGTGTCAGATGTTTTTAATGACAGTAGTCTTTTCTTCGTACACCTCACAACATGCTCTTAGTTCATTTGCTTTTGGATGGAGTTTAGATGTCTCCATGTTTAAGTGCGTTTAGGATGGAAATATATCGGTATTAATACGTTAGGGACTGATTAAAAAAACCAGATAGAGGAGGTTCTCTGTGCACATATACCAGCCTCAGTTTGGCCTAAAAGCACCACATTTGCAATTTTGAACAGACAAAAGAATAAAAAGTAGCCAATATAAACAAACAATTAAACTAAACCAAATCTTTATCTTTACATAATAATACACAAAATATTTTTTTATCCCAGATAAATATATTTGTTTGTATGTTTTTGATCTTTGTGCTCAAGCCCTGGTGATCAAAGATGGCGGTCGCTGTGAGTCAATGGCTTTTGCTCAGTGGCGCTGGTTGCCATCATGTTCGTTAGCTTTAGCCTTTTGATAGGCGTGTCAGTGCCCACTTTGTATCTTTTAACCAACTACTCGTGGTAGAAGTCTTCAAAGTTGTCATCTGGACAGTGTTTCCGAAGATCAAGACGTTCGACTCTCATCCGAAAGTATTTTCAATCTTCATCAGATTTTGCAATCATTTACTTTGTTGAAATCTGTCAGGAAATGTTGGTTAAGTTTAGCTTCATCTGTGTTTAATTCAAATTTCTATACGATTAAAACAATGTAAAGAAGTACAGCTAAAGGTACGAAGTGTGCTTTAGTATGAAGTGGGCAATGACAAGGTGCGCTACAGGCTATGGAACATGTTGTGTTGTGTTTCCACCATAACTTTTTGCATGAGGAGCGGATGAGCTCGAGCCGAGTGAATCCGAATGAAGCCGAAAGCTCACACGTGACCGTTCTGACCTATCAAGCGGAGACCAGCGAGCAGCGGTAACCGAAGCTAAAGCTTAAAAAGACAAACTATGAAACTAAAGAACCAGAAAAAAGTTTATGATGTGAAACTAGATAAGAATCAAGGCAAAATTCAATAGTTTTTAAAGCTGTAGATGCTGTTTCTGCTGAACACAAGCAGTTTGTGTTTGCATTGTGCTCTAGGGAAAAAATCCTTTCTAACCTGTGGAGGGATTTTCCCGCTGCAGCACCAATGGAGCGACCACTGGGGCTGATTTACAACAGCATACAGGCAACAATGCCCTATCCAGATAATATAATAGATCCATGGTTGTGCTGTGGATTTTGAAGCCAGTACTTTTCTACTGCAAAAAACAGCATCAAACTTACAACTGCTTTAAAATATAATTATCGGTTATTGGCCACAGCAAGGGGACAAATATTGGTATCGGCTAAAAAAAAAAAAAATCATATTGGCCCATCCCTATTTCCTAGCTCACAACAGACTTGGTGTTACCCTCCAAAAAGACCTGGAGACCTGCCAGTTTCCAGCGGCATTGAAGGATTAAACTTATTTCCAGACTCAATAAAACATACCTACAGTAAGTTTAAAATATAGGAGGAAACACCGCTCTATCAGATATGCATATAATAATACCAACAGTCATGCAAATATAAAGCCAAGCGCTCCGAGGCAAAACGCATTGTAATCACGCCGCTGCGGTGGGATGTGAGCGGCGCTGGTGGAGGTCTGTGGGAGAAAATAAGGCAAACTCTCCGCGAGGGTCGAGATTATGCACGAGTGATTAATAAGAGGCGTAATAAACATAGGCCCAGGGGATGTTTGAGGTGCTTAATAATGCATTATGTTCATAAAAGAGCCAAGGCCCTCAGCACGGGTCCCAGCGGACAACACGGGACCCCAGGGGGACGCGCCGAAGTGGGGATTTAAGAGAGATGAGTAAGAGGAGGGAGAGAAAGAGAGACGAGTGTGGAGGAATGAGGTGTGCTCAAATGTTTGGAAAGAACTTTGACATGAAATATCTGAGGTGCTTTTGCTAGTTTTCAGTCTGGGGATTTCCATCTGCAAACGCTTTTTTATGACCACAAAAAAACTGCATTTAAACGTTTGTCATTTTAGCTGCCATTTTTTTTTTTGGCCATAAGACAGAGATGATAATATTTTTACTCACTTAGTTTTTTTTTTTATCTGGTGACTTTTTACTTTTGCTTTTTACATTTTTCAGAAAACATCTGTACTTTCTACTCTATGCATTTGAAAACAGGCTTGTCACTTTTTGGGCCCACAAACCATTTCTTGTTCCCTGACCAGCCAGTTCTGGCGATCTAATCCCAGACCTGAGCCCTGTATACGAAGCATAGATTTGGGGTTTAGCGAGGTAAATTCTGGGTTAAACCTGGTCTGACGATCCTACAAAACTGGATCACTTTCTATCAGGGCAGATCTCTATGGAAACATGCAGCAAACTCATTACCTGCTCCGGACCGGGAAGATAAAAAAAAACAAGGCGCTGGCCAGACGAAAGACTTGTCTGAGCTAAAGACACAGCTTTGTACTCTGTAGTGTAACATCTGTGTCTGTGATTGGTCGCTTAAGCGCAGACTCCACTTGAAGCTGCACCGCGATTCCTTCGCTTAGATTTTAAAACCGGTATATTTCGCTTCATGATCGACATTTCCTCATGTTTGAAGACCGCAGCTTGGTTGTTTTGATTGGTCACTTTGCGTTAACCCCGCCCCCTGCTCTGTGAACTAGCACGGCTTCATTGAGAAAATCCAGGGTTAACAGACCGAGTTGCGAATTGTTTCGTTGGACAGTTTATCCAGAGAGGCTCATGTCTGGGTAACCCGGGTAAGAGAAACTTATCCAGGAGAAGTGGAACCCCATTTTGAGAATCCCGCTCTGATTGGTCAGAACGGTCAGGCGTGAGCTTTTGGCTTCTTTCGGATTACTCGGTTTAGGCTTGTTCCGCTCCTCGGAATTATGGAAGGAACACAACTGCACATGTTCCATAGCCTGTAGAGCACCTAGCAAAAGACTAAAGCTAACGACCATGATGGCTACGAACGCCAGTGAGCAAAAGCCATTGACACACATGCTGCTCACTCGCTGTGTCTCCTTACTCACTCTTCCCTTGTGCATTTCGAACACACTTCCCTCACGCAAATCTTAGTGTTTAGGGTATAAGGGAGGTGAGTAGGGAGTCGTTTGGGAAAGGGCCTTGAAGATCGCAGCCATCTAGTGCAGCTTTGAAGTCATTTGGACCAATACAAACGTCAGTGCTGGTAGTTCATATGTACAAAACTGCACAGGCCCAGCATCTTTCTCCTGCATGTGTCAGTCCCATTTGGTCCTCTTTGCAAATAAAGAGTTAAAATGCTCCTAATTTTAGTTCAAAAACAAGCCTTGCTACTGTAGATGTTAAAATATTGATACCGCCTCTGCAAATGTATGTTTTGAGCCACATGGGGTCATCTTAGACTATCTTATCTCGATTGATCTGGTTACACTCGATATAACAGACCCTATATATCGTTTTGACTCAAAGCTCAAAGTAACTTTCATTTCATATTAAGGTTTTTAGATGAAACGTACATAAAGCTACGGGAAAGTGCTTTGAAAAATCAATCCAAAGAGTGTATATAGAGGAGCTCAGCCAGCCTTCTTCTCTCTGTGGGTCTCAGGTCAGAAGAACCACAACAGCAAAGCAAATACTGGACACAAAATAAACAAACTAGGTCTAGATTAGTTGAGACGTATCATGCTAAGTTAACAATTTAGTTAAAATTAGTTCTTCAGGGACAGTGCACATAAAGTACCAGGTTTTACCAAGTTGCTAATTCCTCCAGCGATCCAAGTTAATGTCAAAATGTCTTCAAGTGTTACGTTTGTCACTTCTTGTTGCCATTGTTGTAGTTGCTTTATGTTAACGTCAGTTGGACATTTAACTGTTGCACAACAAAAAATTTCCTCAACAAACTCAATCAAAAACATTTAATTTAATAACAGAAAGATGAGTTGAACTGTGAGTAAAAAATGTGAGACAAGCCTCAGTGTTCATGTTGTTTATTTTGAAGGTTTTATTGTTGTATTTTATTAATCCCAATGAAAAGAGTTTGCTAGTGAATACTGCCATTTCGAGTTGTTTGTGAACAATGAATGTAGTTCAGTTTTGTGGTCCGGCCCTCAGACCTTAGTCCTCCAAAAAATGGCTCATGTTTTATGTTCAAATTGGTCTTTTTTTAATTTAGAATTCTAGCTAAACTGTTCTGTTGTCAATCATTCCATTTTTATACGCTTATTTCCTATTCATAAATAAGAACAACCACCATAGAAATGAACTGGGACTGCGACACGTGGCATATTTACGCAAAAACATCGTGAACTCGTGCTAATCAGGCTCAGTGTACACATTAGCATATTTAGCATTAGCTTCAAGACTCGAATGAACCGTTAAAAGACAGCATTTTAGCCACAACTAGGTCTAGCAAAGTAAAACGAACCTAAAACTAATGTAAAAATCACCTCTTCAGTCACGTGAACGAGCAGATCCTGATTCTATGACGAACCACACAAGCTCAGACAAAATGCTTCCATTCGTAATTCACCAAAGTTTGTGTCAGGTCCACAGAGTAAGTCTCTGCAGTTCCGACCAGATTTCGACGCAATGTTTGCTAACATATGCAAGGGGTCTATTGTGCGTGTTTTGGGTTGATGGGGTAAAAGATAAATGATGTAACATGTGGTCACCTTAAAGACACTAAACCAAACCCAAACGTCACCAAAGTACAAATAACAATAGTTTTAATCCTAGTTTGGCCTCGTTTTAAGAAGCACTTTCTACTTCTGAATAATAAAAATAGTGATAATTCGTTTTTACACTGTCGGTCTGTCACTTGTTAGTCTGGAAACCCTTTTGCTGTTCCATTGTTTTTGGTGAGAGGTTTGGGTGGTAACGAGGTGGTCACCCTGTTGTGCTCGGGTCATTTAGCTGCAGTTAGAATGTGACTGTGGTGATGCTGCTTGTCCCATTTGTGGATTTGAAAAATTTATTAAACATGGTGGACTCTCTTTTCTCTGTCTCTCTCTGTCTCTGTCTCTGTCTCTGTCTCTGTCTCTGTCTCTGTCTCTGTCTCTGTCTCTGTCTCTGTCTCTGTCTCTGTCTCTGTCTCTGTCTCTGTCTCTGTCTCTGTCTCTGTCTCTGTCTGTCTCTCTCTCTCTCTCTCTCTCTCTCTCTCTCTCTCTCTCTCTCTCTCTCTCTCTCTCTCTCTCTCTCTCTCTCTCTCTCTCTCTCTCTCTCTCTCTCTCTCTCTCTCTCTCTCTCTCTCCTCTCTCTCTCTCTCTTCTCTCTCTCTCTCTCTCTCTCTCTCTCTCTCTCTCTCTCTCTCTCTCTATTTTTCCTTTATCTCGTTTGCTCTTTTCCCCTTTCTCCTCACTCTCCCTTTCTCTTTTCTCTCTCCTTTTCTTTCTTTCCCTTTTCCCTCTCTCTTTCTCACTCTCTCTTTCTTTTCTTTCTCCTCACTCTTTTTCTCTCTCCTTTTCTCTTTCTTTCTTTCCTTCTTTCTCCCTCTTCTCTCCTTCTCTTTCTCTTCTCTTTTTCCTCTTTTCCTCTCTCTCTCTCTCCTTGCTCTTTCCCTTTTCTTTTTTTCTTTCTTTCTCTTTCTCTCCTCTTTCTTTCTCTCTCATTTTCTCTCTTTCAATCTCATTCTCTCTTTCTCCTCACTCTCTCTCTCTTTCTCTCCCTCTTTCTTTCTTTTTCCTCCTTCCCTCTCTCTTTCTCCTCGCTCTCTCTTTCCCTCTCCTTTTCTCTTTTTTCTTTCTCTCCCTCTTTCTCTTTTTCCTCTTTCTTTCTCTTTCTCTCTTTTTCTCTCTTTCTCGTTCTTTTTCTTTCTCCTCACTCTTTTGTCCCTCCTTTCTCTTTCTTTCTTTCTTCTTTTCCTCTCTTTGCTCCTTCTTTTCTCTTCTCTTTTCCTCTCTCTCCTGCTCTCTTTCCCCTTTCCTTTTCTTTTTTCTTTCTTTCTCTTTCTCTCCTCTTTCTCTTTCTCTCTCATTTTCCTCTTTCTATCTTATTCTCTCTCTTTCTCCTCACTCTCTCTTTTTCTCTCCCCCCTCTCTCTCTTTTTCTCCCTCTTTCTTTCTTTTCCTTTCTTTCTTTTTCCTCCTTCCCTCTCTCTTTCTCTTTCTCCTCGCTCTCTTTCCCTCTCCTTTCTCTTTTTCTTTCTCTCCCTCTTTCTCTCTTTTTCCTCTTTCTTTCTTTCTTTCTTTCTTCTCTCTTTTTCTCTCTTTCTCCTTGCTGTCTCTTTCTTTCTCCTCTCTTTTTTCACTCTCTTCTCTAGCCTATTGAATGAATTTATGTATTCATTTTGCTTTTTGAGTCTAGTTTGCAGCAGCTAATATTAAAATTGATTATTGATTTAAATTTGAGTTAAAAGCTGTACCTATAACTTTACAGTATAATGCAATATCTGGTATCGGTATCGGCGTTGGATCGGTAAAAATATGGTATCGGAACAACGCTAACATAGTTTAATCTTTCTTTAAAGCTACAATTGTTTTGTCTTGTTTGTGGTTTGAACACAGGGCATTGCTAAAATAAAATACAATTACAAATCAAGATTAAAGCAGTATACCAAATGTCTTTTATAATGAAAAGTTTATTGCTCCTAGTCAAGACATTTTTTTTTTAGCTCAAAAATCTCTACAAAAACAGATGCAAAACAATAAATAACAGTCTAACGCCTAAAGTCTTATGAAGTGATAATTAGCCACTTCGGTAACTCGTCCCAAACCCTTGTCCTGGTCATTATTTTTGTATAAATTGTGCTACAGTGATGCTAAGTTTCATCATTCTGTTTTGTAGATAACGATGTAAGGCTGCGCACATTTAGCTGCAGATGGAGAGAATCAAAATCTCTGACCTCAAAAGACTGAAAATGAACTGAAACCAGGATTAAGACGTGGCTCCAAGTATCCGTCTGTGTGTTTGAGTTTAATATTCTGAGGTAATACTGATGACGGAAAGATGTTTTTTTAGATTTATTTATCCTCAACAAGAGTGCTACAAAAACTGCAACTTTTTTTTCAATTTTTTTTTTTTTTTTTTTTTGTCTTTGTCCTTAGTGATTTACCTTGAATAAAGTGTTCACTGTAAATCTGTAATAACTTAGAGGGATTCCAGTTCTTTTGATTTATTGCTGCCATTGTGTCTTCTGTCTTCATCAAAATGTAAAGGAAAAAGCTCCAGGCTTAGGCTTAGACTGCAAAAAAAAAAAAAAAAATTTGTATTTTTGACATGATTTTTAAGCAAATCTATTCTTGATTCAAGTAATTATGGCTTAAAACAGTTACAAATTTGCTTAAAATAAGTTTTTTGTATCTAGATCAGGTTAAATCAGGATACCATAAATATATCTTAAAACAAGTTAAATATTCTTTGTAAGACTTGGTCTTATTAAGTGAAAAAATATTAAAATGAGTATTTTAAGATCAATATGTTTAATTTAAGTAATTTAATCTAAGTTAGATTTTCCTTTTTTGCAGTGTTCAACCTCCTGCCTGTTAGTGCAGCGTGTCGCACAAGATACAGCCATTTTACAATTGAAATCAATAAAAGTAACTTAGAAACAGGCAGGTTTTCTGCAAAGTTTCCACAGTCGTAATGCGCACAGGCAGAGCTTTTGCCTCCATCATGGAGAAGTTGGCGTTCCCTCGAAGAGCCTGACCACACGCGCAAAGTTTCTCAGGAGACTGGGCTGTCACATTTGTAGTCCAAATGTGGCCCTCAGACCAGTTTCTGTTGACTCCAAGTGACCTAAATTTCCCAATGGAGTGTTTTTTGTTTTAAAATGTGTCTCTTTGCAAAAACGTTTAAACTTTATCGACTGCATTGAGGGATTATCAGTCGACGTCCTGTGCATGCTCCCTGCAGAAAGACGTTGTCCGTCTAGTTAGCTGAGGAAACCTCTTTGATTAAAACAACATAACAGGACAGCTGTTTTGGATCATGTATGAACCAGTCCTGAAGCTTGAAACTGTTTTTCTCTGTGTTTTTTCACTCCCCTGAATGTAACGTGTGTGAGTCGACTAGACTAATGTTGATTTAGCAGCATAACTTTTGTTTTTGCACAGTGATAAACTCTTGTGGCTGGCTCGTGTCGTTGCTACAGCTTGTGTCAATCAGCGGCGGCTCTTTCTGCTTACCGGCTGCACACACATCTCCAAACTAAATGGTTTCTCTTGTTGCATCTTGTCTAGTGATCGTAGAGTGAACTAAAACCAGATCTAAATGAATAAACACAAGTAGAACAGCCTGAAGTGTTAAAAAGTGATAATTAGTCACCACTAACTTGCAATACTGGACTTGTTTGTGTGTGATTTTCTGCTGAGTTTCATCACTTGTTTTGCCGATAATCTGGCAGCGCTGTGGTCATTGAGCTCTCCTGAATCTTGTCCCGTTTGTGGACGCTGGAGGAGGAGCGGGAGGGGTCCAGGAGCTGACCAGGACCGGGGGCAGCGTGGAGCAGGTGTGTCGGGGCGGTCCGTCTTGGCCTTGTCAGCGATACCACATCATTAGGACTTGAGCGCGGCAGGAGGCTCCATTATGTCTCCCTGGGCTGTGTGCAATTACGCGCTGACATAATTAACCCAGCGAGCCCATTAGCCGCGCGATGGCGACTGAAGAGAGGGGAAAAAAAACTATAATTATTTGTTGTGTGCATGTTAATGAGGCCAGCTGTGTTCCCATCATACAACACGAACAAATTAATTTACAAGGCTGCGCTCCAAGGTTTTTTCTTTTCATTCAAAACATCTTGTGTGTTATGTATTTTTTTTTTTTTTTTTAAGATTTTTATTATTCTCGGAGTGGACTTCAAGGTCCGTAAACACGCTGCTGCAACCGACAGTAAGATTTGTGCAATGTTGTGGGCAAAAGAAGCAAAAGTAGGTTGACGAGAGGCGACTTTCACCTTTGGAGACATTAATGACTGTTCAAAGTACAGTGTGGTTTTTTACAGATCTAAAGCTGTGCAAGTGGACAATAGGCTTCTGTACCAAAGACATTCAATGAGTAGTAACATGGACAGTTCGACGCCACATGTTGATGCGAATCAACTGAACACAATGACATTTTAATGGATAAAAAGCACTAAAACAAGCAATTGCCGCAAAAGCACTAGAAAACAGTCAGAGCACTGTGTTTGGCTCTCAAAAAGAAACAAAATACTTTTCATTTTGAGTCACACAGTACACATTGGTCTGATTTTTACACAAAGTGCCGCATTCACACTATACTTTACAGGAAAAGACAAAGTTTATCAATTTACAACTTGAAAATGTAGCTGCCTAGGGATGTGAAGAGATCTCATGCGACGAGATACTTTGGCTTTAAGTATCTGCAGATGCCCGATATCAACCGATACCAGTGTGAATTAGCTTATCTTTTCATATCAAAACATATGAAATTTGGTCCTTTAGTGTTCTGTAACGGCTATTTATCGTGCAAGTCACAACTTAGCTCAATCTCAATAAATGTCAAACATTTTGAGAAATGCAAATTAGTCTTATCATAATAAAATGAAACCGGAGGAACAGATATCATGAAGCTGGATAAGAGATCCTGCTAAATTCCCTGGATTAGCACCGATATCCAATCACAGTATCAGATTGGTGCATTCCTAAGTCAAATAAAACCTCCTGTTTTTACTCAATCAAATCACGTCTATACCACGTCAAGAAAATGGGCTTGTAATGAACACGTAAAAAAAGGCAGAAGCGTCGTTAACCTGTTTTGAAGTAAATATACAGTTTTTAATCTAAAATAAAAACTTTCCCTTGATCACATAGCCTACAAATACATATAGAACATGCTCAAATAAAAAAAAAAAAAAGTGGTTTGTATGATAAACAGATAACTAGATTTTTTTTTTTTTTTTAATATAGAGACATTTTTGGAACAGGTGGCAGTTTGCAGTGGTTTATAAGTTTCTTGCTGCTGTGCCTTTTTTTTAATGAGCTTAAGTGTGTGGCACGTGGCAAATAAATCACAGCGCGCTCTTTCAGCATCTCCCAGCACTGGTCAGAACCATGAGTGTGTTTTCGTCTAGTCTTTACAGTATTGTATCTGCAAACTTTCCTTATTTTAAAGCCTATATGCGCAGGAAACATGCAGTGCTTTCATCATTGTCTCACTGGCGGTCATTCGAGATTCATAGAACCGTAGTTACTTATGTAACTTTTTTTCTTTGTCTCGTTGGTTATGTTTTGTCTCGTCACACGCACATGACATTTATCCTTCTCCCTCGCTGACGGCACTAGAAGTTTCTCTCACAACGATTAGCATTGTAATCGTCGTGTCCGATCAACAGTGAAAAAGCGCGACACAACCAAGATATGCAGGACTTGGGGCAGGAGACCAAATGTCGTGACCATAAAACCAAAAGCAGGCCAGGCGGTATCCCCAATGACATGGTATAGGAGCCCGATCTCACAAGAAAGCGTACATTTACCACGACTCAATATGTAAATTAGGTATGATTGGCACGAGTTCACATCTGTTTTGCGTAATTATAGTACGCGTCACAGTCCCCATTCATTTCAATGGTGGTTGTTAAGACGTGTTCTTATTTATGAATATTAATGAAATCCTGATTCTAGTCTTAACCTGCCTCATCCCCAGACCTAATCTTACCCATTTTAGTAACTTTATGCCTGAACTTACCCGTTTCACTTGAAGAAAACGTCCCACATGGCTTCAACCAAAACTCGTCCTATTTTGACGCTGTGAAATCTCGAGTCATTTTTACTCTTTTTCATATCGTGCTAAATACACGGCGTAACATAAGTACTAAAAACAGCTGTGAACTTGTGGTCAAAATACGCTGTTTTTGTGTCGTGGTAAAAGTACGCCATCTAGTGAGACTGTGTTGGATATAGATAGCCATGAGAACACTTACGCAGTGCACCTTTAAGGATTGTGAGATGAGTAACAGTCAAACTTGAGTTTGAATGGATGCAGTTAGTTTGTATCATTTCCTTCACACACTATCAATTTGATTCTGCATAAAACGCTTTCTTTGAAATCAAATGTGCACAAACATGTTTTAAAATGTGTGATTCTTTTAAGAGTTTCAGTTCTTCTACCAAAAACCACTCTTAGATGTACTGTAGTTCCCGAATCCTGCTTAATCCATCATTCAGAGTCGAAGTAAACCTTTCCAAAGACTTCCAATATTCCCTTGTGTCAGAAGCCATTTACCTTGTACCATTAAGTCACTGCCACATACTCTCAGCTCCTTTCAACGCACATACAAAACATGACAGCTGTCTTTACGCCGCGTTTTCCTCCATTTGATATTCAACCGACGAACCACGACTCCTTACCTTGATGTGGCACGAGAACGCGCAGTGAAGAGTAGAGAAGAGGCAGCGCCGGCGTCTTTTGTGCGCGAACAAAACAAGGGAGTGAAAGAAGAAAACTTTTTAACCTGCTCCCGGAGTCTTTGTCTGACAGTCGCGAAGATGGAGGAGTTCTGACACCGACACAAAAGCACTTTTAAAAGAAGACGCCGCGCCAACAAAGAGCGCCCGTGAAAAAACAGTTTGAATTAAG
This sequence comes from Mugilogobius chulae, assembly GCA_038363315.1. Classification (NCBI taxonomy): domain Eukaryota; kingdom Metazoa; phylum Chordata; class Actinopteri; order Gobiiformes; family Gobiidae; genus Mugilogobius; species Mugilogobius chulae. The sequence continues at coordinate 7,344,258 of CM076397.1, read as the reverse complement.
ATGAAATAAAAAACCAAGCTTCACTCAGTCAGAACGCGCCGCGGAAAGAGCAGTTATGTCGGTGAAGTGAGCTTATACATGAGACGAGAACATACGCGGGCTTCAAGGGAAAAGTCACGGCTTGTTTTAGTTAAATATCGTGGCGATCATACACTACGGAGATGTGTTTTCATTGTTCAACTCGAAATGGATCGGAAAGAGAAACAGATCCATTGACTTCCTGTTCGAAACTGCAGAATAAGCCATGCCTCTTCTTTGTAAACATTAATTTTTAAGCTCAGTCCAGTTCTCGCTTTGACCCTCCTTCTCTGTCAGGCCTTTTAACTGGAATCATGGCATGTTGTACATCAAATGAGACGTACAAGTGTCTACTTTTATTTAAAAAAAGAATTGTTATTCTACATGAATCCGTTCTCTTTGTAGAGGCAGTTGAAATTGTTGGTTTTCGTTAGATTTCAGCGTTTGATGAGAAACTTTTGAGATGTTTTTTTTTCAGTGTTATTTTCTTGTGTTCTACTTTTTGGTGAAGAATATGAGCCACTACAATGAAATATGTCTTTAGGATAAAAAATATAATGTTTACATGATTAAAACAATGAGGACGAGTGTCTTTTCATCTTTAAATCAACAAAAGCTGTGTTACAGACGAGAAGCAGCAGCACTTTTCTACTTTCTGATGCAGACTTTATAGATTCAGCCTCTTTCATGGAGCAGAGATTATATTTAAGGTGAGGTAGCTGATTTTCGCACCGCAAACACGATTTAGGTTTTAAATCAGACAACTTCCTCATGTAAATCCAAGTTCCACAACATGGTTAATATCGACGTATTCATTTTGGTTTGGTTTTGTTTTTACAAACAACAAAGTAAAACTGGAGAGGACCAGCCAACCTCAGCCAATCAGAGAGCTGGATCTGGCTCCTAATTTGAACTAAAATCCTATATTATCAGTCCAGACAGTACTCAGTTTCTAATTTTTTCAAAAAGTGCTGTATTTATTATATATTTCTTAGTGGAAAACACAATGTTTACTCATTTACAACTAAAAAAGTTAGTTACCCCAACTTTAACCCTTTAAACATGAAGAAATCTAGTAGTTTGACTTCCTCTGACACTTTTCACTCGCTCACAGAAAAAGAAGTTTCAGCTTTCTAGAATCACTCCATGTGCCGTCCTAGTCCAATAGAATCAAATATCTGCTCTAAACTTACTCAACTATGTTTTAGTCCAACATGTTTTGTTGCCTCTAGAATCATTTCTAAAAGCAGTTGATCACATAAACAGCCGACTGCTCTGGGTAAAGGCAGACTTTCTTGTTACGTTGGAGCCATTGGAGCTTCTCTTCAGAGTTAATCAGGTTGCAGGTGCGTCTAGTCAGTTGCACCAATCACAACCAGATCCAACAGATTCAGATTTATTCTTCCTGTAGATCTCCGTCAGGTCAGTTGAAATTAACTGGAAGAAACTGAATTTTTTGTAAAATATTGATCCCAAATCAATTCAAAATTATTCTTAATAATGACTAATGACGAATAAGACGATCGCAAAAAAGAAAATCTGACAGTTGAGAGATGGAAAACACAAACTAAAGAAAGAGACAATAACACAGGTAATTCTAATTAGGACGGAGTGGTAATCAAAAACCAGGAAGTAAACCTGAAACATAAACAAGGTCAGACATTTCAAAATAAAGCAAAAAACTGAGTCATGAGACATGACAGAAATCTGCTCAGGTCCTTGCAGAGTTTGCCAATGGAGCTTCTCTTCAGAGCTTATCAGGTTCCAGGTGTGTCTCGTCAGTTAAAGCAATCACATCTAGATCACCATCAGCTGTGCGTTTTGACAACGTGTTCTCATGGAATGCGTAAAATAGCACGCCATGATAAAAATTGCGTGTCACGACGACACCCTCTGCCTGTTTTGGCGTGCAATTACACGCTCGTTTTTCCCAGCGTATTCTGGACACGCCTAGTGGTTGACGACAAACACAAGGTTTTTCAAGGGATTAACGACGAAATTTAAGTCTGAAGTTACAACAATGGGTAAGTTTAGCTCTTTGGCTTGGAGTTGGTTAAGGTTAGGATTAGGATTGTGTTAGTTTTCATGAATGATAACACCTGTTAACATTCACCATCGAAATGAACTGGGACTGAAACGCGTCAAATAATGGGTCAGAGTCAGCTCTCGGAGGACGATAATGGGTGTAAATGGGTTTGTCGGGGGTCAGAGGAGCGCGGAGCACGTCGTGGAGGCGGGTTTTTGAAGACTCGCAGGTAGAGTCGGTGTCGCCAGTTGCCGCAAATGCAGCTGTTTGATTGGCCCGTGGTCACAGGAGAACCAGCGAATCAGTGCGCAGGAATATAGTGCGGAAAACCGAAAATAACGCTTACGGAAAAACAGTATTTAGCCGAGCATGGATTGTTATTTACACGGGGTCAAACGGGACGTAACTACGAAGGAGAATGGTACTATTTGGATCGAGGAAAACACGGGGGAGTTACGGGGACCGCAGTACGAAGGCTGGACTGTGGAGGGAAATACGAGTTGAGCTTAATCCGTGAGGTAAGACTAAAAACATCTGTTTGCCGTCAAAGTTTGACAACTACTACTCGCGTGAACTTATGTTTTGTCATTTTCGTCAAGCGTTACATCACGCGCATGCTCACTCGGCATTTGTTTGATGACTGTGGCTGTTTGAGTCGTGTTTGTCTGAATGTTCTTTCACATCGGTGCGCCCCATAGAGACGTGAACAGACAGTGCGTCGTTCCTCCCTATCGACAGCGACTGGGGGTTATGTTGGTGTGAAAATACCTTTAAGTGACTTTAGTGTGTAGGAGCACGAGAACGACACGAACACGCCGCAAATGTTGTGTTGTGCCTGTGCCAGGACGTTACGTAACGAGGAAATATAAACCAAGCTTGAGGAAAACAAGCAATTCCCCCCTCTGCTGGTGAATCTGTGAAACTGCATCATGTATTTGACTGTAGACAAAGTCAGCCCGTGCGTCAGAGAGCACAACATCGCCGCGGAGAGTCCTAAGTCTAATGACGGATATGTTTGTCCTGGGCAGGGAAAGAGTTAACAGGTTATCATAAAGAGTAACAGGTTATCATATTTCTCTCATTTTGACTGAGTTTGGTGTGATAGTCTTTTGAGGAACTATATCATAGTTACAGAAGTTAATTTCTGGATAAAATGACAAAAAAAAAGTTGATTTTTACAGGAAGAAACTGAATCCCTCTGCATATGATCTCGCTGAAGTTGTTACTTTACTTCGATATGTGCAGGATGCAATGTGGGTTAGCGTCGCTAAAGGTTTAAGTTGTTTTTAAGGGACTGTCAACAAATGACCAGATGTTCTTTGGTTTCCTGGATAACTTTTCCGTTGTGTCAACGGTTGACCTCGTATTAATACAAAAGCAGTGGCTACAGCCTCTCATTTATTAAAAAGAAGTGTTTTTAGTTTCATTCAAGATCTTTGTGCAAAAATATACACTTTTTCTTCAATAGCGCGAAGGTTTTGTAAAATATTGATCCCAAACCAATTCAAAATTATTCTTATTAATGACTAATGATGAATAAGACGATCACAAAAAAGAAAATCTGACAGTCGAGAGAGGGAAAACACAAACTCAATAAAGAGAGAAAACACAACACAGGTGATTCTAATTACGGCGGAGTGGTAATCAAAAACCAGGAAGTAAACCTAAAACATAAACAAGGTCAGACATTTCAAAATAAATCTGCTGCTTTTGACTAAACTTTTAAAGAAACTAATAAAAGTCTTGAGCAGTTTTTTCTTGAATAACCTGTCTAAATGTGTGTTAGTAGATTAGTGAGAAGGTGAGCTGAGTGTCTGATGACTTTGATACAGTAATGGTACTTTTGAAAGCCTCATTAGCTCCTGCCTGTGTTTAAAGTTCTCCAGGCCTTTCTTCAGTGAGCCTCTGTCCTCCGAGAGCTGACTCTGACGGGGTTAATGTTGTGTTCTGACTTAACTTCTATCCCTTCACTTTAAATTTGACTTTCTTTGACTCCCCTGCTGCTGATTGATAATCCGGCTTGTCGGTGAGTGCGGGATCCTTACTATAATGTGTGTGCTTTGATCAGTAAAAGTTGAAAGGATATATGGGAAAGAGGCTGATAAAGTGATTTCTGTGACAGAGAGTCGATGGAGAGCCGTGCTTTAAGTCATCCTGTTTGTCTTAGAAGAGCTGTGCTCTTAATAGTCATGTCCCCAGTGAGTGATGCAATAGCTCTGCGCGCGGTGTAACAATGAAGCCGACAACTGTAAACGGTCCTGGGAAAAATAGCTCAATCAATTAGATGGCCCAAAATGTTTGTCTGATGAAAATGCAGATGTAGCCAGTCGCAATGCGTGGTCAGGATTTCAGCAAATTGCACTTTGTAAAGTTTTGTTTGTGATGAGCGCTTGTGTTGTGGCCTGCAGACTCCGGATTCATTCTTCCAACAAAATCTGGCAAAGTTTAAGTGTCTGTGGCTCCAACTTCTTATAAAGCCACTTCAGAGCGATCCAATCGGCTTCACGCGCGGAGGAGACGAGAGGATGAAAGCTGTGGGAGAAAAGTTTGTGCAGCAAAGCAGCGATTTTGCAGCTCTTTTTGAGTTTGAAGTGAGTGCGCGTGGGCGCGCACGTGCCTCTCTCCCCTGAGCCCTCTCTGTGCCTGGCACCACAGTCACCTCCTTTGGTGTTGTCGGCAGGTACACAACAGGCTGCTCTTCTGAGCTGAACTTTTGGGGAGGGGAAGAAAGGCGAGGCAAGATTAAAAACACTCCTGTGATGTGGAGTGCCGAGCGCCTCCTGAGGATTCCTGGCATAATAATTTAAATGATCAAATGATACAGAGGAGACTTGTTAGCTGAGAAACAGCCTCCTAGTTGGCCCCATGGGCCCGCTGCTGCCGCGCATGCATTGCAAAACAGCTCCTCTGTTGTGCTAAAGAATCACACTTTTTTCTTTTTAGGCCTTTTCAGGAGCAGACTTGTGCTGTGCGCGGTGTGTGCTGGGCCAGGCTCATACCAGGCTCACACGAGGCTCATGATGTCTGATGATTTGTGAGCTGGTCCTGCCTGTGTGAACAGTTCAGTCTAAAGTCACTCAGTGGGAACACGTCTCAGAGGAGTCTGTTCAAACTGCAGCAGCCTTAAACACACATAGCTAGAACATTTAGTGAACTCTAATGCAGTGTGTTGTGTCTTGCAGACCCTGCGCCTGTGCTGGAGGCGTCCCACAGTCTGGAGGAGCGACTGCAGCGGCTGCACAGCTCAGCCCCAGAAGGAGAAGCCCTGGTGCAGGAGATCTCTGGGCTCTGGAAACAACACCTGCAGTGCCTTAAACACACAGGTACTCAAACACACTTCTCACACACAACATGAGAATCAGAACAGTTTAATCCTCCTCTGGTCTTCTGCCCCACAGAGGACAGTGCAGAGGTCCCAGACACAGAGCCCTGTCCCAGCGCCCTGATGACCCCCAACAGCACCCCCGCCCCTGGGGCCCCGGGGTCTCCGCAGCAGAACCACCAGGAGCAGGCACAGGACAGAAGGTTGGTACAGATGCGTGGTTGTGTTGTATTTACAGTGACACGTGTGAATAATATGTTTACTGCTGCAGGGACGAGGAAGCTCCGATGTGAGTCTGACCCAGAGACTGTCTGAGGCCGAGGAGCAGCTACAGGCTCTACATTCATGTACGTTTAGTTATACCTGTGAAGAAGTAGGACTCACCCCTACTGTGCATTCCAAACTGATCATTTACTAATATTATTTATGGAAACAATAACAAATGTAGTTTTAATTCTGGTTACATTTTCACCTTTAAATTGAATGTCTACTATTCTCAACTCTGTATGTCATGTGATCCAATGTGAAAGCAGTATTTGTGTCCACAGCTCTGGACACTGCACAGACGGAGCTGCAGGACTTACGCTGCAAATACAACGATGAGATGACCAAAAAGTAAGTCCACACACAGAACATGACCAGACAAAAAGTAAGTCCACACACAGAACATGTGACCAGCTCATTTCTGACGTTCATCAAATCATTTTAGATGATCTTTGTCTGTGTCTAGTTAAGAAAGAATTCTAAGCTTGTTCTGAAAGGTGCAATCTGCCTACACTGTAAAAAAAAAAAAAGACAGTTTAACCTAAAAGTTTTCTGTCGATTAAACTCGTGTGTGTGAGTTGTCTGTTTTTCTCTTTCTCTCTCTTTCCTCGTTCTTTCTTCTCTCTTTTCTCTCTTTCTTTCTCTCTCTCTTTCTTCTCTCTCCCTCTTCCTTCTCTCCCTCTCTCTTCTCTCTCACTCTTTTTCCTCTCTCCATCTTTCTTCTCTCCCTCTCTCTTTTTCTTCTCTCCCCCTCTCTTTTCTCTCTCTTTCTTCTCTCTCCCTCTCTTCTCTCTATTTTTTCTTTTTCTCTCTTTTGTCTCTCTCTTTCTTCTTTTTCTCTTTTTTTCTTCTCTCTTTCTTCTGTCCCTCTCTTCTCTCTCCCTCTCTTTTCTTTCTCTTCTCTCTCTTTCTTCTCTCCTCTCTTCTCTCTCCCTCTCTCTTTCTTCTCTCTCCTTCTTTCGTCTCTTCTTTTTTCTTCTCTCCCTCTCTCCCTTTCTTTTTTGTCTTTCTCTTTCTTCTCTCCCTCTATAACCCCCCTTTCTTCTCTCTCTCTTCTTCCTCTCTCTATCTTCTCTCTCTTTATTTTTTCTCTCTCTTTTGTTTCTCTTCTCTCTCTCTCTCTCTCTCTCTCTCTCTCTCTCTTTCTTCTCTCTCTCTCTCATAACTTAAAAGTTGAACATCTTTGACTCACACTGTCGATTTATATCAACATAAAGCTTTCAGTTCATTTACTTTATTGTCTTAAGTTGTTTTTTTTTACAGTGTAGTGATCATTACCATATTAACATAAGGCGACGCCCTGCAGGGGAACCTCTAGCTCCCCCCAAACTGGAAGAGCTGATTAACACCTGAGTGAGATCAACAGTCGTCTGCATTGATATGTATGAAGCTTGAGTATAAAGGTCAGAGGTCACCGAAACTTAAGGACACACACTCAGAAGGACAGACAGGGAGGACGTTGTGGGAAGATGGGTTGATGCTGCTTATTTGTGTCTCAGCCAGCTCGGACGTTTGGATTCGGATTGTTTTGACTTGTTATTCTTTCACGTGCGAGGTTCTGAAAGTGAAACAATGAAAGGCCTGTGGATTAAAGCGGGTTCGTAAAGGTCACAGGAGAGGGAGGGTCGTCAGAGGTAAGGAGCTGGAGCACTGATGCATTGTGGGAGTGAAAGGAAAAGGTTTGAACTATGGTTGAACACAGTGTACAAGCAGAAAGAGTCCTGCTTGTACAATACATTTTAGATTGAGTAAAATGTCTTAAAATCTGGATTTAGATCTTAATTTTTTTTTTTTTTGGTTCAGATGGTTTGACTTGATGTACCAAGATTTTATGACCTGTTTCAAAGTGTTTCTGTCGTTTTTCAATACATTTGTTCTTATTTCAAGCCAAATTATTTGCTATTGAAGTAAGACATTTTTAATCCCCTCAGCGGCTAATTTGATTTAAGCTCAAATCTCTTGAAAACAGTGTGATACTTTTTACTGAAGTAAATTTACACTTTTACTCAAGTAAAGGAGTTTCAGCAGGACGTTGACTTTTACCAGAGATGTTTTTAGTAGCTGTACTTTTACTTGAGTAGTGAACTTCAGTACTTTTCCCATCTCTGCTGCTGACTCACTTTTGTAGACTTTGGTATCTACACTCTCGTCTGAGTGGAGATGTGAGCCATGTGTTCAATTCAATCTCGATCTGTCGATTTTTTGATTATTGCACAGCCAGTTTAGTACCTGCTCAGCTCTATTAGAACCAAAGCCAAGCAGGTACTAAAAGTACTTGGTTCTGGAGAAAAAGGTCTAGACTAGAGCATATATGTCAAACTCAAGGCCCGGGGCCAGATGCAGGTCTTATAATGTCTACCTAAATTTCATGTTAGAGCCAGGAGTAATCTGGGTGTCTTAACCTAAAGAAATATTTGTCTAAAACGTAAAAAGTCATTTTTCAGACTAATGCAGATGTGTATTCAGTAGTCTTCCTTTCAAATACTAATCAAAGATTCGTAAGACTCATTTTAGTTACAACTGTCTTCGAGGACAATCAAGATGCCAATGTGGCCCGTTGTTAAAATGAGTTCGACACCCCTGGTCTAGAGGAAACAGTGCCGAGTAGAGCTGGGCTAGTGGAAACTCTACGTGTTGACCAAGTTCTATAGTCGAGTAAAATTGCTTTTCACACCATTTAAGGAGCAGGTGTGTTGGAGAGCACATAGCGTTACAGCCAATGTTTCGTCTTTATTTTATAATTTAAGAGACGTTGTGACAATTCAGATTCACCAGATGCTTCTGTTGTAAAGGTCCTCACTCGTGCAGCAGGGTTAGGGTTGAACCTCACCATGATGCTCCTGACAAACAGTCGTAACACAGTCGCAGTGACACACAAAATCTCTTTCGAAAATCCTTACTCTGGCTAGAGGAGAGTAAGGATTAGAGTAGAGGGAAACATCTGGCTTAAAATCAAACCAAAACTCCTGTAGTGTGCAGAAAGCTTAAGCCAATATACGGAGAAGAGGAGAAGTAGTTTCCAGGACATATTCTAACTAAAACATGATGCAGCTCAATGTCTCCAACCTAAACACTCCACCACGCAGGCTACCTTTTCTTGACTTTGTAGAATTTCCAAAACGAGAGATAAAAGCCCGATACATCACCTTTCGCGTCGTCCTCCTCGGCTGACTCACATTGTCGGGCGGTTCGGGAGTGCGTTTTAGCGCTGAACTCGGAGGGGAATGCCATTGTGAGCGCCGGCGAGTGAGACTGACGGAGGCCGTAACGCGGGTCGATGATGAGAGAGAGGTAGCCGGGGCCCTGACAGCCCTCAAGAAGAATTGCTCCATTTAAAGATTGCTTCTGAAAACACTCTACCTTGTCCCGGCTTTTGAGCGCCACGTATCCAGCGCGCGGGTCCAAATGAATCTGGGGCCGGTATGAAGGATGTCGATACGCGTTCACAGTAAACAGGTCTTTGTTTGGGCCGAGCTCCAGAGCACGGGCGGCCGCGGCTAATGGATTTTCTCCCAGGCTTAATCCATGGCACAATTGAACTGATGTTTCTAGAGCCGCCGCCATCCATTCTTGCACCGGGCCCTGACACTTTCTCAAAGCCCTCCTCACCTCTCGCGCCGCTCCGCTGTATTGGAAGTCTGCGTGTTATGTGTTTGTTTGTGTGTTTGTTTGTCAGGGATTTATTTAGAGCTGGAGATGGAAACCGGCAGCTGTCTGTCTGTGAGTAAATAAGAACGCTATTCAAGTGTAAAAAAGAAAAAAAACAGACGCAAGCTTAACAGGTGATTTTAGATAAAAAAAAAAAATAATAATTCCTGGAGACAGATGATGATTTTGATTTGATCACAGTTCTTGTAGACTGTTGTCTTTTGCCTTTGAGATAAATACAATCATCCGCTTTACTGTGATTGGTTAAATCCAGCTGTCACTCACTCAGAGCAGAACAAAGATTGACCAGTGTTCAGAAAAACGCGACGAAACCTTTGAAAAAAATCTAAAGACAAGCGACCTCAGCTCATAAATAAAGTTATTCAAATATTTGATTAATTAGAACATTGTGGCTAATACAATTTTGGCATTTCTAACACTAACAACAGCTTTTGAAAATCCATGTTTCATTCATAAATAGATATATTTTTGTAAATCAAACTTGCCTGGAACTTGGCAACTCTGAGGCTAAGAGAAGTAGGTTGGAAATAATTGTCTGTATTTTAACAAACAGATGTATTAAAAGAGAAATGGGAAATCATGATTTGACGATTTCACCAAAAAAGCAGATTGTCTCACGATTTGATTTTTCTCACGATATTGCCCAGTCCTACTCTAAATTGTTCACCTCGATGTGTTTTAAGCTTTTTCACAGGGGTTAACATGCTAACAGCACTTAGCCTCAATGCTAACAGCACAGCCTGTTCTCATGGATAAGCGTGTCAATACCAAGCTATTGTAAACAGCGTGTCCTATGAACGCAACTTCTATTTTGTGTGTGTGTATTTGACGCGTTTCTGTCCCAGTTCATTTCAATGGTGAATGTTAAGAATGAAAACTAACACAATCCTAATCCTAACCTTAACCAACTCCAAGCCAAAGAGCTAAACTTACCCATTTTTCAGACTTAAATTTTGCTGTTAATCCCTTGAAAAACCTTGTGTTTGTCGTCAACTACTAGGCGTGTCCAGACCACGCCAGAAAAAACGAGCGTGTAATTGCACGCCAAAACAGGCAGAGGGCGTCGTCTTGACACGCAATTTGTCATGGCGTGCTATTTTACAAAATCTATGAGAACACGTTGAACAGCAACAACAGTAACTAAGTGAAGTTTGATGAACAAACGGGACATTATAATGTTCACCTGAAAAGATGTATAAACAATATCGATTATCTGGGCTTAACTGATTTTGAAGGTGCACTGTGTAACCTTTTCACCAAAAATAGGAAAAGCAGGATTTTGTCATTATGATTTCTTTATTGCTTTAATTCAGTGGTCCCAACCTTTTTTCTTGCAAGGACCGGTACAGCCACAATTTTCTTTTCCGGGGACCGTTTGAGGTTGGGTAGCGCCAATAACAACAACGTAAAATGCATGCAACTGATTACTGTGCATTTTTTTTTGCTTTTATTGCTTTAATTTGCAGTTTATTTAGTTAAAAGACACAATAGTTTCATAGTAAAGCACAAGGAAGTAGTGATAAACTATAAAATAAAAAATAAATGACATCTTAAAAGATCTTCTGGGCCGGAAGCAGATGGCTCGCGGACCGGTTTTGGGCCCGGACCGGTGGTTGGGACCCCTGCTTTAAGTAATTGAAAAAAAAAAATCTGCATTTTAATCTAGAAAAGGCTTGCATGGCCTCAAAACAGACGACTATGTGCTCCGCTGCTATGTTTCTATGGAAATCTGGTTTCTTTTGAACAAAGCACTTGCTAGCAACAACTTAGCTGTAAAGATGCTAACGGAATTGCTGCTTAGTTTGAGCTGTAAAAGTTGAATTATCCAGTCCATTTGATGTTTAACATGATGTTCAAATAAATACAACTGCTCTAATTAGAGAAGTAGTTAATCTTTTTATTCTGAGAGTCATTATAAAGTCCACTAAACAGGACAAGACTCAACAAGAGATGCTGTCATTCTTCCGTTCCATCTTCCCATTTGTCCCGAACCAGCAGCAGCAGCAGCCCCGTCCCGGCCGCACCTGTCTGTGTCTCTGCCGCACTGCTTCCTGCGCGTTGATAAAAACACTACATTTGTGGAGTCGAGGCTTGAGACGCTCAGCAGATAATCAATACAAAACATTTTGCGCAGCCTGTGAGTTCATTAAACGTGCGTCTGACACCTGCGAGTGCTCCCTGTCAGCGTGTGCAGACATCTGTCCCCGTCTCGTCAGTGTCAGGGCGCAGGACAGGGGCAGGACAGGGTTAGGACAAGGCTAAGACAGTGGGGAGGCAGGACAGGTGCAGAACAGCGGGTAAGACAGAGGGGGAGGCAGGACAAGGGGAAAACAGGGCCAGGACATGGGGTAAGACAAGAGGGAGAGGCAGGCAGGGGCAAGACAGCAGGTAGTACAGAGGGGGAGGCAAAGGCAGGAGAAGGACAGCGGGTAAGACAGAAGGGAGGCAGGATCGGGACAGGACAGCAGGTAAGACAGAGAGGGAGGCAGGACAGAGGCAGGAGCAGGTTAAGACAGAGGGAGAGACAGGACACGGGGGGAAACGGGCAGGACAGGATTAGGACAGCAGGTAAGACAGGGAGAGGCAGGACAGTAGGTAAGACAGAGGGAGAGGAAGGACAGTAAGACAGAGGGAGGCAGGACAGAGCAGGACAGAGCAGGACAGCAGGAGACAGTGGAAGAGGCAGGACAGGAGCAGGACAGCGGGTAGGACAGAGGGAAAGACAGGACAGGGCGAGAACAGAGGCAGGAAAGGAGCTGGAAGGCTGGTAATGCCGTACAACGAGTCCAAGTTCTCGCAAGACGTAGAAAGTGCTTAAAACCAATGTGTTCTTGTAAACATACCCTGGTGCAGTGCGAGTGCACGTCCGAGAGACGCGTGAGTGTGCGGAAAGAATCCGTAGGAAGTCTATTTTTGTCGGAGGTCGCAGCGGTCGGATGCGGCTTTCAATTCACAACACGAGCATTCTCGCGGTAATCCACGCGAATCCGCGTGGCTTTGGGCAATAACGGACCGCAGTGGACTGCTGCCGGTGTACGTCGCAAGAAACTCGACATGTCTTGGACCGAACTCGCCTCACAGTCTGTGTACGGAGCGTAAACAGAAAGAGGCAGGACAGGCTGAAAAGCAGAGGCAGTAGCAGGGGTAAGGTGGAGGTGGAATCAAGTCTGTTTTGCAAGTTTCAAGGCTTTTGTCCAAGTCAAGACAAAGTCCAAATCCTCAAATTTTAGTTTCAAGTCTTTTCAAGAGCTCCTAATGAGATCTACAATTCTATAATATTCAGTTCAGACAGTACAAAGAGATCTCGTTTTTTCCCAAAGTGCTACAGCTAATAACAATAATATTAGCAATACCAATAACAAGATATATTTTAAAGTATGGCTTCTTTAACTCTTACATTTGAAAGTTAAAAAACATCAAAGCCAACCGAGCCTCGAGGACCGGATATTAAAAGTGCATAATGTATTTTTTGAACAGTTAACAAACCTGGTGCATTTGAATCTATCTCGTCATCACCGTCTCTACCTTTTGAAAAACCTGGTCCCGTGTGAGCCAAGGGAAACTGATGAACTTCAAACAATCCTCATGAATATTCACCATGAGAGACCATTTTAATGAGAAAACCGTATTATTAGACAAACCAAGTCAAAGTCAGGGCTTTTCAGCGTGTGACTCGATCCGCTGGGCTTTAATAACCAACTATAGCCAAATCAGTCGCCATCTTTGTAACGTGAATAGCAAATTATGGGACTCGAATTTCAAAGTCAGTTTCGATATTGAGAATAGCTCACTACTGGATAGGCAATAACAGTTTAGATACAACAATAGACTGTCATTTTAAACACAAAATAATCACGCAAGAGGACAACGGAAAAAAAACAATGTCTATTTTGAAAGAAAAAAGGTGATTCGTTTTGTCATATTTGGATTTCAATAAAACACCTTTAGCTTTTCGAAATATTCTGATGACTTTTTAAAATTACCCTGATCTGTTTTTGCAAATGAAATCTTCTTTCTTTATGTGTCTCTGTTATGTAAACTAGTTTTGATGAACTCAAGATCATTGTACCACTGTTCAGAAGATGATTCGTTGAAACTTGGTCATTTTAATACAAGTTTCTCGTCTTGGTCTTGCAGGTGCTTGGACTCTGTCTCGTCTTGGTCTTGCAGGTGATTGGACTCAGTCTTGTCTTGGTCTTTAGGTAGCTTGGACTCGGTCTTGTCTTGTTATCACAGGCGCTTGGACTCGGTCTTGTCTTGGTCTTGAGGTTGCTTGGACTCGGTCTTGTCTGGTCTTGCAGGTGCTTGGACTCTGTCTTGTCTTGGTCTTTAGGTAGCTTGGACTCGGTCTTGTCTTGTTCTCACAGGCGCTTGGACTCGGTCTTGTCTTGGTCTTGAGGTTGCTTGGACTCGGTCTTGTCTTGGTCTTGAGGTTGTTCAGACTCGGTCTTGTCTTGGTCCTGCTTGGACTCTGTCTTGTCTTGGTCTTGAGGTTGCTTGGACTCGGTCTTGTCTTGGTCTTGAGGTTGCTTGGACTCGGTCTCTTCTTGGTCTCGCAGGTGCTTGGACTCGGTCTGTTCTTGGTCTTGCAGGTGCTTGGACACAGTGTTGCACAAGATTGTCCAGAGTTAACAGTGTTTATTGTACAGTCTGACAGCGGCAGGAAAGAAGGACCTGCGAAACCTTTCTTTCACACATCTTATTATACTTTTTTGTTTTGTTTTGGGCCATGCTGTGGCAGTGTTCTGTCATCATGAGTTTGAAAGGTTTCTAGGTTACCATTGCAACAAGATCACCTGGGTTGTAACAAGGTCATGTTAAAACTTTGTATGTACGGTAAGCTTTTGGATAAATCTTTTCCATGATTATACTGTATACTGTTAATTTATATACGTCAAACCTGTCAATTAAACTTGCTCAGGTATGCTTGTCCTCATGCTGTTTTGTGCTTGAGGAAGACAAACTTAAACTCCTTTTAGCTGCAAGTTCAAGTGTGGGATTAGTGTTTTCAGTCTAAATAAACTGACTAAACTAGAAATTCGGACACAAATTACCGCAAGTTTGTTTGACCAATTCTAATCATGACAAAATCCAACGCAATTACGCCCTTCCTGTGTTATTATTATTATTAAAACTTCACTGTAATCTGTCGCAACAAGGTCACCCAACTTTTTTTCTTATTTTTACTTTCGCAAATCACCCTCTCAAATTGACATCCGAATTACCCAAATGTGGCACAACACTTGGGCTCCTTGTGTTCAGTGGAGAGCCTCTCACTAACCTGTTTTCCCTGTGTGTGTCCCAGAGCCGAGGAGGTCCACAGCATCATGGCCGACCTGGAGACGGCGAACCAGGTGAGTTTTTGATTGAGACGGCGCTTCGTTTGGGGCAATCACTCGTGTAATCAGGCGCCGGCGTTAATTGCGCCCCCCACCCTCCCTCCTCCTCCGCTCGGAGCATGTGATTAGCCTGTGTAAAGCCGGGAGGAGGCGCACCATGGCGACGTGACGCGGCGCTCGCTTGATTAGCCTGATACTGTCTCTGCTCTGATTCTCCGTAGTCATGTCGATGTATGAGGAATGTGTTGATAGTTGATCGACTGAATTAGCTGAAATGATGGCCTTCAAATTGCACATCTGATGCAAAACTTTTAGCTTTGTTAACTGTGTTTCTTCACCATCCTCAAAGTTGTATTTGGATTGATTCCGACATAGTTGAGTAATCTTGAAAAGTTCGATTTCCACCTACCCCCGATTCCCATTCAAATTCCTGTTTTTAGACCTGACTATCTAAAAATGTGATACATACACAAGACATTCTAATCAGACCAAGTTAATGGATTATCATTGAGCACCATAACAATGTGATGTTTTATTTGAAATATAGGACTTCAGCGCTGATATTCGGTCCATATAAGATGAATCAAGGTCTATAGGTAAGACTATGATACCAAAAGTCATGATGTTGCAATCCAGTTAGGAAACCTGTCTTGAAAGTTATTCAAGTACACTTAAGGCTCTAAAAAAGAAAATTCCAAAAATGCTCATGGAAATCTTGGATCTAGTGATATTTGAAGGTGCTCATTGGTGATTGGGAACACAAATTTGCAAAGAAAAAAGGGGACCCAAGGCACTCTTCATACAATTTACTCATGATTAAACAATGATTAAAACAAAACAAAAGAAATCATGTAACCAGGGCCCTTCAACAGGGTATATCAGCCACTGATAATTCAGCACTTGATCCAACTTTTTTAATTTTCCTCCTCGGAAGATTATGAATTGAATTTGTGAAAAAGTTAATCTAATTATTAAGGCTTTTATCTGTTTGAACGTGTTTGAAAGAGCCATGTGAGTCACTATAGGACTCTTTGGGATGAGAGCTGATCGACAGTGGAGAGGATGATAAGCTGGCTTCTAGGGCTGTGTACTGCCAAAAGTCTTCCGATACAATTTGCATCCCGATACATGTATGCCCCGATACAAGTTAGATATTTGAACAAATTAAAATACATAAATTTCAACTTAGTAACATCAACCTTGTAATAAACACAATTCGACTTACTGATCAAATTAAGAAAATGAAAAAAAAAAAAAACAAAAAACAAACAAACAAACATGTATCTTACTTGTAAAAAGGTTTCAACATGTTTTGAGTATAACCCTCCCTAAAATCAATGTTCAGAATGGATCTTTGAATATGTAGAAAAACAAAATGCAGAGGAATTGTATTTCACATTGCTCTTTATATTAGATACAAATATCCAACAAACAAGTCATTTTTCAGCTCAATATTTTCAGCCTTCAAGCATCAGTCCAGGTTCAGAAGTGTAAACTGTTTGAGTTTAAGCATCCTGATACGTATCCCGATACACTCCTCTGCAATGAGTTTGTCACGATATATCCGTAGATACATTGAGTACAGCCGTACTGGCTTCGTACTTGGTACTTTTGTATTACTTTTTAAGTCGACCAATAGATACCATATTCTATGATTTCATGCTGCCCCTGGA
This sequence comes from Mugilogobius chulae, assembly GCA_038363315.1. Classification (NCBI taxonomy): domain Eukaryota; kingdom Metazoa; phylum Chordata; class Actinopteri; order Gobiiformes; family Gobiidae; genus Mugilogobius; species Mugilogobius chulae. The sequence goes on along the minus strand of CM076397.1, from coordinate 7,327,947 downwards.
TGATTTTTTGATTACAATTTAAAGTGACCCACCGATAAACTGCACGTTTTGAAACAAATATGTTTTTAGCGTTTCATTTTTAGCTTCTGTAAAGCCTCTAAAATGCACTGGAATACAGCAAGTTACATACAGTCCGTCAAAAATGTCACTATGGAGTAATGTCCCACATAGTTACCCCACTTTTGTTTACTTTTTTTTTTTGTTAATCCCATGGACTGTATAACATAAAAGAATAATAAAAGAATGAACATGGACTTATTCAAAGTTATATTCGGCTTTATAGAGCCTAATAACATTATTATATAGAAGATAACATCATCAGTCCATATATAAAAATGCAGCCCTCGACTAACTCTGACTTGGATCATTCCAGCCCGAGCTCCATTTGAGTTTGAGATCTCTCCTCTGCTCTTCCGACTATACATTCTTTTCTAAATCATTTTACTTTTAACCCCAACCCAGTCTAGAACTTTCTACCTGTTAGGTTTTAAGTGCCAAAGATGAAAATAAACTCGTCACTAGGTTTGCTTCCTTCCTCAATGCCACTGCTTCCACTTATAGCCTGTGTGTGGATAAATGTCCCCAATATGAAGCATTAATTAGGCAGCCATGTTTTGACAGAGCAGGTAAACAGTTTGGGGAATAAAGTGGGGCCCAACTAAAGAGCGTTTTCAGCAGAACGGAGCGGTGACTGCGAAGGTTTTCTCTTCACTGTCTGTGATTTATGTGAACGCCCTGCCTCACCTTTATGAAGTCAACTATCTTCTCAGCACTTTGCTTTGACCTGTATTATTGCATATCCAAAAAGATTTAGAGCTAACGACCAGCGTTTCTCACCCAGATCTCGTAAAAACAATATATATTTGTTGATGCGCAATTAAGGCAAAATGAAGTTTATGATTAAATTGAACTCCCCCCTCACTCTCGCAGACCCTTTGACACATCACTAGTTTTGTATACATAGATATTTTGTCCAGCCCAGTTTTTGAAGAAATTTGCCTAAAATGGACACTAACAAAGAAAAAATTGTTGATATTTATATTAACTGACTGGCGTTTTAGACTAAACAGGAAAAAAAAATTGCAAGACATTGAAACCCTATGAATTTGAGAGAAAAAGCCAATTAATGAAAAATTTGAATTCATTCAACGCTTTTTCCCGTTAGGGGTGGGTGGGTGACTGGAGCGTATCCCAGTGACTTTGAGCCTTCGGCAAAAAAACAACCAGAACTGTGGCCAATAGGCTACAACCAGTGTTGGGTGTAACTTAGTTACTGTAACTTGTGTAATTTGATTACAGTTTTAGTAACTTGTAGTGTAACTTAGATACTGTGAAAATACTTGTAATTAAATTAGTTACTAACAAAATACTCTTAGTTACTTTAAAGTACAAACAAATCTAGAAAAGTGACTCTTGGGGCAATAACTAAGTAGTGTACCTCATTATATTTTTAAAAAGTAATAAGTATTATGTAACTAATTACTTTCTCAATACTTTTCCCCCTAACACTGGCTGCAGCTAACGATTATTTGGCTAATTATCTCTCGTTTAATCGATTAGTTGTTTAGAACCTTAACCCTGCCGTACACTGAGTGCGAGTTCGGCACGAGTCTCGAAAGACTTAGAAAGGGCTTAAAACAAATGTGCCCTTGTACACAGACCTGGGAGCAGTGTGAGTGCATGTCTGAGAGTCGTGCGAGAGGATACTCTCTAGTATGCTTTGAATTGTTTGACTTACAGTATATATACATGCAGTGGACAGATGAAACTAATGTTTTTTGGTGTGGTGTTTTGCAGAAAGCAGAGAGCGCTCAGAGGGAGGTGGAGAGGCTAAAGGAGCAGTTGGCCACTGTCACCACCGGCAGTTGTAATCCTGCAGAGGGCGCCACCAGGGTAAACACATACTTGTTGGTTTTGTAGTATGAGTCCCGAACAAGAGAGAACCTGTTAGCGTGCTATGGCTACCTTACACGACCTCTAACCTAAATTCTCTTGTGTCAAATATGGCCTTCCGCCTTTTGAAACACTATTTCAAATCTGTGGAAGGTGTTACTATCTATACTTACTTTTATACCTTCTTACTTAACTACCTACCTACTTACTTACATACAAACTAACTTACCTACTTACTTACTTATCTACTTATTACTTACTTAACTACTACAAAAGTGGCCCAAGAAGCTTAAAGCGGATGAGCGAGCTTACACCTGTCACACACACAGGATGCAGTAATGCAGAAGCCATCAGACTGTAGCCCAGGGGTGGGCACTTATTTTTCCCAGTGGGCCATATTAGAAGTGTTGGTGGCGGACACAGTCAGTGGTGTAGCAAATTATCTCTATTGCACATGCATTTTTATAAAATATAGGGTTTTAATCTACTATTTTGACCATTTATGATGATACTAGTAGACCAGCAAGAAAAAAACACTTGCACATAGCTAAGACAATCAATTGAGAAATAGTTTTTATCACTTATTCTAAAATGTTCCAGGGACCTGATTGAAACAGTCCAAGAGCCTCTGTTTGCCCAGTAATAAACAATACATTTAATATGAGATTGGACTCCAGTTGATTTTGCACATGAATATTCAGCCTCGAGGTCAAAAAGGTTAAGAACCCTGGCCTATAGGACCTCAACATACCATCACATGACTCTTTGAGGAAGGCTACAGGAAGTAGCTGAAACATGTGGAGTAGATAGACAGATACAGCCCTGTTTGACTAAATGAAAAATTTGTTCTAACTAATTTAAAAGAGAAACATTTGTAACTAACCTACCTACTTATTTACTTACTTACTACGTACGAACTCACTTACTTACTTACTACGTACGTACGTACGTACGTACGTACTTACTTACTAACTTACTTATGTGTAATTACTAACTTACTTTCTATGTACTTACTAACTTACTTACTATGTACTTACTAACTTACTTACTAACTAACTTAGTAACAAACTTGCTTAATTACTTACTTATGCAAGTAAATTACTTACTTACTTACTTACTTACTTACTTACTACTTACTTACTTACTTACTTTCTTACTTACTTACTTACTTGCCTACTTAGTTAATTACTAACTTACTGGTAACACTTTATAGAAACTATATCCTAATTAGCCTTTAAAAAGCCTTAATATGACCTTAATAAATCCTAGTTCATCATGAACTAATGGCTAATTAATAGATAAAAGCTATATTAAGGCTTAGTAAACACTTAATTACTTCACACCTTATCTCCCAACCCTAAATTCTAAACGTGGGCTCCTTAATTATGTAGTTACTAAGTCTTAATAATCTGTATCATCCATTAATTCATCATTTGTTCATGAATAGTTAAGACTGTATTCATACTTTATTTATGCTTTACTAAGAGAATTTAAGGTGTAGTTATTATGAAGTGGTACCAACTTACTTACTTATTAACTCATTTACTTAGTACTTACTTATTAACTTACTTACTAAATTCCCACATAACTTACTTAAGTACCTACTTACTTACTTACTTACTTACTTACTTGCTTACTTACTTACTTACTTATTACTTACTTACTTACTTACTTACTTACTTAATACTTGCTAACTTTCTTCCTTTCTTTTCACTCACTGACTCACTCCTCTACACATTTTGTTTACTTTAGGACAAAAGTGAATATTCTGAGCTGTTGCCGTCTCAGCTGGAGGCCGCGCTCTTGGCCAAAGACCGCGAGATCCTGCGCCTCCTCGAGAACGTCCAGCGACTGCAGTTCACGCTCCAGGAAGTGCAGGAGAGCTCGGCCAATCAGATCGTGGAGCTGGAGCGTCAACTGGCCTATAAAGCAGAAGCTATTGAGGTTATTACAGGAGACACATGGGACCTGCTGTGATTAAAACTGTTCTCGTTACACCTGCTAAATGTTCTCCTCGTCTGTATTTGTTGTTGCAGAGATTAGAAGCTAAATTGCAATCCCAGATGGACTATGAAGAGATTAAAACTGAACTCAGGTGACTGTCAGATTTTGCTATTTTTAACAACAGTCTGAGTTGGGGTTACATTTGCACTGCAATGTTTTTTCAACTTGTGTTTGAAAAGAAAGTTTATTTTCCGTCTTAACCAAGGCCTAGTATGTTTCTCACTGTATTTTTCAATTCGGTTCATTTTTGTAGAGCCCAAAATCATAAGTGAATACTTTGTTATCAGTATTTTGGACATTTTAAATCTCACTCAAAGCTGCGACAATGGAGTAGGAAAACTAGACAATTGCTAAGAGCCCCGAAGAGGGAAGCCTAAGATATGACAAAATGTATCAACTATTAGCAATTTACATCCTGATAGTGGTTACTGTTAAGATTCATTGGCTAACCAAGTCTTAAAGGTTCACTGTTTAACTTTCTGCACGTGCAAAGCCATCTGCACAATTCAGTAAAAGCAAAAAGTTAAAACCATACTTTGGGACATTCTGAATGGGGATAAATGTGTGTTTTGCTATAGAGGGATTTTTGGTCGACGTCACTTTCCGCCCGACTGCGCTGCGCCGACTGCGCCCGACTGCGCATGCGTTATGCAGAAAGAGCTCCTCTCCGTCTACTTAGCTGGGGAAACTTCTTTGAACTAAACAACGAAACGAGACAAGAGCAGTTGTATTAATCAAGTCTGAACCGGTCTGACAGACATCTGTCTCCTAAAGCTTGAGACACTGTTTTTCTCGCCGTTTTTTCACCTGATTGTAACTTTTAAAGGTCGTAGGGTTGAATTTCATTCACAAATGTTGAATTAGCAGCATAACTTTTGTTTTCACACAGTGATAAACTCTTGTAGTTAGCTGACAACTGTGTTTTTTTGACTTTCCACTGTTGTGTCTGTGTGCAGCGGCTCTTTCTGCAGGTCGGATACGAGCGCATCGCCCGTGTTGATAAAAAAAAAAATCCCTCTATAGTGTGACAAAATGCAGCTAAGGAACCAGATCCTCCAAGCAAAATAGTGGTCTGTTTGTGCAAGCCTACTCCAAAAAAAAATTCAGATTTTAATAATTTGTTGAATGCACAACAAAATGACAAAAACAAGCTTTTCCTAATCTATTTTTGATCATAAAGTTAGACAGTGCACCTTTAATGTAACTCGGGTTTGTAGCACTTTAAAGATTCCACTGTGGCTCTTGGGCTCACATTGACAATTAGGAAATAGACTGGTAAGAGAAAAAGAAAGAATACTTGTCTTGTCTATTAGCACACTCATTGTGACAATTGTACGAATTTAGTGCGGTTCACATATGAGCACTAAAGCAGGTTAAACTCAGGACTGAGGACAAAAACTTTCAGTCTGGGATGTGCGATTAGTGAGCATTTTGCACTTAACTTATTTTTGGAATACACATATATAGCATCTTACGCAAAACAGATATGCACCACCTCAAATTTGGCATTTTTAGTATCTGCGTGAGACAAAAATGTCAGCTGTGTCAAGTTTTTGCTTCCCTTAACCAATTCTGAACATGAGCAAGTGGTTGATAAATGAATCTTTCCTTTGTCATGTATGAGTGGATGAATTATGGACTTAAAAAAAACAAAGCATAAAATCTCAGCAAATTATTTATGGCATCACGAATCTGTGAACTTCAGGACTGTGTTTTCTGAGGCTCAGAAAGCACAGAACAGTATCCCATAGACAGCTGCATTACATGTGTTCTTCAACATTAGAAATCCAGTCTTTGCAGTGTAACTAACTCATTTCAACTCTTGTCCTTCTCTCGTCAGTATCTTGAAAGCGATGAAACTGGCTTCAGCGAATGGCAGCTCCACACAGGTACGAGCTCGTTACAAAGTTAGCGTTTGGGTAATGTATTCTCGGTGTTGTGGGAGAAAGTTCGCGGGGCTATTGAACGCTTCAGTGATCATCATCCATTATAAGGCTATCTGCGGCCGCGCATATCGATTCATTGAAATTAACAGCTGGTGTTTTGTTGTGTGTTTACTTTCTATAGGATTCTGCCAAAGCTGCAGAAGCACTTTTGTTGAATAAAGAGGCCTTTCTCCCCTCTCACAAATACCTGGTGGACAAGGCCCGGCTTTTGCACAGTAACGGTAAGAAGAGGACGCTGGTTTGATTTGTTTACAGTAGAACTACAGAAATGATATTAGGCATTTGTAAAAGAAGCAAAAATCGTCGCCGTGAGCTCTCCGATTGTTCAGCGCCTTGTGGTCAGGCTCAATTGATTCTCAAATCAATGTTTTTCAGACTTAAGGCTCTTTGCATAAACTCTTGTGGTTACACTGAACAACAAAAAGCATGCCATGTTATTAATAAATGACTCTAGATGTGTATGTTATGTTACTGGAGTATTCAAGTTTAGTAGGAGACACTCAATTGGGTCCGCAAACACAAGGCAGGACAAGATTTCAACATTGGTTAGATAAAACTTTTCATTTAGTCAGACAGGAGCATTATTTGTTTATCTGCTTTGTAAGTTTTGCTACTTTCTGTAGCGTTCCTCAAAAGCTTCGCGTGTCTTATGTGGTTTTGCCAGACAGTAGGAGAAACTTGTGCCCCTTGTTTAATGCCTTCTCCAGGACTCCATCCCATGTGTGACAAGTTGTAGGTTCCTCATGTCATCTAGCATGCAATAAAACATATGTAGAGAAAATGGGAACTTTGTTTGGCACATGGAAGAAAGACCAACAAAGCAAAGGAAACAACCATTAGACAAGCAAGAACAAAAAAAGAACAATTCTATTCAAAGCCCAAAATCACAACAGCAGTTATCTCAGAGGACTTCACATGATTGTTGATTTAACAAAAATGTCAGATAATTAAACAATGAAACATCTGGTCGATACAAACAGAAACTCAGAAAGGGTCATTATTAGGAAATAAGGCAGATTGTTCAACAACAAATATGCAGATTAATAATTGTCCAGAGCATCCCTTGTCCTAGACCTCTTTTGCGAGAGAACCTAAAATCATATCAAGTCATATCAGATCACTGCAAGAGATAAAACCTCATAATGCACTGGAGAAGCTGTCATACACATAGAACACAGTACTACAAAAGGCATCAGGCTGTAGCCTATAAGAGACCTCAACATACCATCACGATTCTTCTGAGGAAGGCTACAGCTCTTCTGCTATGGAATCAGCTTCCTGCACATGTGTAAGAAGCTGATACAGTCTCTTCATTTAAGATTAGGCTCAAGACACTTTTTGTAGCTGCCTATGGGTAGGCCTTTTTTTTACTATTGTTTTAATCATTATTTTTCTATTTATTACTAACCCTTTAGCTAATTGTGGAAAGGGTGGGGAGGATTGACATTTTAATTATTGTTATCTTTGTATATGTATTTAATTGGTTTTAATTCAAAACTGTTATTGATTTTAGTATTGTTGTTTTATATTTCTTGTGAAGTCCACTGGGATGGCTGTTGTTGTGATTCTGGGCTATATAAGAATAAATTGAATTGAATTGTACAGAAAGTAACTGAAACATAGTTTTTTCTAACTAATTTAAATTGTTAGGTAAATAGTGCAAATCGTCATACATTTCACAAGTTTTTCAAAGGTTTTAATGTAGTTTTGAAAAGTGCTTTAAGTGGGCAAAAAGAAACGCTGGTACTGTCTAGAACAGGGGTTGTCAAACTTTTTCAGTCCGGGGACCCCAAGGATCTCCTATCACTTCTTGCTCTGGTATCACATTAAAATTCAGAAATTAAAGCCAAGTTATGTGAATAAATGATTCATTTCCTATGGTCATTTTTACTGGTTTACATGTTTCTATTCAAAGCTAACTTTCCTATCCAAAATTCTATGTTTAGGATGGTAAATCACAGAAAATTGTTATATTGAAAATATGACCGATGTTTAAAAAAAAATTGGGGGACCCCACTTTTAGAATCACTGGTCTGGGCCCCTTAATATAGGCTTTTGCTTCATATGATTTCCAGTTTTCTTGCAATGTTTGTTTTGTTTCTAAATGATGCGATGATGGCAAAAATTTAGCTCAATTGAATTTTTGAAAGTTGTGGAACCAGTGCATCAGTGTCCACTTAAAGCACTGGTTTTAACATTTTGAGATAATTGGCTGGGCATTATTTTCATGTTCATAAAATTTGTTCTAAAGTGATGCTAATGGACCAATGCATGCATGTGAAAACTAGAGATTTGCCAAATGGTTTGTGGAAGAAAGATCAAGTTAGATTAGTTAAACATATATATATATTTTTCGCTCCCTAAACCTTTACCTGTTCTTCTACAGGTGAGGACCGCTCAGAGGACGGTGGTAGAGACTCAGGGCGCCCCTAGTGTCCCTCTCGTCCTCCTCTCAGGCAGACACTCGCTCTCCCCCCAGCGCACCCACCCCCACCCTGGACACCTCCTCCACCTCCTCCACCACGGCACACGACCTGGCCCGACCCTTCTCCGCCTCCCCCAGCTCCACAGACCGACTGTCGGGTGATCACATCCTCCACAAGCAGCTCCTCTCTCCGCATTTCAAGAAAGAGGGGCTCATGGCTTTCCCCACGGCCCTGTACGCTGCTAAAGTCGCCCTCATGTCCAGCTCCCAGGGGCCCGGAGGAGGAGGAGGAGGCGGACTGGGCGGTGCGGATCAGGGAATGCCCAGCGACCATTCGGAAAGCGGGAGTTCGACGGGAGAGGACGACCAGGTGGACACGGCGGAGATCGCTTTTCAAGTGAAGGAGCAGCTTCTGAAGCACAACATCGGGCAGAGGGTTTTCGGGCACTACGTCCTGGGACTGTCTCAGGGGTCGGTGAGTGAGATCCTGGCCCGGCCCAAACCCTGGAGGAAGCTGACGGTGAAGGGGAAGGAGCCTTTTCTCAAGATGAAGCAGTTTTTGTCCGACGAGCAGAACATCTTAGCGCTGAGGACCATCCAAGTTCGTCAGAGAGGTGAGCAGCAGGATTCATTAGTGGTGTACGGTTGTGAGTAGGGACAATAGCACAAATTTTATATATTATAATAATTTTTTGAAGATATGGAAAAAATAACATTGAGTTTCATTTATATAATAATTTTTAGTACAAAAAAGAAGCAAACAAAAAAGCAAAGGAGACAGAGACATTTAAGGCTATAGACTTTCAACTATGATTTCTGTACTTTCAGTAGGACTGGAATTATTTGAAAAAATTAAAAAGCGCAATCCAGTCATGTCAAATTATTAATTATTTAGGTGTGCTTTTTGAAGCGGAAGCTCCGCAGCTAATCCTTCTCTGTTTAGACAATAACATTTTGTATATTGAAACTTGAACAAAGCGCAAATGTCTTTGTAAGTCTTTGACGATGGTTACATATGTATTTTGGGGCATTTGAAGCATGTTTCGACTGTTGTTTCAAGTTGAATTTACAGTAACAGCAACCAACGTTCCTCCCTTGAGAAACCCTGGCTCTTTGATTTTTTTATTTAGCAGTGTAAAATGTGTTCAGATGCCTTTTTGCTACCCTCATTCAATCCTAAAGTTACGCAAAAACTAGAGAATAAAAAAAATAATGTGATGTTTCGTTTCTGTTGGCTAGTCAATTTTGACAGTTGCAGGTTGCGGTTTTATTTGGGCTTGCTCCTGAGAGGCACTTTGACTTCATAAACAAGAGGATTTTTAACAGTTTTCCAAATTTTATTCAAGAAAATGTACTTATTAATACTTTAAATCCTTTATTAATGACCAAATACTATTTAAAACACGTTAAAACCATTAACATTCTGCTGTGACACATAATGCTTAATTATTTTATTAGTTTAAAGGGGTCCTTTTGTGTTTTTTTTAATTGTTAGTAAGAAACTAGAACATATACAGATCAGTAACTTAGCTTTTGTTCATTGTAAAACACAAAGTTGATCTAAAATGGCTTGAAAATAGGAACAGTTCTATTGACTTCCTGTTCAAAACTGGAGAACTGATAAGCCCCGCCTCTTCATTATAAAATGTAACTGTAAGAAGCAACAGATTTTTTAAAACTATTTTTTATTGTTGGAAAGTGTCTATGGGACAGTATTGAACCATATATACTTCACTTTGAGTATTAATCTTTTGAAATATAACAAGTAAATACAGACAAGTCGGAGGGATAGGTGGTAGGTGAGAACGAGGATTTCTGAGCACTTGAGCTCCAGCAGAAGAACAACACAAGATTACTCCAACATGAATTAATCAATTCAAATATAACTTTGAGTAAACTAATGATGAAGGAAGGCCATTATAACAAGGTTAAAAACTTAGAAAAGTGAATTTGACACAAATAACTTTTTAATTGAAGGTCGGAAGTCGTATGTTTTGGGCTTTGAAAATGAAAATGTGGCAACCCTGATCCTAATGAAACGCAAAATAAACAAACATCCGAGTTAGCATGTTAGCGCCGCTAGCTAGCGCTGCCTTTGAATCATTTTTAAAGTCAGTATAACCACAGTCCTTCTTCTAAAAAGGGTAATTGAAAACATCACAGAGGTAACCAGATATTTGTCTGCATATGTGGAGTATTTTATGCTTTGAAGAGTCTCAACAGTCTTTTCCAGCTGTTCTGCGCCGTAGCATTAGCCACAAGCAGAAAATAGCTGTTATGGCTGCAACTACGGCTCCTTGTCAGTGCCATAGATCCATGGTCAGTGCCCACTATGTACCTTTAGCACAACGACGCATGCGCAGGCCGAAATTACGTCTTTTAAACACATTATTTGTAAGTGTACAGTTAATATTATTTATTTATATTGATATTTATGAATGTATGTTGCAAAAGTTTGCCAATAGAAAGCCCAAAACGGCACATTTATTATCGCCATTTTAAGCTAACAGACAGCAGCCGGAACTAGCTTAATCAGGCATTTACTGCTTTAAACAGTAATAATCTCATTTTACAATCATTTGCTTTGTTTAATTCTGTAAGGGAATTTTGTGTTTAACAGTTTAATTTCGTCTGTGTTTAATTAAAATTTCCATACGAATAAAAAAACAATGTAAAATAAGTAAAGCTAAAGTACAACGTGTGCTTCCGGTACGAAGTGGGCAATGGCGGTATCGGATCGGAGATTTGGTATGAGTACTTGTCAATATCTTTACTTGAAAAATGTGCAATATTGGAAGTTATTATGTCAATGTCAGTGTACAAAATTCACAAACTAGGATCTTGCTTTGATGATAAAATGCAACATACACTAACTTAAGCATAGTACACTTCCTTAAAAAGACTTCTGCTTCTTGGAAAATAAGCTATAGCAGTAACCTTTGCAGTATAAATAGAAACCACTGATCACAAACATGTTCTAGTACGTTCCATTTGACTGTATCTCCAGTGATTCCCATTGTTGTGTTGTGTGTGGACTCACTCCCGCTTTAAACCCTCTAATCTTGTAGGACCTCATCCGTGACTGCTGCTTGCCGCTTCCTGTGCCATGTTTGTAGCGTTACTTTTCAACTTTGTTTTCTCCCCAGATTCTGGCGCGTTTGAAAGTTGAGTTTCCCGTATACTGCAGCCTCAGACAGCACGCGCTCAAAGGCAGCCATTGATCTACCAGTCAAAAGCGAGTCTTGGAACTGCTCTGTGATCAACCACTCACTCTCTCTCTCTCTTTCTCTCCTCTGCTTGCTCTCTCCCTGCTCTTACCCTCTCGCTCCCCCTCTTTACCCTCTGTGGCAGGGAGCATCACGCCGCGGATCCGAACTCCTGAAACTGGGTCAGACGATGCCATCCGGAGCATCCTGGAGCAGGCCAAAAAGGAGATCCAATCCCAGAGGGGAGGTGAGGCACTTCTGAGTGACGAGAATGTTTGGACAGAAAGTACTTTTCTCTTTTGTCAAAATTGCTGACCATGTATGAGTATTACAACTCTTCATTGGATTTCATTTTCATCAAGACTGTTTTGCTAAAAGATGAAAATGCACAAAATCTTGAATCATTTCTAGTCAAAGCTGGGTTTCTCTGCTTTTTTTCTTGTAGTTAATAGATGCTGCTTCCTTCCAAATGTTTAGTGCAAAAACAAATTGGAAAAAAAGCTGTCTTCATCTGACTATGAAAACATTTTATTTCTTCAAACTTGTTAATAAGAGCTACAGTATATGACTCTTTCAGGTGAGAGCTGTGCAGAGGACCTGCGATAAGCCTTCTTCACTTTTGTGTCTGAAAAACCTGTCCTAAAGCTGTACTAGTGCAAATAAATCAATTTGTGTGATGTGCCAAAAGGTATGAGAGCTAAGAACCATGTAGTTCTGTACTGAGTAAACATGGAAACTTATGACTATTTGCATTAGTTACAGAAATGCCCTTGGAAACCGATGCAATGCCAGTTTATAAGTACCTTTTTATGTCTTAAAAAGAAGTTTTAAGCTCACCTCAGTTCGTATTATTTGCTCATACCTAAGACATACTGAACTCATTAATTTTTTTTACTATCGGAAGCTTAAAGGTGCACTGTGTAGATTTTTGACCAAAAATATAGACTTGAATGAAGGCATGTTTTTGTCATTTAATGTTTAGGTAACTAACTTTTTTATGTATAAATGAGTAACTTGTGTTTTCCACTAAGTATAAAATAAATGCATCACTGTGAAAAAAGTGCTGTCTGATGTGAAGAATAAAGAGTTTTAGTTAATAAGTTAATAATCAGAGCCTAATGCAGTGCTCTGATTGCCTTGGGTTGTCCTCTCCAGTTTTACTCCTGCCATACCCTTAGTGTGATTTCAGTGTGGAAAACCAATGCGAACTTGTACACTGACCGAAGCAGTGCGAGCGCACGTCTGAGAGTCGCGCGAGTGTGCGGAAAGAATTTGTCTATTTTCCTGGAAGTTGCAATAGTCTGATGGAACTTTCAAATCTTAATACGAGCATTCTCAGAGCAATCCATGTGAATCTGCACGGTTTTGGGCAAATACAGACCGCAGTGGACTGGAGCTGGTGTACAAAGAACTTCACAAGAAGTGTCCTGAACCGAACTCGTCTTACAGCCAATGTACAGGAGGCATTACTTTCCTGTTTGTAAAAGTGTTTTTAAGCCACATTTGCCATCAAAAATGAATACATGCTGATATTCATGTGCCTTTACTAACCGGTATGTTATTGGTTGAGCCCAGAGGAAACCACCCAGACATGGGGAAGAACTAACTATGCACTAAATAAATAATAAAATCAGGAGTCTAACTTTTAAGCTAGGTTGCTTGGCCCCAAATGGTTATTTGACCTGAAGGAGGGCCACCGGTTGCATGTTTCCATGGAAAAGATCTTCCTTTAGCTGTATTTTTTCACATAATAGAATAAAACGTATACTGTACATCTTCATTCAGAATGTCCAAAAGTATTTCTACTGAAATGTTTAGGACATATCCCCTCCCGAAAGTTAAACAATGCACCTTTAAAGCTGAGATTCCTGACTTTCTTAGTTGTAAATTAACGTTTTTTAAATGACAAAATAAAAAAAAATCCCTTAAGTTTCTTTTTTTTTAAAATTGTAACTGTAATGTTCATCTCTATTTTCATGCATAGATTTTTTGTTCACTAGCGCACTAATTGTGTCACTAATCTGAAGTAGACTTACAGCCCTCATCCCAAAGAGTCATATTGTAATTGTGAAGTTTGAAACAATAAAATGTTTAATAATTAGAAAATTCTGATTTCACTATAAACTTTCTGGGAGAAAAACAGAATTGACTGCGTTCCCTGGCTTTTACTGTTGAAAAGTAGACATACAGTAAATACATTTTCCGATCTCTCACTTTGCGCAGACACAAAGCTGTCCTTGAACAGCCTGTCCAGTCGCAGCAGTAACGGAGCCAGCAGCAGCTCCGACGACACATCAAATCCATCCTGGAGCAGGCGCGCAGGGAGATGGCAGCACAACAGCACGCCCTCATGGAGATGGAGGTGTGCGGCCGAGCTCCCAGGTGGGCTCGGGGGCGCAGGTGGAGCGTCTGGGCCCCCGGAGAGATCCAGAGTCCCACCATCTCCATCAAGCAAGAGGACGGCGGCTGTGTCACCGTGTGCATGGCCAACTCCATCAGCAGCCCTCAGACCCCTCTCAGCGTCCTCTCCCGGCCGCCTTCGTCCAAAACATCATCCGAAAAGTCAAATCTGAAATCGGGGAGGCGGCACGTACTTCGATCAGCACTGGTCCCAGGAGCGCCGCTTTGGGGCTCACGGGGGGCACTTCCAGACCGTACAACTCAGTTTCTCCGTCCCTGTCTTCGTCCTCGTCGGGCCGCCCGCTCTGTCCCGGCCCTGGCCTCGGCTGGAGAACGGAGAGGCCCTGCCCAACAGCGAGGAGGCGTCTGCTGCAGAGGACGAACTCGTGCTGGGACGTCCGTGGAGGTAAGGGAAGTACACTATATTTTTTCTAACTTCTAGACTTAGCATGACTTGACACATCTCTATCATTTAAAGTGAAACTAAACCGCCCACTGCAAAAACTATATGTGTAGACTTACTTAAAATGACTTGGAATGAGAGTTTTAATCCAGATTGAGTTGTTTTAACTGGATAAGATTTAATTGCTTGTGTCATACAGAATATTTGAAAACATTTAGCTGAATATAAGAGAATTAGGCTAAAAACAAGAACAAAAATGTGTCAGTGGGGTAAGAACAGTTTTCTTAACCCATTGGAAAATAATTTGATTGGAAATAAGGAAGCAATTGTCTTGAAATCAGTTCAAAATAGGAAAATAATCTATGTCTCTACAATAATTGAGGTTAAATTAGTCAAATTGCTTGAAATTAGATTCAAATCCTAGAATCGAGCAACTTTAAGTTGTCATGAATCTTTTTTTGCAGTGCAGAATGCAGAATGCACTGCAAACCCCAAAAAACTCCAAACTGGTGTATGGGTCAAAAATGAATGTAATGTTTCCGGGCCTTTTTGGGAAATTTTTGTGTAAATTCGCATTTTGGAGTTACGTTTGAAAAACCCTGTAGTGCCTTTTCAAACGCCCAACAGCATTCTAAATTGTGACTGCTCAGGAGAGAGTTAATGGAGAGAAAGGACATTTCTCTGTAAGAGTTCATAAACAGCTAAAACAGGAAAAATAAACTACAGTTGATAACAAACCATAAGTCTACTGAGCACTGGGTTTGTAACTGACATGTAAAAAGAGAAAATCAAGTCAACAGTTGTAGCAAAGCAGATAAACAAGAAGACTTTAGCTTCTCACATTTATCAGACATTGAAATCACACACAGTTGAACTTATTGCCCTTTTCTATTAAAAAAGATGTTTTTGATCCGTTTGTTGCAGTTAAAATGTCCTAAATCATCAACTGTTTGTAGCCGACAAGCCTTGCCATGACAACAAAGAAATACATTGAAGAAATGCCACTCATTCTAAATGTTGCTAAGCATTTTTGGAATAAAAAATGTTGTAATAACCTCTATGAGCTTTACATTATTTACAGATGATGAGGCATGTTTCTTCTATATTTGACATTTAAGAGCCGCGTCCAAGCAGATGCAAAGATGCTTTGTTGTAAAGGTTCTCTCATCCATGATTCACCTGACTCCTGACAAAAAAAAAGTGCAGTGAGCACAGACATAAGAAGAGAAACTACAACTCTGACCACGCCTCCCTGAACTCATAGAGGGGCACATTGGGCTTGAAATTGGGCCAAAACTCTGTAATCTATAGGTTTATATTACGTTTAGAATAATAAACTCTGTCTTTTGTGTCTATCCACAGGTGAAAGTGGAGTCGGACACCTCAGTGAGCGGCGAGTCCCCTGGTCCCGTCGCCGGTCGCCTCTCCTATTACCCGGCCTACATCCCCGCGCCCTCAAACCTACCGTCCCCCCTCTGACCCCGGAGCAGTACGAGATGTACATGTACCGAGAGGTGGACACCATCGAGCTCACGCGCCAGGTCAAAGAGAAACTGGCCAAAACGGCATCTGCCAGAGGATCTTTGGTGAAAAGGTAGGACTTTAAGAGATATAGATTTTTGTTAATTATTTGATTAATTTGGTGTGATAGCTCGTGTGGTAAATATTTATCACAGTTTTACAGCAGTTAAGTTGCAAATTATGAAAAAAAAGACAAATAGAAGCTGAAAATTACAGGAAGTAATCGAGTTCTGAGTCTGCAGAACATGACAGTGGAGCAGTGCAAGTTCAAAGAAAATATTACAAAATTTTGTAGAGATTGATCGGTTTTTCTTTGGCCGATACCGATTTTCACATTTTGACAGCCGATATCAATGAACAATTTTCAAGTCCGGTTTTCAAGGCCGATTTAGCTTTAAAAGCATAGCTGGGGTGAAAAAGTATAACCAAAAAGACCTTCAGCAACCTTCAACCTAAACTATTATCATCATGGTGCATATGCGTCTCTTTCACACAACGTAAAGACGCTCAATTGTATTTTAGCCCAAGAAACAATCATTTCATAGCGTCATGAAAGACATTTATAATGTTCATATTGACAAACAAACAAGTGCTTGTGTTGCAGCTAAAGTCATAGAACAAAATAGAACTTAAGACATGTTCATGATAAAATCAAAACTGTAGGAATGGAGAGAGATGCCTGATCAGATATCGGCTAGAGGTGGCAAAAGTAGCTACTGAAGTTCAATACTCAAGTAAAAGTACAGTTACTCTGGTAAAAGTCAAAGTCCTGCTGACACTGCTTTATTTGAGTAAAAGTATAAAAGTAAACATACTGTATGTACATTTAGTACAAAATTTACATACAGTAAATTTTGTATTGTATGTAAAATTTACTGTATGTAAATTTTACATACATACAAAAGTAAAAAGTACATTCACACCGCCAAAAGTTATTCTCTAGTCTCGGTTACAACTACTAATACTAGAAATGTGGCAGCTTATTTTGCTTGTTGCAAGACATTTTTGATTTGCTTAATAGATTTGACTTGACTCACATTTGTAAAAACAAACAAACAAAAAAAAACCTTGCAAATAAAGAACACATTTATTGAAACAAGGCAGACAACAAATTATATAATCAATCAAAACCCACTAAAAATGTAGCAATATAAAGATTAAAATCCAGGTTTTTAGACATCTAACTAATCTAGAAATACAATTTTGCAGTGCACAAAGTTGGTTTATGATGTTGTGAAGTGTGAGATGGGCTTCACAGTAAATTATTATAAATAATCTGATTTTGATCACGTCACAAATATGTCATCTTTGTTAGAAATCAAAGCTTTGATGATTTTCGCTTGTTAATTTGTTGAAACATCTTTAATCAGCAGCAGGTCTGACCTGGTTTTAAAAGTCTTTTTGGGCTTAAAAAACAAACTAACTTGTTTTTAATATGTAGGGAGTAAAAAGTACAAATAGCCTACTTCTTGAAAAATGTAAGAAGTAAAAGTAAAAAGTCACCAGATTTTGTAATACTCAAGTCAAGTACAGATACTCAGAAAAGCTACTTAAGTACAGTACTTGAGTTGAAATGTTACTTGCCATCTCTGCTGACGACACATGTGGAGGGATTCTGTTTTAAAACTCAATTACTTCCTATGATTTTCCACTTTTATTTGTCAATTTCTTCATGAACTGCAACTTACTGCTGTAAACTGTGATCAATATTTACCACAAAGACTAACACAACATCTAAGTCCAAATTTAAAATATGTATCTATGGGCTTTAGTTCTTTTTTATAGGTGGATTTTTTACCCTAGAAAGTCTCACAAGTAGAATCCTTTTATTGTTTCATAATTTAGGTAAAACATAGTAGTTATCATTTGTACATTTCGAGGCTGATGGACCTGATGTCTGTGGTTGGACACATTCTTTCAGTCCTTGTGACATTTGAACAGGATCAATACTTCTGTGTTGTTTGTTCTGACCTTTCACACTTTTATCAGCTCTCTTGTTGTATGTTGCTGCCATCTAGAGGAGCTTTGTGGGGTTGCAGCATGAAGACTGTTGAAAATGTTAAGATTTTGGAAATGTTTTGAATAGGTGCATTCCCCCACAATATACTGCTCCCCCTAGTGCAAAGATGGGAAGTATGAGAGTACTTTTTTAATGAATACAAAAAACATGTTTAGATTGTATTTGTACAACAGCAAATGTCCTTCAATGTAGTTACTTAAAACCATTGAACTCAATTCAACAGTATGCTTGTTAAACTAGAATTAATATTGTTTAAATGCTGTTTTCTGTTGCAGTGAAAATGTCTCATCGAAATCACCAGACTGGACTTTTGTGAAATTACCTTTTGGATAGTTTAAGTAGTGCTGTCAAGCGATAAAAAAAATTGAGAGATTAATTATTTTGATCTGTAATTAATTAATCGAATGAATCTATTTTTAATCTCACCCAAAAATTGCTAAAAAACAAACAAAAAAACCATTTAACTTAAGTGTTTTTGTCCAATTGAATTGATACATTATTGTTGCAAATGGGAAATACTAATATATTGCAAAAAATGAAGACTTTAGGAAGTTTTTGAACATAAAATTCTGTTCATCAGTCCAATAACTCTTGTCTGCTTCTTTATTTTTGTCTCGTTGCTACTCGTGACCTTTGCCCTGTTCCTCAGGTCAAAGGGCACGTGCAGACTTTCCTCAAGTCAAGTCGAACAACCCTTATGTCCACTTTGCAACTCACATATGGAAACAATGAAGTTAAAGATTTCAAAATAGATTCATGCGATTAATATGTCTGTAATTAATGAATCTCAATGAATGCACTAATTTGACACAACTAATTTTAAGTACAACGTTACTATTAGGAAATGTGACATCTTCAAACATGAACACAACACGTATTCTAGAAGTCCCTGTTGAACTGCTTGTGTAAAAGTGGTTTTATCTTCTTTTTTCCTGCAGGTGTTGGGTCTGTCGCAGGGCAGCGTGAGCGACATGTTGTCCCGTCCCAAACCTTGGAGTAAACTGACGCAGAAAGGCAGAGAGCCGTTTATCCGAATGCAGCTGTGGCTCCTGGACCAGCTGGGACAGAGCCTCAGCCAGACCCCGAACCAGGGACACACTCAGGGTCAGTCCCACATCTGCATTCACATACACTTATCTGTGCAAACGGAAACAAGTACTTCGAAAAAGCTTTTTAAACTGGTGGTATTTAAAATATTTTTAATAGCTGATTTTTACACACAAACACAAATTAGGTTTTAAATCTGACAACTTCCTCTTATAATCCTTGACACATGGTTAAACTCCTTCTCATTCCAGCCCTTCGAAGGGCCAACTTTTATCATTTAAAACAACTATGAACACCTTGAAATGTTAAAGATAAAAATCACATTGTGTTTCTTATTTAGAGTCAAACAGCCTCAGAGATTAATCAGACTCAGTTCTACTGTAAACTTACAATAAAATGTATTGGCTCTGTCTACATTTTTTTGAGTAATTTTAGGTCCCTAAAACCATTTTGACCTCATTACCTTCAGCTTTTGCAGAGGAATGGTCAAAACCCAAAATATACCAAATCTGAGTCATTCAGGTCTCAGCTGTAAACACCAGCTTTACCAATTCTTAAATACAACAAAAAAAATGTAGGCGGAAATTAGATTATGTTTTCTTTTGTTTGTAGAAAGTTGTCTCAGAAGCTAAAACTACAGAGATACAGTTT
Organism: Mugilogobius chulae; assembly: GCA_038363315.1. Taxonomy (NCBI): domain Eukaryota; kingdom Metazoa; phylum Chordata; class Actinopteri; order Gobiiformes; family Gobiidae; genus Mugilogobius; species Mugilogobius chulae. The sequence continues at coordinate 7,308,431 of CM076397.1, read as the reverse complement.
CACAAAGACTCCAGCCATTTCCGTGCTCCAAAGGATCAGACACATTGAATTTTTACAGATTTTAGTGAGCATTGCGGGAAAAACTGGAATGAAAGGTTTAATACAGCATGTATCATTTGGTGGCAATAGTGGCTTAAATCAGCTTATTACAACTGACACCAGAACAGCAATGAGAGCTGCATTGGCTCCTGTGAGAATTAAAATCTCTATATCATTCAGAAGACTAGAGTCTTGCTTTTTTTCAAAAGTGTGCTTTTACATATATTTCTGTAGAAAAAAAAAGTTATAATCATAACTAAAAAATAGTAATCCAATTAAAAAGAACATGTAAATGCACAACTAGTTCTACAATCAAGATGAACTTGGGTCGCAGAGTTGAAATGCTGTACATTGAAGATATGAAGCTGTTACAATCAGAAACAAGGTTTGCTATGAATCATGGTAATAACCAGAAAGTACTTTCTTAAAAACCTGATCTTTGTCGTGGTTTGCTTCCAAGATTCAATTTACACAATGTGGAAGAGCCGATGAGAACTGTGTGGAACAAGTGCATGAGCCAATCACAGACAGTTGTGTGTCTGGTGCCATAGTTCCTCAACATGTTCCTGATCTGGCTCTAAGAACCAAACTGGACAACCCAAATGAGAGAGTCATGTGAGGCCCATTCTGATTGCTTGCACAATGTTAATCTTGTATCTGTGGACAAACATTACTGACTGTAGGTCATGTTTCTGAAGTCTGACCATACGGTTGCTTTAAAGAAACAAGAAAATTCATCAATGATTCTTTCCTCCCTTCAGAGAAAAGCCCAGCGACTGCCCACTCGTCCCCCTCTCCTCCCCCAGTCCGACACCCACAGCCCCCTGGAGCCGGTGGGCCTGTCCTGGAGAGCAGTAAGGAGAACCAGCAGCCCCTGTGGCCCTGGGTCTGCCTGCTCACCCGGACACAGCCTCCTCTACAGCTGCCCTCCTCCGCTCCTCTGGGCATCCAGGAGCTGGTGGCCATGTCTCCAGAGCTGGACACGTACGCCATCACCAAGAAGGTCAAAGAGGTGCTCACCGACAACAACCTGGGTCAGTACCACAATCATTTGACTCAATAGACATACAGTACTTCTTGTTTGATTTATTCAAGACACTGTTGATTTTTACTGTTTAATGTTTGTACTTTAGGAAATCATTTTGTATCACACATTAAATATATTATCTAAGTATCTTTTACAGTATTCACCTTATTCTTTCCCGCCCTCTTTTTTGGCAGCAGACTTTCTGTTTAGCTGCAGTTAGCCTAAACGATTAACATTGACATTTATTCTACTTTGTATTTGTATGTGTTTGGGATTGCCCTCAAAGCAGATAAGTTAACATGTTAGTTATCTTAACAAAGCCAAACAGGAAGTGCAATGCCAAGAAAAGTGGGTGGAGCAGAATAATAATAAATTTTATTTACATAGCGCTTTTCTAGACATTCATTCAATAAGGTGAATAGTTAGAATAAATACATATTTCTATACTTTTGACTACTAATGTGTGGGACAAAAAAAGTACAAGGCGTTTAAAATAGTAAAAACCAACAGCGTTTTTAATAAAAAAAACAATACTTGTGTTGTACCAGTGACAGTTGACGTTACACAAGTTGTGAAAAGTGCTTCTATCGTCTTTGCAGTAATTACATTCTCTTTAACGGTCCTAGATTACGTTCAGCTTTGATCGTGTTGTTTCATCATCAGAAACACACCTGAAGCAGTGTTTTGCTTCATTCACATCCATTTTAATGACAAAACCCTGACTCAGACTAAAGATACTCAGTTCCTTCTTGTGATGTCATTCAGTGAAAAGACAGGAAGTGTTCCACACACACCTTCACTAGAGTCTGAGGATTGAGAGCATTTCAGCTTTAGAAATGTAGACAGCATAACAATCCAGAATTATTTAAATATTTGAGAATGAAACTAAACAAACCTTTCGGGATCTTTTTTGTAAAGTTGAGATTGAATATCAGTGTTGATTCATACAATTTAGCTGGATGAGGATCGATTACATGATATATACACTGGGTATATTCTAATTGGATGTAATAATTTAAGTTTTTACTCACTGATGTGACCCAGATTGTCTCATGTTTGAAGGTTTGTTCTGTGGTTGCCCCAAAAAAATAACAGTTACGTAGCACTATGACCCTTTTTCTAACTAGTTGACAGAGTTTTGGAAATTAAAAAAGCTATTTTCAGTCCCTACAATGGTATTGATTAGTCAGCAGATACGTAAAGCAAAAAAATTGGAAAAATCAGTATCAGTACATTCTAACATGACTAAGAGCTCATTAAAGTCAAAGCATAGCATCTTTAAAAGAAAATACAGTTGTGAAAGTATGTGACCGCTAATAATCCACAATCCTGCACGTGACAGTAACTTTGTGACTGAAGATGGACTCTGTGTTTCCAGGCCAGCGTCTGTTTGGGGAGACCATCCTTGGTTTGACACAGGGCTCTGTGTCGGACCTTCTGTCACGGCCCAAACCTTGGCACAAGCTGAGCCTGAAGGGACGAGAGCCCTTTGTCCGAATGCAGCTGTGGCTCAACGACCCTCACAATGTGGACAAGCTCCGAGCCATGAAGAAGATGGAGAAGAAAGGTGGGCGTACAGGACTTATTCACACTTCAGTTGTAAGGGCTGGGCGATACGGCAAAAAAAATTATTATCACATTTTCCTGGAGACAGATCATGATTTTGATTTGATCACAATTCTTGTAGACTCTTGTCTTTTGCCTTTGAGGTAAATACAATCATCTGCTTTTTCCTGCTTTACTGTGATTGGTTAAATCTAGCTGTCACTCACTCAGAGCAGAACAAAGACTGACCAGTGTTGCCAGATTTTCAGAGAAAAACGTAAAGAAACCTTTGACATCCAAAGACAAGCAACCTCTGCCCCTAAATAAAGTTTTTCAAATAATCGATGAATTACATTGTGTGACAATACAATTAAAATAACACTAATAACAGCTTTTGAAAATATGCTAAAATCCATGTTTCATTCATAAATAGATATAATTTTGTAAATCAGACCTGAAAATTTGCTAAAATTCACCATGAACTTGACTTGAAACTGCAGCACAAAAGACCTAAACACATGAACCTTCAAAACTCATAAGACTATTAAAACAGACATCCTCATTTGTATAAAGAAAAAACTCTGAGGCTAAGAGAAGTAGGTTGGAAATAATTGTCTGTATTTTAACAAACAGATGCATTAAATAGAGAAATGGGAAATCACGACTTGACGATTTCACCAAAACAACAGTGAGCTCACCATTCCACTTTTATCACAATATTGCCCAGCCCTAGTGTCACATAGATTTGCTCAGACCTTAAGAGATAAACAGTGTTTTTGTAGTTTCAACAATCTTTTTTTCCCACACTGACACACATCAGAGCTGTTCAGGGGCAGTTAGCGCCATCTGCTGGAGAGATTATATATCTGTGTCAGTTAACCAGTAAAAGACGTACCACTCGGTTAAACCATTAGTCACGTTTACCTGGTTAACCAGTTAACCATGAACATCCCTAACCGTTACTCATACACAGTTTGGTTACTCTACCTCTAATTTGAAAACCTTCTGTCTTTGTCTAACGCTGAACTGACCTGTTCTCCGCAGCGTACCTGAAGAGGCGGTACGGTCTCCTGAGCACCGGTTCAGACAGCGACTCTCCCACGGCCCGCTCCGAGTGTGTGAGTCCTGCTCTGGGCTCTCTGGACCTGTGCCCCTTCAGCCAGGCCAAGAAGCCCCGCGTGGTGCTGGGAGCTGAGGAGAAGGAGGCGCTGAGGAAAGCCTACCTCCTGGAGCCCTACCCGTCCCAAAACACCATCGAGATGTTGGCCGCGCAGCTCAACCTCAAACCAACACCGTCATCAACTGGTTCCACAACTACAGGTCCAGTCTGCTCTCCACACATAGTACATCTACGAAGGCTATTCAGACTGGAATGAGGATTAGTTTTTTACAACAATCAAAATCAGACCTTCAATCAGTGAACAAAATTGACCAGTGAAGAACTTCAGTAGTATGTAATTTTCATACTAGTGAAGTTCTTCACTTAGACTTTGATGATTGGTAAAAAGTAGGGATGGAAAGTCGATTGAAAACTTAGAAAATGGATCCAAGTTTGCAGCGATCAAATCGAAAAGCTAGAATTGATCAGTTTTGCTCCTGCAGCCACTGACTTAAACACACACTCTGTAGTTGTATAATACAAACAATAATACAATAAAAGCCACAATGTTTGAAGAAACAAAGTGTGAACTTGTGCAAGATCTGACTGAATCTGCTTTATTATGTTGCTTGAACAACTGATGGACACTAAATATAACTGTTTGCTGTTCAAATGTGGATAAAAATACAAGTTCTGACTCACAAACAGCAGCTATGTTTTAAACGTAATTTATTTTAGTTTATTGTGTGTCTTAAGGTAAAAACAAAAGTTAATATAGATAAAATCGAAAATTTTGGCTGCAAAATCGAAAACTGAATCATATGGTGACTTAAGTGAATCGTCCCATCTCTTGTAAAAAGGCATACCAAATTAGGATAAAAATAGATTTTGACTAAACATAATAACCTACAAAATGTAAAGGAATGTAGTCTTTAGTTTCTGAATTGTTCGTAGTAGAAAAGCTTTAGTTTTTCATTAAGAGAACTAGAATGAAAACGATAAAAAAAACATTTACTATAGTCAGTCAGTCATGGCGTTTACATGGAAGCCTGGAAAACCGGATAACTAGCCTAGTCCGATTTAAACCAGTTTTCCAAAGCACATGTAAACCCGGGCAGACATGTTGTGAAGCTGTAAATCGGTTTTCGGAAAACCAACTGACACACGTGGTCCCGACTGATTGTAGTCTGATTTCATAGCAATAAAGTTAACATTTTTACAACAAAAAAGCACCCTGCACAAAGTGGCTCACACTGTCACATATTTAACTACATGTTTAACACAGTTCTACATGTTTACCACAGTTCTACATGTCCCAGAAAGATCAGTGTGTCATTTTAATTAACAAAATCACTGTTATGTTCTTAAAAAGCTTGGACTGCCTAGATAAGATTGGCCAAGATGGGAATATTTATCTTTTTTTTTTTTTTTTTTGAAGTAAGTTATAGTTAGAGGCCCAAGACTGTAAGTTTTAGTTCTCTGTCCCTGCTTTAGTGTCGTATGTGACCTCACACAAACTGTTTACTCAATTTGTATGATTTATCGTGCATTACATTAGATTAGATACGTAAGCCTTTGATGTCTCCTCGCAGAAGAAATTTGTCTTGGACATCAGGGCAAAAACATACATTATATACATTCAGTATCAACAACAAATAGGGTTCAACCAAGAGTGACACAGTGCACAAGAAAATTTATATTCACAGTGAACAAACAACATTGCACAATCCATATGGCCCTGACGGCAGTGTCAGAGAGTCCTCAGTCTGCAGACACATCACATTTACACAGGTTACCATTTAATAAAAATATAAAACAGATTCACTTAAAAATCTAAGTAAGTTTTATGTCGATTAAACTCATGTGTGTGAGTTGTCTGCTCTCTCTCCATTCCTCTCTCACTACTTTCTCCTTCTCCTCTCTCTCTTTCTCTCTTTCCTTCTAGTTTCTCCTCTCTCTCGCTCTCTCCCTCTTGTCCTTTTCTTTTTTCTCCCTCTCTCTTTCTCTCTCACTCCATTCTCCCTTTCCCTCTCTCATCTCTTTCTGTCCCTCCTTCCTCTCTCTTTAACTCTCTCCCTTTGACTGCCTCTCTGTCATCCCTTTCTTCCTCTCTTTTCGCTCTCTTTTCTTTTTCTCTCTCTGTATTTCTCTTTCCGCCCCTCACTCCTCTCTCTCCATCTTCTCTCTCTCTTCTCTCACTCTCTCTTCTCTCTCTCCCCCTTCTCTCTTCGCTCTTCTCTCGCTCTTCTCTCTCCCTCTTCTTTCTCCCTCTTCTCTCTTTCTCTCTCGCTTCTCTCTCCCTCTTCTATCTCTCCCCCTTCTCTCTCTTCTTTCTCCCTCTTCTCTCTTTCTTCTCTCTCTTCTCTCTCTCTTCTCTCTCCTCTCTCTCTCTCTTCTCTTCTCTCTCTTCTCTCTCCCTCTTCTCTCCCTTCTTTCTCCTCTCTGTCTCCCTTCTCTCTCTCCCTTCTCTCTCTTCTCTCTCCCTCTTCCTTCTCTTTCCTCTCCTTCTTTTTCTCTCTCTCCCTCTTCTCTCTTTCTCTCTCTCTCTCTCTCCCTCTTCTCTCTCCCTCTTTTCTCTCTCTCTCTCTCTTCTTTCCCTCTTCTCTCTCTCTCTCTCTGTCTCTGTCTTCTTCTTTCCCACTCTTTATTTAAGGTTGCTTCTCAAGCTCACAGGCCTAAACATTGCATTGTTTTAAATAGATTTCTCTGGTGTAGCAAGTACTCAGTGTGCGAGAGACTTTTCATTCATAAAATTAGAGTTACTACTAATATCCAGTGACTCTTTATTGGTTGTGAAGAAAAGCTTCCCATGCTCTTTGCCTTAACTCTTCTGTATCGCCTCGTCCAGGTCCCGGATGCGGCGAGAGGTCCTGATGGAGGGCTTACAGGACAACGACACCGACCACCTGAGCTACTCCCCTCACTCTGACGGAGAAGAGAGGCGACCCCAGCACCCCTCTGCTCACGCGGGACGCCCTGCCAGCGCCCTGCCCCACGTCAAGCAAGAAGACGGCGGCGGCGGCGACGAGGAGCGAGTCCAGTGCGTCTCCCTGGGCGTCCAATTCCCGCAAATAAAAACCGAACACGAGGATCCGGTCGGCGCCAGATTAGCCGGTCAACGACAGGAGGACGCCCCGTCGAAAAGCACGCCGTGTAAATACGAAGGGACGAATCCGGCAAGTCTCCGGTCGACCCCGTCAGCTTCAAGGCCTCGTCCGAACCGTGCCGCAGCAGCCTGGAAGTGTCGCTCAACTCGCCCTCCGCCGCCTCCTCGCCGGGCCTCATGATGTCCGTCTCGCCCGTCCCTTCCTCCTCCGCGCCGATCTCCCCGTCCGTACCCAACCCGCCGTCGACGAGCACGGACGGCAACCCCAAACTGAACCGCAGCACTCAGAGACGCAACGAGAAAATGGCTAACCTCAATAACATCATCCACAGGTTAGAGAGGGCGGCCAACCGGGAAGAAACGCTGGAGTGGGAGTTTTGATTTTCGACCTCGAATCACGTCTACGAATACTTCCAGATCTATACTCACGAGACTTAAAACACGTAGGAAAAAAGAGACGGCTGAAATCTCTTGTTTATAATGTGTTTTCTTTTTTGTAAACTTCTTCGTTTTCTTTTCGAATAATCGTGGCGGCGCTAGCTGTCGTGTTCCGGACTCGACGTGAAGACTTTTGCAGCTATGGTGTCATGAAATGTACACTGAAGTTCTGTAGATTGCCACTGGGTGAGATTAAAAAAAGACCCCTTCGTCTTAAGCCATTTAAAAAGCACTATATGAAACTATTTAAAAAGACAGAGACACTGACCAAATTTGCTACTTTTTGAATAGTAATTTTTCAGATTTTGTCTGTAAGACTCGGACAGTTTAAGTCAAGTAACGTGACATCCTACTGCTGACTGAGGGATAGTCCTTTAAAGACTCTAAATATCCAACTTCTTGTATGTAAATTAGTTTCTCGGTGACACGTTTTGAACTCTTTGTATCTCACACGTATAAAAATGTGGTTGTACATGTTGTAGAGTTTGTCTGCAATAGCCTTCTCGGAAAAAAAAAAAAAAACTGATGTAGCATGGTACTCACCTGACCCTTTTATCCTCTCGTAGTTAGTCTCACGTGATACTATTTGAGCGAAAAAAGACGACAACAAAAAAAATCCTGCAAAAAAAAAAAAAGAGAAACTCGAGTGTAGAAAATGTTTGTGTTTTTTTTTTTTTTTCTTCCCTTCCTGTTTACGAAAAGTTAGGGCCCCCTTTTTCTGGTGCTGTCGCTGTAGCGGAGCAGGAGCACAGTTTACATCTTACTTTTACCTCTCTGAAGAAGGCACTACAGGCCAAGACGCTCACCGCTGGTTTACCTCAGATTCTGTTGACGCACCTCATGCCGACAAGTCATAGTTATTATTCTATTATTATTATTATTATGCATAAACACGGTTATTGTAATAAGCAAATGAGGGAAGAATAAAGAAGTGTACAGACCTCTGCCAAGGGACTCACTTTATGCATCTAGCAATTGTAAGTATTGTAAATTTTGAATGGGTTCTGTGCACATCTGTCTAATTCTATCTTTATGTTTTATTCATGCTTTAGCTTTTTTTTTCTCTTGTAATATGACAGTTGTATGAAGACTTCTGCCTTCGTCTTATAGAATATTTCCAGACTGGCCAAGTTTGCAGGATGGCAAAAGTACGGAAGTTCAATACTCAAGTAAAAGTACAGTTACTGTGTAAAGAATGGCTCTGATAAAAGTAAAAGTCCTGCTGAAACTGCTTTACTTGAGTAAAAGTACATCAGTGCAAATTTACTTAAAGCTGGGGTAGGTGATTTTCACACTGCAATTTAGGTTTCAAATCGGACAACTTTCTCTCGTAGACACATTGCTAATATAATATGTATTAAGTTTAGTTGCAATTTTGACCTGAAACCCTCTTTTTTTCTCTTTTAAAGTGAAACTGGAGAGGACCACCCAAGCTCAGCCAATCAGAACGCTGCATTCTGCTCCTGATTAGAGCTGAAATTCGTAATTATTCGATTCAGAGAGTACTCTGTGGGCTAATTTTTTCACAAAGTGCTGCATTTATCATAGACTTTTTGGTGGCAAACACAAAGTTTACTTATTTACAACTAAAAAAGTTAGTTACTTCAACTTTAAGTAAAAAAAAAAAGTAAAAAGTACAATCACTGCCAAAAGTTATTCTCTAGTCTTAGTTAAAACGACTGGAATTCAGAATATTTTATTTATTTATTTTTTTGTTTAGAATACAATTGCTAAAGATTTACTTGTTTTAAGACATTTCTGACTGTTTTCAGAGATGAAATTGAGATGAGATTTAAAAATGTCTTTACAAATAATTTGGCTTCAAATAAAACAAGTTCTGAAACAAAGCAGAAACACCTCGAAACAAGTTAAAGGTGGGGTAGCTAATTGTGACACTGCAAACACGATTTAGGTTTAAATCTGACTATTTCCTCTCCTAAATCCTTCGAAACATGGTTAATGTCGACATGTTTTCATTTTGGTTGCATTTATAGCTTATAAACGTCTTTTTACAAAGAACAAAGTGAAACTGGAGAGACCGCCCCAAGCTGAGCCAATCAGAGCGCAGCATTCAGCTCTTGGTTAGAACTAAAAATCTTTATAGTTTAAATCAGACAGTACTCAGTGGACACATTTTTTCACAACATGCTGCATTTTCCATGTACTGTTTAGTGGAAAACAAAGCTTGTTAAATTACAACTAAAAAAGTTAGTTACCCCAACTTTAAATTATTATTAGGTCTATCAAGTTTAAGCTCACTTAATCAAAAACAAATACCAAAAATGAAGATTGAAATCTACATTTTAAAACATTTTAACCAAAACAATTTTCTTTGCAGTGCACAAAGTTGGTTTGTAATGTGTGTGAGTGTAAGACAAGCTTTACAGTTTTTAGTCAGCTTATAAAGTATCTAACCTTTTTTTAAATGTAGGGAGTAAGTTCAGATATTTCTTAAAAATGTAAGAAGTAAAAGTAAAAAGTCACCAAATTATTTTATACTCAAGTAAAGTACAGATACTCAAAAAAACTACTTAAGTACACTTGAGTAAAAATACTTAGTTACTATCCATCTCTGCCAGTTTGACGGATCTGTCAGACTGACCACGTCTGTCCCGTCTGTCTGATGCCAAAAGAGAAAACCACAGCATGGACTGGGACAATGCAAAAAGAATTGGAACAGAAGAACACAAATACAAAAGATGGACACGAGAGGTACGAGATGGTTCTGAGAGAGAGCTTTTTCTCTGGCTCACACATGAGACTCACTTCTCCAGAGATCATCAGGCGGAGGCAGACGTGGTCAGTCTGACAGATTGTCAAACTGGTCACGTCTGGTAAGATTCTATAAGAGAGACGTCATAACACTGAATGTCTGACGAAAGCGAAAGTCCTGTCGCCCAAACTGTCAGATAAATGAGCACTCAGCTTATTACAACTGTCCTATTACAAGAAAAAAAGGGAAGCTAAAACTAAGAAGTAGACAGAATGAATTCTCCAAATATACTTCATGCCTGCTGGGGAAGTAGAGCCAACGCTTCAGCAAATTCTGTGTGTTTCAGATCAACTCCACAACGTCCCGGACAATCAGATGAAACAAAGGAGCTGATTGGTCGTCTGTCATTTAAACCAAAATCTAACTTCATTCCTCTCACATTAAAATTGTTTTTTACTTCGCTCATTGATCCTGCAGAAATCCGCCATAATTTTCAGTTCAACATGATACATTTTCTTTATTTTTCTATTTATCGTAAGCAGCCATTTGGTTTTCACACAAGAGGCGATGCGTGTTCCTGATTGGCTAATTAATCTTTTTTTTTTAAAAACTATATGTTTATTGTTTTTAGGACAGTACGCACACATTAAACTTTATAATACAATGATTTAACATATTGAACAAATTGAACTAAACCAAAGTCAGCAGCAAACAAAGGGGAAAGCATTCTCAAATACAATCTGATCTCACATTTTTAACAAAGACAAGCCATTTTTCCATATGTCCTCTAATTTTTCAGTTTCCAATCTTAAACCAAATGTTAATTTCTCCATTACATAAATATCATGCATCATATCAGTCCAGTTTTCCTTTGTCGGTGGAGAATAATTCACATTTGTTTTCCAATGTTCTAACGTTTTTTTTGCTGTTGACGCACAAAAAAAGAAAAATAAAACTAATGAGAGTAACAATGCATACAACAACCAGACAACATTAGCTTTACGTTTTATTTCCTTGCATCGTTGTGCACAGAACCCATTCAGGATCTTCTAGTTCAGGGGTAAAATGCTCTACAGTGCTATAAAATTACAATGTGTATAAATTAATTTTCCACTTGTAACTTTTAACCAGGTAATAATCCTCCTTTTGAACGTTGTTTATTTCTGTCATTACTTGAACACAACCCAGTAACAACCTTGGCTGAGGTCAAAAAATGATAAAAACAAAATAAAAAAATAGCCACGAGTGCACTTTGTTAATAAACATTGACAGTAGTACTAGAACGAGCCTCCAGTGAAGCCCTCATTTGCATTCTAACACTATCTACGACGACACAGACGTTTGCAGGTAACCCATATTATCTTTGACCACTTGTGTATCGTGTCCGTAGAAGTTTCTTTGTCATGCTTGCAGAGTTGTTCTTTATGTATTTTGCCTCGATTTTATACTCAGAACAGTTACCTAGATATTCAATACCTCGTGTATGAACTACTTACAGCACTTAGACTTTGATAATTGTGAGGAGAAATCTCAAATATCAACATTAACCTAACTTAGTGTCCACAAGTCTTTGCCTTTACTGTTATTGTTCAAGTCAGTAGTAACACTTGCACATGTCTACATAGTTCCGAAGACTTGGATTGTATTATGTAGAGCTATATATTACACAATTACTAAAATAATAATAGTAATATCTTACAGTCTTGGGACAAATTGTGCTGACTATATTGAAATAGAGTGTACAGATTTAATAAAAACCAAACCCGTTGAAGCCAGTTGTGGTCTGGCAGGCTCGCCCACGTTTTAGACCTTCTCTCAGGGTAGTCTTGCTTTTTAAAGCTTTACTGAAACAGTCTGCTCTCCTCATCGGTGATGACTATGACAAACATGTGGTGTATAAATGACATGTTAAAGGAACTGTCGCGTTGTGCGTATGTTTGAGGCACAACTCCACTGCTTTGTAATTGATTAAAGATGTGTCAAAGTCCAGTGTTGGTCGAAGCAGGATAAGGCTGATGGGTTTAGATCCATAGACTTTGCTCTCTCAAATACTCATTATGTTTTCTTGGAGCCACTGCAACTTTCTCTGGTTTTTGTACAACCATCTTTGTGCATAATTTACTGTATGGTTATAGAAGTGGCTTTTTTTTTTTGTGGAGACCTCATCGTCTTTTACTCAGTACAAGGACATTTGACTGAAGAAGAAATGTATTTATTCTAACATTATGTCATGTAAAGTCACCTCATTGTTTTGCATGCGACGCCCTCAGAAGGAAACGTGTGTTTTGTGTTGTTCTTGCACAGAAACATTAATCAGCACTTAAGTCTTTACATCCTGCATGGTGCAGCTGATCCATTTGGCTCTCACTATCTCACCATCTATTGAAACTAAACAGCTTAGACCTGATCCAGTTAGTCATAAATATTGAAAGTACTGTTTTTGTGCCATATCAGACGTCTCTGCATTGTCCTCTGGACTAATGCCTTGTGGTGCAGTGTAATTATTGTGTTGGGCCTTTCATTTCAAAGCAAAGCTTTTTCTCAAAGAAGCCCACGCAAAGATGCTTTATTTTTGAATTGACATGAGTCACTAAATTAAGATAATTGCTCCTAAACTAAATTGACTTGAAAGCATAAATGTAAAACTGACGGTTGTGTATCATTATGAACACATTTCTTTTATAAAGTCAGCTGTGAGCCAATAAACTGTATCTTTGGGCTGTAGAAGTGTTTTGGGACATTAAACATGAACTATGGACAACAGTTTGGAAAAGAATTTGCATATGTAAGCCATCATTCAATACATAATTGTTTAAGACTCTGCTGTGTGGTGTTTTCTTTTATTACTATCACTTCTATAAAGCAATATATGACTACTACACAATAAGCATCAATAAAGACGCTATAAACATCTACAACAGGCCAACAATTAGGCTATGCACAGACTATGTACAACTAGCAGAGACATGCTGTTAAATAAAACCAGCCACGAATACGCTTTGTAAATCGGATTACACGGCTAGCGTTTGTTTACAGCGTTCGTGGAGTGGAGTGTTTACATGCCTGTACCACGTGGTGTCCCGCCCTTCCCCCGCCCACAGCTACTCCAACGCGATGGCGTCACACGTCACGCCGCCGTCACGTCGGTGTCGGGCTGGAGATTCGCGGCGATGGCGACGGGTCGGTGTTGCAAAGGGACGCAGTGAAGCTGGATATGACTAATCTGTATTTGATCGACGTTTGTTTGCTGCTCAACAGCTGCACGGACTGTGGATGAAGCAGGACTTTCGGGCTTTCGTCGCGTCTTTTCCGGGTGAGTGCTGAGCCGGCGGAGCCTCCGCTCGGTGTGTTTTGACAGAGGCCTTGGGTTTGGGGTCCGCCTCCATCTTCATAACAAAAACAGAAGCAGCCGAGAGCTACGCTAGCTCCTGTGTTAGCTAGTGTTAGCAAGTGTAGTCCAACTGCGCTTTCGCCTCTGAGATCAGTACATTATATTACACCCTTTGTTTACGCTCCATGGTTTTCTGATACTGTTTTAGCGCAGTATTGTTGGAAACTCGATTTGTTTCTGTTTTTAACACCCTCAATGAACAGAAGCTGCTAGCATTTAGCTTGTTAGCTCGATCCGATTGATAATTTGCTGCAAAAATTGACTCGCTACAATAGGTATTACTTTAAATTTCCTTTTCGTCTTGGCAAAATATTCCTACTGATTCACACCTTAAATAATCATACCGTATAGGTTATCAGATATAAAACATTTTTCTGTTATTTTGTGCATTGTTTTTAAGTGACTCGAATCAAAACAATGTCTGTATTTTAAGCAGAAGTTGAACAGATTGTCATTGAAATACTATGGCGGTGTTTGAGCTGGTCTGTTATAAATACCAGTCTCAAGTCACTTTATGATTTATTCTTATTATATGTTTGGTATGTTTGTGAGCTGTCTCTCTCCGATCAGTAAAGTTTGTTCAAGCCTAAAAACAGGTGTGATGACGGTAGTCTAAATGCTTTTAGCATTTTTTTTCAACTTGATGTGAACATTGTTTAAATTTAACCATTATAAGACTTGCCTCTAATAATATGTCCTGTAGTTGACAGATGTTACAGTGACATATCTCTTACTTCTTGACAGCTGCCTTATCTGACCTGTGGACAGTTTGTTTACTTTCTATGGCTCCACCTTTTCAGCTGTAACCCGAATCATGCTGGAAGTGGTGGATCTTTTCTTTAAAGGACTCCAGCACACGTTAGGCTGTTTGTTTTAGCCTGTGATGTTGGTATCCTGTCACGGGACAGGAGTAACGTTAAGGCTGTAAGGGGCTTAGCTCTCTCTCTGAGCTGCAGCCCTGGGTCACAGAGCCGTGGTAAACAGTGCTCTGTGTGCTGCAGATAGACTTTATCAGGTGGAAGCAGCTTCTTCTGCGCTCCACGGCACGCCTCTTCTGACCCGCGCTCAGTGCGCTGGCACAGGTGAAAAAGCTTTTGAACTAGAGTTGGAATGAAAAGGGAGTTTGGAAAGATTTTACAACCATGTTCTTTTTATGAACATTAACTTTTATTGTATTTATTTATTTAAAGTTCTTCTAGATCAAAATCTAACTGTGTTTTCACTTTTACAAAAGTTGGTAGGACAAGTTCAGCACTAGCCACATGCCTAGTCTATAAAAATGAAATTCTTGCTCCTGTTTTGTTTGTTTTTACGCTACAATTTCAGCACATTATATTTTAGTTTTAGTTTATTTCAGTCAACAAAATTAGAATAACAGGATGTGTCAAATACAGACTGAAAGGCATAGGCTGAAGCTTAGCTTATTTTGCGAATCCATATTACATTTCTACACAATGCTCACTGCGCAATAATTCAAACAATATCTATCCATATTTCAAGAATAACATGCATCAAACACATTATTTATTTATTCATTTTCAATTTCCTGCTAGAGAGGAGTTCATTGTTTTAGTTTTAAAGCCCATATAACAGATTAAAAGCACTTTTTTTGTAATGTTTTGAGTTAGTCTGGTGTGATAGTTCTTGTGGTTAATTTTAAGTTGCAGTTTATGAAGAAATTGACAAGTAAAAGTTGAAAATTACAGGAAAAAATGGAAGTTCTAAAATCCCTCCACAAAAAGCGCCAAAATACAAAGACAATTTATACACAACTGACACGGTCTGCTGGAGTTTAAGCACTCAGTTAACACAATTAAAGTGATACAAGTTATAATAGTTTGTAACATTGTCACTCCTGTGTTATTTCTGTTGATTTTGGCCCAGTGGTTGCTAGGTAACACTTGTGGATTCCCCTCACGTGTCATATTACTGGACAAAAGACGAGAATAACTCCTGCACACACAAACTTCTTGACAGCATGTACACTAGAGTTTTAGACACCTTGTGCGGACTTGCATGGTCTTGACTTGTGTCTGTGTTGGTGAAGTCCTAACCTTTGACCCCGGGCTTCTCAAATGTCTAATGTTTGGCTGTTGAGACGTTTGTGCTGGGAACACCCTGGTGAGGAAACCATTAGAGATATAAAGGTCATACGTAATGGCCAGAGCTGAAAGAAGTTAATCGAATAATCGTTATCTGTTGTGTGCACAGACTCCAAAAGCAGCCCTGTGCCCAGAGAAGAGGTTTTGTGACTCAGACAGAGCAGGAATGACACTACTATTTGAATGTTTTGTCTTCAGTTTTACGCTGGATTTTTAAAAAATATTCAGAATGTCCTCACGTGGCTTCACTTGATCAGAATCAGATTCAGAAAGAGAAAAGTTGCCAGTGAACAAACTTCACAAACTATGAATATGCTTTGGCTCTGGCTCAGTAAAATCTCATTCAAGCAACACATTTCTTGGTTGAGTGAATAATTACTAGATTAACCAACAAAAAAAAAGAATGGTTGTAGATAAAATTACTTCATTTATTCATTGATTAATCACAATTAACTCAACAACTTTAGTAATCAAATCATTTACTGGTTAAATGATTCAATCTGCTGGAAAAATACAAGTTGAAGTAAGTTAATTAGAGGTCGACCGATATGGGTTTTTCTTGAGCCGATACTGATGCCGATTTTTTACATTTTTGTCAACCGATACCGATATCAATGGCCAATTTTCGAGGCCGTTTTCCTATTTTAGTTTTTAAAAAATCATATATAATGTATCGTAAAAAGAAAAAGTTCAATGTAAGCTATTGTTTTGTCTCATTGTTTAATGAATACAACATGTTTATGCACATTACAGAACATTTTAAAGAGTCATTCAAGAAAGTGCTTCTTTTCAAAACACAACAAAATGGAAATATATAAAACAAACCTTATAATTTCTCTTCAAAACCAACCTCGATCTCAGCTGATCACTGTGAGTGCAGCTCTACCGAGCCGACAACTGTTCAAATAACTGCCTGATTAAATATCGGCCAAAATAAGGCCGATGTGTGAAATATCGGCCTAAAGTCTCTAAAGGTAATAGGTTAAATACTTCTTGTATTAAATCATATTTATCTTGATCTAAGCCTTTTTTACAGTAAGATTTAGGGCTGAGAGATATTGACAAAAATGGATATCTCAAAAATGTTTAGCCACATTTTGATTCCAATATTAAGATCATATTATGTCAATCCAACCGAAAGATGTTCAAACAAGTCTTTCATTTGATTATTTACAGTTTAATGATCAAACTGGACTTAAGACAGATCGTTTATTCGACTAAAACTCACGTTAAATAACTATTCAGACAGAAATAAATGCAAGTAAACAAGATTCTCAGATAATAAGAAAGCTGTCATGAATTAGCAGCGTGTTTTCAAATCCTTCTTATCCTAAAAAAACCCTTGATATTTGATATTTAACATCTTCAAAACATTCACAATCATATCTGAAATTAGTCTCCACTTTTTCTAATTTCAAGGCAAAAGGTGCTTGATGTTTAAGCAAAACAACATATTAACTTCTTGCTCCGGTGTTGAATCATATTTTAAGAATCAATTCAACGAGTCAAAACATACTCGTAACAAAATTAATACCACAAAAGGTTTAGTCAACTTCACTTCAAACACATCTCATCATTGAAAACCATTAATCAACATAATAACTGCAAGACTAATCGATTACCCGAGCGATCATTAGTTCTAAGAATAACACACCTGTTCTCTTCAGCAGATGCAGATAAAAAGGGACCACTGTCGGTGCTATACTCCACTGACCCGCCGGGATCGGGTTTCCCAGGCCGACCTCTGGCCCCGTTATTGGGCTGTGTTTGAGGAGAGGTTTTTAAGGCCAGCGTTTAGCCCCGGGACAAGCGCTCGGTGCATTTCCTCCTCACCTGATGCGGATATATTTCAATCTGGACTGTTTTTTATTGAATTCGTTTTGCGTGTTTTTGGTTTGCTTTGTTTTCTGTAACTTTTCTAAAGGAAATTAAGCAACGTAGAATTAGGGCTGGGCGATATGGCAAAAAAATAATATCAAGATTTTTATTTTGATTTCGATTTTATCATGATTCCTGTAGACATTTTATTTTCCTATAGTCTTTGAGGTAAACACAAAATTAGCAGTAGCTAAAATCATCTGTCAAAAAATGACTAGTGTTGCCAAATTTTCTGAGAGAAACAAGCAACCTCAGCCCTTCAATAAAAAGTTAATAAAATAATTGATTAATTAGAACATTGTGTCTTGCCATTTTCTTTTACGACTTTTAGACATGAAAACATGCTAAAATTCCAAGTTTCAGTCATATAAATTGATATATTTAAAAAAATCAAACCTGAATAATTGCTATGCTTCATTCGTTTTTATGAATTAAAAGCACAATCCAAAAGGAACTTTAAAAAAACAAAGTCGTCCAACATTTGTATTAGTCAACTCATTTTTTTCGACAGACGATATGATTTTATGTTGAACAGGGACAAATAGTAGTAATTTAGTTTAGGATTTGGAACCAAGTGATCAGTCTACTCTGCCGCTGTATACCTATAGAAATACCATCAGCCCGATCTTGCCCTTTTGTCTTAGCCGGTCTTAGCCTTGGTCTTAATTATTCCTCTGTTGGCCACTAGTGGCTCTCTCCAAGCTCTATACACTGTCAGTATAGAAGGTGTGGCTTCAGCCAGATGTGAGGGTGCAGTTTTTTTCATTGAACCTGATACGTGCTCACGCCTGTGACAAGTGAGCAGCTGCTTTAGGATTACAGGCAAAAGAGAACTGTAGCAGCAGCTTCCGTTTGGAAAAAAACTGTAATAATAGAAATCTATTTGGTGAAAGTCTATGTACTTGACAGACTTTAACAACTTTGTCTAAAAATGTGTCTTTTCTTTTACATAAAGCTTGTTGACTTAATAAAAAAGATAATCAGATGTGATAGTGAACATGGGTCAGTGTGAATGCTATGGAAAGGCCAAAGAGGCCATCATGTATTTTTTAAACCATTTTTAATGTGTCAACACGTTAAAAAAATGTTGGCCTCATTTTTAGACAAAGTTGATCAAGTCTGTCAAGTAAATAGACTTTCACCAAATAGATTTCTATTATTGCAGTTTTTTTTTTTTCCCAAACTGAAGCTGCTGTTACAGTTCTCTTTTGCCTGTAATCCTAAAGCAGCTGCTCACTTGTCACAGGCGTGAGCATGTGTCAGGTTCAATGAAAAAAACTGCACCCCCTCACATCTGGCTGGAGCCAGACCTTCTACACTGACAGTGTATAGAGCTTGGAGAGAGCCACTAGTGGCCAACAGAGGAATACTTAAGACCAAGGGTAAGACCGGCTAAGACAAAGGGGCAAGATCGGGCTGCATGTTTCTTATTTTCGTTTTGTGCATACATTGTTGTTTTTGCATAACTCCATTGGATTTTTTAGTCGGTTCCTTTGGGTCAGTTAAATAAAATACACTTTTTAGTTTTAGAGCTTTAGCCACGCCCCCTTTTTAGTCCATTGATCAGTCGATGGGATATGCCTTTAGTCGACCAAGAATTTCTTTGGTCAACTACAGAATGAAACTTAGTGAACAGGATTGTATTTAATATTCATGTTTCACCCAGTTTGGTTGTTTTGGTGAAGGTTGTTCAGGCACGGTGGCTGAGCGGTTAGCGCTCTTGCCTCACAGCAAGAAGGTCGCGGGTTCGATTCCCGGGACCGGGCCTTTCTGTGTGGAGTTTGCATGTTTCTCCCCGTGTCTGGGTGGGTTTTCTCCGGGCACTCCGGTTTACCCCACCAACCAATAACATGCATGTTAGGGTAATATCCTCCAGCTACGGTAGTCCTGACCAAGCCTAGCAAGTACATCTGGAGATGGGTCCCCGAGCGCTGCACTGCGGCGATCACTGCTCCTGAGGAGATGCCCCAGAGGCATTGAAGGATGGGTCAAATGCAGAGGACAAATTTCCCTACGGGGACAATAAAGTACCAGATAACCAGATAACTGTTATAATAGTCCTTTGTCCAGCAAATATAATATGTAAAGGTAATTTCACAACTGTTAAGTAACAATATTGTAAAAAGGGAACAAAAATGACACAGAAGTTACAATTTGATAAATGATAATACCTTGTAGCACTTTAATTTAATTAAATGATTGCTTAAACTCCAGCAAACGGTCACTTGTGTGTAAATTATAATGTAGTAGTCAAGACTACAGTAATCAAGACCAAGACCTTTCTGAGACCTCAGAGTCCTGAGATCGAGACAGGATCTAGACCTCAGAGTTCTGAGATTGAGACATGATCTAGACCTCAGAGTTCTGAGATCGAGACAGGATCTAGACCTCAGAGTTCTGAGATTGAAACATGATCTAGACCACAGAGTCCTGAGATCGAGACAGGATCTAGACCACAGAGTCCTGAGATGGAGACAGGATCTAGACCTCAGAGTCCTGAGATCGAGACAGGATCTAGACCTCAGAGTCCTGAGATCGAGACATGATCTAGACCTCAGAGTCCTGAGATCGAGACAGGATCTAGACCACAGAGTCCTGAGATCGAGACATGATCTAGACCACAGAGTCCTGAGATCGAGACAGGATCTAGACCTCAGAGTCCTGAGATCGAGACATGATCTAGACCTCAGAGTCCTGAGATCGAGACAGGATCTAGACCACAGAGTCCTGAGATCGAGACAGGATCTAGACCTCAGAGTCCTGAGATCGAGACAGGATCTAGACCACAGAGTCCTGAAATCGAGACAGGATCTAGACCTCAGAGTCCTGAGATCGAGACAGGATCTAGACCACAGAGTCCTGAGATCGAGACAGGATCTAGACCACAAAATTCATCTTTGTAACTTACTGTATAATCAATAGAAATATTATTGTTTTAGAAGCCAAATGAAGTTAGTGAATAATCTGTATTGAAGCCAAGGCTTCTATATGTTTCTGTTACATTGACATGTTTTGCATTCAGGAGTTTGATTTCATAAAACTGGTCCAAATCTTGAGGAAAAGTGACGTGTTTGACACTGGGAATGCAAAAAAATTCAACATTTCTCTGCTATTTGGTCGCAGCAATTGTAATGGTGAATATTTGTTAAATCGTGATATTTTGTCTCACAATAATCGCAGTAATGACATTTGATCTGGAGACATCTCTACTTGGGACAGGTCACTGTGCTCCTGGTGCAAGTTTAGCAGAGTGTGGTGGCAATAAAATATGGTCTTGGTGTCCAAGACAAGACTGAGTCTAAATGTGCTCGAGTCCAAGACGAGACCAAGACCTTTAAAAAGCAGTCTATTACTTCTACATTATAAATTGTCTTTGCATTTTGGCGCTTTTTGACGACACGCAGAGGGATTCTGTTTTAGAACTTAATATTAATATTATAAATTATTTCCTGTCATTTTCAACTTTTATTTGACAGTTTCTTCATAAATTGCAACTTTTTCACTGTGTTTTGATCAGCTTGTCCTTAAAGAGCCATCATAAGTGTACAAGTGTGAAGTGTACAAGATTCATTAACATTCTTCTTCTACTACTGTTGCAAAACATGTTTTGCTCCCTTATCGAATACAATATGAACCTTTTAATTCTTCACTGCCCTGAGTTTAGAAATGTTTGTACGACTTTCAGAGCTAGTTTTGTTGTCATTGCCATCAACAACATTTGCATGCTAACTGTTCACGTCCTGGGCGATATATCGATATATATTGTATATTGAGATATTTACAGAACAAGATGAATTTTGCCATATTGTATACAGTATCGATATATTTTTAATCTGGGTAAAAAGTGCTAATAAAACTGATGAAAAGTACAGTTACAGAGAAAAGTGACAGAGAGAATGAGAAAGTCAGTGACATTTTCTATTTGTTATAATAATCAAATTATAAACTTGTGGTATGCATACAATTTAGTTTTATTTGATTTTACTCCACAAAAGATAGAACCAAAATGTAATTATTCAATCTAAAGTTAGATTCCTACTTTATAATCAGCTGACTACAAGCTTAAAAAATATATATATTTCACTTAAAATTTTTTATTTTAAAGATATCGAGATATATATTGAGTATGGAGATATATAAAACTATATAGAGATATACCTTTTTGTCCATGTCGCCCAGCTGTACATTAAAGGTGATTTATAAGTAGTAATGGGACGAGACAGACAAGATTTTGAAATAGTTTGCATTATTTGTTTTCAAATTACAAAATTTTACTTTTATTGTTTATTATTGTTAGTTTAATATTTATTTAGTTTAGCTTTACCTATAAGTATGTCTGTCACCTTGTATTCTTATGATTTAAATGATCTGAGTTAAATAATTTGACTGAAATAGATCTGCTCAGGCTCCGCCCCCTTTCTCCTGCCTCTGCTCAGGCTCCGCCCCTTTCTCCTGCCTCTGCAGCTGCTGACAAGGACCAGACAAGGAGACACACTTTTGTACTTTTTACAAACTTATTGATGACAGAGGCCAAAATATCTCTGTGTGGATCTATTTTAAACTGTCACTGCGTGTATATTATATACTATACTTTTGTGCTAACTTTTACAATGTTTAGGACTAATTATCTCTGTTAATATTGGTCCTATCATTACAAAATAAAACCTGGGACAGAGTTTAGACTGTTTTCTGTCAGAATAAGTCTGCTACAAGTCTGTGTGTGGAGGAGACTTTTTACTACAGCTGCTCAAAGATACAAAACATGACCATTCATAATAGTCTATAAAAGCCTCGTGAGATCTCGTCCCATCACCTCCTCCAGAATATTACTTGCTGCTTATTCATGTGCAGATGTTTGAAGTGATTTGTAAGCTGTTCATTTCCCGGTCAGATCACTCTGTTTGCTGTTCCTCTGTTACATTAGTGCCTTTTTGAGACTGGAACTTACATGACTTCATCAGAAACCCACCGTCACCAAACAGCACGACTATATTTGTGCCAGAATCAAAAGCGCCTGTGTGGCTCCGAAGAGGCCAGCGGTTCAGAAATGTGCTCTTGTTTGTTTGTGAGTAAACTACATTTGGGTTTGTTTTTGCAGATTTCCATGTCTGACTGTGAGCGGGGTCGCACACATCACAGCAGGACTCGAGCTTCCTCACTGAGCGTCGTCTACGGTGAGATTTCAGCACAGTTTGACTTGAGTTGTTATGAAAGTCCATTTTTGATGTAATTAGCCATTTAAAAGGTTTTGATTTAAAGGAGACCTAATGAAAACAACATGGAAGTACTAAAAATAGCACTGTGATGCTTTTTAAGTCACTTCTATCAATAAATCTAAATCTGCAATACATAAACCTATATTTTTATCCAGCAGAGCCCGCACACGACCCAAACAACCTTGCTAAGCCAATAAACTTAGGGGAAACACTTTCAGAGTTTCTATAAGCTATTAAAGTAAAAAAATAAAAATGCCATTTTAGGTCTTATAAATGTTTGCACAGATTTTGCATTTTATAATGAAGCAATTCAGTCATATTTGTCAAAGTGTTTCACACTGCTGCAGATTCACCAGAAATTCTTAACATTCTTAATAATATAACACAGTTGGTGTTAGAGCTTGGTATAGAGGTTCTGCAGGTGACATGACAGTATTCTAACTGTGAGTGCTGAGTTAGAATTAATGGAGAGAAAGGACATTTTCTCTTGTAAGAGTTCAATAAACAGCTAAAACAGGAAAAAGGGTTACAGTTTGGTAACAAATTCAACCCATAACAAGTCTACTGAGCACTGGGTTTGTAACTGACATGTAAAAAGAGAAAATCAAGTCAACAACAAACAACCAGACTTAAGCTTCTCACATTTATCAGACACTGAAATCACACACAGTTGAACTTATTACCCTTTTCTTCCAATATATTTTTGAGTTTGTTTGTTGCAGTTAAAATGTCCTAAATCATCTGTTCAAATCTGTTGTTAGCAGACAAGCCGTTGCCACGACAACAAAGGAATACATTGAAGAAATGCCACTCATTCTAAAATTGCTAAGCATTTTTGGAATAAAATTATGTCAGTGCATAACCTCTATTGCCTATATACTGTTTTTGAGTATAGGACTCCTTAAGATCAATGTTAAGAATGTATCTTATGTAGAATAACAAAATGCAGAAGCGTTGTATTTTTTTTTCACCCTGCTTTTACTATTGCTCACAAGTGTCCTATGAATAATGTGCTCTGTAGTTTCAGCCTTAAAGCAGCAGTCCAGGTCTGGAAGTGTCAAATTTATTCTGAGATTAAGAATCCCCACGCGCCTCCCTAAATCGATGCACGATCAACATGTACAGTACAACCCTAAGCCACTGGGAAAGGTACAGGAACAAGACACTTTCCAGCAGCTGTTTTTGTTGCTGGAAAGTGGATGCATGACAATTACAAACCCTGCAAGTTTTACTCAGAATCTGAATTTTTGAATAATTGCAATTAAATACAGACAAGTGGTATCAATTCAGATACAACTGTGAATAAACAAATGATGAGAAATGATGAGAGAACACTGCTGTAACCGGGTTAAAAAGTCTGAAACGTGGATTTTACATAAAAGGCCCCCTTTAAAAAGCCTTTAAAAGTGTTCAATTTGACCTCTCAATCCCTGCACAAACCCTGCTGTTTATAGTTCTAAAATACCATAAACATATTACATAACTAGGGGTTGGTAGTAGAGTCAGCTACTCATGTGCTCGACGATAGTAAATCTTCAATCCACTTTGTAGTTATTCTGGTGTGTTTTTGTCCAGTGACTTTCAAAAAACAGTGTCAAAACAGTCACATTTCATATTGTGTCTTTGTGCATTTGAAGTGAATGAGGAAATACTACAAGACTTCCCCCACCACTTCCTGTTTAGCACCCGGCCGGCTCTTAAATAACTTCAGCTGGCTTGTCATTGTCATTTCGGTTGTCTCTTACAATGATCAAGCAGAAAAAACCTCAGCATTTCCCTCTTTGGTCTTTTGTCGTCACATCAGATGAGTTATGTCTGTTTACCAAAGTGTAACAAAGCCCATTCACTGTCCGCACTAGTCATAAAGCTCTTTCTTTTCACAGCTTGTAAATTCTACCCCAGTTTATTGTAAAAGTAGATTCTCTTTTCAAAGGCACTTTATGACTCTTAATGGATGAGAACTGAATGGTTGTGCAGGAATGATCAAGGGCTGAACGAAATAGAATAAAGTGTATAACTCAATATACTATGATATACGTACATCTTGGTTAGAGTTTATGCTAGACCTTTTTTATCCCGGTAACTTTGGAAATTATGGTCACTTGGGAGATTGGACTCCCCTTGTTTAAAGTTAGTGCTAGAAAAGCAGTAATATTTTTTTATTTTCAAATGACTTTTGCTAACCCTCACCCAAGCCCCAAACCTAAACTTAGCCTTTGAATTATGCCTAAACTTAGCCGAATGAATTGTTAACTATATATTTACCACGGGAAGCTTGGTGCTTCACGCACAGTCACAAAAGCTTCTTGACAGGAGTCCAATGTCGACACCACATCAGGACAACGCACACACTGAAGCCAGGGTCAACCCCCATGTGCCTGAGATGAGAGCCCAGAGCGCTGATCAGCTGTTCCGCTGATGCTGATCAGTAAATCTGCTAGAGAGAAGTGCTTTCTTGCTTTTTCCCCTAGTTTTTCTTTTTTTTTCTCCACTTAATAAGCGATGCACTTTCATTGCATGCACAAATTTTTTTCACATTGCGTATTAAGCCACTGTATTCACATGCAAGTAAAACATTTTGTCTTGAGTTGAGATGGGGTTGCTCGATTATAGATAAAATAATAGTCATACTTCACGGCTTCATACATGTGTCTGCAAAATTAATAAAAAAAAAATATCTTGTTGTGCAAGTAAGGCTACGTTCACACCGCAGGTTGAAACCACCCAAATCCGATTTTTTGACCCTATGCGACCCAAATCGGATCTTTTTATGGCTGTCTGAACGACACACATCCGATTTTTTTCAATGCGACCCAGGCCACTTTCATATGTGGTCCTAAATCCGATACATATCTGATCTTTTCAAATGCGACTCCAGTCTGAACGCTCAAGCCGCATTCATCCGACTTTTACGTCACACAACTCAACAAGTCAAAGCAGAAACAGCGGCAGAAGAAACAGAAAACTGTCAATGGAGGAGAGAGCATCCGCGCCAGCGTCTGCTTAAGCCTCGTAAAGCAGGACCGCCCGGTAAACTCCACTCACAAACTCCACGTGAGCCAGACGAGAGACAACGCTAAACTAAACATACACAGCCTGTTTAATAACCGGGCTTATCATACAGTAACTAGGCTACTGCAGCAGAGCATCAGGTCAGTCAGAGGGAGAGATGCAGGACAAACACGGTGGAGAATCTTTCACTCACCTCTGGAAAGTTTTCAAGTTAAACAGTGTTGTCATCTAGGTCCTTTCATCCATTCTGCACAAATCAGTCACATAAAGTCCACAGAACATCGCTACAAATCCGTTTAGAAGTGTTGTTTGATAAAAGAAAAGCCAAAAACTACGATGCAGTCCTCTTGTGTTGTTTTTGTTTATCCGCGGCTCGGCCTGGTCAAGTTATAAAAACGTCATTATCACTGGACTACTTCCTGTCAGCGTCGTAACTTTTTGAGCTTGAAACACATTTCTCTGTGACTCTGCGGCACATTTACACATAGTTTGGACGTATATCTATAGTAGTGTAATGCTCTGAATGTTTTCAACTCTTTGGGCTTCTTAAAATTACCAACTTTATTTTGGACAGGAAACAGAACATGCTAATGTGTGCTAGCTTGTTAGCAGAACTTTTCACTGATAGTATTTGGTCTTTGCGGCTCCGTTTCTGCACTAAACAGCCTGAAACAGACACAAACATGTCTTGGCTCTGTAGATACACTCTGTGCCTGTAACGTGGTGCTCTTTACTGCGCATGCGGGTCACTTTGGGGCCGCATCCCGTTCACACCAGAGACAAGTTGGAGTCGCATGTCTTGTGTAATGTGAACGACCACATAAAAAAATCGGAATTGATGAAAAATCGGAATTGAGAATCCGACCCTGCGGTGTGAACGTAGCCTAAGAAACTCTCTCTGTGCACAGCCTCAGAGCTGTGAACTTCTCCACACGTCAGGATCGCTCCCACACAAAACTCACATCACAACGTCTGTTCACACCCACTGGGCGTCTCTTAAAAGGCCTCCGGGCATCTCCCATTTTGCAAAACTGTTTGAGGTTCAGTTGTGGGCGGAGTAAGTCTTTGACCGCGTGTTTAGCCTCACTTTAAAGAGCATTTTATTTCCAAAGGTTACACATACACATGCTTGTTATATTCTGTGTTGTTACATTGTTAATAAAATGTCTGAACCTCAATGATAAACCATGTCTTGTGTCTCCTCCTCAGACTGGTGCAGGTCGGCGTTCCTCTGCGGGTGACCCACACTCCCTCAAAGGGCCATGGTAAAAAAACCTCTTCCATGTTTTTTTTTTTTTTTTTCCTGTCCTGTTACGTGTGCTATCGGAAACTCTCCATCGATTTCTTGTTGTGATCATTGGTGTGGAACAGGAAGCACATGACCCGGCGGTGTCGAAGGCCAACTCTCATTCAGCCCAATCTCAGCCTTCATGTAACGCTCAGCAAATCCATGTGTGATCGAGCCCGTTCAATGGGTCTGACCCCAAATGTCTGTGTCCACAAAGCAGACGCTGTGCTGAGTCAGGCGTTCACTGTCTCTGCCCGGTACTGCTGACGCTAAAAGATACATGTTATGCACAGTTTACTTTTTTTGAGTCTATTTAAACATTGCTTCTTTATCGAAATACAGTTGAAGCTCTGTCTGCGAGATACTGTTTTTTCATAGATACAGTAGTTCTATGAGATGTCTTGCACAGTTTAAAGTGAATAAATCATCCAGACTTGCTTTGAGCATTTATGCAGCAGTAGCATGTCAGGGCAACATCGCTCTGTAAGTAAGATTCAGCTGCAGCTACAGTGCAAAGCAACAACAATATTAAAAATAAAACGTATAACACAGGGTTTGTACAGTCATGGAAAGCCTGGAAAAGTCATGGAAAACTTAAAGACCCTGGAAAAGTTTTAGAATTCTACTGGTTTTGGAAAAATTTGGCAAAATTATAAAATATTTTGAGTTAAAAAATAGAAGATGGTTTACTACAACAACACAATGCTGCTTGTGTTAAAACAGATAAAATGGATGTGTTGCACTGACTTTATTAAATGTATGATTTTGCAACAGAACATGTTGACATCCTGACAGCACATTTGTTCAAAACTAAGACTAATTTTAAAATGATGTGGTAACTAAATGGTTTGAAACTAAATTATTGCATTTCATTTAATTAACCAGTTAGGCCTACTAAATAATATATAATCAAGATTTTTTTCCCCCTTGTTTAATGTAATTTTTTAAATTCAGTTTTGTTTAATCTTTTCAAAAACAAAAGACAATTGCCTTCATGAACATGAACAAAAACTTTTAAAATGTCTCATAAATTAGATTTTTTAAAATTGTAGATATATTATCTGCCTCAATCTTTGACTTTTGCTCCAAAGTACTAGGGATGTAACGGTAGAGATGGTCGTAGTGAATAGTTTTGGTACAGCACATTTAGTTCGGTGCACGTGTGTACCGTTTCAATACTATTTTTATGTAAATAAATGTGATTTTAGCTTATTGGTTGGAGTTTTAAAAACTTCTTTCTTGGGCTATTATTTACGCTACTTACTTGATGCTGTGTGAATGCACAAACGTTCTGCATCCACGTCATGTGTCACTGTTCATTTATTCAACATTAGATGATTTTATAAATAAATAAATACAAGCTCAATCTAACTAAAGATTTTGTTTCTTTGAGATATGTATAGAAATATGTTCCTTTTGCAGTGAAATTAACAAATATTTATTGTCCTTTTTTAAAACAACAACCGAAAAATACCGAACCGACAACTTTCAAAACTGAAGACCAGACTGAATATGATTTTAGCGTACTGTTACACCCCTACAAATTTCACGTTTTAATGACATAGAATTTTGTTTTCGATCTTTCGATGCAAAACATACAACCAAATAATTGACTATTCAATTTGATCTCTTGATTTCTCGATTGATTGCTCAACCTTACTGAAAACAAATAATTAGTTTGAAATGTGTGTGTGAATACAAGGTTATGGAAATGTTGGAATTTGTTTTGGAAAACCGTAAGTTAAAGGGACTGTACCTGATTTTTGCATCCTAAAAATGTAAACAAACAGAAATAATTAATTTGAACCTTTTTCCTTCAGGCTACATGATTTCCTCACGTAGCTAATGCATTCTGAGCTTCAGAATTGTTCATCATGATGAGTTTTAATGTTTTTTTCACAGCTTTTAGCAGCGAGGTGAGTCACTATGCTAACAACAGTTAGCCATAATGCTAAAAACAAAAACAGAAAAAGTTGCACACAAACGGGATTTTATTAGACATAGACAGGACTTTGGGGACTAATTTCCACCTGAATAGATACATTAACAAGGCATCAGTGCTAGGGGGAAATTGCTTTTAGGTTATCTTGTTGCAAAAAAATCGAGTACAGTCCCTTTAAAATCTTCACGAACCCTGATAACAATATTACGTTCTGTTCTAATTCATTGATAATTTTCTTCATTATTCAATCAAACATAAGAATAACCACTTTGCAGATAGCTTACATTTAACGTTTTGAGGTCTCAAACGTCGCGACTGAAAAAGTGTGAGATCTACTACCTTAAACTACTGTGAATAAAACCGCACACTTAACTTTCCGTTTCGTTTGCTCTCGAGTATTTTCTGAGTTTGTTTGGATACAGTCACACACTTGCCCTCCCCTTACAATCAGCTGAAGATGCACAACATACCAGTGACATATTTGCGGTTGTCCTTACGTAACACGGACCAGGAGGACGTCTGCGAGTTGAGAATGTGAGGCACGGAGACTGGAGCCCTGGGTTTTGACTCAAGGGCAAAGTGGTGCAGAGCCGCTAAAGACAGTGGACTGTTTCACTTAAAGAGAGACTGTTGAGTCAGAGATGAGCTTAGTTTAACTTTATATATCTGTCATTTATATTGTTCCCTTTTTAGAGGCATTTGAAGTTCCTTGTTTTCATTAGATTTCATTGTTTGACGGTAAACTTTTGAGATAACATCCTTTTTCTAAATCAAACTTCATGTCAGTGTTGTTTTTCTCTGTTCTACTTTTTGGTGAAAGAATATGAGCCACTACAATAAAATAATGTCCTTAGGATAAAAAAATACCATCCACATGATTAAAACAATGAGGACGATTTCCCCAGGACTACAGATGGAAATTAGCTGTAAAGCTACAATCTGGTACAAGCATCTCTGCCATTGTGCTTAATGTAATTGTACATTGTCTTTAATAAACATTACCTAAACATTACCTTTAAACCAACAAAGCTGTGTTCTGATGCAGATATATAGATACACTATATTACCAAAAGTATTGGCTCACCTGATTTACTCATACTATGAACTGAAGTCCAAACGCTTCTATTTTGTTCAAATAGAGCTGACAGTTGACTGTGGAATATTTAGGAGTGAGGAAATGTGTTGGATTGGATTTGTTGCACAGGTGATATCCTTGACAGTTCCACGCTGGAATTCACTGAGCTCCTGAGAGCGGCCCATTCTTTCACAAATGTCTTGTTTCACAGTCTGCAGCCTGAGTGCTTGACTTTATCCACCTGTGGCCAGGCCAAGTGATTAGGACACCTGATTCTGAGCATTTGAATGGGTGAGCAATACTTTTGGTAATATAGAGTATCATCAATACTTCAAAAAAGAAAAATAGAATAGAATAATCCAGAGCTTTGTCAACACTAGTTTAAAACCAAATCAAAGCTAGTTTAAAACCAATAAAGAAAAGTAATTGTATTTTGTTTAAAATCTCAGTCTATTACACACAAAACAACTTTCTGACTATCTCTAACATTACATGACTTTTAGACCTATAAATAATATGCTCAAAGTTCACGTTTCAGGCATAAAGAGTTTTATTTTAATAAATCAGACCTGAGAAATTAATAAAATTCACCTTATTTATGACTTGAAAGTGCAGCCCAACAAAAACCAAAACCTTCAAAATTCATAAGAGAAGCCCAAAGTCGCTAGGCACCTTTGAGGCTGAGAAGTACAGTAAGTTGGAAAAAAATAGTCTTTAATTAATAAACAGATGATGTGCTCACGATTTGATTTTGATCACAATATTGTTCAGACCTATATAGCTTTTCCTTGACTTACCAGTAGCTGCATGTTGCTGTGCCTGTTTTACAATCACCTTTTCTGAGAAGCTGTTAATGTATTTTAGATCTCTTATTAACACTGCTTATTCAAATCCTGTAAAGAACAAGTTTACTTTTCTACTTGGCAGACCAACAATCAAACTAAGCCTTGACACATTCAGTTCCCTGCCTGCCTCATGTAATTATTATGTTTAGTAGACAAACAACATTACAACAGTACATACTGGCATGTTTGGAATCAAAGACAGAGTTCACACAGCTATAAGACTTATCACATGTTTGCTCATGCTGCTGCTGTGGTTCATGTAAGATGCAGAAATATTATCAGAACCTCAGAGTGAAGCTGTATTCTTTTACACTACAACTTATAAAGAAGTTAAAGTTTGTAATAGTACATTATTTTGAATGCATATGACAGAAACATAGTGGACATGGTTATATTTAACATTTCTCTAAACATTTAGCTTGTTTTCAGCTAATTTGCTTATTTTGAAGAGGTTAATAATTGGGGTTATGCACTTACGTCGTCCAGTCTCAGATTGACAGAGGTCGCTACATGCGGTGGCGTAGTAGCCATAGTGACATAGTTGATTACTCCAAATGTGATGGACATCAGACAAGGGATTTTGGGCTAGTCTTGAAGTAATCCTTTAAAAAAAAGTTCTCTTTGTCATCTGCTGTAGAGGCAGCGATGGCTTTAACAGCAGCAGGAAAAGTGTAGCTTTTGAAGCGGGCTTTCATAAGGAAAGTTGCTAAAGTGTGCGCGAACTCCGCAAAAAGGCGCTTCGCGCACATATCGAGACTCACTCTTCTTGTGAGCCCGGACAAAGGCACTGTGGACCGGGAAGAAGTAAGCACATGCACCACTCAGTGTTGCTAGACTTTCAGAAAGCCAAAATCGACAGCCCCTGGCCCTCAGCTCCTCTGCTCGGGCTCATGAGCACAGTGAGGATCAATGTGTGTGCGAAGCGCCTGTTCGCGTAGTTCGCTAAACTTTTCCTTATAAAAACCCGGTTCAGAAGCAGCTCTTTTCCTGCGTCTACACAGAGGCCAAGGGCCACTGGCATGTGGTAAAACTACAAGATGCATTTCAAAAAATGACTCAACGCTGCATAGATTGGCATTCAACCAGTTAGGGCTGCAACAAGATTAATCGCAACTAATTAATTATTTAAATAGTTGTGAATTGTTTTTTCTAATTTAATCAAATAATCAGTTACTGTTTTTTATTGAGATTCCAAAGCATGTCCTGAGCTGAGAAAACCTCAGGTTGACCAGTAATGATGAGGAAGAGCAATGAAAATTGTGTCAATGTATTGTTTTTAATGATGTAAACACTGGTTTACATCTCCAGTATGTTCTCAAACGGCATTGCACTGGAAAAAATACAGACTCAAATAGACCTATATGAAAAAAAAAAACATGAATTAAGTAAAATGTAATTGTTTTAGGCATAATTTGGCTTTCTTACACTGGGATTTGCAAATAGAATAAGCAAGTATGAGTCTTTTTTGAAGTGAAATGGCTTTTCCCCCTATTTTTCAGGTTAGAAAATGCTTTCATTTCCTTATTCATATCTTGTCCATTGCCAAATCATATTTTAAAACAGCCAAAACGTCCTCAAAACAAGATTCCGTTTTTTCAGACTTGGCAAAATTCTTGAAGAGACTCTTACATTCTAAGAGCAGCTGTAAGAATAATCGTCCAATTAATCTAACCGTTCTTTGCCATTATTTTCATGGTGGCAGTTTTTTTTTCTTACCACCTGAACCTTATGTATATTGTGCTGTACATTTGTTCTGTTCTTGAGTCTTTTTGTTTGTCTGTCTCTGCAGGAGGAGGAGGCCCAGCCGAGTCTGGAGTGTATCCAGGCCAATCAGATTTTTCCCAAAAAGTCACCCGTCCTGGAGGAGGAGAACATGCAGGTGAGACAGAAACACACTACCTAAAAATGATAATCTGTATAGTGCGTTCAACGTCTTAGCTTTCGACATAAAACATTCTTGGTTGAACAGTTAAATCCACTGGCTCCAAGTTGACGATGATTGAAACTTTGTAAGGTGAATATTGCCGTTGTTATTTTGGGCTGAAGACTAAAGGGTTTTTCACACCAAGCCAAGGGTCTGATCTGGTTTGGCTCTCGTGTCTTTGGTGTGAATGGGGTTGTCGGAGATCAGAGAAGCGCGGAGCAGGTCTTGGAGGTTGGGTTTTGAAGACTTGCTTGAAGAGTCTGCCTTGCCAGTTGCTACACATGCAGCTGTTGATTGGCCCGTGGCTACTGGCGAACAGCGAATCAGTGTGCAGAAAGATCGCGCAGAAAACCAAATTGATGCTTACAGAAAAACAGCATTTAGCCGAGTATGAATTGTTGTTATTACCTGGTTCAAACGAACGCAAGTACGGAGGAGAATGGCTACTATTTTGACTGAGGAAAACAAACATAGAAGTTGAGTTTAATCTAAGAGGTAAGATTAGAAATATCTGTTCTCTGCCAGAGTTTTCACAAATATTGCGTGCTTCTTATGTTTTGTTATTTTCGTCAACATTGGTCAGGCACATGGTCACTCAGCATTTGTTTGGCGACTGTTGGCTGTTTGGTAGCCGGGCTAGCGCCACCTAGAGCTCCGCTCCATTTCATTTCACTCCAGCGACTTTCAGGAATTTCAGAGTTTGTTGCTGCTTGAATCAAACTTGAAAAACGATCGATCTATCAGCGAACAGCAATCAGCGGTGACGTCAAATCCAAGCCTGTGTTTGTAGTTCAGCAAGTTTGCCGTTAAATATTAACTTACAGTTTAGACATGTTTGTACAGATCTAAATTGCAGAGTTAAGCGTTTTTCGGCAGCAAAAGCAGAATATTTCTAGAACAGCAGCCTTTGCAAATCAGATTTTGATTCAGTTGTGCTGGCTGAAATGTTGGTCAGAAGAATATTAAGAGAATGAATAAACTAATACTCATTTAACAAGGTAATTCTATGGTGCAAAGTATTTCAAGAATCAGTCACACTACATAGTGCAGTATAAGTAGTTATGAAAACAGTATTATTCTGTCAGACTGAGCGAGCTAATGTAAAGGCTGTAATGTTTACGTAAGCGGTCGACTGTCAGTGTCTGAACTCTCCCCCTGAGCCAGCGCTCTGGTCACTGTGTAATGTGTTACATAATCACCGTGTGACTGACTTCACTTTCATTTTGCCCAGACACTCGAGTTTCAAAGGTCA
This sequence comes from Mugilogobius chulae, assembly GCA_038363315.1. Taxonomy (NCBI): domain Eukaryota; kingdom Metazoa; phylum Chordata; class Actinopteri; order Gobiiformes; family Gobiidae; genus Mugilogobius; species Mugilogobius chulae. The sequence goes on along the minus strand of CM076397.1, from coordinate 7,274,539 downwards.
GCAGCGAACTGAGGTGTTTGTTTGAGCCTCTGTGTGCTGCACCGGAATAATAAATCATACAGTGTTCGCTTCATATGCAAAGTTCAGCTGTAACTTTGTCAGTTCTGTGTTGAACTATGGCATAATGCTTTGTTTATCACAAGTACCACAAGAGCAATAAAAACAAATGCCTAATTTAAATGTGTTTAAAGGACTGGTTAGCAATATCTGTCAAATGGTTACTAGTGTAAGACAAATAGAAGTATTTCTAATATCTCTGTAGTAATTAGTGCTCGTGTCATAGGTAGAAGGTCTGGGTTTGTGGCCTGTCTATGTTGACTTTACATGTTCTTCCTGTGTCTGTGTAGATTTCCTCCTGGTGCTGAGTTTCACTTATCACTAAAAACAATTGCAGTAGGCTCTTCCGTCTCTCCCCTCCCCAGGATTCTCCTTAAAAAGTGATTCAGATCAAGCAGAACTTTTCTAGTTAAATAAAGGTTAATAATTATGAAGTGCTTGACAAAGAGTTGCTTTTATTCAAGTTACACGTGTGCACGTTTAAACAAGAGCCAAAACGAAGAGATCTGGCGAGATCAACCTGTCACGCAATACTGTGCGCGCACATACAGAACTATCTAGATTTTTCCTTATACAAAGGCTATTATGAATGGTCATGTTTTGTATCTTTGAGCAGCTGTAGTAAAAAGTCTCCTCCACACACAGACTTGTAGCAGACTTATTCTGACAGAAAACAGTCTCTGTCTCAGTTTTTATTTCACAATGATAGGACCAATATTGACAGAGATAATTAGTCCTAAACATTGCAAAAAATACGTATACATCGCGGTAACAGCGCAGTGTTTTTCACATTTAAACAGTTTAAAATAGATCCACACAGACATATTTTGGCCTGTGTCATCAATAACTTTGTAAAAAGTACAAAAGTGTGTCTCCTTCTCTGTCTGGTCCCTGTCACATCGCTGCAGAGGAGAAAGGGGCGGAGCCTGAGCAGATCAATGTCAGTCAAATGATTTAACTCAGATCATTTAAATAATAAAAAACAAGGTACTGACATAATGAAAGGTAAAACAAAAAAATCTTAAACTAGCAATAATAAAAAAAGTCAATTTGTAACTTTTTCTTGTTAAAATTCTGAACTGAAACAAAATCAAAATCATTAAAAATCCGTCTTGTCGCCATCTTGTAAACCCAATCTCATGGCTCGTTTTGTCTCATGAAAATTTTGTCTCGTCGCATCCATACAACCCTTTTTTGAATAGAATGTTATAACATAGGTTTGAGGGGTTCTCAAAAATGGTTCTTGTAATTTTAATGATCTATGTGACCTTTGAATATGTGATCTTCTAATTCGATTGCATATTTTTGAGACCCTGTTACATTGACTTTTAGTTGTCATGCATTCATTTATTCAGTGTCTTCTCCCTCTCTGCTGCGCTCAGGTGCCCTTTCCGGAGCTGCACGGGGAGTTCACGGAGTACGTCGGGCGAGCGGAGGACGCCATCATCGCCATGTCCAACTACCGCCTCCACATCAAGTTCAAAGAGTCGGTCGTCAACGTGAGTATAACGTCCAAAAGAAACAAGAATCCACTACACCGCGTCGACCGGAGCGGTGCGAATGAGCTTTTACCGCCGCTGTGAATGGACAGAGCCGGAACCTTTTGTGACGGGGCTCAGAGACACAAAGATCAAGTCACTGTGGCGTTTACTCACTGTTAGAGTTTCCGTAGCGACAGTGTGGACAAACCAGTTGCGTCCAGCCCTTTCACTATTATGTCTACTTTATGCTTTTGATTTTGTAAATAATGAGAGAGTTGAATAGCTGCAGTGTTTATTTTAGGTTTGGTAATGAATGGGCTTTGTGGACAACAGCTCCTTGCCAGTTCTGTGTTAGCTCAATGTCAGCTCAGTGTTAGCTCAGTGTTAGCTAAAGTCAGTCTAAATAAGTGCATTGGCAGTGAGCATTGAAGAGGTTTTGTTCACGTCACAGCATTCAACAGGGCAATAATATTTCAATCAGATGGAGAGCAGCTGAAATGAATATTGTTTAATGCAGTTCATTAAGTGTTAATGGTTCTAGTCACCTCAAAAATATTAGATCTTGAGGTAATGGGATAATTCTGTAGATATTTAATGGCAAAGTACAATGTTGTTAATGAAAAAAATGTAACAACGCCAACGGTAACTGCGAGCTAACGTGATGCTGCTGACACCACCTGCAGCGTTTTAATAGCTTTGTTTACGCCACATCAGCAACTTCTATTGTGACTCGAATTGAATTAATTCATTCATTCACCAGAAAGCGTCTTAAAAAAGGTAAAAAGTCCATTCTAGGAAAGGACATCCACTAGGGCTGCACGATATTGAAAATGTCTGCGATATGTGGGCTCTGAGATTGCGATATTTGATAATTTTGCAATATTTATTTTTCACCTAAACATTCTCTGAGCGTTTATTGAAAGTCGTTATTACACTATTAAAACAATGTGCATATGAACAGCACACGTTCTGCAGCTTAGTATGTAATTGCTTAGTTATTTTATTAACTTATTTTTATTGAAGTGCGTCATGTTTTAGGACGCTTTTTTCTAGGCTTAGTCGCTTGTTACGCTCTGAAAATCTGGCAACCGCAGTCGCTGCCTTTGAAGTTTACACACTTTGAACTGAAGATAAGCTTGTGTGTCATATTAAACGTGCCTGACAGGTCAGTTTTATCACAACTCTAGTTTGTGTGGTTTTAAATCTGGTTTTAAACCATCACAAACCTGCTACGCACACATAATTACAAGGTACACACACAGGACTTACTTTGAGATGTTGCTGAGGCAGAGAGAAGTTGAACAGAGTGGCGTTTAATCCATTTGCTCCGTGGTTATGCTTTGGTTGTGTCGTGTTGTTAGCAATAGATCCTTGATCGCAGCGCTAATATGCTAACTCACAGCTAACGTTAACTAAAGACAAAATGCTGGAATAAAACGCCAAAGCCTGTGATTTCCTTTGGTTTTCTGGATTCTATGGATCAGTTTGAGGAGTTTGAAGAGTAAAGAAACTTTACGCTGGTCCTTGTAGTGTTGTTGGAAGCGGCTGCAGTTGTATTTCCCTCGATGTGGCTTCTGTTTTGAGCGTCGACATGATAGAAAATACTTTTATTGTTGGTGGCGATTGGAACAGATTTTTTTTTATATATCATTGATTTTGATTCGATTTGTCTTTTTCAAAACAATGAAAATGTAATTTAAATAAAATTAAACTTTATTATTCTTTTTAGTTTTTGAAGATATATATTATTTTCTAGTTTTGATTTTGCTTAACTTTTTATGCAGATGGTTTTCGATCTTTGATTCAAACAAAAAAATTGATTCGTCGATTCGATTTTTGATTAATGCACAGCTTATTGTCTTGTAAAGAAATAGTCCAGAATTGTCTGGATGCAGTGTTTTTAGGAAAAGAGTTTGCTGCTTTCGTCTGCGTCATCTTTTCATCGTTTACATAGTAGTTCCCATCATTCACTGCGGCTCGCTCTAGCTAAGCTAAGCGGCAGTTGCAGCGCCATCGGAGGAGCAGATTTAAGGTGGCGCTAAGGTAGCACCGAAGTCAAACCGCTAAATAAAAATGAATGATAATGCACATTGTAATAATCAACATTTGCAATATTTATAACACATGTGTCAGTATCGCGATATTTATATTTTTCAATATATCGTGCAGCCCTAATATCCACCACAACTTTCCCCCTCAGCAGGCCACGCTGATATTTTTGTTTTATTCACACCACCATATTCAGGCAATTATAAGTCAGCCCTACAGAAATGTGTTTGTGTTTTTAAATGTATTAGTGTATTAATTATGAGGGAAGTTTAATAACAGTATTGTAGTATTAATGCTTTAATAGAAAGAAAGACTTGCAGCATTGAGAAGTGAGCGCTGTCTGGAGAAAGCAAGGACATGTGGCAATGAAAGGATCATGTGTGTTACAGAAATAGTAAAGCATTTTGTACATCTATTTATTCTGAAGGTCAGTATAGTGACTCAGCAAACACAACTGTATTGTCAGCTCAGTATAAAGGACATGGGTAAGAAAAAGAGAATTATTCATCAGTAGTTACGTTTTTACCAAGCCTTATAGAACTCTCACAATCATCTTTTTTCCCCAACCCACTTCTCCAAATGGTCAAGCACAGTTTTGAGTGACAGTTGGATTTAACCATTCACAGTTAGATATGATTTTTCAAGTGTGATCAGATCTTCCTTGTGATTTAGTCTAGAAAATAAAACACGTAGAAAGCTGTGTCTCATCTTGGCCTTTCCTGTAGTCTAAACTGCACCGTTTCCGAGCCGTGCCGGTCCAAATGTCCGGCTGTGACCCCTTCAGCGCATTAATCATGTCAAACACATTTGGCATGTCACGGCTGAGCGCTCGTGGGCGGGACGTGCAAACGGAGAGGCTGTTAACAAGCTGCACAGGAATTTAGATGGGCACTAATCAGCCTCGCACGCCGCTTTAGACGCTTCAGTCGGTGTTGAGAAGATGCAATAATACATTTGCTTTGAATAGAATGGATTTTGACCGTTGTCTTCTGTTTTGGACAGAGTTGTTGTTGTGAGGTGTCTGTAAGTACGACAGAACTGCACGGCGTGGAGTGTGTCAATAATAAGCCTGTTTGCTAATGCCTAATAATGTCTCTCAGATTTGAAGGATGAGTCAAATTTCTCTACGAAGATATTAAAGTGTGCCTTAACTTAATAATAAAACGTATGAATCAGGGCTGTACCTACCGATATCCTATTACCGTAGTTGGGCAGTTATTCTTTCTAGGGCTGCAACAAGTTAATCGATTAATCTGGAAAAATACAGACCTAAACAGGCTAATATTGAAAAAAAATGCTTGAATTAAGACTAATTATTTTGGTTTTAGGTATCATTTGACATTCTTAGCTTACGGTTTGCCAACAGAACAAGTCAGTTTTATTCATATTAAAGTGACATTTTTGTCCTGTTTCAAGTGAGAAATGCTGGTCATTTCCTTAAAACTCCATATTTTATGCTTGTTCCATCAGCAAATTAAAACACACAAAGCTTGAACTTGAACCTGTTACCTTACGTAAGATGATTAATCAAACGAATAATCGCTAACTATTCGATTATCAAAATAATCGTTAGTTTCAGCCCTAATTCTTTCAATTATCGATTAGTTGTTTAGAAGCAGAAGTCGCAGATAAAAGGTGATTTTTACTTTGACAAAGTTACAACACCGATTTTTACTTCCAAAAAAAAAAAAAAGTTATAATTTTAAACTTCCTTCATCAGTCCAATGTTTTACTCACGTATCTAATGCATTCTGATCTTCCAAATTGTTTTCCTTTTCACAGCTGTTAGGAGCTTACCCAGTTAGCCACATTGCTAACACAACAACAGACAAACTTAGTTTGATGAACAAACAGGATATTCAAGGAGACAGAACATTGCAACTAATTTCATCTGAATAGATAGATATCCACGATCGGAGAAATTAATTTAACTTATTTTCTTATGAAAATAAAAATATTACTTATTCTGCCCCGCCTCTTGTCTTGGCAGTGCACTTCCTGTTTAGCTGTTTTTAGCCTGTAGAATTCAGTTGAAGAGTTTATTTTAATTTTTTATATTTATTTGAGAATGACCTGCAAGAAAGACAACGCTGCCAAGAAAATGGGCGGGGAACATAAGGTGAACACTCCCAAGTTCCGCCGCTTGAGAATGGACTGGAGGTGTATATTTACAGACAAAGTAGTGTTCCATCAAAAACACAACTTTTATGCACTTTTCCATGTCGTTATTATTTGTCCTGAAACCCTTGCTCAGACCAGTCATTATTATTCTGTTACTAAATTAGTTGACGTTTATTTCATTTGATTATTTATTTATTTTGCAAGAGCGTCCTGGCCAAGAGCAACAGCACACCAAAACACAACATTTTATACATTGGGTCAGTAAAAGGTGAAAACTTAAGAAAAGCATTTGCAAATTGAGAGTTTTGCTTCATGTTCAATTAGCTGCGATTCATCGATTAACTTGTTGCAGCCTTAGTATGAATATACATGTCAGAAAGTAAGAAATGTTACAATACATTTTATACATCTTTATACATTTTTCTGTCTATCACTTTTATACCCTTACATAGATTATTACATGATAACAGATTATATGCAATTTCCTACTCATATTTGTTCATTTTTTTGCAATAAATAGCACAAAATAAAAGTAGGTCATGTATCTCGCTAAAATATGACGACAACCTCGACTAGCAAAGCCACTATCTGAGTTTTTATAATGGCAACTAACATTGATTATTGCACATATGACCGCATAAAACACATGTTATGCTGTCATATGTATTTTGGTTAAGTTTATTGACACTAAACTTGAGTCTGTCCTTTCTTTTACATCCAATCTGTGGCTCATTTAATGTTTGGTAGTAGTTTGCTCAGTAGTAACGAGGCTGGCATTTTGCTGACGCATGACTTTGGACTTTTGTGAAAATAGCAGCGTGCACCACTCCCTCTGCTCTGCATAAATGTTTCGGATCATTAACAGGTTTAGCGGTATTCAAAGCATGTGTTTGGCACCGCTGTTCTGGGATGGTGCTGTTTTTCCTAATGGAGATTATCAGTTAGTAGGAAAAATGCAAACAATTCAGTTTAAAGAATATAACAACGTCAAAAGATTGTGTTTTACTGCGTGACGAGAGCTGCACCGCTACATTAATGTCTTGTTAGCAGTTAGCATTGACCCGGTGCATGTGTTGTGCTTTGCTGCGGTGGATTTCCGATGACGCTGACGTGATCTTTGCTCTTTTGCAGGTTCCTCTTCAGCTCATCGAGAGTCTGGAGTGTCGAGATATGTTCCAGCTGCATGTCACATGTAAAGACTGCAAAATCGTCAGGTACATTAAACACAAACAAGTGACCTAGTGTGATTGTTCTGGATATTTGGGAAGAAACTATGTCGTAAGTAGATCAGTAATTCACATTTTGTTTAGTTCAAAACACAGAAATGATCTTAAACTTTGACTTCCCATTCAAAACTCCAGAACTGATAAGCTCCGCCTTTTCATTGTAAAATGGAACTTTAATAAGCCACAGATTAAAAAAATGACGCTCTTTGTAGTTGGACAGTGTCTACATGACAATTTTGAACCCTACAGTATATGTTTTACACTTTTAGTAATAGGTTTTGACATTCCTGTAAAACAAAAAAAAATACATATTTAGCGTAATTACAGTTCTGTGAATCTTGGACGACTGCCAGAACCCAGTGCAGAAAGTCAACAATGATAAGTAGCAGCACAACATAATTGTGATGAGTTTGGATGACTTTCTTATGTTAAACATTATACTACTGTATAGAGTAGTAGAATTATAGTGTACTGTGATGAAAAGTCATCTACAAGATTCAGTAAAATAGTGACTTAAGCCACACTTTGGAACATTCTTAATGAGTTAATGAGGCTAGATACGTTTTTAGAACCTTAATGTGAAAAATCTATCTTAAGGTTGTGGTTCTCAACTTTTTCAGTCGCGAACCTTTAGTCGTTTGTTTGATTTTACAGTTCAGGAAATACCCAGTGGTCTAGTTTTTTGTTTGTTTTTGTTTTCAAAAAGAGAAAAACACAAAGTTTACAATTTACACCTAAAAAAGTTAGTTACCCCAACTTTAAGCCTTGTTTAAGATATTCCATTTTTTTTTAACATGATCAGGGCCCCCAGAAATCATTTCACAACCCTATGAGCTCCTGACCCCCAGGTTGAGAACTACTGGCTTAAAGAACAGTTTTTCCATAGAAACATACAAAAGGAGCCTCTTCTAGGCCAATAAAAGTTTTGTTGCCATACAAGCCCACTAAAAGTAAAGACACATCTTTTTAATATGTATTTAATCCAACAAAGACATTACAGTAAATTACAAAACATGTTTTTTTTCCAGGCTGTTCTGATTTTTTTTAATTCAGCATTTTGTTTTGATCTTTATCAAATAAATCAACCAATACTCAAACAATATCAGTTACTATCTATAAAACAACCTCTTGTTGTTAACACTATATTAGTTGTACACAGCACCCATTACATTTGAATGAGGTTTTGCATGTGAATATTTTTAAAATTGACTTTTGAAGTTGAAACTCATTGACATTTTCTTTGCACTTATTTTTTATTTCTGTTATTTCTGGTCGCCTTTAATTGTTGTGTAAGCCAGCTGCACACTACAGGAGTTTTGGCCCGATTTTAAGCCCGATGTTTCCAAATGATCCTAAACTCCTCTAGTGTGCAGCCGGTTTAGCTTGTGTTAGTCGCTGGTGGCATTAAATCACAACATCACGCACTGACTCCACGTTTGTGACTCTAACAGAAGACTAACCCTTGTTGGCAGGTGTCAGTTCACCACCTTCGAGCAGTGTCAGGAGTGGCTGAAGCGTCTGTCTGCGGTGGTGCGGCCTCCAGCGCGCCTCGAGGATCTGTTTTCGTTTGCTTTTCACGCCTGGTGCATGGAGGTTTACGCTGGAGAGAAGGAGCAGCACGGGGAGCTGTGTCGACCAGGTACGGTGTCCTCATGTGACCTCTGTGTAGACCGGTCGCCTGGCAACTGCATCTCTCATCTGCTTTCAGCGTCATTATTCACATCGCTACGGGCGACTAAACCATACAGACACTTCACTGTAATGCAGTGTATAAACCACATTTTAAAATGTATTTCATTATGGTTACAGCTGCTCAAGTGGATGTTTTCATACACCCATTATATTTTAGATAAAGTGTGTCTGATTTGATTGTTCATAGTGCAAATTCAAGCTTCTCACTAAAAGCAGTTTTTGTGGTTTCTGTTTTTGATTATATTTGGTGTAATAGTTTTTTCAAATATAAATGATGAGAAGAAAAAAGATTTAAGGTTAGAATACTGAATATAAAAGCAAATGATGCCAACACACTAGATTCAAACTCTGGTCAAATATGCATAAATATGTGTAAAATCTTCAGTGGTACTCAGGCTTGGATCTTCCGAGTACCGACTTGTAAATTCCCAAATCGAAATCGTTTTAAGAAATGACTATTTATTATTTGATGGCTCATTACTGTAAAAGTAACACTAGCACTGGAAAACATCACTTCAAGTTCGGACCTCCGAGGACGTCTGCAACGCAGCAATATAATATATAACATGACGTAAAACAGTTGTTCAAGAGAAACTAATAGACTATAAACTTCACCAGCATTTTTCAAAATAACTTTTAAAGACCAAAATAGAGAATGAATGTTTTTATTGACTCATAATGTAATTATCGCTGTGTCCAGGTGAACATGTGACGTCTTGGTTCAAAAATGAAGTGGAGAGGATGGGCTTTGACACTCAAAACGCCTGGAGGATATCGGACATCAACAGCAAGTTCAGGTAAAGCCAAGACAGTCTGTGACATTTTTAACTAGCTAAGATATTAGTGTATGTATAGAGGGATTATTTGTTTCTCAACACGGGGGATGCGCACGCAGGCGAATAGCAGAGAGAGCCGCAGGTGATTGACACAAGCTGTAGCAGCAACACTAGCCAGGGCTGTTGTCAGCTAACTTTATTTTATTAAAGCTAGTTTATCATCATAGAAATTCGTCTTTACGACTCGTACCGTACATTCAGGTAATAAAAAACAGCGAGAAAAACACTGTTACAAGCTTCAGGAGCCAGACGTCTGTCAGACTGGTTCAGACCTGATCCAAAACAGCTGCTTATATCCAGTTTTGTTGTTTTTATCAAAGAAGTTTCCCCCTGCCAACTAGACAGACAGCGTGTCTTTCTGCAGGCGCAGTAGAGTGAAAAGTGACATCGACTGATAATCCCTCTATATAAGACAGGCTAGGTAAAATTGTACAAATATAACTAAATATGAACAAAAAGTAAAAAAAAAAAAAGTTAGTTAAAGGTGTAGCTGATAAAAAGAATCATATTCAATATGATGATGTGTTTGTGGCGTTTGCTCAGGCTCTGTCCCAGTTACCCGCAGCAGCTCCTGGTCCCTGCCTGGATCACAGACAAAGAGCTGGAGAATGTGGCAGGCTTTCGCTCCTGGAAGAGGTTTCCCGCTGTGGTTTACAGGTTTGTGTGACTCTGCCTCTCAATTACTCACATGTTCAGAGAGAGACAGAAATATGAAACTGCTTTTAAAGTTATGATATACAGTAAGGAGAGGTAACTCCACAACGATTATCTAGCAACCATATTGTAAAAAAGGCCAAGATACACATAAATGGCATAGAATTTACAATTGGACAATTAATAATACTCAGTGATTCAGTTTTGCTGCATAAATGATGAAATAAAATGACTCTCTGTGCAGACACCTGAGCACCGGTGCAGTGATCGCTCGCTGTGGTCAGCCTGAGGTCAGCTGGTGGGGCTGGAGGAACGCAGACGACGAACACTTGGTGCAGTCCATCGCCAAAGCCTGCGCTGTGGACGGCTCCTCCCGAAAACACCTCACTAATGGAATCCACAGCAACGGCACCGAGCTCAGTGACTCAGACTTCGGTGAGAATCAGGCAGTTTTTAAACAAAGCCACATTTACTCGTTGGACAGGTTACCTAATCTATAATGTTTACTTTATTCTATTGCAACTAGTGTCTGTAATGGAGCTCAACAGCGGCTGTCCACTTACTGGTTCAACTACAACAAAAGTACTGGCTCCCAATTTAAATCTCCGTAAGGATTTTGATAAAAAAAAATAATATATATGTATTGACAGTTTGAAACCGTCCTAGGCTAATCAGCTCTGTGTTGTCAGGAGGAGCATAAGACCTTCATTTGTGTTTAAAATCCTTTTCTGCAGCTTTATAAACTACAAAGTTATTAAGTCGTTTTGCTGAATTTTAAGTTCTAGATGTGCTTTTTAGACTGAAAACAACTGCGCTGTGGATGTGAGTTAGCACATAGCTGGGTAGCACGCGATATGTTTTTCATTTTTTGAACTCCCTGTTGACTGTTTGACTATTTCACATGAACGATTCAAAGTTGGATAGTTTGCACAAAAATTGCCAAAAAATGACACAGCCAGCAATGTTGGTAAATAGCCTACTCAGTGGCAAAAAGTACAGTAAGCGTTTAGTTTCACTTGAAACATAGGGGAACATGGTGCACATCAGTTAGCACTCTCGCCTCATAGCAAGAAGGTCCTGGGTTTGACTCCCTTTCTATGTGTTCTCACTGCGGTTTTCCCTATCACTAAAATCTGTACAATAGAGAGATTATCGGTTGACGTACTTTCCGCTCTACGTTGCATGTCGACTGCAGAAGGATACGCTGTTCATCTAGTTGGCTGGGAAACGTCTTTGATTAATGCAACAAAACAGATTGTGTGGCCTGCACGTAACAATTTTAACTACAGGTTCTACAATGCATTTCAGCTTAGCCCCACAGCAGATCACAACACGCAGAGATGAATAAAATCTCATGAAGTGGCTTTTAATCTTTCCATAACAAAGAAACAGACCTAGGACAGGAGGATTCTGAGAGCACAGGAAGAGAGACTGTCACAGCATAAACAGCTGACATTTACAACAGAAATGCACAGATGATGATGAATGATTCCTCATTTTGTGGAGTCCAGTAAGCTTCTCTGAATAGGTTTGATGTAGGTTTGATGATGTACAACAAATTGATCTAATGTCTGCAAAGAAACCTGCCAAATTCCTGCTGAAAAAGACTCAGCAATATAACCGCGGTCGCCGCGTTATATTGCTGAGTCTTTTTCTGATCTTTTCGCATGTGGCATCATCAGTATCTAATCGTCTTCAATCTAAGCTTGTGCTTAAATGTCCTAAAAGCTCAGGCCTGTAGTGTTTGTGAAACAGACTGAATGTTTGTGTGTGTGAAAAGCACAAGAGAAGACTGGAAAATACAACTATGGAAATATAGAGGTTTATATTGTTGCGATGTGACTGTAAAATCTCTAAAATGTGCTAGAATACAGTGAATTGCATGCCCTTTGGCCAAAATTTCCCAGGAAGACAGAATTGTAAAATGCAATATAAAATAATTAATGTGGATATTTTGTAGGCTGTATGTTGTATTGGCCCTCGCCCTTGCTCCATTTGAGTTAGAGACCCCAATCTACAAAATGATCTAAACATTACAACCTGACCATCCTGTTCTCTAATAATTTTCTCGTGGCCTATTATGTAACGTCTTTAATCATACTTTTCATTTGCTAAAGTAAGAAAAACAATGACCAGCTTCAGACTTTTTCTGCCATGGCTTTGGAAACCGGTCCTGTTCTTCTGGTGCAGATTTGGACCAGACAGAGTTGTGCTATTTGCCGTGTTTAGGCATGTCCTCCCCACGGGCCCGGCAGCTGATAAAGTCTTAAGAATATGAGGAATTTGACTGAAAGACGGATCTGTGAGTGGAGCTGAAGGTGTGGCTGCTTGTCACCTGAAACCCACATGACATAATTCGGCTCTCCGTAAAGTTCAGAGGCAGAAATAACTCATTATATTGTACTTATGTCAGTGCGGTTAGTGATGCAACTGTTACTGAAGTTGTGAGCAAAATAGGGACGACATGAGCTGAAAATATTACGGGTGCAACTATTATATTAAAAAAAAAAAAGTTTAATGACGATCTAATTATTGATGCTAGAGGTGGCACCAGTATATCAAAATGTAGATTATATTGTAAATTTTGTTGTGAGAATTTGTAGGGCTGTCACGATTAGTCGACTATAAAAAATCGTCGACGCAGATTTGCTATTGTCGACGCGTCGCTTCATTCCATTTTACAATAATAAACCAGGAAAAGAGAACAGCTGCAGCAGCGAACAGAGCTGCAACAGGGACAGGATCCTGTCAAAAGAAAGGCTACTGATGCAGATAAAACAAGACGAACGCACCACGTACTTAATTGTGATTATTTTGTCGGCACTAACGCAACTCGATACACACGATGCATGAATGAAAGTGCCCCGCTCTGCCGCTGTGCCCTTTTCTCTCCCTCTCTCATAAACAGTCCACACACAGAGGATCTCTTCCGCTGTAGTTATTGCAGTGGACACAAGGAAGAAAGGTCTGCTGTACTGACAGCGGGACAGAGACGAGTCTGAGCTCCGTGTGAGTGTTTAAATCGTCCAAAAAGACCAAAGAATCACAGAGATACATCCTGTTAAAGACTTCAAACCGCTAACACCTCATTAAATATGCGCACGGAGAATCAGCCTCGATCAGCGGCAATGCGCGAACTTTTACACACGTGTTTGTGATGTTTACTTTGAAAACGTTAAAAATGGGCTTGTTTCACTTCCCACAGTGTATTTAGTGACACTGAGCTGGTTTTAACCAGGACTATCCCAGAACTAGACCAGGTTTTCTTCAGGACTGAAAATGTTAGTTGCCAATGTAACTATAGTTCTATGAGTGGCTTAAACTTGGTTTTATAAATTTCTGTTCAGCCTAAAACAAAATGAAATAACATTCTGATCCTACAAAATATTAAAACTGATGAACATTGGTAATATTTATGTAAAATTTAGTTTATTTATTGAACTACAAAATAGTCATTTTAAAATATAATTGGGTGTTAAAATTATGCAGCTAAACCTAAATACCACAGACAGACAGTTTTGTAGGCTACTTTTGCAGACGGGGTAGGGGCGTGGATCATTTTTTCTATTCCAAGGGGGGCATGGCAAAACTTTTTTTGAGAAGCACTGGTTTAAAGCATGATGTAAGCAAAAATGTGTTTAGCAGATCACGTAAAAAAAATAATCGTTGACTAGTCGACTAATCGAAAAAATAATCGCTGACTAATCGACTATTAAAATAATCGTTAGTGACAGCCCTAATAATTTGCGAAATATGCAATATTGAATTTTTAAGCTGATATCCAGAACAGTAAGCAGTGTCCACAATTCAAGGTCCACCAGCGTTGTTGACGCAGCATATTAATGCACATTCAGTCAGGTCTTGCACAAGTCGTAGAAAGAAAGTTGTCATCTGGACAGCGTTTTCGAAGATCAAGACGTTTCAATCAGATTGAAAATGACTTTCAGATGAGAGTCAAAACGTGTTGATCTTTGAAAACGCTGTCCAGATGACAACTTTGAAGCCTTTAGTTTCTACTATGGGTCACTACTGGACAAATACTAAGTCCAGTAGTGACCCATAAGTCCATCGTCTTCTTGCGCGAGGTCACACTTTGTTTCTTCTTAAATTGTGGCTAATATTGTAACTTTTGTATTCTACAACTACAGAGTGTGTGTAAGTCAGTGGCTGCATCAGCAAAACAAATCGATTCTGGCCTTTCGATTCGATTGCTGCAAACTTTGAACAATTTTTGAAGTTATAGAACAATTTTCTATTCCTAATCCAGGATATAAATACTTTTAGATTAGACTAGAGCAGCTGGACTGAGTCTGCTGGATGTTTATGAACTTGATAGCAGTTCTTAAATTGCAGATTTTGTGATTTGTGTATAATAAAATTACAATTTCTATTCAATTTTGATATATTGTGCAGCCCAAATCTCTAACAATAACATTATGTAACTCTGCTCTTTTTGTCTTATTACTATGCCTGTGTTTATGTTCCAGAATCCTCAATGACCAACAGCACAGAGGTGGAGTCTTTGGCCATCCAACCGCACAAGTTACTGATCCTGGACGCCCGGTCGTACGCTGCTGCTGTGGCTAACCGCGCCAAAGGGGGAGGCTGCGAGTGCCCAGGTCTGCTCCTCTAGTAGCTAACTCCGTCTCAAACTAGGTCAACATGTACTGTGGAGTTTAATGCCTCCAAATGCAATTGTTCCCTGCTAAAATTAAAAAGGTTTTGTTAATTAACCTCTTGTGCTCTCCAGAGTACTATCCCAACTGCGAGGTGGTGTTCATGGGCATGGCGAACATCCACTCCATCCGCAAGAGTTTCCAATCACTGCGTTTCCTCTGCACACAGATGCCTGATCCAGCAAAGTACGTACTTTTTATTTTAGTTTGCCCCAGCACTGCCTCCACATAATAAAACGATTAACCGTCCCAGGCATGGCTGTATTAACTTTTAATTAATGCAAGGCCATTGTAAATACACCATTGTTTTCTCCTGCCGCGTGCAGCTGGTTTTAATTTAGCCAAAGGATTGTGTGGGCTCAATTTAAGGATCCAGTCTTTCCTTTTGGTTCAGTAAATCAAGTTGCGTCGATTGTAAACACAGTGATGAGTTTAAGCAGTTGAAATGGGAAATATAATCGTGACAGTTTAAACTACATTGAACATGATGATATTTACAATTTTAATAACGTTTCTAAGTGAATTCCTTGTTTGACATGACCAGCAACCTGTTGTACATATTGGTCAAAGCAATTAAATTAAACAATATATTATTTGACAAATAGTAATTCCTGTTTTGTTTTGGGGGTTTTTTGGCCACATTTTAAAGGGGTCCTATTGTGTAGAACATATACAGATCAGTAATTTAGCCTTTGTTTATTGTAAAACACAAAGTTGATCTAAAACAACTTAAAAATAGACACAGCTCTACTGACTTCCTGTTCAAAACTGCATTACTGATAAGCCCCGCCTCTTCATTTTAAAATGTAACTGTAAAAAGCAACAGATTTTTAAACACCATTTTTTATTGTTGGAAAGTGGATATGGGACAGTATTGAACCATATATGCTTCACTTTGAGTATTAATCTTTTGAATTATAACAGTAAATACAGACAAGTGGGAGGGGATAGGTGGTAGGTGAGAACGGGGGTTTCTGAGCACTTGAGCTGCAGCTGAAGAACAAAACAAGATTACTCCAACATGCAGGAATCAATTCAAATATAACTTTGAGTAAATTAATGATGACGAAAAGGCCTTCATAACAAAATTAAAAACTTAGAAAAGTGAATTTAACATAATAGGTCCCTTTTAAGGACTTTTTAGCTACAATAACTTTGTTTGAAAACATGTTTATACATTCTCACATTTAGATGCTTAAAAAAAATATTTAAAAGTAGGGTTGTTCTGATACTGATACCAGTATTACCAAAATATCCAATATCGCACACTTTTCAGCTATAGGTATCGACGAGTACTCATACCAAATCTCTGACCCTATACCGCCCTGTATTGTCCTGAATGAGGAGCCGTAGATGCAGCAGCTGTTTTCTGCTCGTGGCTAATGCTACAGCTAACAGTCAGAGCAGCTAGAAAAGGCTCTCTTCAAAGTTCAACCATAAAAAATACTCCATATCTGCAGACAAACACCAGTTTTATCTCTGTGATGTTTCAGTTAGCCTTTATAGTAGAAGGACTGTGGTTAAACTAACTCTAAAATGTTCCAACACCAGCGCTAGCTAGCGACACTAACAAGCTAACATGCTAACTCGGACTTTTTGTTTACATTGCATTCATTAGGATGAGCATCTTTTTACAGGCCTCACTGTTGTTTTTATGACACACACAGGTGAAAAAGCACTAAATAAGAAAATACTCAACACAGTTATGTTTAATAAAAAAGACATTTGAAACTCTAAAAGAATGTACTTCTTTAGCCATTATAATGCAATGTTTGGTATCGGCACAGGTATTAGTATCAGCCCCTACCCTGAGTCAAAGTATCGGTATCGGTATCGGATCGATTCCATAAAAAATGGTAAGAGGACAACACTATTTAAAAGCAGTAACTCCCAAAATATAGTTATTTAATTTGTAAAATAGTAACCTAACCATGACAAAGAATTACAGTAACTAATTTAGTGTTATTGTTAATTTCAGTAATGTTTTTAGATTTTGTAGATCATAGTTTTATGTGGAATCTAAAAAGACAACTTTTGTTTTACTAACGCCACTTAATTACTTGTTTTAATGTTGCAAACTCTACAGATGCTAATGCTAAAACCAGTTAGAGTCACTTTCACAAACTGTTGCTGTGTGAACACAAACATGGAACACTGTACTTCTTCTGACTTCTTCTTTGTACTTTCATGTCCGAATACACCTAAAATGAAGGATTTACATCATGAGGACCTGCTTTTTGTCCCCATAAGGACAAAAAGCAACATACACTCCCTCCCCCACATACTGCAAATATAACTTGGACATAAACTTATATAATATAGCCTAAAATAAAATACATACAAAGAGAAGTAAAAAAGTATACCTTTAAAGTGCTTGAGGAAGTGACAGTAATTTATCTTTGAAACAGTGTTTAAAACCTGTATTGTAAAAAATATAAATACAGTATTACCGTATAAAATACACACTATTATCTCACATCCTGCCAGTAGCCAAAGTGCAACACTCTGGTTCAGGTCTAAACAGGTCGAGAGTGAAATATTAACAAACCAGACAGTGATTATGTAACTCACAGAAGAGACGTGCGCCAACAAAACATCCTCTTCTTTAACCTACTTCTGCAGACATCTGATAAAGGCCCGCTCCAGCTGCCTCCACGTCACCAAAGACATGGAAACATCGGGCGGAGTTATGTCAAAGCCAGGAGTAGTGGGCTGTGAATTATTCAGGTCCTGAGCATTGTGGCCATTCAAGGCTATAGAGCGGCTTTTTCCACTTGTGCCAGTCTTTGTTTTGTCAGGCAGAGGTGGAGGAGAAATAGTGTTTGTCTGTTTTTAAGAAGTGTAATTGCAAAAGTTTAGCAGTTAATTCACGGAAATCAAATGTATATAGTCAATGTATATATATGCAGTAGGTTTTGGCCCAGCGTGAAGAAATATTGCTTGATAGTCAGTGTTTGTTGTTTTTAGTGTATTATGTTTATATGCAGCATTTGAACCAGCTTTGTTATGCCATTTTCTTATGAGACTATGTAGTCCTGGTTTTAATCCCAGCTCAGATTTTGTAGTCTAGTCTTGTTCAAGATGTGGTTTACATTGCAACCCAAAAGTAGACTAGGTTTAGACTTGGTTTGGATATTATCGGCCTTGTCCCAGTGTGACTCTGAAGTCTGGTTGGTTACTGACGCTGGGTTTGTTTTGGCTTGCTGTTTTGTTTGTATTTATTGCAATGAAAAATCTATAATCCTAGTAAATAGTACCTCTACGAGTTGCTTGTGGATATTTGATGCAAAACACATTTGTAGTCCGGCCCTCAGACTCTCCAACAAATTTGGTCCAACAAATGGTAAATATAATTGAATAGCCCCTTCTCTGAAACATCAGTGCAGTGCATCCAACAATTGTGTATAAATCCTTTGAAAAACTAGTTAGACCTATTGATGATGATGAATAGATTATAGCTTATGTAAGAGTGAATGTAGTGTTTGTGTGGCATAAATTGACACCGTTGCTTCCGTCAATCAGGTCTACAAAAGTATACAATATTTGACCTCCTGCTGTGGCTGATAGAAAGTGTTGTTGATACTGATATTTGAATTGTTAAATCCATAGCAAATCACAATTTTACTTTTCACTGTAGTAGCAAAAATGCATTTATCTGAGCAGTAAAGTTTTTTGTGGCATTAAATGAAAATGAATAATTATTTACTCATTGGCCTGTTGGCCTGTGAGGACATGTGCTGCTCATAGAGGCTGGAGCGTTTCCCCCCAAATTACCAACTCTTTTGGCACATCCCATTACCGATTATTAAAATTAGCTGCTATTGGCTGATACCATGGCAGAAATCTCCTAACCTACTTGGTCCTTTTTCTACATATAGAAGAAAGAAGTACTTTACTTTACTTTACTTTTATTTCCAAATGTAAAAAAAGGCTATTTTTCACAAGACAAGTAATGAGATTAGGTCCACAAGAAATAGACAGAACAAAAATTTGGACAGAATTTTTTTATTTTGCACAAATATGGAATTTGTAATTGTGGAAGATTGTAATTATATTTAAGTGATGTTTTTGCTATCATTTTTTTTGAACAGTGAAACACCTGACCTTCATGTGTGTGTCCAAGCAAAATGTAATCTCACCAGATAATTTCTACATGTGTGCACAATCTTGGTCCAGCTGACTTTCACAAGATATTGTCCCATGCGTAACACACAGCTCTGACGTTTTTATCTGTTGCTCCACTGATCATTATAATCCAACACGTTCCTTTCCTCAGCTGGTTGTCTGCCCTGGAGAGCACCAAGTGGCTGCAGCACCTGTCCCTGCTGCTGAAGGCGTCTCTTTTGGTGGTGAACGCTGTGGACCGAGACCAAAGGCCTGTCCTGGTACACTGCTCCGACGGATGGGACCGCACTCCTCAGATTGTAGCTCTGTCCAAACTGCTGCTGGACCCGTATTACCGCACCATCGAGGTACCACCTGGAACATGACATGTGCAGTTTTATAAGTGTGTCAGTTTCACAAGTTTTCAGTCTGGTGATTTTTATTTGTAAAAAAAAAAAAAAAAGCGTAGACAGAAAAGGTAAGAGGTTTTTGACTCGGGACATTTAGGAGACCACACTCCACTTTACATTCACGGCACAGTTGTCACTCAGGTGCATTCTTACAAATACCTAGGTGTCCATATCGACTCCAGCTTGTCCTGGGACGTCCAGGTGAACTCAGTCTGCAGCAGAATACAACAAAGACTGCATTTCTTGCGGAGACTGAGGGTTTTTGGAGTGGAGCAGAAAATAATGCTTGTGTTTTATCAAGCTGTGGTCGAAAGTGTGATAAGATATGGTATGTGTGTGTGGTTTGGTAATTTGTCCATTAAATCAAAATCAGAAGTGAACAGACTGGTGCGGACAGGGCTCAAAGTGATGGGAGTCAAAGAACATTTATCTTTACAGCAGATATTGAGGAGATTAACAAATAAGCTTTATCTTGACGCTTCTCATGTCTTATTCTCCTAATATGAGCTGCTCCCATCCAGAATGTCGCTATAGAGTTCCAACAAGAAACAAAAAACATACTTGAACAGGTATAAAAACTCATTCTTCCCAATATCAGTGAACCTCCTAAACTCAGGCCACAGAGCAGACGCTGATGATGATGAGAGTGGTTCTGTAATTGTTAGTTGACTGTCTACGTTCTGTTCTTTATTTGTACTGTGTCTTTTTCTTGTGTGTGGCAGCCTGTATGTCCAAGACAAACTTCCTTCAAGACAAAATAATGAAATCTTGATCTTAAAACATAGTAAATACAGATACACATTCTGCATTTTGTTTATTGTAAACAACTATATTGTTTGAGAACGGCTCTGTGGGACCATAGACTTCTTTTTGAAATGTGCAGAAAGTACTTCATAGTTGTAGTTTAATGTAGCAAGCAGTTATCTTTTAATTACTTGTTTTTTAATGTTGAAATATGGCTACACAACATTCCTGAACCTTGTATGTCTGACTAGAGCTAATAACAACAAGCCATGCTAACCATAATTAAAACAACAAGCATGCTTCCTGGGTTTTCAGAGCACAAAATGGTCAAAAATCACTCTTATTAGACGTAATTAAACATTGCAAACTTACCTTCACCCACATGATAGATCTGTTATTTATTGCTTCTTATTTTGTAGTAAAAGAACACAAGACCATAGCAGTAACTGTATCACTATTTTAATAATCTTCTGTTTGTCATTAATGCTGTTCCTCCGTGTTTGCTCAGGGTTTCCAGGTGCTGGTGGAGACCGAGTGGCTGGACTTCGGTCATAAGTTCGCAGATCGCTGTGGTCATGGGGAGAACTCGGAGGACCTGAACGAGCGCTGCCCTGTGTTCTTGCAGTGGTTAGACTGTGTGCACCAGCTCCAGAGACAGTTCCCCTGCTCCTTCGAGTTCAACGAGGCTTTTCTGGTAGGATTGTACCGAAAAACCTGTTTCATATCGATACATGTGAAAACTGACGATGCGCTGAAGGGTTTGTGAGAAATGAATTCGAAAGCTTGAGGAAACCAGTTTATATCCACACGATCACACCTGTTGTGCTTAGGGCTACACAAATCAAAATCAAACCGAATATGTTCAAAAGACACAATTAGCAAATCAGGCTGCAGTTTTTGAAGTGCTATAGTTTTCTTCTCAAGCTACTAAGGGATTTTCTGCTCAAAACTGTTAATTGTAGCTAAAGCTGTGGTCACAATGACTAGTACAAATAAATAGTTTTTACGAATCTCACAGGTCATATGAAAGCTGGATTTGTATTACAAACATGGAGGAGAGACTGTTTTTCTACAGTCTTCTTGCTTTCAGCTCTCATCAAAAACGTATGGCATTCTTAGGCAAATAAAGCCCTACGGCATTCTTGCATGTGCACTAAAAGCTTCCCTAATGTGTCTTTACTGTAATTCTACATCTATTTTGTTTTCGCACGGGAGCTGTCCCTACGTTCTACTCAATCCTTTAGCAAGTCGTTACTAGCTAATAAACCTTTTGTAAACCGTCTATATAACACGATTTCCCGCAGCCATGTAAACCCCAGCAAAACCCAAATAAGCTCATTATTCATGTAGGCTTCGTCTGAAAATATGGCCACTTTAATATGTTCTGTTGTTTTTCAGTCAAAACATCTTTCATTCTTACAAAGTGAGAATGAAAGATTCGTATAGTTCATTGACATTTGTGTCTTCAAAAAAAAGTTTGAAGCACTCCACAACAAATATTGTTCCACCGCCAGCGAGCCGCACTGTTCAAATGTCTGCGCCTGTTATAACGAGCTGTTCCACTTAAGCCCCTTTCACACATAGACCCTTACACGGTAAAGTTCCTAGTATGTGGTCAAGTGTGAAAAGCTCCAGAACGGAAACACGGTATATTTTGTTCTGGCATTTGATCCGTGTCCATATCTAGTAACATTACCGGGAACAGTCGCGGGACTAGTCCCGTATTGACATGTATGAATGCTGAATGTGACTGCCGGTACAATCACCATGGCAACAGAACAACTCACACACAGAACAACTCACAGAGAACGGAGCACGCTCTGGTCACTCAACTGGGCAACAGAAAAACTTATTTGCTCCTACTGCGCTTCAGACCAGCCTTAAATCTGAGGGATTAAAAGCGATACGATATAACCTGCCCTACTCTTGAATCAGCTGACCTTGTCACAAAGAAAACACTCGTTTCATTTTACTAATAGGCTATAAAATGCTTCTTGCAAACTCACCGAATGTACGCGCGGTCAGACTGAAGTCCAGGAATCCTCTAAAATGCAGTCTTGACATCCTGTGTAAAGAGCTAGTCCCAAAACCAGACTCCGGTCCTGGTTCGCCAAACCGCGGCAGTGGGTGGCGTCTTGTAGGGCTTCCTCCACCTCGTGCATTGCAGTACAGACGGGCCATAGGCTATCCTCCCTTCGTGTGCGCGAGTCCCGGTACAGACAGCACGGGGCCGTATCCTCCCGTCTTGCGCACGAGTCCCGGTAAAGACCATGGTTCTGTGGCACGGACAGTATGGAGCCTCCTTCCGTGCGCGCAGTGTGGGACAGCGCGTTGTTTATCCAGGTCCAATGGTTCAGCACGATGACTGGGAGTGTCCACAGTCCATCCTCGCTGTGCCCAACTGTGTGGACGAACTCCTGCGGTCACTCACACAGAGCTGACGGCTCCTTAGCCATCGCAGGACTGAGTTTAAGCCCATCCAGCCACATTATGCGGTGCCATCCTGTTTCATACGGGCCTCTGTAGTACGCTGCATTCGCACACCAAATACATCCCTGCATTTCTCCCCGCAAATAATGATAGGTCATTAATAAGCCACCAATGCTGCAAAATAGGCTAATAACCTACATGACATAATGACAATCAAACAATAAAAAAGCATTTAAACTAAGTTAAAAGTGCTTATGTGCTATAGCCTATAGTCGAGTTTATGCTCAAAGCATTCCATGTTGCCGAGTCATATGTGAATGGTGACGACACGGTATTGTTGTGGGATGATTTGCATATATGAATGGGGCAAATGGTGAAGCATACCGGCAAACAAGACACGGTACTTTAACGGGTTCAATGTGTGAAAGGGGCTTTACACTCTTCCGCACAGACAAACTGCGTAGGCTTAATCATAAGCTGCAGTTTATAGTTTCTGTATGTGTAGATTTGTCGTAGAAAATCTTCAACAAGACCATCTCCCTGGCTACGAATATATGAACGGGCTGCGAGCGCTGTTTTTTCGTCTCGTGTCGTAGGAAATGAGCAAAAATTCATTTGCAGAGAGGTTGTAGCAGGTCAAACGGGTCATTGTGACCGAGGCTTTACATATGTACAAACATGTCTTGAAGCAGATTACTGGTGCATGTTATTATTTTGATAATTTGTCTTTTTATTGATATATTTTCATTCAGAAAAATTGCAATTTTGGCCGCAGAGAAATAATATAGCTTGCTACTCTTTATCGACCTGACAAGTGTTAAGCAGTACTATTACTTATTAGGTTTTATAACAGCAATTAGTGTCTTTTGTTAATTTAAACTGGCCATTTACTACCTTTTTATGCCAAACGTCAGTTGCTTAAAGGTTGTATGAAGGATTTTTCACATCCAACAACAACCTGCTGTTTTTCAAATGATGCACATGTGTTTCTCCTCCCAGGGCCACGCCCTTCACTGCAACTGGACCAATGAGATACTTAGAAACACTGAGGGTTTGCTTGACAGGTTAGCGGGCCAATAGATAACGAGGTACCTTGTTATCTATTGGTCAATGTTTTACTGGCCTCATCATGTCCACAGTTTATATATTTTTATAATTCTTTTACAAGGCTGTTACAAATCTATGCAACTGTTTTGACCAAGACTGACAACAGACAATTTTTGAAAATCCTCCATACAATCTTTAAACATCCAGTCAGATTCCGTAAAATGTTTGAAAGGATAACTGACCTTTGTAAATGTTCATTCAATTTTCAAACCATGAAGATGAACGAAGGTATTTATATCTATTTTTATATGTTTTTGCTCATTAGTACAAGTTAAGGCTAAGTTTTTCAGATACAAAAGAGAATCAGGTCTTTTGCAAAATCAATCAACTCCCATTCCAAAGTCATATAGAGACTCACATGGCTCTTTCCTACAAGTTTGCAGTAAATAAAGGGTTTTAAAATTGGATGCAAACTCTTTTTTGTTTGATTTTTTTGTCCACAAATGTTTTAAGATTACATTGAACATTTCATAAAAACAAAATAATAAAAAAAGGATGTGAGAAGTCTTTTCATACATCACATTTTATTTCCTCGTAAATTTGTACTTGTTGGAAAAATAACCCCTACATGGTACAGATAATGACTATGCAGGCTCATGTACATTTCAGATCCAGGCTCTACTCACACTCATAAGTAGTATTTGACATTTCCATAGGTCCTGGGGCATTTCTACAGGCATGAACCTGTCTTGTGTTGTGTTCACAGGTCAAACTGGTGCAGCACTCGTACTCCTGCCTGTTTGGAACCTTCTTGTGTAACAGCGGCAAAGAGCGCGAAGACCGACACGTCCAGGAGAGGACCTGCTCCATCTGGTCCCTGCTGCGGCCGGCCAATCGCACGCTCCGAAACATGCTCTACTCCTCACACTCCGAAACCGTACGTGCAACTTTGGGATACACTTAAGATGACTTTTTTTAACGTTTTATAGTAGGATTTTTGAATTGGACAACATTCTATCAAGTGTTCATAAAGAGAGACATTCAGGCATTTGTTGAAGTTTGAACCAATCTGTGCAGACACCTAACCACTAAGCCAGGCATGCTTACCCAAAACAAGCATCATAGGGACCATCCTCCAGAACAAGTCTAGTAGAAGTTCTGCATGTCCTACGGCAGCGTTTGAGAGCGCCTCACTGCTCCAGACAAGTTCTCCTGTTGCACTGAAGGATGGAACAAAGGATGAGAACTAATGAGCCTAACCCATCATAACTAGGATGGGTATCGATACTACTCTTATCCATACTGCTTTAACGATTGTCTTATTGGTACTTTTACTCACAAATAAATATAAACTTTTTTAAACAAAGCTTTTACATTAGAATAAGAATTTAAAAACAGCTAAATAAGCCAAGCCAATGACGTTTATTTATTTATTTATTTGAAAAAGATAGCCTCTTGAGATGAAACCTCTCGTTTGTGAGGTGGTCCTCAGTATAGGAAAATACAGACTAATTAGTAGCACCTCGCTCTCTTCCACATGTGATCAGAGCAGCCACAGTTTGGGATGGGCAAAAGTTATGTGGCAGATTTGACGTTATATTGCCGACACACAGTGTGTGTTTCACCGCTCCTTTCTGACGTCTTTCAAGCTTCTTCTGACAGGGGACAAATCTTATCAGAACCGATAAAAGAACCAATAGGGCTGAAGCTTATTGATCCAGTGGACCGTTATGAAACTGGGTCTGGTTACCCATCCCTGATCATAACTTTATAAACCAATGACTTTCGAACCACTAAAGACAATTATCTTTTCAAGATTAAGAATCTCCAAAACCAAGACTTAATCAGGCCTGATTGGCTCTGTGCACAGAAGTCCTTTGGCTTATTTTAGTTTTTGTTTTGTTTTTTTCAAAAATGCTAACTTTGTATGTTTCCTGTTTAGTTCTATGGGGTTACACTGCTCAGTGTAAAATGAAAAAAAAAAATAAAAATAAAAAAATACTTTAAGATCGGGCAGTGAATAGTGAGTTGTTTGTGGTTTTCTTTGAATTTTTTTTTTAAACTTTTCTACCAGTGGCGACAGATAAACCCTGGGGTGATGCATACAATCATGTTGCTAATTACTGTGTGGTCTTGATTTGCAGCCCTTGCACCATCCACCTACACACCGCGGCGTCTCTGTGGTTGTGTTAGCGTGCCTGTGTGGGGCGTGGGCATCGTCTGCTCTCAATGCTCCGTCAAAGCCACGCATCAGTCATACAGGAGAATATGTGTTTCCATACAAAAGCTTTTGTTATGGGCACTTGCTGCTTTTGTTTAGTTTTAATTATAGAACGGAAACTACAATAACAAAACAATAATTACAAGCTCTATAATGTAACAGTTCTAGTTTGGCCTTTAACACTGGATCGTTCTAAATGTTTCAGTGCTTTTTAAACAAACCATTGCTTTTTCGTAATTTAAATCATAATATAATCATCATTATTATGTTCATCATAATTGAGCAGGCCTGTTTTTATGATGTTTAGGAAAGCTGGCTCACTTGTTTAAACAACTTACTGTTATAGACAAATGTGTGCCCTGCTCTTGCTGTCCCAGGTGCTGCACCCGGTGTGTCATGTCCGGAACCTGATGCTGTGGACGGCCGTGTATCTGCCCAGCTCCTCCCCCACCACTCCCTCAGATGACTCGTGCGCCCCTTACCCCGTACCAGGCTCCAACGGGGAGGAAGCGCCTCTGGGCAGGTGAGAGTTAGTAAGGACCAGAGCTCTACCATCTCTGAGGCTGATGAGCGTTTTAGATGCATGATTATTATTTAGACTTTGTTTACAGATTCTTTTGTGGCATGTGATTGATGGTTGACTAAACATTTTGTCAGAGCCACATTTAATAATAGTGTGTGAGCTTGTCATTTTGTCTGAATGTGTTTTTTGTCTTTTCTCAGGCGCACAAAGACTCGCTCTTTCGACAACCTCCCGAGTGCGTGTGAGATGGCCAACCCGCCTCCCCCCAACAGGCGCTCCAGTGACCCCAGCCTCAACGAGAAGTGGCAGGACCATAGACGCTCTCTGGAGCTCATGTCTGTGGGTCCTGAAGGGGGAGCAGGTCCAGATCAGGACGTCCTGCCTAATGGAGTGGGACCGTACCCAGACATAGTGGACTCTGAGAGAGACGACAGCCCTCAGCCCTGTCCTGAGCAAGGCCCAGCCCAGGGCAGAGGAGATGAGAAGGCGGAGCTGTCCATGGCTGTCGGGGAGGTCAGATGGAGAACATTCTGCAGGAGGCCACAAAAGAAGAGGCGGGGTCCGAGCCCAAAGAGGATGCCCCAGCTGTCAATCAAAACACTTATCAGGAAGTGACTTCAGAAACACCTGACGAGGTCCAGCCTGAGCTGAATGTGAACAAGACCGAGGAGGTGGTCACTAATGGACACCCGCCCCAAAACGGTGTGTCGTCTGGAGAAGAGGAGGATGAGGAGCTCTGCCCTGGGACAGACCCAGAAGTGGCTTTGGTGGCTCGAGACCTGGTGATGAGGGTTGTGGAGCGTGTCAAACAGGAGTCTGAGGCTAGCTCAGGAGATTCAGAGGAGCTCACAAAGACTGTAGTGAACGGCTTTAGTAACGGGACGTCTGAGGAGGGGCACTGCCACAGTTCTGACACGGGGGGCGCTGTGGGCTGGATAAAAGGGCCTCTCTGATGGAGAGCTCCACAGAGACTTTGACAGAGGAGGCAAACAGCCGTCTGGAGCCAGTCTGCCAAGCCCGAGTGTCCTGCTCCAGACGGGAACAGGGGGCCGAGAATGGCTTCAGGACTTTAAACGGGGGGTCTAAGCGCCCCTCTGTCAGTGCCTTGCAGTGTGTGAGCAGTGACCCCCGGAATGGGCTGTGTAACGGGGAGAGTTCAGAGGCAGAGGTCTGTGCAGCGTCCCACTGGGCCAAATGTAATGGTGAGCGCGCCCCTCTGAGCCGACAGGTGTCCGTGGCCAGCTGCAGTTCCCTGACTCTCACTGCGAGGGGCGCTCCACACAGGTGCTGCCACGCGGTGGCAGGGCGGGCGGCCAGTAGCCCTGAGCAGCCGTCCCGGAGCCACCTGGACGACGATGGTCTGACACTGCACACAGACGCCATCCAGCAGCGGCTCAGGCAGATAGAGGCGGGGCACCAGCTGGAGGTGGAGAGCTTGAAGAAACAGGTCCAGGAGCTGTGGTCCCGACTGGAGAACCAGCAGCACATAGGCTTACACCGGACCAACGGGGACTTGTGCGACGAGGTGGTAAGAGCTGCTTTGAGCTTCTGCTGATGTTATGTTCATGTGAGTTTTGTGCTTATGCTGTCCTTTTGGAGCAGACCTCCATGACGGACTCCGAGTTCAACCTGGACCCCAACTGTTTGTCCCGCTGCAGCACAGAGCTCTTCTCTGAGGCCAGCTGGGAGCAGGTGGACAAGCAGGATGCAGAGGTGAGCTGTCCTGAAGCACTTTAACACATAATTCAGTGCAGTCTTTCATGTTGTCTGTGCTGCAGGTGACTCGCTGGTACCCGGACCATTTAGCGGCTCAGTGTTACGGCTGTGAGAGCAGGTTCTGGCTCGCTGCCCGGAAACATCACTGCAGGTACACTCTTCTTACATACATCACCTCAGGGTAAACTCCTGTGCAAACATGCAGATGGAGTAGAATGTTTGAAGTCCCGTCTGTGTGTGTGCGTCCCGTGTCTGTCCTGTCGTACTTAGTTATTTGTTTAGAGTGATCAGTGACCCGCTGTGTGACCCGCTGTGTGCCCCTCTGCTCCACAGCGACAGTGAGCGAGTCCAGGAGGTCTGGTGAGAACCCCTCTAACCCTGTGTGGCTCT
Source organism: Mugilogobius chulae (assembly GCA_038363315.1). NCBI lineage: Eukaryota > Metazoa > Chordata > Actinopteri > Gobiiformes > Gobiidae > Mugilogobius > Mugilogobius chulae. The sequence goes on along the minus strand of CM076397.1, from coordinate 7,246,162 downwards.
GTCATCTCTGCCCCTCAGATTTGCTTTGACTCACTTCTGTTCCTTTGTAGTTGTTTTTGGAACAGATTGAACTGGCTGTGATCATGCGCTTTTTTTGATTGGAAAGCTGTGATTGACTGAATATACTGTACTGTAGTAGTGTAACCCAAATTCAACTCACACACTTTTCATTCAGTTCGTGACAGTCCCGTCGACTCCTGGTATTAACAATGCAACCAATCACAAGTTACAATGAATCTACAAAGAATGCCTTAACAAGTGACCAAAAATAGTAAAAAAAAAACAAGATAATTTGCAGCTTGTGCAGATGTGTTGAGGGTGATTTTCCGGACTATTGCATTTTTGGAAATGGGAGTTCACAATAAGCCTGTAAGTGTGCTGGTAGTGTTGCAGACGCTGTGTGCTGATTGGCAGGGCAGCTGTGGCTATTGTAATGTTTTAAGTGTAGGCAGTGATCAAATTGTTATTTGAACCACTTTTTATTCATGGGTTTCAGCTGTAAAGATTTCTTCCTGATTTAACAAAAAAATGGTCAATTCAGTGATTCTTTTCGATTCTCAATTCAAGTCTAAATGCTTAACTGGTGTTGGCCTCGCAGTAGTCCAACTGCAGTTCACAAGTAGGAGCCCTGCACAAATGAAATCAACTGTAAAAATTGTCCCAAAAAGTTTATTACTGCATATACAAATACTACATAGACAATATCAACAGGTTAAACAGCAATATCTGTGTACTATTTTCAACCTGCTATTTAGCTTTTTTCACCTTATTCCGCCCCGCCCACTTTCTTGGCAGCACACTCCTGTTAGGTCATAAGTAGCTACAGGTAGTTGTCTGTACTTTGCGCTCTACTGTGCATGTCGCCTGCAGAAAGAGACGCTGTCCGTCTAGTTAGTGGGAACCTCTTAGATAAAAACAATAAAACAGACGAGAGCAGCTGTTTGGATCAGGTCTGAACCGGTCTGATGAACGTTTGGTTTCTGTGTTTTTTCACCTGAATGTTACGTGTATGAGTCGTAAAGACAAATTTCATTCACAAATGTTGATTTAGAAGATCTCTTTTGTTTTTGCTGATAAACTCTTGTACTGTCAAACAACAGCAATGGCTAGTGTTGCTGCTACAGCTTGTGTCAATCAGCCGCAGCTCTCTCTGCCATCTGCATTCCCCGATTGATAACAAATAATCCCTCTATAGCGACAGTTAAAGTGACGTGCTGATTTTCACACTGCAGACACAATTTAGGTTTAAATCTGACAACTTCCTCTTCTAAATCCCTCGACACATGGTTAATATCGACATGTGTTCATTATTAGATGCAATTGACCTTTCGCCGAGCCCCGCCCCAAAACGGCTATTGTCCAATCAAACATCGCAGCAACCGTTGCTATGGAAATAGAGTCGTCAAATCTTGAGCTCAAAGCAAGATGATGAAGCGATGCGCCTATGGTTTATGTAAATAGGACCGCAGATACGCCGAAATATTGACCGGAGGAGTTGTGTTCTTCCATTTCTAAAGCCGAAAACAACTGAAGCAGTGCCTACATAGATTAAACAGTGCGGGCGGCTCGGGACAGCTCCTCTACCAGCTAAATATATCGAACAAATGTCTGCTCAAAGGTAAAACTAATGTTTAACTATAGCTATGGACTTACTGTGTTGTTAGATCTAGAGGCAAAAACACAAACTAGACCCAAGTTATACCATGACGAGGAAATAACTGCAGAAGTTACGCTCTAAGCTGCTAAGTTTAGCGAGCCTCTTAGCTTTAGCCAACACTGGTAGCTTTAGCTCACTAACATACCTCGCATATGAACAATATTCTTGAAAAATAGACCTTAACATTTGAAAGCGAACTTACCCGGCGGTGCAAGAGCAGGACAAGGCTGTGTGTTTGAGGTAAAGATCATGAGTTTCTCTTAGCTTGAGCCCAGTAGCATTAGCCTTCATAGAAGTTATGTTTCCTCCGTGGCGTATTTTAATGTTTTGAATAAATCCCTCCGCTGCATAGTGAACCCCTTTTGCCTCGATCTAGAGGATATCGCGGAAAAATTGCTTTAAAAAAGTCACTAACGTGAACAGTTGTACTTCTTTTTGTCATTGAAGTCTATGGCAGTCTATCATATTTGACGGACGTAGCAACAGGGGCTCGGCGAAAGGTCAATTACAGCTTAAAAACTCCTTTTTACAAACAAGAAAGTGAAACTGGAGAGGACCACCCAAGCACAGCCAATCAGAGAGCTGCATTTGGCTCCTGACAAGAACTAAAATTCTTTTTTAGTCAATAGGCTCAGTGCAGTTGTCTTGTTTTTGTTCAAAATAGTCAATCCTGTACACGCACCACTTCCTGTTCAGTTCATTTCAATGAGGTTTTCACTCCATCAAATAATCTCTTTAGTTCAGACAGTTGTGGTGAATGTTACAGAAAACATGTTAAAGACTTTACACATTAGGAGAATATTTCACCAGAGACACTTGTGTGTTTAAAAAGAGACGTGTTGTGTCTAAATGCTAACGCTAACAGGAAGCAGTCGTATGTACAGAAGTTAGCTATTTTGACGTACACAAGTCAACTGAAGTTCTGTGCACAGAGACAATTCAGACAGTACTCAGTGGTCTCGTTTTTCGCAAAATGCTGCATTTATCATACATTTTTTTAGTGGAAAACGCAAAGCTTACTAAATTACAACTAAAAAAGTTTGTTACCCCAACTTTAAGCTTTGAAGGTACAGCATGTGTTTATGTACTGTATGTGATGTTTGATTGGAGCTAATGTAACTTAGGCTTACTGTAGCTAAAGTAGAAGTGGGCGGGGCTGTTAGAACGCTTTAAAAGGATAAAGTGTCCAACCTCCCACAAACATAAAATCTTCAATATTCAAGTCAGTTACCTGAAATCTGTGAATCTAATATACTGCAGTTTTATCATAAATGACTGAGGAATGTTTTGATGGTGTTAATCCCAGGAGTGTTGGAGCAGCATGCAGCCCCACAGCGCCCTCTGTCTGCCATCCCAGCCACAGCAGCATGGCCCTCACTGTTGTAGGTTTAACCAGCCCAGCATGGCCTTAACGTAACGCAGCAGCATGAGGACACATCTGTGTGTGTGTGGAAAGGGCTGCACTTTGGTGTCTTTTCTGTACAGTCACTTACAAATGACATTTATTTATTCTTTACGTAGAAAATAAAAGTGTCTAAGCTTTAATTATATATACAGTATATTAAACAGTTTCTAAAGAATCAAAACTCTGCCAGCTTTATGTTTTCTGTTGATGATGTTTATCCCTAACAGATGATGTTTATCTCTATGGAGACAAGCAGGTCAAGATACAAATCAGGGCTGTGGAGAGGCGAGTCAACTCTCAAGTCACTCTGAGCTGCACAATCATCTTGTCTAGACTAGTTCCAGTTTGTGACAAATAAAGACTCTACTTTTCTGTGATTGGCTAAACCTGACCCAGGCCAAAGACCAGTGTTGCCAGATTTTCAAGAAAGAAACATGCAACCAAACAAAGTAAATTTAATAATACATGAATTAGAACATTGTGTCACCTCAGAACAAGTATTACTGATTTTGACATATTGTATTCATATTTCTAATATTAATAAAGACTTTTTGGCCTGAAATTATTTTAAAAATCTATGTTTGAGACGTAAATGGTTATATTTTTGTAAATCAAACTTGAAAAATTGCTGAAAGTCACCTTTTTTATGACTTGAAAGTTCAGCGCAAAAATGAAACCTGTGGCTTTCAAAATTATAGTAGACTTAAAAAAAAAAAAAAAAAAAAAAAAAGTCGCTATAAAGAAGTGGACTCTGAGGCCAGGAGAAACTTAGGTTTGATAAAAGATCAAACTGAAAAATGATTTTTTATCGCGATATTACCCAGACCTTCTTAGTTTGACCAAAATGCACCTCAGATACCAATATACCTCTTGTTTTTCTCACTGAAAGCCTTGTTAATTACTGGTTCTAGTTTGTTTTCTGGCCCATAAGAATAGCTGTTTTAATCAGTCACCACACAAAAACTACTTGTATATATTGTGTTGCGATGGGTCTTAATCTTGTGTTTTAAATGATTAAACTTCATTTGCCCTGTAATGTCTCAGCAATCTTGGATTCTAGCTAGCTCTTCAATCCATCTTAAAGAACACACATAAATCTCTCAAACTAAACTTTATTTGTGTCTCGTAGGAACTGTGGTAACGTGTTTTGTGCCAGCTGCTGCGACCAGAAGATCCCGGTGCCAAGCCAGCAGCTTTTCGAGCCGACGCGGGTCTGTAAAACCTGCTACAGCAGCCTGCAGCTCGGCCCCGCCCCCGAGACCTGGACCTGGACAAACCCATCGCCGCCAGCTCCAACTGAGGCCTCCGGAGAACCAGAATGTCCCACGAACTCAACAAACAAAAAAAACAAACAAGTGTGCTGCGAAAAATCAAACTTGAATGTGTAAATAGAGGCTTATATTTGGGAGCGCTGGACGGTGGCGGGACGGTGCCTTGGAGCGGGAGGAGGTCGGACATCCAACACTGTGCTGCTGCTGCTGCTGCTGCTGCTGCTGTAGTACGGCGTCATTTCATCCGCGAGCGATTCGGAAATCAACCAATCAGCAGCCACTTTCACACAGAGGAGGAAGAAGAGGAAGAAGCCCCATTGGTCAGTTCACCCAAATGAGAAAAGCACATTTTTGATTTAGCACTTGAAGGTACAACAAAATAGCACTAAAAAAACATTCTAAATGACAGAATGGAGGCAAAGAAAAGTGTGACTTCAGTGAGATTAACTTTAGAATCATCACAACATATAAAAATCTACGAGGTTGACCGTGACTTTTCATTCTTTAAAGACATTTTCTCACTCTGTTTGATGAGTGAATTATGGTTGTGCGACAGTAAAAATATTCTAATTCTCTAAACAACCTGGCTAAACTCTGACAAAAGAAATAAGACTTAAAACTACAATTAGTTTGCTCTTTCTGCTGTCCTTCGAGGGGTCATCCCACTTTTTCTTAAAAAATTCCGTTCAATATCTGATAAAAAGAAACTATGAAGCACCTGGAAATCTTAAAGATAAAATCACATTGGGTCCCTGTTATTTAGCCTCTGGAATGAATCAAGCTCTAAACTGGCAAATTTTCCCCCAAAAATGTCCAAAAAAATACTTTTTTTTTTTTTTTTTTGGAGTGATTTTAGGTCTCTAAAACTAGGGCTGGACGATCTGGGAAAAAATATAATCATGATTTTTTTTCTCATATTGTTCAATTTGAAGTTGTTTAACCTTTTCAAAAACACAAGAAAAATGGCTTTTATGAAGTGAGGCAAAACAAAAACTTTTAACATGTCACATTTATCTGACTTTTTAAAAATGAAATCTACATTTTCTGCCTCAAAGTTTACCTTTTGCTCCAAAACCACACATCTTTACTGACAAAAGATTGGTTTTCGATCTTTCGATTCAACACCCACAACCAAATAATTGACGATTCCCTTCGATTCAATCTTGATCTCTCGATTTTTCGATTAATTGCCCAGCCCTTCCTAAAACTCATTTTGACCTCAATTACCTTAATTGTCAAAACCGCAAATCTGCCAAATCTAGTGTCACTCAGGTCTCAGCTGTTCACACCAGCTTTACCAATCCTTATATCTACCAAAAAAAAACCAATGTAGGCGGATATTAGATTGTGTTTTTCTTTAGTTTGGAGAACGTTCTCACTTCTGATCAGAGCCTGTTAGTCATCAGAAGCTAAAACTGCAGAGATACAGTTTTAAAACGACTCCAGACATTTGCTTGTGCTCCTTTAATGAGCCTCCGCTCTACTATGACCTTTAGAAAACAAAAATAGGTCAAAAATATGTAAAAAGAAGCTTTATCAGGTGTTTTTTTTTCTCAAAATTTGGCCTCAGTCCGAATGTTGAGAAGCAATGTCACTGCCGCTAATCGAGTCTATTGACCTTATTCTGCCCCGCCCACTTTTCTTAGCATTGCACTTCCAGCTTAGCTCTGTTAAGCCTGGGGTTCTCAAGCCTTTCTTTGGTTGGGACCTTCGCAGATTTTTTTTAAACATACCTTTTACTATAACTCAAGAGCACTTTGATCCGTATTTGATTCTCGTGGATAATAAAAACATTAACAACCATTCTTTTTTCAAACCCACTGCTCCGACATCCGTGTAATCGAGCACTTTTGGTTTGACGCACTTTCTAAATTCTGCAGGATCTGGACGAGCCCTAAATCTCACCTACACTCGACATAAATGTTAAAAACGACTTTCTTTTGCCTCCTTTCTGTGATCTGGGACATTGTGATGACAGAGTTTGAATAGACAGTAGAAATAAAGAGTGTATATGTTAAATAATAGAGTTGACGTTATTAAATATGGTCTGAAACATGTTGTATTTATTTTTTAGTTTTGACTTGACATTTCTCCAAAAGTATTTCTTCGACAAGCCTTATTATTATTCTTACACTCACATTGGCTTTGTAAGCTGTGAAGCACTTGAACATTTGGGTGAACTGACACAATCACAGACATTTCCACTGAGACCAAGCAGAGCGTCTGTGGTCCTCCCGTTTCCCGTTCACTCAAACACACCCTTTTTTTTGGATTTACCCAGCAGGCACTGGGAGCTGGACAACTCTCCCACGTTTCAGCCCGTCAAGGAAAGACACTTTGGTCCGTTTAGAATTATGGAAGTTCTTCCTAAATAAGCTGCTTAATTTGGCTTTAGTAGTAATTAGGGTTGTGTCTAACTTACTAAAAAAAAAAAACATACCAAAATACTTTTAAATAACATAAATCATCATTATAAGGTTAAAATGTCAAAAAAGTAAATAATAATAGTCTTTATACTCAAACCTTCAGTGAGCAGGCTTCATTAGTTTGATATTTAATTGATCACTTATAATCTTTAGTGATACTTAGGCTGTGCTCACGTGACGAACTGTAGGGGTCAGATCCTATATGTAAAACTAGTTTCTTTCAATAACATTTAAGGCTTTGAAGTACTAAGCAATTATACCAGTGATTCTCAACCTTTTTCAGTTGCGACACCCTAAGCACACAAAACGTTGGCTCCCTGCAAAGTAGTAAATAGTCTGTAGTCATATGTTTGGTTATAATTTGAAGACATAAACCTAACTTAATTTATTTTGTAGTCCAGCAAATAGGAATATACACCTAACACTGTATTTGAAGCTGTCAGACCTGGTTTACGATCTTAATGTTCAGTTTTTCACATGATCAGGGTCAAATCATTTTGCGACCCCCAGGTTGAGAACCACAGCTCTACATGTGATCACTTTTGACAATAATTGGGCTCCCGAATATTAAATTTGTGTGAATATTGCAAAATAACTACTGCTACATTAGGTTTACGTTGAAAAGCTAAATACAAAAGACTTACATATTGCCATTTGGATGCAGAACAGAAGCACATGAGGGCAAGACCTGATAGACTAGATCAGTTATGTCCAACTCATGGCCCAGAGGCCCAGCGTTTGGCCTAACCTTAACCCTTTTACCAATTTTGTTGGCCCTCAGATCACCTGAAGACTTGGCACAAACAACAGGAGCTTTAAAAATGTACCGATTTAAATGCCATTATCAAGCATTTCAGTTTGTACTATTAAGGATTTATACCTGAAAAAATTGCTTTTACTTGTTTTCAATGCACAATCTTTTACTATACGGCCTCTTTTAAATGGCCCAGATCGGCCCTCTCTTTAGTCTGGGTTTCAAAATGCGACTTTTGATGACAAAGGTTTGGACACCCCTGGACTAGAGAGAATCAAACCTAAAGATGTACCTAAACATGTACAAACCTCAAATCATAACAGTTAACTTCAAAATAAATATATTTTCACATGTTTAGAAGATAGGTCAGGGGCCGGATTTATTTGGCTGGGGAGCCTGATCTGGTCCTCGGGCCGCGTATTGAATAGCCCCGGACTAGAACAATGCAAAGAAAGTATTCTGAATATAGCTTAAATGCATTTTTTTTCTTCTAATCCAATGCAAAAAAAATAATATTTCATCTTAACGCACAGTGTTATAAAAGGTAAGGACATTTATTGTATTTGTAAGAGTTTAAATCCACAAATCATTATTATATTTGGACTTTTTTTAGTTGTATGCTGCAGAAAAAAAACAAGATCTACAAATCCAAATTCTGACATTTAAACAGCAAATTTCACCAGATTTCTGATTTGAAAACTAACAAAAGTTTAACAATGTTGTGATGTCACTTACGGCCTAAATCATGTGACCTGTGAAGTCTTCTCTGATTGGCTGAAACGCGGAGCAGTGCGGCGGCTGCAGAAAGGGCTTTTCTCTTGCCGTATTTTTCTGCAAAAGTCTGTAAATGTTTCAAAAAAAAAACAAAAACGAGGGAAAAATGCTTCCTTTTTCCAGCCCTGACACCTGTTCATCGACCTCCTCGCACACCCCTAGCTCTCTCTCTCTCTTTTTTTTGTAAAATAAATGAATAAAATAATATATTCAGATACCTATATAACATTTAAGAACGTGTATAGAATCCTTGAATAGTGGCTCACGCAAATTAGTCACCAAAAATTTTTTCGTTTTGTAATTTCTGTTTGGTTATTGCAGAAGATACTCTATATATTTTGCGATGTTGAAAATGACTTTTTCTTTTTTTTTTTTTTTTTGTTTTTATAGAGACGCAGGGTGTTTCCTGTTTGATGCTGCAGTGATTTGTCCCTTCGAAATGCGATCCTTACTTTTGACGATTTTATTTATTTTTGTTGTTTGAATTGCTGTTTTTTTTTGGAAAGAAATGTTTAAAAAATCCAGACAATTCATTGCCACAAGATAATCAGTGTTTACTACGATGAGGAAGTGCTGGATTCAAACGACAGCGCCCCGTGACGCTTGAGGAAGTGGATAAGCTATGCACTGTCCAAATCTAAAAAAAAATCCCCCCCAAAAAAAGGTCGTTCATGCTTCAAACTCTACCTCTGTCTAGAAACGAAACAGGAGTGAACACAGCAATAAACATGTGTGTAGACAGTGTTAGCAATGGTTTTAGGAACTACAAGTAATCATTCAAATCGTGGCAAAAAATGACATTTATGAGTAGCAGCAGAAAGTCTGAATATATTTTGTGGCGAAATTGTCATTGTGGCCATTTTTGTCCAAAGTGAGGTCGCTTCGGTAAAATGTTACTTTTTTTAATCCATACAGGTTCGTACAACTTTGGAAAACCTGAAATAATGAAGTTTATTTCATTTATATTGCCCGAAACAGCAGTTTTCTCAGAGGACTTCGCGTCAAAATTTAGCAAACAACATGGTCAGAAAATCACAGAATGAAACATTTGATCAAAACCAACTATGACATAGAAAAAAAAATTTAAATTTGCGGAAATTTTGAAAATATTTTGGGTTAAAAAAATAAATCCTACAGAGTAACATATGCTTTTTAATAAACTTTTCTTGTTTTAGGTCAATAAGATTTAACAGAACTATTTGTATTTGCCAAATGCCAGACTTAGGACTTTATCAAATTGTTTAATCCACCAATATATAGATGCAAGATGGCCGCCACAATTTGAACAGACAGAAGCATCAAATAAAGAAATCACGATATGATGATGAACTTAAATAAAGTTGAAGTCGCAATTATATTTAGTCTTGAATTGTAACTCGACTATTTAATACGTTAGAAATATTTTAATTAAAAACCTGTTTTGGCAACACATATTTTTTTAATTTGAAAAAAAAAAAAAAAATCCACTTTTATACCACTCGAGGTAAAGAATGCCACAGAAACCAAAGCCAAGCGTAAACTGTCCCACCATGATTTCTTAATTTCCTCAACAAAAATATACTACTTTTTTTTTTCATTCAAGTTCTCACTCTCTCACTTTTCCCGTCAAAAATCCATAATGTGAACTTTTATTTTGTTTGCACGAGAGAAGAAAACACTGCCACACATCACTCGTTATTATCATCTCATTCTATTTCAATGACCTTTGGTGCTGTTTGTGTATTGTTACAGCAGAGGGCGCTGTTGTTTTAGCTAAAGACCAAGAGTTGTAACGGCGACTAGAGAGACTTTGTTTCCATGGTAACCTGTGCTAACACGCGCTCGTTTTCAGCTGGGAAAATTTAACTTTAAACTAATATGAAGCTGTATTTTGATTACTAAATCCATTTCATTGCTTTAACAATTTTACTTTTTTTTGTTTTGTACTTTAAAAGTGCACAATGTAGCTCTTATGGTGGATGGGCTATAGCTTGTTACCATGGTAACCTTGTATGTGTTTAACAGTATAGAGACAGTCGGCAGCGCTTTTTAAAGACGTTTTCTGGCGAATTAAGTGTATTTTTAGCACAACTAATTCAAGTCGAGTCACAAACAAGTTTAAAAGGAGGTTGTTGGTGTGGCGTTACTTCAGAAAAGTACAGAAAAACATTAAAACGCGGCGCTAGCATCACGTTAGTATTTAGGTTAGCTCGCAGCTACCGTTAGCATTGTCGGTAATATTGGATCACTTATTCATCTCCATGTCTTTGTATCTATATTTGACACAATAATGTCCTTAAGTCCACATTTGCAGTTATAATTGTTGAGCAATGAGTGACAAAATTGTTATTCTGATTCACTCTCATATTAAGAATGTTAATACTCTGATGCCGATATTATGGCGTTAAACAGAGTTATGATAATCATAGAGAGTTAGCCATGGTAACTATACAACAGCAGTCCAGCACCTCGCCATCTTGTGTAGGGAGACTCCTCTACTAAAAATTTCATACAAACTGATTGGAAGCGGAACTTTTGAATGACTTTTTTTCTTAAATACTTTGATAGCTGAACCTTTTCTTACATATTTTTAATTTTAGCAGTTAAATTCTTCTTTTACAGTAACAGCAGTGAAGTAAAGGCAAAAATGATGAATGCTGTGCTTATATATTGTAATGAAACACAAATCCAGCCCAGTGCAGTGTTTTTAGGTTGAATATTTACATTCACACAGTAATTCAGAGGAAAAATAACCAAACCGAAAACACTTCTCTGTATTATTTGGACCATTAATCTATGAATGATGTGACCTTGTTTAAACATTATTTTCAATTAGAATTTTGCTGCCTCACCATTGGCAACAGGCCCCGCCCTCTCTAGTCACTATAATAACTCAATGTTGTTTAACTTGCATGTCTTCAATTACAAGTGTTTGTCTCTCCACAGATGTGGCGTGTAGCTTGACTTTGCGTTGTCTCCATGGAAACATATAGGACTATATTCAATGTCTCAGGCAAAACAAACCACAAAACTGCCTTTTTAACTAACGCTAATGTTCAACCAAGTTAATCTAGGAATTTTACAACCTTGTTTTTGCTTTACTTTCAATTAAAAAAATCTTGCTCCATTCAAAAGATGGTCGCTGCAGTGCCATGGCAACAGAACTATCTAGTCCTATTACAACTCCTTGGCAAAAGAAAATAATCATTCTCACGTATTATTTTCCTCCAAAATCAGCTCTTTTAACGTCATTTTTGAATTGTTTTCTTGTCTTTTCTTCACACTTCCTGACGCTTCCCTGTTCACGGCTCCAGTTTCACCGTTTTGGAACTCTCCGAAACTGGTGCCGAGCTGTTTTCTGTTGGAGTTTCTCTTTCTCTTAAAGGGATCACTCGTGTTTTAAGTTGGGTTGGTTTAAAAGTCACCCCCAAAAATCTTCTTCTCCCCTTTTTTTTTTGGTTTTTGTTTTTTGAGTCAAGCACTTTCCACCTTCTCGCGCCGGCAGAGGAGTGTGTAGCTGTACATAGCGACTCCTGTAACAAGTGCTCCTTGTCGGGTCTGAATATTTTGTTTTGTTGGATTTACTTTAAAGAACATTACATTGTTGTAGATTTAAATGAGAATAAAAATAGATGAACTTGTGAATGTGTCCTGTCTTCTGTCAGATGACAAACTAGACTACAGTGTGTGCAGAATTATAAGGTATTAGCTTTATGTGTCACTTTTTTACCTTTGGGTAGTCGAGAGTGTTTCTGGATGAGATTGAACCTTTTTGACTGTAAGAACTGAGCATTTGATACAACTTACTTGTATTTTAACAATTTTTGTCTGTGCAGAATTATTATTGACTGAACATCAAAGATGAGCAGAAAAAAGACTTAACTTTGGCTGAAAATGATAAAATAGGTAAGCTGAAAGTTAAAGATTAAAATTTAGGGAAATTACAAAAGATTTGAACTTAAACTGAAGGATTGTAAGGTGTTTCATAAGAGAGGTGAAAAAAAGATTTGAAGAGAAAAAAAATGGAAGCTGAGTGAGAATGATCAAAGCAGAATAAGAGAGAAGAGTCAAGAGAAAGACAGATGTGTCTCATAGAACTAAATACAATGCACTTTGTCAAGTTTTTAAGGTGAAAAGAACAAACTTTGCTCCTCTGAAAAAGGAAAACAAAAAAAAACATCTGAAATGGGACAAGTCGTCCATGATGACAGACTTCAGAGTCTTGTGGACACATGAGACTCAGATGATCCAGATGGTCAGATGTTTGGGCTGGAGGCTGGACGTCTCATGGACAGGACGCTGTGAGCAGGTTCAGAAGGCAGCAAAGTGATAGAGAATCATGGACGAGAATTATCAACAGTAAGATCATTTCAGAGGAGAGCAGGCTGTAGAACTTTACTGTGAAGTTCCTTGAGATCAGCTTTAGAAAACTGTGCTACAGGAAGAAAAGTGCAGCCTTCAGGAAGAAGAACAACTATCCTCCACAAGCCTGTCTCTACACTGCATGACCCGCACAGAAGGTAAGAAAGATGATGGCCTGATTACGTTTTTTCCTTTTCAGAAGGGGCCAAGATTGTGCTCTTTTCACCTTAGAAACTTGACAAAGTGCATTGTATTTAGTTCTATGAGACACATCTGTCTTTCTCTTGACTTTTCTCCTTATTCTGCTTTGATCATTCTCACTCAGCTTCAATCTTTTCACTTCCAGCTCTTTTTTTTCACCTCTCTTATGAACTGTTAACAAAACTCCTTACAATCCTCCAGTTTTGGCTCAAATCTTTTAGTTTAACTTCTCATCCAGAAACACTCTCGACGATCCAAAAGGTCAAAAAAGTGACCACATAAAGCTGAAACCCAAAAATGTGAAGGTACCTGATAATTCTGCACACACTGTAGTTTTGTTTTGTTGTGTCCCAGCTTCTCTCTGTGCATAGTAAGTTTGAAGGAACATTACAGTCTAAACACAACACAGACACGAGTCATTTTAATAGAGTTTAATGCATGTACTGAGATACAGGTCTAAAAATCAAGAATACCTTTAAATTACTCAACACCAATGCTTAGTAAATGCAAATCCAAGTGAATAACACAACAGAACAACCAAGAGTTAAAGAAGGTCGGGGCTGAGAGAAGTGCTGCTCTAAAGTGGTCATGCTCACCAGCGGGACGGCCCGAAGAGGAGAGGAACACTCGGACGCCCCTTTGAACGAGAACGAAACACGGTCATTTCACTGCACGGACGGGACACGCACCAGCAGCAGCAGCAGCAGCAGGAGGAGAAGAAGAAAAGGACACAGGAAGTCCAGCTCCAGGCGTAGGATCTGACTGCAGCGACTCTTAGGTTTGCCCGAACAACACAAGGAACACTTGGAGCAGAAACATTGCTTAGAACATTGCTCTTTTTTCTGTTTTACAAAGTTATGGCTAGACAAGAAGTGCCACAAGGTTCCTGCAAGCGTCTCCAAAAACAGAAAGAGAGGTGATTTGTGTTTTGTCAAATATTTAGCCAATATTTTTCCACCAGTTTATCAGCAGAAATTTGCAGAAAAAGAAAAATAAGACCTCTTTAAACATCTTCAGGTCTATTTTGCCCTTTGTCTTAGCCTTGGTCTTAATTTTTCCTCTGTTGGCCACTAGTGGCTCTCTCCAGGCGCTATACACTGTCAGTGTAGAAGGTGTGGCTTCAGCCAGATGTGGAGGTGCAATTTCCTTCAGTGAACCTGGGATATGTCAAGTCTGTGACAAGTGAGCAGCTGCATTAAGATCACAGGCAAAAGAGAACTGTAGCAGCAGCTTCAGTTTGGGAAAAAAAAGTGTAATAATAGAAATCTATTTGGTGAAAGTCTATTCATATGACAGACTTTAACAACTTTGTCTTTTCTTTTACATAAAGCCTGTTGACTTAATAAAAAAGATCACTTGTCACAGGCGTGACATATCTCAAATTCACTGAGGGAAATTACACCCCCTTGCTGCCTTCTCGTCTGTAACACAGTTTTTGTTTAAAGATGAAAAAGACACACGTCCTCATTGTTTTAATCGAGTAAACCACGTGCTTTTATCCTGAAGACATTCTTTCATTGTTGTGACTGAAGATGTTTTACAAAATGTACATTTTCTCCAAAGTTTATTGTCAAACGCTATATGTAGCGTTTAAGCATGATCAAAACTTGGACACAAATGAAATAGTAGCTTTATTTAAATGGGTCCTTGTAAGCCCCTTGTTGACACATCGCCCAAAACTGATCCGTAACACCACCTGTTGGCAACAGTTGTCAAGCCATTTCAGACAGGCGACCCTCGGCCTGGTGTGAAAGAGGCTTAAGTGGATTTATCTGCAATTCTTACCCAGACAAGTAATCTCCCATCTCTTCCACACAGTGTTTGAACACTATTGGTATGCTCTTAACGTGAAGGTACACTTTATTGTCCCATAGAGAAATACAGCGCATGGGGAACCATCTCCAGATGATCAAGTCTTGGTCAGGACTGTAGCTGGAGGATATTTCCTGTATATTTTGGTAGGTGGGAAACCAGAGTGCGTAGAGCAGGGGTCTCAAACTCAAATGGAGCTGGGGCCCAAATCAACAGAGTCAAGGTTGTTGAGGGCTACATTTTAAAACATAGAATTATGTCTTATAGAGGGATTTTCAGTCGACGTCACTTTCCGCTCTACTGCGTATGTCTTATGCAGAAAGAGCTGCTCTCCATCTGCTTAGCTGGAAAAACGTCTTTAAATACAACAACAAAACGGGAGGAGAGCAGCTGTTTGGATCAGGTCTGAACCGGTTTGACAGACGTCTGTCTCCTGAAGCTTGGGTGTTTTTCTCGACGTTTTTTTCACTCACCTAGATGTAACTTTTAAGGGTCAAGAGGGTCCAATTTCATTCACAAATGTCAAAATGTCGCGCGCATTACCCATGTTGACAAACAAAAATCCCTTTGTTTTCTATAAATGTTGCTACTTATCATATGTTAAGACGAATATAACATAAATACAAATATGTCCACTTTCAGTGAATTATATATACTATATATTTATTATATTATACAGGTAAGGTAATGTTTATTAAGGTAATGTTTATTAATTATATTATACAGTATCAGGTCTATTATGCAAAGAAAAGGCTTCTAGTGAGCATTGTGGCATCTAGGGATGTACCGACCCGATACTGGGATCGGATGTCGGTGTCAATTTCCTGGATCAGGTATCGGCTCTATGATATCGATTCAGCTGATACTATAGTTGTGTCTTTAATTGGACATAATGAGACAGGCTGATGTTGAGCCAGAACATCTCATAATGTTTGACATTTGATTCAGATTAAGTTGTTTAGTTGTGACTTGCACTATAAATAACATACAGTACATTACATAACACTATTTGACCAAAATAGAAAGAAAAATAAGGTCTTTACACTAGTGTCGGTTGATATCAGGTATCAGCAGATACTTAAAGCCAAAGTATCAGAATCAGTATTGGAACAGAAAAAGTTGGATCGATGCATCACTGTCGTCATGTGCACTGTATTGGCAGGTCATACTCATTAATAATGAGAAACAGGGCCGGCCCAGCCCTTTTGGCGCCCTAGGCAAGATTTCATTTAGACCCCAGCGCCCCCCCCACCACCACTATATTTAACTTTTTTTTCTGAGTTTAATTCTATGATATCTAGTGTTGAAGGCAAGGTCATGTTTGTTTTTTAGTTATTGTATTTTATTTATTTTTTAATTTTTTTCTGAAGAAAATAGATGCAATTTCCTATAATTTGGAGTATTTTTGACCAATTAAAGTATCTTTTACATTAGTAAAGTTATATTATATTATGTAGCATATATCCTCACCAAAATATAAATTATTTGGGGCCCCAATTTGTAATGTGGCCCCAGCTGTTTGTGGTCATAACTCAATGAATATGTGTCTTACAAACAAAAAATAAAAACTGGCAAATAGCTTATGAGTGGTAGAACATGATTTTCATATTGGAGTGCAATTTGGCGCCCTCACCACTAGATGGCGCCCTAGGCAACCGCCTAGTTTGCCTATGCCTAGGGCCGGCCCTGATCAGAAATCATGCTGGTTGCCTCATGAAATCATCTCAGGGGCCGCATTTGGCCCCCGGGTCACCAGTTTGAGACCCCTGGCCTAGAGGAAACCCACCGAGACACAAGGAGAAACATGCAAACTTTACAGAAACGTCCCAAGCTTTTTTTCTGCAAATATCACAGTTTTAGACAAACAAAAGATTAAAATGGTGATGTATACTGTATGTGTTAAGAATGAGAACCCCACAGTACTTCCAACATAAGTATATAGTGTTTATCTCTAAGTTGACTATTCTCTTCTGGTAAAACTCTATGGCACGAATAAACGTCGCTATAACTATGCTCTCAAGTAGCAAAAGTATTTGAGTGAGACGCTGAAATCTGCAGGAACCTTGTGTCAGGATAAAGCGATAAAGCAGAGTTATTTCAAAGGCTTTTCAGTGGAGAGAGAGGACCGAACACTTGATCCAAAGACAAAGACTGGCTCTGTTCAAATCCAATCTGTTTGTGCAAAATGCCGCATCTTATCTGTATACTGTACGATCTGATTAGTCTGACTATTCACTCACCAGCAACACTAATCTCCCGGCAACATCTTTAGAAATTTGTTAAAAAAAATATACATGGCTTTTCCGGCCGACTTTTCCCTTTGTCTAAAAAACTCACACTTTTAGTCTGCGATATGTACAAGGTATTTATAATAAAGAGCTTTGAACCTGTAGATTTCCCTGTCACCGGTTTGAGTTGGGACGACCCAGAGGAGAGTGAGCACGAGCGTGGATTGTCGGACGAGGTGCCTCTGTGCAGTTTGTATGAGAAGATAAGGCTATGTACAGGCCATGAGCGTCAGTCCACTTCAGTGTGCTTCGATGATCCGCCGCCACAGGGAGGCGCTCAGACTGAAGACTGGTCCCACACCTACAGGACAAAGAAGAGGGGAAAGTCAGGCAGATGTTGTACGTGTTTTTGAAGCAATCTTTCAATCAGCAAAGTAAGGAGGGTTGCTATGATATTTAGAAGAATTTTAAATGTACTACCTCTGTTTTTAATATTCTTAAAAAGCAGGTGACAGGTTTTTATGATTTTCTAATTTTAACTTGATTTGATAGATTATTACCGGTTGTAAATAGAAATGACAGTTTTACACAAATCAAGAACAAGTTTGTGAAGAAAAGCTTGAAAATATGTTGAAAATGTCCGGAAGTAGAGCACTGATGACATCACACTAGGGAAAACAATTTTATGACCTTGTAGATATGAATTTAACAAACTGAATGTGCTCTATTGTATTTCTATCTCTCAAGTAAAAAAGCCTGTTACATTAGAGGAGTTTTGGCCCAATTTATTACGTGACTGCTAGGCAACTACCTAGCGTGATGTCTACGGGTGTAGTTGTTTAGTCGATTAATCGGTCGATGGAGTCTTGGTTGACCAAAATTTTATTAGTCGACTAATTCTTTTATTTAGATTATAAGGAATTAGTATTCAATAGTAGGCAAATGTATTTGTATAGCACAATTCATACACAAAGCAATTCAAGGTGCTTCACAAGGCAGGAAAATATGCATCAAAATTACAATACAAAATTATTAAAATATATAAATAATCAGCATAAAATTTACTTTAAAAGAAGTAAAGAAATAAAGAGTGCAGACAAAGCGTTTCAGTCATATGCACAGACAAAAAGAAATGTTTTGAGCCAAGATTTAAACATTGTCACAGTGGAGACCTGTCTTACATCATCTGGAAGACTGTTCCAGATCTTAGATGCATGGATAAGTCTCTCCAGTCAGGCTTTGACACTATACCTTTAATTTTGGCAATGTTTTTAGATGGTAGAAAGCTGATGATGTTATTGACTTGATGTGGCTGTTAAAGTTCAAGTCTGAGTCCATTATTTCCCCCAGATTTCTAACTTGACATGAAGGTTTTAGAGAGAGAGACTGAAGGTGACTGCTGACACTTTCTCTTTGTTTCTGTGGTCTGATCATTGGTCTGATCTGCCTTTTTTATATAAACACACGATTTCCTCTTCCTTTTCTGTTTAAACTAGAGTTTTTCCATGAACTACATAATATTATGAGTCTTTTTGAGCAAGGCTTCTTGTCACAAAACTAACATTTCCAACTTGATTTTGATACTAAGGAATAAACTTGATTCTCACATTGAGAATTAGAATGTTCTTTCAAGAAAGTCAGATTTTTATTCAATGGACTGACATTTTCAACACAAAATCCAAGTTTATGATCAAACATTTTAGTTTCAAACCAGTTTTGATGAAACTCAAGATTATTTTAAAACTTTTCAGAATTTTTTTTTTCTTTGCAGAAAATATCAGATTTTGTTCAAATTTTAGTCCTGTTAATGTTATCGGTATTTGTTCAAATGAGTAGCTTATCTAATTTCGTCACCAGTTTTAGCGTTAGCCTATATATTGTTGACAACTCTACTTTTAGCTTCAGAGCCTTTGCCACGCCTCCTTTTTAGTCCATTAATCGGTCGATGGACATGTTTTTAGTCGACCAAGAATTTCTTTGGTCGACTACAGCCCTAGTGATGTCATCATTTATGAACAGGAAGTACATTTTTAATCCCCCAAAAAATACATAATTAGAATGACATTTGTAAAATGTTTAGTAATAACTTAAATATAATTATCCTAACTTCATTTTAATGAAATGTGTAATTCAACTTGTCAAAGGCATTTTAATGTATCATTTCATGTAAATACCTTGTTTCTACTTATTTGTTTTACTACAGTGACAAGTAAATGTGTTTTGCCTTGTTATTGATATAAATGTTATTTGTTTCTGTCCTCTGTTAAAGTGAACAGACTGTCTTTACCTCATCCATCTGTCCTCTGTTAAAGTGAACAGACTGTCTTTACCTCATCCATCTGTCCTCTGTTAAGTAGAACAGACTGTGTCCACGTCCACACACACAGACTGTCTTTACCTTATCCATCTGTCCTCTGTTAAAGTGAACAGACTGTCTTTACCTTATCCATCTGTCCTCTGTTAAAGTGAACAGACTGTGTCCACGTCCACACACACAGACTGTCTTTACCTCATCTATCTGTCCTCTGTTAAAGTGAACAGACTGTCTTTACCTTATCCATCTGTCCTCTGTTAAAGTGAACAGACTGTGTCCACGTCCACACACGCAGACCGTCTTTACCTCATCCATCTGTCCTCTGTTAAAGTGAACAGACTGTGTCCACGTCCACACACGCAGACTGTCTTTAACTTATCCATCTGTCCTCTGTTAAAGTGAACAGACTGTGTCCACGTCCACACACGCAGACTGTCTTTACCTTATCCATCTGTCCTCTGTTAAAGTGAACAGACTGTCTTTACCTCATCCATCTGTCCTCTGTTAAAGTGAACAGACTGTGTCCACGTCCACACACGCAGACCGTCTTTACCTCATCCATCTGTCCTCTGTTGTCCTCTGTTAAAGTGAACAGACTGTGTCCACGTCCACACACGCAGACTGTCTTTACCTTATCCATCTGTCCTCTGTTAAAGTGAACAGACTGTCTTTACCTCATCCATCTGTCCTCTGTTAAAGTGAACAGACTGTCTTTACCTTATTGACCGGAGCCAGCTGTGTGCGCACTGATCCAGCGTGCAGTCTGGTGCTCTCTCCGAAACGTCCCGGAGAGCGCTCTCTGCGACTGTCCAGCACTCGGCCCGGGCTCTTCTCTCTCTCCAGGGGCCGCGCTGGAGACTTGTCCCGTCTGAACTCTGTGCGGCCCTCCCTGTAGCGGTGAGGGGTGCTGGGCTCACGGTGCAGCCCGTCATGGCTCCCGGGCCGGATGAAAGGCGTTTGGTGATGTGCTCCGTGTAGGTGGGAGGCCCGCGCTTACTGGGACTCCTGAGTCACATAGAGGGGACAGTTTTTAGTGGAAAACACAAGTTTACAACTAAAAAAGTTAGTTACCCCAACTTTAAAGAAGCTTTACCTCTTAAAAACCTAAATATAAAGAAAATATTACATTTATTATTATTTTTACCGCAGTGTATTCCTCAATTACCTAATGGATTCTGTGCTCAAAAGTATTCATCATAATGACTTTGACTTTCAGAAGCTAACAACAACAACAACAACAACATCAACATCATCGTATATAGTATTTCTTGGGTTTTAAATAAATAAAAAAAATTAACTGTTTAAACTTAAATGGCTCATTTTGTATGTATGTAATAACTTAAAATCTGTAATTCTCCAGGTATATTGTAATCACATTTGTACAAATTAGTTTGCATTATAAAAATGTATGATTCTAAAGTCTTTTACTGAATTAAAGCTTGACTGTGTCTGATTTTAAGACTGTAAATGAGCGTTAGTGCAGAGTGTCGCTGACCCTCGGCTGGAGCCGGTCCGCTGCAGCTCTCCGCTCTCCCGCACCAGGCTGCCCTTACAGCAGATCACCCTCAGCTTGTTCTGGTAGGACGAGGCCAGGTACACGGCCCCGGAGGAGATGGCAGGACCCAGGTAACGAGGGTTTGGGATGTCCAGGTGAGCCAGGACTGTGGGACTGAACAAGAACATCACAGAGTTAAGAGTTTGGGAAATAATCTATTAACTTTAAGTACTTTAAGTTTGCGTTGTACTTTGCAAATAACCGTAATGTAGCCTGTGTCTATGTGAAAGTGCAGCATGATTTGTGGGACTTTTCGGACAAACCCCTCTTGTAAGTGCACAGTGAGTTAGCTAAACTATTCAGATCCTATCTCAGTTTTTACAACGTTTTGCTTGTGACTTTGAGCTTTCACAGCTAAAACTAAAGGAAGAGCCAAATGAGTGTTCTTTTTTTCATCTGGACATATAAACAGCAGTTATAATAGAGTGAGTCCTAAATAGTGCCTTAAGTAACAAACAGCGTGGACAGACTCAACACTGGAATACAATGTGCTAAAACTCCAGAGGAGAGCTGACTTTAGGTCGATATACTGTACATAGTGTATTAAAGAGTGTAGTTTTATTATTTATTTACTGACAAAAAAAATAATATATCTACAATTTTTTTTACATTAAAAGTTGCACTGCGCAAGATTTTGGCCAAAAATAAACTTGAATAAACGCATATTTTTGTTATTTAAAAAAAAAAAAAAAAATTACAAATATTACAAATCTGTAGATAATGAAATGGAGGAAAACCAAGGCACTCTGATGTACAAAAGTATAAAAATCCTTTGATGGAACAGGGACATACCGACGCGTTTCGACCCCTTACGGGTCTTCGTCAGGGCAAACAAGGCAACACAAAGAATTGAAAGAATAAAATTTTACCCATGTATAAATCTAGATTATTCTTTTAATCTTCTATGTATAATTGTAATGTTTGCATTGATAAATAATTGGTGAAGTTTGTGTGTCATGTGACTGCAGCACATGACTGCTGTGCCTATTTAAACACCTGTGTGACTTCTTTGTGTTGCTTGTTTGCCCTGACGAAGACCCGTAAGGGGTCGAAACGCGTCGGTATGTCCCTGTTCTATTAAAGGATTTTTATACTTTTGTACATCAGAGTGCCTCGGTTTTCCTCCTTTTGCTCATCTGCCTTTTTCCATGGATCCTTGATGAGCCTCTGATTTCACAATCATCGGACCCCGTTAGCACTCACTTACTTCCTGGTTATTACAAATCTGTGTTTTTACTTTGAGCGTTCTTACATGGCCACAAAAAAGTCTATTATTTGGCTTGGAGGAGCCCACGTCTGCAGAAAAGCAGTTCCTTCAGCCCATTTTTTTCATATTATGGCATAAAATGTTTTCATCTTCATTTAGAAAGTCCTATATAGTTATAGTTTTAGCTTTCTAATTTTACTGAAATGTGTAGATGACTTTTCACCTCCAGAAAGTTACACTGTGCACCTTTAGTAGCAGAATTTTTTATTTAGTTTTAAAGTCGTTTCAAAGGCTTTTACCTCAGACTGGCGTGTCCCTGGATCTCAATCACGTCCAAAGAGTTAAAGTACGTCACAAATAAATAAGGCTCTCTGTACGCTGCAAAAAAAACAAAGGATCATTATTACAATATCAACAATTATCTACAGAAATGTGAATGTGAGTCCACTCTGGAGCAGAACCACAAACTTGAATCTAAAGAAAAAACTAAACAAAATATACAGAAAATACATTTATTTACCAAATGACAGTGGCACTCGGCTCCATTTGATCTCCTCGGTGCGACTTCTGCGACCGTACGAGTCCACGAACAAACCAAACTCTGCAACACAAACAAGACTTTCATTTTCCAGCCTGAAGTGGGCGATGCTTTGTAAAGGGGAAGGAAAAAGAAGCTTATGTTCAGTTCTAAGGATTCTACAGTTCAAGTTCTGCAGGTCCAGTGAAAAGCTTGAAATGGTCCAGAGGTAAATAGTGAATAGACAGGTTAAAAAAGGGTTGTTTTTGTTTGAAGCTTGTAAGTGGGTGAATGTTTTTGTGTTTGCTGTTTTTATGTTATGGTCAGGAGACAGTGAGATTGAAAAAAAAGAAAAAAAAAAAATCATAGTGGGATGAATCAGTCTCAGTTTGTACTCAATATACAGACTGAGTGTTTTGGATGGTCATTAAATGTAGTTTTTCTTCTGTACTTAAGATTAGTGTCGATCAGGCATCAAAGAATAAAAGTACAAAGCCTCAAACAAAGATAATTATTTGTTCTGCAAAGGGTTTAGAAACAGTTTCAGTTTAAATTTGAGACAATTTTAGTCAGATGTTTTAGGAAAACTTACTTTCCGCGTCATTACGCGCACTTGATTAAGAGCCACATCAACTAAATTTAGGAAGAGAAACAAAAAAATACATTCATTGGCTCTGACTATTTCTAAGCCACAGAGCTGTGTCCTGTTTGAGCGCTCATGTCCAGACTCTGACACATCAGCGTGCCCACACACAGTGTACTGGACATACACTGCATGGGTATTTCTGCAGGACCTGCAGGCTCGTAGCTAAACCTTCATAATAAGGGTGGTATTTATGTTGCCTTTGCTGGAGCGTGCAGTCAGACCACTGCGGTTATGACTGGACTCGAGCTGTCACGAGTGAGGGACACATGCCACTTGTAAGCTGCTGTTCTGCTGCTGTCTGTGAGGTGCTGCACTATCTGACTCATTTACTTTCTGTGACACAAAGTGCGGTTCATGAGAATGCAGGCTCCTGTGTGCAGTTTTATATTTGGCGCAAAAGTGACTCTCGCTCGAAACAATGAATCTTAATCCAGAGACTGCATTTCTATGAACCACACTCACTTTAAAGTGAGCGGATAAAGATTCATTTGACAAAGTTTTGATCTGATTTAGTGAAGATTCGTTCTCTTGACCATGATCACTAAAAACGCTACAACACTGATGTTTTCCCAGTTTCATATATTTGACAATCACTGCTGGTGCACGTCCTGATTAACTTTTATATCATAGGTATTATGCACAGAGATAGTCTAACATGTGCACTTGGAATTTGGACAAAATAAACTGTGGATAAAGTGAACTTGAGTTTCAGATAAGAACTGTTGGACGTCAAATGAACACAGTGATTATTACAGATGTTTCAGTGTCACTTAAGAAGTTCTTTAGCCTTTTTAGGGTCATTTGTCTTGTAATTTAAGCATCTCACATCTGCGGCCATGGAGCTTCACACCTGGCTCATACATTAGCCACATTAGGGTCTGAAGCTTGAAACAAAAGTAATGGCTAATGACATGAGTATAGATGTTAACTCAGTATTGTAATGTTAAATGTCTAAAATACAGCACAATGATCCACCGTGTCAAAGATTAAAACCATACATCTTTCACATGAGTTCAGTAAAGTGGAGAAACAGACCGTGGAAGCAGAGCAGGTACTCCTCCTTCTGCAGACTGCTGGCCACCTGCAGGATGGAGATGGGAAAACTGTGTGTGGAGGCAGCGAACACAGCCGAGGCCAGAGACACGTCGTTTTTATCCAGAAACTCTGAAACAAACAAGCACTGAGATTAGAAGTGGAGCAGAACTACAGCTGAATCCAGGCACAACATCTACAAGAGTAACGTTACTTCAAAATATTGTTACAGCCCATCACTAGTGAAATGGGTTAAATGATTGTCCAAGCTTTCAGAAAACTTTGCATTTTGAAACTTTTCAGTGATACATGTGGAGGGATTCTGTGACAAACTGTTCAGACTGGGACCCAGAAAATAACCATATTATAACGACTCAAGACCCTACAACAGAATAACATATTTGTAATAAGTTCAAGTTGTAAATCTGAACCAAACAGCATTTTATTGTATTTTTTTTTTAACAGATTGCAGTGTTATTTGACTAAAAATCACTAGAACATATGTAAACAGTTGATTACACACAGGGTAATAGTTGTAAATTTACATCTTGAAATCATCTTTTGACCCCCAGATTCTGTTTCTAAACCCCCTGGGGTGTCCTTACCCCCACTTTGGGAACCACAGTTTTTTACACAAATATTTCGCTCAGCTGTTTTTATTTTATTTTTTGTTTTTTTTTGGGAGTAGTTAATTAGCATGCAAACATTTGAGCAATCAAGAAAGTCTCTTGTCAACCACAGTCTTAAAATTCAACTAATACATTTTTAAGAGATGCTTGATGCTTAGTTTGAAACAATATCCCTAAAATTTGTAATCGAATTATAGTAAAAAAAAAATCAAGTCAATATCGCCCAGCATTACTCCTTTGTGGAACATTGTTGCAAACCCAGACAGATCTGTCCCACATGTTTAAATGTCCCAGGCTGTGTCCACACTATTCACTATATAGTGCACTATTCAGGGGTCACACATGTTGTAGTGGTGTCCGACTGTCTAGCAGGTCAAAAAGTAGTGCACTCAAAATTTCCCACAATGCATCTGGAAAAATAGTTACCATCGATGGTCACTAGAACGATGAATATAGACCACAATTCATTGCGAAAATCGGAAAAACAACGCAGACAGTGTCAGGTCTTTAACTGTAAACAACACGACTGAAGTAAAGACGATAAGAGCCACTTAAACCCACTGTTGAGCTGGAGAAGAAACAAAACACTCTTAACTGAAAGCCGTTAGCAATAAAGATGCTAACATTAGCTGCTTATCTTGTAAAAAATGAATTATCCAGTCCGTTTGCAGTTAAATATATTGTCCAAGTTAAACCAGACTTGTAATATGATTTGTAGTCCATACTTTTGCCGACTGTGGGAGAGTCACGTGACCCATGGTCAGCTGAAAGTTGTGCGCTTCGTGTCCAAAAGACCAAAAGAATGAGTGCACTGACCAGTCCACTGAACAGGCAGACTATATATGGTAATTGAGGTGATGGGGAACAAGTGTGGATTCGCCCCTCCAGCATGTTTCAGTGGTCACTTGAGCCGAAAATCCTTTGCATGAACATTTAACAGTGTTTTGTCCATAATAGGGGTTGTCTTTGAGTAAGTCAATATTTCTATGAAGGCTTTGGACTAGGGTGACCAGAAGTCCCATAAAATTCGGCACAGTCCTGAAATTCACGCATGCGTCCCGAATCCTGAATCCTGTCCCAGATGTCCCGAAACTCATCCTAGCCCCAACTGACACCTCGCAGATTCTGTGCTGCACGTCATTACGCCAGGCTACACACATCGCTACACACATTTATAACTACACACAAAGCAACAGACACAAATAAGTTTAAGCTAAATAATATTTCTCATAAGAAAGAGATAATTTAAGATCCTGCCCCAGAAACTTTTGAAAAAAACAACAACAACAAAAAAAAAACAGATCCATTTTCCCTAAATTTGGAGTGAGCTATTTTAGACCAAAAAATCTTTAATTTATGCATAATTTTATCATTAATATCATTGCACCTCTCCTCAGGTTTCACTTGGTTCCAAGTGGGGCCCAGCCCTGTCCCTCCCCTGTGACTCTGCCTCTGTTCCCTCTTCACACTGACGCTGGAACAGCTGATAACCTGCATCATCGCACTGGACTTTTTAGACAGAAATACTAAAATCTGAAACTTTTGGGACAAACAGCCTCATGTTTTATGTGGCTTTTGAAATAATTCAACATAAATGTGCAGAAATCCGCCGTATTTCGCCGCGGTCATTTTCGCGATCTGCAGACGTTTAATTTCATCAGCTATTTGTGTTCGTAGTTCAGCCAATACTCGTCCTATTGACGCAAAATAAAGACTGACTGAGAGGTTATGAGACAGAGAACATGTATTTGTTGTTCAAACGGTTCCCAGACTCTTTAGTTTCTGCGCTCTGTGCTGAAAATGATCAGACACCTGTTTCTGCGTTTGTCAGTCTTAAGCTCGGCACAGGGAAAGAGGCTGTGTCTCTGCCCAACACTGCCATGTGTCAAGAACAGAAGAGAGGAGGGAGGGTCCATCACTTTTAAGCTTGTGGATTGGTCAAACAGGGTTTATGTACAGCGCAAACCAGAGGGTGAAGCCAACAGGCATGATGACTAGACTGACATAAACTCGAAAAACTCCAGCTCAGCAGGAGGCGGGGCCCTCCACAGATGCGGGGCCCTACGCAACTTGCGTAGTCTGCGTATAGGAAGGTCCGGCTCTGGGAGGAGCAGTGCATGGGGGATATAGGCGAGCTTCATTTTGACTGGCAGTCTTGTTCTGGTTACGGTGAAACTGACCTTCTCAGTTTGTCAGAGAAACGAGAAGGTCTACTCAAAAGTCTACCCAAAAACATGAAAGTGTTTTTTTAACTCTACTATACGAACTTGTCACTGTACATAACAATTAGCACATTTTGGCACTTTTTTCTGCACTGTGCGATTAACCACCCAAAAACACGCATCCAACACACCGACACAGACTCTGAAAATACTTCCTGTTTATTTTCAACTTTTCATTGTCAATTTCTTCATAACTTGTAAATTAACTGCAATAAAACTATGATACTTACACACTAAGTCAAAAATCAGTCATACGAGCTTTAAGGTTTGATCTACATAACAATTCAAATATACATAATAAGCTATAGTCTCAGAGCTGATACAAACATAAAACAAGCCACATCTAGTCCTTTTATCTTCTCCCTGTTCTCGCTAAAATGGCCCTGCACATTGAAAACTCCGATCTTCAGATGTGAATAAGCGCTGCCTGAGAGTGTTTTTGTTTTGGGCTGAGGACATGTTTTATGCAGTGTCGTGGTCTCACCCTCCAGAACAAACTGCTTCATCTCGATCTCGTAGAACTTGTTGGTGCCGATGATGATGCTGTAGGTGGTCAGATGGATGCAGCTGCACGGCTCCAGAGTCTCGATCTCCTGTGGGCAAATCAAACACGCAGACTTTTGAGAGGTGGCAAATATAATGTTCACACAAGCTCATAGTCAATCACTTATCTGTGCAATGATTGTATGGTCTGTCTGCGCTCTTGTTTTTTGCATAGTAATGTTTAAATGTGTGAGTTTGTCTTCCTGCTTTGTAAGTTCCCTGATTATTTTGTGCTACATAAATAAACTTCTCTTCTCTTGCCTAACCTATTTACTTCTCCTACTTCCCTGTAAAGAACATTTCATTATTAAGTTCATCCATGATCTGTTCTTTGTTGTTCACATGTTGTCCCAATAAAGTAGTAATAAAAGTAATAAGTTAATTAAGCATTATGTGTCACAGCAAAACAATGGTTAATGATTTAGGCTTATTTTAAATGGTATTTGACAATTAATAAAGACTTTAAAACATGAAAAAAGCTAAAAGTCCAAAGTTCTGTCATTAGAGGGTAAATTTTTGCGGAAAAAATGCAAAAAATCACATTGTATATGTGCTGCTCAGGAACAAGCCCAAAAAAACGCAACCCGCGACTGAAAATTCACAAGTGACTTTCCAAAAAAGGAAGCCCAAAGTCGCTATAAAGAAGCGGGCTTGGCAACTCTGGTCTGGACCTTTGATTCCCCCTAATATTGAGTAGGGCCTGACCGATATATCGGTTGACCAATATTTTTGGCCGATATGAGCACTTACACGTCCATCGGTTATCAGCCAAAATATCGCCGATATTTAGGACATGTTGCACCTCATTTTAAAGCTTAGATCTTCCAGAATACAACCATTATATTTAATCACCAATCAAATTAATATTTAGCGCGGTTATTACATTTATTTGTGGAGTTGTTTTATTGTCGGACTGCACCTGAACGCAGCACCAGGCTGACGCTCTGCATCACTGCATTACTAGTGCGCTCTGAGACAGCGCTGGATTTAAACGCTCTCAACTCCACTACTAACTCAAGAAAAGGAAATAACTTCATCACAGATGACACCCGCAACAACAGCAAGGACTTTTTAATCCAAGTGTCCGTATGGAGAAGAGGGATGATCCTCGTCAGAAAAGAGGACACACGGTTGTTGTCAACAAGAGGGAAAAGTTGGCTTTCTCACTATTTTCTCATTTGGAGTTTGGATTAAAGGAATTATTTTGTGTAGACTTGGGATCTGAGAAGAGGTTATCTGAGCGGTGAGTGTTGAAAACATGTTCGCTTTAACTTTCAATGTAACTTGTTGCTCACTGTAGTTAGCTAGAAGTTAGCGGTTAGCTCGTGAGGCTACAACAACATTACCTCAGCTTGTTCTCTCTGTGACTGTAAAGTGTTGTGGCTGTGCTGATGATTACTGGACACACATTGACATGTAAATTAGCCATGAAAAGAGGTGTTAATGGTCGGCATTTACGCATTTTAATTGCCGCGACGTCGAGCATATTGATGAGGCTAACCGCAACTTTAGCCTCTTCACTTCAGTTGTACAAGTCTATCAAAAATAATGTGATACAAACAAGTTTCAAGCCTTTAAAGTCACTCATAAGAGGCGAACTAACACTTAATGTGACCTAAATAAACCTAAATTAAAATCAATAAAGCCAGACAGAGTTTTTTTTACACATCTGCTCCTAATAAAAAAGTAATTTTCTATTTCTTATTATATAGGCTGTCTTATCGGCTATCGGCACCCCCAGCCTCCTCTATATCGGAATCGGTTCTCAAAAAACCATATCGGTCGGGCCCTAATATTGAGTATCCAAAGGTCATAATAGGGTTCAAAGCTTGAAAGGGTCAGTTTTGCTTAATGTGTCGTTTCACTAAACTTGTCCAAAAAAGTAAACAGAAATAATTAATTTTAAACTTTTTTGAGTCCAGATGCTTTCCAAGGCTTGTAGTTATTCACTATGATGAGTTTATAGGATATTTTCGCAATAATTATGCTGCTTTCATACCGGACAGTGTTGAAGTGTCCAATGCGTCCAGTTTGTCAATTAAGTCAATGTAAACCCATCGAAATTCGCTTGATCGAATGTCTGCTGATGCCACGTCTTGTGAAGTAGACACTCCAACCTGCGTCTGAGTGGGCACTGCTGAACTTTCACTGCCTGAACGCCTGCATCCACCAATCAGACACTGCTCTCCCGTGACGTGGTGACATGCTGCTCTGCTTTTACATTAAGAGGAAAGAAGGACTGTTTGCTTATGTCTTAAAGTTAATTTTTGCAACAACCGTGTATAGTTCCTTTAAGTAAAATAATTCACTTTAAGCTGATCTCCTGAGCGTCTGTGCTGTTCCCAGACCATCTCACAAGACGGAGAGTTAAATGTTCAATAAAACTGAAATGGAGTGTTCACAGTAGCTTTTGCTCGACATTGGAAGTATGAATCATAGTTATCGCAGACAGTTATTTCATTACACTGTGCCCACTGTGCTTTTATAATTGCTAGTGAGGACAAACACCTGCTTTATTCGCTGTGACAATATAATAACCCCCCGCTTGGGTTATCTAAAGTTTCACAAAAGGTCACAAGTTGTCTTTAAAACACCTTTTTTGTTTTATTGCCATTTGACTCATGAACTAGGGACTGTGCACTTTTAGTTCTGTTCTGAGGGAAAGATTTTCAGTCAGACAGAGAATCTTTTGG
The DNA here is from genome assembly GCA_038363315.1 of Mugilogobius chulae. NCBI lineage: Eukaryota > Metazoa > Chordata > Actinopteri > Gobiiformes > Gobiidae > Mugilogobius > Mugilogobius chulae. The sequence continues at coordinate 7,215,935 of CM076397.1, read as the reverse complement.
TTGCACAACAATGCCGCCTTTTATTGGGAAATAGATAATACAATATGTCTGCCGCCTAAGGTTATACGCAGTGTTGGGTAGAATACTTTGAAAATGTATTTCGTTACAGAATACTGAATACTTGGTCTGAAAAGTATTCTGTATTGTATTCCGTTACTTGGCAAATGTTTGTACTGTATTCTGATACTTGGAATACTTTTTATTTTGAAATGCAAATTAGGTGTTAATTTTAACGTGAAATTACAAAGTTTTCGTGTTTCTTAGTTCTGTTAAGTAATGCTAGTAATGCATCTCCACGTAAACAAGCGTTATAATAACTTCTGAACACAATAATGCGCTGTTTAGATCGCACTCACTGGAGTCGAGAGGAGGAGTTTACTTCAGATTTCCACGCGTGTGCTCATCGTGGGTTTAATCCAACAACAGTTCATTCATCGTGTCGTCCGTGAGCTTCAGCATGTTCCAGTGTCACAAATCCTTCTCTAACAGTCCCGGTGCACTTGTTGTGAAAGTTTAGTCAAAGTTTTCATCGCGAAAACAAACTATTCCTCTTTGAAAAACGAATCCCATCCGTAGTTAAAAATTAACGATCCAAACGCAGCGTCTTCTCTTTGTTTATCGTAAATCCTGAAAAAGTTGAACAGATGATACAACCGGAGACAACCATCAACAAACTCCTAATGTACCTTTCCATAAAGGGGCAATCTGATTGGTCAGTCTGTCTGCAGGCCCCTATAAAACGCCAGATCTGATTGGACAGTGTTATTTTCTGTGCCCCTGAAGCGTGTGAAGTAGTGCGGGCGGCACAGACTGACAGCGCGTCAAGCTGCTGCTGTGAAAACATTACGCATTGGTTTTCTGTGGTGATTTTAACAATGGGTCTACATTTATTTTTGCATGCAATGTAATCCATTGATTTTATAAAAGTAACTGTATTCTGAATACCTCGTTTGAAAGCCGTACTGTAACGAAATACAAGTACTCATAAATGTATTCAGAATACGTAACGGCGGTACATGTATTCCGTTACTCCCCACACTGGTTATATGCAGCTTACAGTATTAATGACACCCACGTATGAAAATGGACAGAGTCAAGTTTACCGTTCTTGGTTAATTTTGTTGACATATTACTTAATTCTGACTCAACTAAATCTGATCTGACTGTACCAAAACTTTTTTAATTGTTCCATTCATTTTACGACTTCAAATGGAACAGTAAAATCTGTATATGGAGGGATTATTGGTTTATCAACACTGGAGATGTGCGTGCAGCTGGTATGCAGAAAGAGCCGCAGCTGATTGACACAAGCTGTAGCACCAACACTCACCAGCGCTGTTGTCAGCTATAAGAGTTTATCACTGTGGAAACAAAAGCTCTACTGCTAAATCAACATTTATGAATAAAATGTGTCTTTAAGATACACGTTACATTCAGAGAAAAACACTTCTAGCTTCAGGAGCTAGACGTCCTTCAGACCGGTTCAGACCGGATCCACACAGCTGCTCTCATCCCATTTTGTTGTTTTATCAAAGAAGTTTCCTCAGCCAACTAGACGGACAGCGTCTCCTCTGCAGGCCACATGTGCAGAGCTGAAAGTGACATTGACCATCATCCCTCTACTGTACATTGTGTTTAAAATGCATTGTCCAATGTTCCCAGACATTTATCAGCTCCTTCACTGCAGACTAAATAAGACTAAACAAGACAAACAAAACAAAAACAAAACAAAAAGCTAACTCTCCATTTAAAGGGACTATACTCGATTTTTATTTTTTTCACGGTGTAACTTTTAGTCCAAACAAACAAACAAAAATAATTTTCAGTGTATTTACTGCACTGCTTCCCATTTGAGCGGGCATTTCCCTTTTTGTCCCTGAGACAGGCTTTTCTGCTTGTTTCCATGGAAATGTTGCTTTTTAAGAATAATGTTTTATAATGTTAATATATCTTTATGAAATTATTCATGTGACTTTCTACAGTTACTATGCACAGTGTCACTTTAGTAATGAAAGTAGATATGGTATTATGTCCACAATTTAGATTTAAAACTGCAGCACTTTAAAATTACTTAATGCACCTTAACCACATTTGCACTTTAGAAAATTGGCACTTTGTACCCTGAGTGAGTGTGGCCTTGATGAGTTGTTGTCTTGTTGTGTTGTCTTGTCTTGTCCTAAATGTAAAGGGACTACAAATGTAAATTAGCTGTTCGCTAACTTCGGCACATTTACACATGTATTTTATGTACTGGTGTCCCTTTCAATTAAAATAAATAAATAAAAAGTAAAAAATGCTGCTGTGTGAAATGTCACTGAGGAGAACTGGGTAGTTCCTCTGAGTAAATAGGAACTGTGCTTGGTTCCACTGGTAAACAATGGGTCACTGAAAGAACAAGTTTAGAAATCACTAATATAACATACACTGGGCTATAACTCACTTTATATGCCAAGTTTGCTTCAATTGGCTTAAATAAAAGATATTTATTTTAAACATGTTCTGCTCCTCACTAGAGAATACATTCTTTTGTGACAGTTTTGTGTTGCATAACTGTGACTTTAGGTTAGCGGGGTTTTGTAGAACACAGTTTGAAGCTGGAGTGAGTTATAAGAAACAGTCGACTCTTTGAAATAGAAAAATCAATTCTGAGATTTGGTCTGAAAAGGATGAGTTTAAGGTCAGCGTTTTAAATCAGTGGAGTTTCTTACAACAGAGCACTCAAAAGACACCACTGCTACAATCTTACATTTTAACACCTTTTCAGTACTTGTAATAAATGTAAGTACAATGTGTGTAAATACCTTTCTGATGCAGTACTTGTTGAGATTGTCGTTGTAGCGCAGAATAGTGATTTTATTTGGCATGGCCGCACATATACACGAGCCGTTGTCTACCTGGGATGAAAAAAAAAAACAACACATTATTTGACCTCTTTTTCACTTTGACCATACTTAAATACAGTATAAGTATTCAGACGTACTCTCCCAGCAGCGAACAGGTGGCAGCCTTTGACTGTCTCAAAGATGTGTGGGCTGAGTTCAGACTGACTGGGCAGGTGCGACTGTGCCAGAGACTGCTTCACCCGTTGATCTCCACCAAACACAGGGCTCGCTCGTCTCCTGGAAAGTCACAACATTAGGGTTAATTCTCGCAGTGTATTCTCTATGTGTCTGAGCCCGAGCCCGGCCCACTCACTGAACTGTGGCGTTTAAAAAAGCACATTACTGACGTGTCTCATGTTCATGCTTTGCGCGTCACACAAACACGTGCTGCAACACAAGCCTTTGTCTCTCGTTCTCCTCACTCTGCGCATCAAACAACATATTTTCCCACATCACAACAACACTCGGATTTTGTCACCGCATGGTTTTTAGGGCTGTAGTTCTTTAGTCGTTTAGTCGACTAATCGGTCGATGGGGCTTTAGTCGACCAAAATTTATATTAGTCGACCCAGCCCGAGCCCGCGCACGTCGTGTCCGAACCCGACCAGAACCTGTGCCTAAGCCCGAGCCCGAAGAGAGCCCGCCCCGCCACTCACTGAACTGTGGCATTTTAATGACAGAAAAGGCTTCTTATGATGTTTAATGTAAGTGTGTCTCGCCGCTTCCTCCACCTCACATTCCTCTCTCTCTCTCCCTCTCCCGCTCCTTCTTTTCTCCCGCGCGCGTAACGTGAAAGGAGAACGAAAGACGTGCCTTCCCTGTCTTTCGTTCTCTCTCTCTCTCTCTCTCTCTCTCTCCCCCTCCCTCCCTCTTGTTCCTTCTTTTCTCCCGCGCGCGTAACGTGAAAGGAGAACGAAAGACGTGCCTTCCCCGTCTTTCGTTCTCCTTTCTCTTTTACCTGCTCCGCGCTTATTCACAAGTCTTCTCTCTCTCTCTCTCTCTCTCCTCAGTCTCACGCCGTATAGTTGCCACTTAAACACTGACTTTTTTTTATCACTGCGGTGGTTTTGTGCTGTGTTCTGACGCGGCTGTCATCATCCGCGAAGCGCACGTGTTCAGTACGGCTCTGCGTCTTGGCCCGAACCCGGCCGGCCCACATTTCTCACGTAGTTGTCGGGCCTGCATGGGCTCGGGCCCAGAATCTAAACTCTAAACACACTGTGTCATATTCATTTTCTGTGTAAATTGTTGTTTTTGCATGAACTCCATTGCACTTTTGCCTTTTTGCGTCAGATAAATTGTCAGATCAAACTATATTTTTTTAGCTTCAGAGCTTTAGCCACGCCCCCTTTTTAGTCGACTAATCGGTCGATGGGACATGTCTTTAGTCGACCAAGAATTTCTTTGGTTGACTACAGCCCTAGTGGTTTTGCGCTGTGTTTTGGAGGAGTTGTCAATCACGTGTTTAGTGAAACTCTGCGTCTTGACCTGAACCCGTCCATGCCCGAAAACCGAGCAGGAAATGTGGGCCGTGTTTGGGCTTGGGTCTAGGGATGGAACGATATCGTATATAATCGCTAATCGCAATAAATAACAGCCGTGATTAAATAATCGTAGCGTTTTTTTTATAACCGTGATCATCGCACACGACGATAATCGCAAATCTGATGAGTCACAAGTCTGTAGAGCCAGGAGAAAGGGGAATACACGAGCTGTAGCTAGCACATTAGCCAGACAAACACGCTGTAATGTCTACAAAACATGAGTCTAAGTAAATGTCCAACGCAAGGAACATAATACAGAACATGCAGAATAAAATGTGCAGTCTGTGTGAGTTTGCATTAACATTCATTACTTCAATGTGACTATAGCAGTGGCGCATGGCTTATTAACAACATCACACATTCTACCACAATGAGTCCACTAAGAGCATCTGACTGTTTAACCATAACACTGCATCTTATTAGGTTGACAGCAAAGAACAAATTTAATAGATTTTTGCTCAACATTGTAAATATTTGTTCACTTTGAGTCATTGTTCATTGTACTTAGACCAAAATACAAAGACATGCAGATTGTGCAGTAATAAATATTTCACTGAATTTGAATCTGTGCATTTTTACATTTAGTAACATATCGTAATAATATTGTTAATCATGATTATTTTGGTCACAATAATCGTGAGTGCAAATTTTATTTATTTGGATCCTGAATCTAAACTCTACTACCTACACACAAACAAAGTGAACATATAGAGGTTTATATTTAGAAGTTTACTAAAATGTTTAGCTTGTACACTAGCTAAATCAGAATCTGGAATATGTAAACATTGAACCAGGTCTGAACCAGGACCAAGTAAGCTGTAGTGGAATTAAACCAGAACTAAAATAGGACCAACTAGGTCTAGTGACCCAGTAATAAACCAGCAAATAAGAAAAAATACACTGCAATTTTGTAATATTTGAAAAATGGGTTGAGGGCCAGATCAGAACTTTAGAGGGCCGATTTAACCCTCTGGCCTTAAGCGGAAAAGGGGAACTTACAGTATTGCCAACTGACCTATACATGCATGTTTTGGATGTTTTTTGGAAGTTTTTGGAAGTCAGAGTACCCAGAAAGAACGCACTGTAACACGGGGAGAAAGAGCAAACTCTACACAACCGGAATTGAATTTATGATGTCCTTATTGAGAACTCAGAGCTCTAACATGCACCCTATAAATGAGCATATATAAAGCTTGAGTAAAACAAGAAAAATAAAAAAAAGCTGATGACATCTGACCAACAATCATGAGTAGTTTCTCCAGCTCTTTGACCACGTGGATCTGGAAGACGGAGCCCAGACCGGGGATGTGGGTGAGCGAGTTCTTGATGACGTTGAGGCCGTACAGTCCCTCCTCCGATCCCACCAGCACGATCTGAAAAAAAAAAGAACCCCAAAATGGAAAAAGACAGTGAAATTCTGCTGCTGAACACAATGTTATGAAATGAGGTCTTGGCTGTGAGCCCCGACTGAGCGGCCCAAAGATGTCTGTTGGATGACTGAAATCTGACAAAACAACACAGACGCTATTGAGATAAGAATAGCTTTAAAACAGTGTCATGTCCTGTTGCAGTTTGAACTGTTTTTATGTCATTCTGAATACATGTTTTATGTATTAACTGCTGGCTCACCAAACCAGCACCAGATGTATATTTAATATGATCTGTTGTTTGGATCACAACAGCCTGGACTGAGTGATGAGATAATAACACTAACAACAGCGGTGCGTCATGTATTTAGACATCAACGTGTTTTAAAGAATTGTGGGAGGAGTGGAGTTGTCAGTTCTGTTAGATCTTCTCTGAACATAACTTTAGGTGCTTAAGATGTGACCACAGCAAAGTAAGTTCTACCATAATCTTCATTGCTCAACCATTACCTTTAGTACTGTTAACAATCCCAATAACATCGAGCTCACACTGCGGATCCTGGTCCGGAGATTATGCATGTGTTGGTACGAAAACTGCAGGCATCGCAAGACCACAAAGGTTCACGCTCAACTTGGGAAAACTCCCAAGTAGACAGTTCAGAAAAAGTTCCTTCCAACGAAAATGATCCGGACAACAGGAGCATATACGCGCGGCTCATTACTTTTTAAGAAATGGAAGCCTCCGGTGGCCTAACTGGAGTACGGACAGGATGCAGGGTGAGCGCAGGGCAAGTCATGTCCAGCTAGATACAAGATCCTGGTTCTGATCATCTAGAACAGGGGTGTCAAACTTAGGCCTGGGGGTCAAATGGCTCGCTAATAAAAGCATGAACTACAGAGGAGCCACATAGGGCAGAATGGATAACAAGTCTATAGGAATAATATGACCTAAATTACAGAGATGTGACTATTAAACCTAAAATGCTCTGTTCTGCAGCAAATTGCATACAATTTGACCAAAATATTCTTGGAATGATAGCATGTACGTACAAACGTGTTACAATTTAAATCTGGACATAAATGTGTTAGATTAAACTTAAAGAGGACCTATTGTGTTTTCTTTTTATATTTAGTAAGAATCTAGAACATATGCAGATCAGTAATTTACCTTTTGTTCATTGTAAAACACAAAGTTGATCTAAAACAGCTTGAAAATAAAAACAGCTCTACTGACTTCCTGTTCAAAACTGCAGAACTGATAAGCCCCGCCTCTTCACTTTAAAATGTAACTGTAAAAAGCAACAGATTTTAAATAACAAATTATTATTGTTGGAGAGTGACTATGGAACAGTTTTGAACCATATATGCTTCACTTTGAGCATTAATCTTTTGATGTATAACAAGTAAATACAGACAAGTGGGAGGGGATAGGTGGTAGGTGAGAATGGGGATTTTCTGAGCACTTGAGCTGCAGCTAAAGAACAATACAAGATTACTCCAACATGAATGAATCAATTCAAATATAACTTTGAGTAAACTAATGATAAAGGAAGGCCATTATAACAAGGTTAAAAACTTAGAAAAGCGAATTTGACATAATAGGTCACCTTTAACGTTGGAACAACGAACTTTTTTACTTGTAAATTAGTAAACTTTGTGTTTTCCATTATAAAGTCTATGATTAAGACCACTGAAAAGCAGTTGAATTGAATAATAAAGATTTTTGTGCTAATCAGAAGCCGAATGCAGTGCTTTGATTGGCTGTGCTTGGGTGGTCCTCTCCAGTTTCACTTTGTTGTTTGTAAAAATAAGTTTAGAAGATGTAATTGCAACAAAAATGAATATGTCAATATGGTCCATATGTCAAAGGATTTATGAGAGGAACCTGTCAGATTTAACACATAAATCGTGTTTGCAGAGTGAAAATCAGCTACTCCACCTTTAATAAAGCCCAAATGCCATATTTGAATATACCACAGAAGGACCTGTATTTTAAAAGCCGCCCTCGACCAGCCCTGACTCTGATCTGACTCAATTTGAGTTTGACACCCTTGATCTAGAACCTTTTTTTTTATTGGTGGCAGCAGATTCCATTGTGCCTGCACTAACCATTGTAGCTCACAATAAACAAAACAATAAATCCAAATTTCTTGAAGTGTCCTCAGTAGTCCCTCAAGGCTCAATACTTGGGCTACATCTTTTCATAATTTACCAAATCAAATCAAACTTTACATACAATGTAACACAAAATGCTATACAGTGCATTAAAAACAGTCCTACATGCCCCCCACCTTCCACCTGTCTTCGCCAGACAACCCCCATATTACTTGACCCCCCGCTTAAGTGACACTCAACGTATAGATGCTTTTCAAGGTAAATTTAAGTGATTTAAACAAGTGAATAAACACACAAATGTAGGTTTTAAAGCCTGACTGTGTACGATAACTATGTTGTTCTTCATGAGAAGTCTCTCCAAAAGAACAACTACATAGTGCACATTTAATATCATATAAAAACATCCCATGTAGACCCATACTAATCTTTTGGTTTTACCTGATCAGTCAGAGGCAGAGTGCAGTTAATGTCCAGTCTGTCGTCTCCTTCCAGCTTCAGTAGAGAGTTCCCCAACAGCTTCTGGAAATGAAAGGTCACAGAGGTCAAAGGTGAGAGGTGTGTGGGGTCGTGACCTGCAGGTGACCCCAGAGCTCAGAGAGGGACAGGTCAGTCTGACAGACCCGGGACCAAGTCAGGCTTTTAATGGAGATTCAAGGTGCATTCAGTGACTAAATATGACTTGTAGCACTTGTTGTTATCTAAGGCTGCAAGTGTCAAGTATTTTTGTAGATGTCTCTTTAGCAATGATTTTTACTTATTTTTTTCCTGTACATAGAGACTTTTTGGAAATTATTTTGCAAGTTAACAAAATCTATTTACTAGAGATTAACTGGGGATTTACCCGAGATACAATAGGATTGATACAATAGGAAGAGTACAATAATGTGGTTGGAGCACTTTAAAAAGAGCCAGGCGCTGATGATGTTGAGAAGCTGTAGTTCCAAATTACAAAACAAATGCATTAAAAACTCGAAGACTAAAATATTGACAGTGTGCAAAATTTCTTGTCTTGTTCCACTCCTTAGTTTAAGCTACACTTCATTAAAGGGACTGTACCTGATTTTTGCATCCTATAAATGTAAACAAACGGAAATAATTAATTTGAACCTTTTTCCTTCAGGCTACATGATTTCCTCACGTAGCTAATGCTTTCTGAGCTTCAGAATTGTTCATCATGATGAGTTTTAATGTTTTTTCACAGCTTTTAACAGCGAGGTGAGTCACTATGCTAACAACAGTTAGCCACAATGCTAAAAACAAAAACAGAAAAAGCTGCACACAAACGGGATTTTATTAAACATAGACAGGACTTTGGGGACTAATTTCCACCTGATTAGATACATTAACAAGGCATCAGTGCTAGGGGGAAAATGCTTTTAAGTTATCTTGTTGCAAATAAATTGAGTACAGTCCCTTTAAGGTTAAGGTTTAAGGTCCACTTTATTGTCCTTGTATTTGTCCTCTGTGTTTGACTTTTTAATAAGTCAATGTCACTGGGGCATCTCCTCAGGAGCAGTGAGTGCCACAGTCCAGACCTATCCCCAGGTGTTTTTGCTAGACTCGGTCAGAACTACCGTAGCTGGAGAATATTATCCTTACATGCATGTTATGAGGCTCACTCACACTAAGGTTTTTTAATCATACCGTGCTCAAGCCTGATTGCAAAAAATTCTTTGGCCTGCACTCACACTTGCACAAGTGAACCAGCTCACAAGTCGGTGACGCCATCCTCTAGAGCCATTTGTTTACATGTCTCGGATCAAGCGCTGAGGTACTAATGTTGTAGCCTCAAAAAAAAGCCCTGCAGGCCATTATATCTTTAAAATAATGAGGCAGACCCATGATTTGCCCGAAATGCGCACTCTTCTGTCAACCTTTAGATTAAAAATCACGTGGAGCAGCAAGAGCAAGAGACAAGAGACTTCACAACTTTTCTCTCTGGTCATGGTGCTGTTTCAAGGTAAGTGCATCCAGGCTTGGCCACAGTTCGATTGTGCCAGTGTGAGTGCACTGCACACTTAGTTGGTGGTTGAAACCTGAGTGCCCGGAGGAAACCTACCCAGACACACAGGCAGAACCATACAAACAACTGTGCGTTCCTGAGAAGTGAGAGCACTATCCACTCTGCCACCGTGTTGCCTTATGTTTACTAATAAAGTGTTCTTTTCTAGTGTAGTAGTACTAAAAACCACTTTTTTAAGGTCTTCGTCTCGTCTCAGACTCTTGGTCTTGAGGGTGCTTGGACTCGATCTTGTCTTGGACTTGGTGTTGTGTTGGACACGGAGACTACATTTCCACCAGGAGCGAGGTGACTTGTTCCAGACACAGTTTGTAAGAAGGACTGCACAATAACCTTATGTAGAAACTGATAACTGTATAAAATTACAAAGGTGGTCTTGATTTAGTCTCGATGGGCTGCAGTCCTGGTCTCGTCTCTGTCTCAACCTGTAAGAGTCTTGGTCTTGTCGTGATCTTCAGAAAGTCTTGTTTTCGATTACTGCGGTCTTGACTACTACACTAATCTCTTCTGAGATTTTGATTGATAATATTCTGGAACAATATTGCTTTCGGCATTTTAGTTTTCTCATGTTTCTGTTTGGTATCGGCCACTGACTGTTACATTGTTTGATTTTCTAACATTACCATCTGCTAAATCAGCCATTTTGTGAAGTTCTTGAAGACTACATTCAAGAACTTCAGTGTTTGCGGTCTTTTCATTTGCCTACATTCATCATTCATTGCTAGACAAAGGAAAAGCAAACCACTCTACCACATACTATTTACTCTGGTTTGATATAAAAGAATGACTTGAGTCCCAGTGTCTGCAGAAGATTTCGAGTGCTTCAGGGTTAAAAATGACAGTTTTTCCACAGTATCGGTGCACAGTGAGGCAAAATTTGACACCACAACATGTCCGGTGAGAAGTGACAAACTACAATTTAACACACACATTTGGACAAGACATCGAAAAACAGCCTTTTCTAAAAAACAAAACAAAACAAAAAGAGTGTGGAGTGGCATGCAGCAGACAGGTGAGAGAGCAGACCACATCTTGTTCATGTTTACCTTGACCAGAGGAGACAGAAGCATTGGTCTTTGCGACACAGCAGTGGCCTGTTAGTTCAATGAGAGCCAATGGGGTGATCCGAATGAGCAAATCAATAAAACATGCCCGTATATGGACGTACAATGGCGCAGGTGGATGACAAAGCGACAGACAGCAGCGAGAGAGAAGAGGAGAGGAGAGAGGACAATTAATGCCATGGAAGAGGTGGCGCGCATAATCAGATTGAACTTGGTGATTCGGTGTGAAATGTGTTTTTCTTTGTTATTTCATTAGCTGGGTGTTTCTACTAAAAAGGTTAAATAACAAAACCCAGCATTAGAAAATATACTTGTTTTTTGTTTATTGGTTTGAGCTTGTTTAGACTTTGATTCTGAGTCAGTTTTGTTGCAGTTTTTGAACAATCTTCTGCCTTTAGTGGCTGTCTTTGTTACTCAGCTCAAGACGCATCTTATTTGCTGCAAAATGTTTTCTGAGATAAGAAGACAAAGTTGTCTGTAACACTGCTCGATTTTGATGAAAGCAAAATCACGATTGTCTTCTGTTCAAAATATAGACCATCCTATCGTATCCCAGCGCTGTTCAGAGATTCTTAAAACATGTCCGAGTGCTACTCAGAGCCCTGCATCAGTCAGCCTTTTAGCCGCGTGTTGTAATCCTTCTTCTCTTTGTTTTGGAAGCTAGATGGCAGTATTGTTCTTTACTGAAACTTTTTTTAAATTATTATTAATAAACATTTAATTTACAACCTTTGTCTGATGTATAACAGCAAAACAAGGAGCTTATTTGAAATCAATCCAAATAATGATGAGGTAGAATGTGACCAGAGCTACTCACACTCATCAGGCTGCCTGCACTTATCAAACTGGGTTCCTGCACAACTTCTAGAATGAAATTTAGGACTTTTAAAGACTTTTTAAAGACCTTGTATATCAAATTTTAAGACCACGCGCACATTAAAAAAAAAAAATTAATAAAAAGATTAATTTCTGTTTTGTCATACAAGCACTATTTATTGGCTCGCAAAATTACATACCTTTCAAACATTTCTTAACAAAAATAACATAATGTGACCTAGTGGCTCAACTTGAACTAGCGTTAACGTGGAAATAAGTGTGGAGTTCTTTGCACAGTGATTCAAAAGCTGATGCTTTTTCCACATGTGCAAGATCTATTATGCACCTTAAATAAATCAAGAAAATGTAACGAAACCCCTGCGGTGAAGCGCACGGCTCATTACGCACAGAGCACAGCATCTGTAGCGCTAGCAACTGACAAAGTCAGACAATTTTAGCCAAAAGTGTTGAATATGTGTTTAAGCGCAGTGAGTTTACCTTAAATCTCGCTCTCTAAGTGAAACATGCCTTTTGTTTGACCAAGTTGAATAGTTCTTGTTTAGTCCAAAATTGTGAGGCAGTTTGATTCATGCTAAGCTAACAGTGAGCTCATGCGCTCTGAAGCACCTCTGTTCTGCGCTGTCGCTCTGACGCTTATTTACACGACCGACATCACAGCAAATGTAATATCTCCAACACAAACACACTTCATTCATTCTTCATTTAACTTGATAAATCTGCTTCAAATACAAGGTCTTAAAAAAGCAACTTGAAATTTTACAGTCTAAAGTCCTAATTTTGACAAATTTAAGACAATTTAAGACCTTAAATTTCCTGATTCAAATGTAAGACTTTTTAACACTTTTTATGGACCTGTGGGGGCCTTGCAAGGCAACCTCAGAATTTACAAAATGTCATGGCGTACACCCAGGCAATGGTAGCTGTTGTTGTTTTGTTGATGTTTTGCTTTTAAAAGATGTAAGACTAATGTGTCCTTGCATCATGAGTGCAGTAAGTTCAAATACTCACTGCGTCGGCCTCTGCTTTCTCTCTGGAGGCTCTTCCACTGGCCACCACAGACTCCATCACCGCCACCCAGCGCTGTTTGTCCGGGAAACTGGGAGCCATGAAGTACACGGCCTGTCCAGGCCAGCAGGGGGTGTGGCACCGCGACTCCAGTTTCAGAACGTAAGGAACATCTGACAAAAAAAGACAGAGGAAAAAGATCAAATTATTAAAAGGGTTTATACTGTATTTGAAAAGTTGTGTGTGATATTTGGACATTACAATAACAAACTCACAAAATATTGGTCAATTTTACAGATTCACGAAAGAAAGGAGGGAAGGAAGAAAATAAGGAAGAAAAGAAAGAAGAGCAAACACTTTCATACACTGAAACAACAAAAAAATTATCCAGGTGGATATACTGCCAAATGTGTCTACTTATGGCTTATGATGATTCATTCAGTGCACGGCATACAACCCTCTACTGAAATTGTGTCACTTTGCTAAAACTAAATATTTCTCAGTGTCCTTCAAATGTGGCCAGACTAAGGCCTTGTCCACACTTGTTAATGGCGTGTCAGGCTTTCCAGAACAAATATTTGACCTAAACCACGCGTCGTCCAGACGAAGCAGGAGCTTCAGGACACTGAAAACAAATATTTCTGATCTTTTCCCAGAGTGAAAAGATTTGAAAACTCCGGTTTAGCGTCTCCACAGTTACGCTGATGACATCACTGTCCCAGAGTCACATCTGCAGAATGTCCTGACCTTTATATGGTCTTCACTGCAAAAATCTGCATCTCACTGCACCATAAACCAGAGAAGACAGTGAAAAAATTTATAAATCCACTACAATCTCAATTAAATCCGGTTTGAAGCATAAATCTACTTTCTTTGTCTCTTCTGTGGGTTTCAGATCCATGTTGTTGATTCAGAATGTTTGCTACGTTTAAAATAATTGTCTGCTAAGTTTCTGTTTACATTCAGTAACCTTTCTGAGCACGCTCAGTGTTAAGTCTTCCTCTAGTTTTGTAACTTTCTGTGTGAATGTCACAGCACCACACTCTGGTCAGTTACAGGCATTACACCGGCTTCAGGCTGGTTTACTGATTCATGTGGACGCTCACAAATCCTCAGACAGCTCCATGTTTATGCAATTCGTTTTAAAACTATCACCGTTTCTTTTTGTATAATATTCATTCTGTCAAACCAGCACCTTGATGTGCCAGAGCTGTGAAGTGTGATGGATTATGTCAACAAAGGAGAAGTGTTCACTTACAATGACAAATTTGTGAACTTTATTTGAGAAATTGGCTTTGAGTGTAGATAATTTTTGTACAAAAACAAAAGATGTGTAATTTTTGTTCATTGTAGATGTACTATTAGTATCTGACCTGACTTGGCTGTATTGGGGAGCTCTGAGGCGCCCACAGCTCCATGGACCATCACTTCTCCATCGCACAGACACAGGTCAAACTCCTCCAATGGCTTCACAGCATCTGAAACACATTGTATTAAATCACACACTAAATTATTATTACGTATTCTAAAAGTATTCTGTAGTGTAAAAAGCATGTAACCTTCTCGAGGCTCGATGTCGTAGATGGAAACTTTGGTGCCATCCAGGATCACATACTTCCTCTCCCAGCCCTGACCTCGCTTTCCATTCCTAAAAATGGTTATACAAAAATGTAAACTTTCAAAGACAAAAAGGTGATCTCTCTGCAATTTGGTGATTGATTTCACCTTTGTCACATTTGGTGCTGTGCCAGTGCAGCTGTCGTCAAGTTAGATGTCAAAGCAAAAAAGTCCCTGATTGGCCAGTTAATATTGTTCTCATCTTGATTTACAAAGCAAAATCAAGATCATGTACAGCCTTTAATACAATTTAAGGCTAAAAAGGCGTATCTGACAGCAGCAGTCAAAGAGAAAAAGACAGAAAGTCAGGGTGATAATGATAATGATGATAATGATAATTCTGTAACAACTTTTAAACGACTAGTGTTAGATTTAAAGGTCTACATGTTGTTGTTATTGTAACCTATTTTACTTAGCCTTGTTATTTTACTTAGTCTTAATATTTTCTTGCTGTATTATCCAAGTCTATAAGCTACAAAACCAATGCAGAATGGGCCCGTACATAAGAGTGAGAAGTACAGACAGTAGGAATACAAAATTGGGAGCATTTTAGAAGAAAGTTCGAGAATAAAAGGGGAAGGTCTGAATATGAATTAGTTGGCACATGCCACAAATCTATAGGACAGGGTCAAGTTACATAAGGCCTGAAATTTGATAAGCCATGGAAGGTTATAATATGCCCTGTATTTCTTGGTCTGGGCTTCTTCTTCGGGGGATTTTTCTTCAAGCAAAACCCTCATTGGGAATTCGAATCATGATCTGGGACACGGGGTAACACAACTTTGGGTGATTGGTCTGTGCACCACTCTGATCAATGATGGAGGAAGTTTTAAACTGCAAAATAAAGACTGTACTGAGTTGAATCACTTCGAGCAGTGTCTTCTACATTTGTGTTAAGAGAGAAAGCTTTATCCAGAGTAAGTTTACGACACATCAAGTGGAGCCCATTTGTGCTTCTAGACATGGCTATACGCAGCAGTGACGTCCGTGGAGTCTGGACCTCATTGTTGGGTATTGCTATATCTGCTTATCAAATAACTGAGATAACTGTATCTCCAATAAAAATGTCTTTCCATAAAAATTGCTTCTGAAATCTGGTCTCATAGCATCTGTTGAGATTCTTGCACTGATTCTACCTTGGCAGTTTCATCCAGCCCTCCAGGTGCATGTGTCCGCCGGCCTCTTTGACCTGTGGACACGGTGAGCTGCCTTTGTCCCGACACAGACCGTCAGACAGGTGCAGGGAGCAGTCGCTGGACATCCCACAGGTGGCAGGGAGGCAGGGCGAACACTTCGGGTGGCACAAGGCGTGGCACTCTGTCAGAGGGTAAGATGTATTAAGTCATTTCTTCCACTTTCTCATTTGCATAGACTCATTTATGCTCTATTTTTGTACAAACATGTAATTTATGTCACTATAATCATACTTCTAACTATTCCTAATGTCAAAGCTCTGTTCTGTTCAATAATCACCACAGAAAAAGGTCAGTTAGAGAACTGACATACAATAAAAGCCTCCACACGTTTTTTGTGTACCATTTGTTGAGAAAGTGGCAAGAAGAGGAACTGAGATTAAGAGTTTATTTGCTTTGCTGCATATTTTTAGTAACAGTTGAATACACCCACTGTTCAAGAATGTCTCCATGCACAAATCTATTGCTAAGTATTTATTATTTGTGAACATATAGACTGTAAACAGACAAATGACAGACAGAACAACAGTGTTAGGTGTTGTTATTTTCAAATGGAACTTGTTAAGATCCCTGGAAAACTAATGCGTTATGTTACTGCACTACTTTCATGAAAAACTCTTTAGAGTACAATAACGTCTTTTGTGAGCCGATAATGTTTTAAAGAGCCCCAAAACATTGATTTACGATTAACCGTCCAATTTGTTTCAAAATATCATTAATAATGATGATTGATTCCCACGTCTTCAAAAAGCATCGTAGTCAAATATCCTGCACTTACGCTACACATTTCATTGCACACACAATGCTCCTTACTCGTATAAAACTTTCAAACATTTAAATTACCAAGATTAATGACAATGAAGTTGTTAGCATTAAAGGAGACCCATTATATAAATATGTTAAAGAGTTTTCTCTCGTCATTAGTTTACCTGAAGTTATAATTAGATTGGTTAATGCAGGTTTGAGTAATCTCATAAAAGCTGATGCTCCAGATTTGGAGTAAAACAAACAAGGTTCAGAATGGTCATGTAGCCACTTTACAACAACAACAAATAGTAATTTAAAGTCTGTGATTTATTAAAGTTAAATTTTACAATGAAGAGGTGGAGCCTATCTGTTCTACAGTTTTAAACAGGAAGTCAATGGGTCGCTTTCTTTTTCTAAGCTGTTTTAGATCATTTTTTGTGTTTTATGACTTTAGACTGAAGTGGGAAAAGTATAGTTTAACAGAGTACGGGTAATTCTTACTTACAGTCTAAACTCAGGTCCTCAGGCCATTTAGTGACTGTGTGAATGTGCATGTTGTTGTTTGACTCTGTGTCTATTTTACCTTTTTTTTGGTCAAAAGTATAATTAATATAAGCCACAGATAATTTTCCAATCAAATCAAGTGTGCAATTTATTGATCAATTTAATCACTCATCCGATAAATCGATTGGAACTAATTATTCATGAGTAATTATACAGTGTGGTAAAAAGCAGCCCTGGTGCAGTAAATCAAAGGAAAAACAGTTTGTGTGATGCTTTGGAAGCACACATCAGCACAGGTAGACTAAAGTTGCCTAAACTACTATCACCATCAACCAAACCGAGGCTTGCTTTTGGACCTCACTTGTGAATTTGTTTTGGATTATTTATTTAGATTCAGACATATTATGGACAGGAGGTGACAGAGAAGGAGGATGTGTAAAAGGAGTAGAGAGAGTGCACAGGAGGAGAAGATAACAACTCAAGCAACGTAAGTTCTGTGAGGGTAGAAAGGTAACCTGGTCAGCCAGATGGTTTATCTCGCGATTTTTGTGAATTCACAAACACTAGATAAACCATCTGGCCTTCCAGCCTCCCGATTGGTTTGAGAGTCCGAAACAGCGCTGTTTCGACTCACTCACATCACAGCAGCATGGTATTGAACCAGTCACATTGTAGCAGGGCGGGCTAACATGGGCTGATGAGGTTTCAGCAGAAATACAGAGTCATTTCTTTTTGAAAGAAGAGCAGTCTGTGTGACATGTACTTGTTCTATCTCACACGGACATTGGATACACCATTACGAGTTGTTGCTGTGATTGGCTAAGCTCAAATAAGGTCGGCCCCACACCCAATCAGCTCGACGTATTTCACTAAACGCCCCACCTTTTCTCAAACGCTTTCAGCGAGTAAAGTCCCAGATGGAGACTGTGGAAGAACTCAAATCATAGTTCAACACAGATCCATCTGGCGTGAGCCAGGTTAGTAGAAAGGGACTTTGCTTGAAAGCAAGAGGTGTGACATGCTTTAAACCTGTTCACACTTTAAACACTGGAAGAGGATCTGAATCTGGGGCAGCTGGATCAGAATCTAATGTGTTATTGATTTTAAAAAGTACCTTGGAAAACAAAACTAACACTTTAAATAACTCTTTACTAACCAACAGCCCAAAAAGAGATACCAATTAACGCATCCCCCAAAACTGAATATCACACAATCATCTGCACAGCAATCTTTATAAACATCTTTATAAATATGACTATTACCAAGGCAGGTGGCGGCTTGTCTTCCAAAGTGCACTGTATCCAAACACACGGTGCATTTGGCGGCTCTCATGTTGAGTCCCACCGTAAAGCGATGGGCCGTGTTGTTGTGATGACCTCGCTCTCTGTCTCTGTCTCTCTGACTGTCCTTCAGGCGCCGGCTGTACTCTGCAAACATCCAGGAGCCACAACTATTAACTATATACAAGCAATCAAAGTGCATATGACAGGTTCTTGTATTTGTCTAATTAGGACTTTGATAAATGTCATTCTGCAAGAATAAAGTTGCAGTTAAGTAGTAGCTTAAACGAAAAGAGCTGCGTTCTGAAACTGAATCCCTCCATCCATTGTTGCGTTCCAGGCATTGTAGTAATTGAAATTTCCCACCTTCCACTCAGGACACAAAAACTCAAGTAAAACAAAAGGCCAAAATGCAGCTTGCAGTGCTTTTTCTTACTTTAAATAGTCAAAACAGATGAAAAAAGACTTTATTTTTTAAAAATTTGGTAATGTCGATCTGTGAAATTTCTTGACTTCCCAGTGCCTGGAACGCAGCATACGTAACTCATCAAAAGAACATTTTACACACAACTGACATTTTCTTCTGACAGTTGAACTATTGTGTACATTTAGGTCAGATATTTGACATCCACCTATGTCATATCTGCTGTCTATGTGCAACCAGGAAGTACCAAACTATAGAAAAACACTAAAACGCTAAATGTTAAATCAAATGTTTGATATAGTGATGTTAACCATGTAGTGTAATCTGTCATATGCACTTCAAGGGCCCTATCATGCCCTCAGCACTGATGCTGGCATTAGCTTTTCTTGTTTGGCCGCTAGTAGACTCTGTAGCTCGCAGTGCATGGGAGTCTTAGAGGCATGGCTAGAACACATCTGTCAACGTGAGAAATGAACAATGCAGCAACATCACAGGAAAAAGTTACATATTATGGTTCTAAACTTTAGACTATGTCTTCAGTTAGGAAAAGGCAATGCGAAATGCAATTCGCTTAAACAGTTTTCCTTTAACAATAGGCTGGTTAAAGTAAAATCCCACATTAAAAAGACAATCAGAGTGAATGTGACGAATCCCACAGAGCAGAGACCTCGGTCCAGTCTTTATGCGCTCTCATAAAACAGGCCACTCACAGACAGACTGACCCGGTCAGACTGGACCACAGCCCCACAGCCTTCTTTTATTTTACAAGGATGTAGCCTGAAGACCGCACCACCAGAGCTGGATCGCCAGTGCATGTTTCTGCGCTCATCTGCACCATGTTTCAGAGCACGAGCAAAAGACAGACTGGAGTGGACCCCGTCTGGCACACTTCTGTACCCAGACTGGAGAGGACAGACGTAGGACATATTGCCCGCACGTCATAGACTGTCGGGGACCAGAACAGTCTACGTACTTTGTGGGGCTTGTGAACTCGTAAAGCAGCTGCTTTTGACCCTCCTGGACTCTTCTGGCACAGGTCAGACGCAGATTCTCAGATAAGTCCCATGTCCACTCTCACATCTGATTTGGAGACCTGCACGGGACTAGATTTTCATGACCGGCCGCTCCCGCCCGATCCTGAAGCATCCGTGTGCCTGCCCGCCCGAGAATCCCCGCGGGTCCCGTCAGGTCCCGACCTTTTTTTTTTTTTTTTGGTGACACGGACTTTGCGTGGCGGCCCCAGGGCATAACAACATGGACACAATATTACTAAACTGCATAACTCTCTGCATCTAGTTTTAAAACGATTAGGCACCACCAGCCGAAATAATCTGCAACAAGGCAATAATGTTCGTTTGACACATTCAATCATAAAGCGATGATGTCTGTGTATTTCTTACCTGAAATACAAAGCTCCTTACACCTCCAGTTTCTGCTAAACAAACACTTTACTTGCCTAAACTCCGTGTGTATTATTTCCATCTCCCCGTACGTAAAAGCCAGCATTCATTCATTCCTCTGGGAAAGCTTTCGCCTGTGCTGCGGCTGCTGCTGGCGCGAGGACGCACTGTTGAATGGCGCACAAAGCGGTATTTCTTTCTTGCTACGTAATATTTTTAAGACACCGGAAAGCGCAAGTCCGGTCGGGACCCGAAGTGTTTGGCCTGACCGCCTGCTCCCGCCCGAGGCAACGTTAAAACAGCCCGATCCCGAGGGTTTGCTCACGGGTCCCGTGGGTCCCGCGGGAATTCCCGCCCGATGCAGGTCTCTAATCTGATTATCTTTTTTATGAAGCCAACAGGCTTCATGTAAAAGACAAGACCCATTTTTAGACAAAGATGCTAAAGTCAGTCATGTGAGTAGACTTTCCACAAATAGATTCATATTTACTACATTTGTTCTAATTGAAGCAAATAGTCTAAATACGACTGACTTTAGCCTGCAATCTTAATTCACTGCTCACTTGTCACAATGGCAGATGTGCACACATCTCGACACAGCTTTACTGAATGAAATGATATCAGCCACATCTGCTTGTGGTCACACCTCCTAGACTGAAAGCCCGCTGACGGCCAACAGATGAAACACTAAGGTCAGCATCAACACCGTCCGGAAGATAGGCCCCAAGTCTTCAAGTGAGTGAATATAAAGAGTTGATTAGTAAAATGCATAACAAGCGTGAGTGCATTGCTTCCATTACTTCATCATAAAAGAAATGGTCAACTTATGTAAATGTATTAACAATCCCGCAAACACATTTTTCATTCATGCTCCACACATGCAAAGTTTGAAGAACCATGAGTTTGCCGAAGGAAAGGAATGTAACCGATTGCTACCTTTAGTTGAACCTAGAACTTAAAGAGCGTTTTAGTTCTTAAAATGACAAGGCAGCCTACATGAAGCTTATGTGCTTGTGATCACTGAGGACAGTCTGCAAACCAGGCGGAGTGGACCAAGCTTCAGCAAATTATACAGAAAAAAGCTTCAGATTTCTTAAACTATGCACTACAAAAAAAGAAACAAATGACTTCCTTGGATGTTTTGAGTGCAGAGCTTTGAAAATCTGGCCTGTGGAGAGTATGGATGAGGCAAAAGGAGACTGTGCCCAAACCGTGATGTGGAGGTGACTTACTTTCAAAAGTGACTCTCCTTCTTTCTGAGAGATGTGTGAAAGAGAAAATATACAAACAGCTCCATCAGTGATAATGGCCAGTTCGCTCTGATTGTGCATGCAGTAGTTGTTCTTGTGAGAGATTTACTGTATGTATTAGTTCATCTGAAAACACTTTGGACTTGGGTGAAATGACAATATTCTCTTGAGTAAACTGTTATTGCATGTTATAAGCTTTATAGCTTTTGCTTTAGTTAACTTGTAATGGTGTGACATTTCTATGTTAACATAACTTTGACTAAAACTACCACGACATGACAGTACTGCTGAGTGGGAAAGATTTAAATAGTCATCTAGACAAAGATTTGCAAGACGTGCCTATTGCTGGGTTTCATTTGACATCATGTCAACTGCATGAAATGCCGATGGAGATCAGGAAGTAAACGCAGTCCACTGTCTTTTTCCTATAGAGGTTAGCAAAAATAAATGTAAGTAGCGCCTCCGTAGACTGACTGAATTGTACACCAGCTGCAGACCACTGTGGTCTGAATTTGTCCAAAGTCGCGTGGATCACAAGGATTCCCACAAGAATGCTCTAGGACTTGAAAGTCGCATCAGACTGCTGCGACCTCCGGGAAAAATACACTGTCTACGGACTCTTTCTGCATCTCACGAGGTACCTCGTTATCTGTTGGCTTGTTAACCTGTCAAGCAAACCCTTATTGTTCCTAAGTAACTCATTGGCCTAGCTAGCTGTAAAGGGCGTGGCCATGGGAGGAGAAACACATGAGCATCATTTGAAAAACAGCAAGCAGCTGTTGGATTTGAAAAATCCTCCATACAACCTTTAAAGGTCTCACTTCCTGTGGCTCCTGCACAATAAAAGCCTCAAGAGTTTTATTATAAAAGAGTTAGACAGCGACAGAGCTCCAGAGATTTCTGCTCTTCAATCTTGGGCTGTCAACAGTTCAATGGCTTTGCTCAGATGTTGCGTGTTTCCGTGAAGAAGTATTCAACGCACTGATCTGTGGGTGATTTAAATATTGTACAGACCAAAAGTTTGGACACACTTTCTCTTTCAAAGAGTCTCCTTTATTTTCATGACTATGAACATTGTAGATTCACTCTGAAGATAAAGACACCATGAATGACCAGAGGGAGAGTGATGGTGTGCTGCACCTCCACAGTCACCAGACCTGAACCCAGTCCAGATGGTTTGGGGTGAGTTAAACTACAGTGTGAAGGCAAAAGGATCCAACAAGTGTTAAGCATCTCTGGAACTCCTTCAAGACTGTTGGAAGAGCATTTCAGGTGTCGACCTCTTGAAGCTCATCAAGAGAATGTCAACAGTGTGCAAAGCAGGAATCAAAGCAAAAGGTGGCTTCTTTGAAGAACCAGAATATGACATATTTTCAGTTGTTTCACACTTTTGGCTGTGTACTGTACTTCCACATGTGTTCATTCATAGTTTGGATGCTTTCAGTGTGAATCTACAATGAGTCTTTGAATGAGAAGGTGTGTCCAAACTTTTGCTCTGTACTGTATGTGTGTGTGTGTGTATGTATGCAAAAATAATTCATGTTGAGATATTTACAGGACAAGATATGAATTTGGCCATATCAGAAATATGGAGATAATGTAATCCTGGATAAAAAGAGCTCCTAAAACTGAAGCAGTTAAAAAGAAAAGAGACAACAGAAGATCAATTGAATTTTATGTTGTAAAGTTCAAATTGTAAACTTATAAGACTAAAGGCTTAGAAAAACAATATTTCACGTTAAAATTTGATTTCAAAGATATCGAGATATATATGGCGTTTATTGAATATTTTGATTGTAACAGCTGTAAGTTAAATTTCAAAATGATGACATAGTTTTATGGTGCGTTGCTTCAGACTTTGTCCTCACTAAAACTGTCACACAGTGTTAAATTATGATGGTGCTTAAAATGAAAAAGTGTTATGCCTTTGCTTGTCGTTGTCTCAGACTGACCCTCTGGAGTGGCTGCGTCCTTCCTGCGCCCGGAGCTGGACGGGTTCAGAGCGGGGCCCTGCTGGTGCTCCGGAGACTTTACCATAGAGGACAAGATCATCTGCTGACGGGACGACGGGTTTGGGCTGTGCTCTTTGTACTGGAGAGCTGTGGAAGACAAACGTGTGTAAAAGTACATTATATCTGATGTCTGTAGTAGAGAAAAGGAGTGCCACAATCCCAAAACAGACACATTTCTCTAAATTTGACTTGTGTGTAATTTATCATAGTCTTACAGCAGAGAAGTTACAAGTTCTAAATCAAAATCCCTCCACTAATCCCTCGCTAAAAAGCACCAAAATACAAAGACAAATTACTCACAACTGACACAGTTTAATGAGAGTTTAGAAATATTTAGCAAAAATGTGTTACAAAATATATTTTTTTGCCAATTTGTAATGTCTGTGTCATTTATGTGGATTTTTACAATATTGTTGCTAGGTAACAGTTGTGGAATTATCTCTACTTACGTCAAATTTGTTGGACAAAAGACAGTTATAAATATAATCAAAATGGAACAAAAACAGCGAAAATATTGAGCACAATCCAAAATTCGATCGTATATGTGATGTGTATAATCATTTACTGAAATATTAGCTTAACAGTTAAAAACAGTAACAGTAGTTTAACCGGTCATAGGCACTCATCACTCACATAGACCCTTTTGCACATGACCAGTCTTACATGCTTATGCTGCGTTCAGACCAGACTATGTTAAGTCATGCGTTCAGCACGTCAAAAAACGCTTGTTCAGGCATCTGAATGCAGTATCTTGCAAAGTAGGCCGCCTTCAACGCCCAACTTGAGCACTAGTGATCAACACACCTGCTCATTAAATGATGTGCGAAGCAACTTTACTAGACACTAAACATGGCCAACACTGTTTGTTGAAACTTTTCATTTGACACCCACAATGCATCAGTGTAACAGCTCCTTACCTCTAATGAGCCTCCTGCGACCTTTATATACCTGCTTTATTCCACATGTTGTTCTTGTGTCACTTTTAAAACCGCGCCATGAAAGAAAACACTCGATCACGAGACACACGCACTGTTCTTCGCTCGCTGCCGCGCTCCACAAGTCTGTGTCGTTTCTGTTCTTCCTGCGACATGATGTCTGTGAGGCAAACAATCTTGTAAATGTCCTTATGTGTGTGGCCTGTTCTGTTTTTGACAAGTCTAAATATTGCAAAAGATCTTAAACTCCTCTAGTGTGCAGCTGGCTGAACTTTTTTGTAAATCTTGTTCACTTCAAGATTGTAAGGTTTGGGGTGTAAAGGAGCAACTTTAGAGGCTGTTCTTGACTAAAAGGATGGAAATGATACAGTTTTCTAGCCTTCAAAAGAATCCATCTCACAGGGCCACGTTAAAAGTTTGTAATTATTTGTACTTTTTTTTTAACCATAGTTGGGTCAACTTTTCTTGATACAAATGTGTGAAAAATACCTTGTCCATATTAAAATCCAGCTTAATAAACAATGGACTAAAATCCCATGTGTCTGGTCTGAACGCAGCATTAGACTTTTGTGTTTCATAATAAGATGAAAACAGCACGAATGGGGAACAGTTTTGCTTTTACATTGGATTTTATGAGCTAGTAATCTGTCTTCAAATATTTGCACTAAACCCTGGAGCTCACCTTCCTCTCTGAGACCCCTCAGCTCAGCTCTCATCTTCTGCAGAGCGTCCTCCAGCTCAGAGCAGCGGGCGCGCTCTTTGTCCAGGGCAGACTTCATGTCGCTGTACTGCAGTGGGACGGGAGGAGCCGGCGGGGCAGAGGAAGGCTGACCCTGTCCCTGAGCCTGAGCCGCCATCGCTGCCAAGATGTCCTCTCTGCGCCGCCCAAACAGACCCTACAGAAGGAAAACAAATACACATGGAATTGTGGTTATTTTTACAGTTTAATTAAATTTTGTTAAATCACAACTCAGAATGGGTCTTGTTAAGGTTAGTTTTCGAAATTAACAGTCACATTTTGTTGTTAGTCCTCAGAACGTGTTTGTTTTATCAACATCTGAACAGTAAACAGTCATATTTAGAGGTTCACCATCAGTTGTTAACACAACATAATATTATACATTCAGTCAGGTCAGGCACAAGTTCATGGTTTGTTTCTTCAAACATCGTGGCTAATGTTGTATTATTGTGTTATTATACAACTACAGTGTGTGTTTAAGTCAATGGCTACATGAGCTGCATGATCGATTCTGGCCTTTCGATCTCTGCATACTTCGATCACTTTTCGAAGTTTTCAAACGATTTTCCATCCCTATTATGAATACTACTACTTTTATCAATACTGATCTGGTCTTTTATCATTTCTCTTATCGATACTTTTTTACACAAAACACAATAACATTTTATGAAACACGCTCGATCTGGACTGATATAGCTGGAGCTTATTGATCCAGTGGACCGTTAAGGCACAACAATGTGTCTGTTATGAAATCGGGTCTTGATACCCATCCCTAATCCCAACACTGACTTCCTTTTCAAAACTGCAAAAAATGATTCAGAGTGACATTTCCCTGTAACAAGCAGCAGATTTAAGTGATTTAATATCTAAATATGACTGGTATTATAAGGCTTGGGAAGAAACAACGGTTACCATGGAAATAAGAGCAAATCCGTCATGTTTCTTGTCAGGTTTGCAGAACTACCATAGGAATACATTAGCTAAAACAATATAAAAAAGTGAACAAAACAGC
The DNA here is from genome assembly GCA_038363315.1 of Mugilogobius chulae. Lineage (NCBI taxonomy): Eukaryota > Metazoa > Chordata > Actinopteri > Gobiiformes > Gobiidae > Mugilogobius > Mugilogobius chulae. The sequence goes on along the minus strand of CM076397.1, from coordinate 7,189,988 downwards.
CAAGGAACAACCCAAAAAAATGCTGGATCAAAACTGCTGAAAATAGTGTTTATTAAATAAGCTTTAATAAACACTATTTTCATTAGTTAGCAATTTAAAATCTTCACTGGTTTAACATTAGACCAACTGAACATTCTACTGATGTGTGACGTCTTGATTCCGAGCTTTATGGAATCCTACATGTATCATTCAAGCCCTGGTGAAGAAAGATGGCCGCCACTTTGCATCAATGACTGCCCTCAATGGCACATGTCAACCTTCAGTCAAAGTACTGTAACTTATTACATGAATGTGGGAGAGGACAGGGGACAGGTGAAAGGCTTATAGCACACAGGATTATGATGTGCATGCATGAATGTATCACAGTTACTTTCATTAAAGGCCCTATATTACACAAAAGCTTTGAACTTGTAGCAGTGTTAAATTATTGTCACCTTATCAAAAACATACCCAAAGTTTTTTTTTTTTTTTTTTGTTTTTTTTTACACCAAGCATGTTAGAGTAATCTTGCATTTTTAGGTTGTCTACATCAAAATGCTCAGTTCCACCATTTGATGTCACGAAGAGAACGTTAGCAGTATGTTTTTGTCACAATTTAACAGTTTTACTGGACAATACACTTCAATAATTCATGCTTTAGCTTTTGTCCAGTCGAGATTTTTGTAGAAAGTCTCTCAATGTATATTTAGTAATACTTGATGACATCACAAGGTGGAACAGCAAAAAAAAAACTGTCTAAAAATGCATGATTTGAATGGTAAAAAAATGAAGTAAATGAAATACAACTCCAGGTACTGGTTTGATGAGGAATCAGTGATTTAACATAATGAAAAAAAAAGTGTAATATGAGCCCTTTAAACAAATGCTATTGCCACAAGGTTAAAAACTCATGTTGTTTCTTCTTTTGAGAGATGCACTGTGCAACTTTGTGAAGGTGAAAAGTCAACCACACAAGATCTGACTATAACACAACAGCACAAGTATGCTCAACCTTCACAATAAGAGAAAAACAACAACCTCACCTTCTTCTTCTTGGAGCCACCGTGGGCCTGAGACTGGAGGAAGTCGATGAGCTTGGTCTGCTGTGTGATGGTGCCTTCCATTTTGACCTTCTCATGGAGTACACAGCCTGCAGGTGGAGCTAGTGAACATCACTACTGCCATCAATTTCACCTCAAAGACTTCATTCACACAGAGGGCACATATGGGACAGAGGAGGGAGGCTACAATCGGCTCTGTGCACGGAACGTCGAACAGGCCGGAAAACGATCAGGGAACTCTCGAGGGGTATTCCGGCAACAGTTTTGTCTGCTTCGGTAACGCATTCAAAGTTTATAACGCTTCAACGAGACGCGGTTCTGCTCTCCAGTCTCTCATTCACAGAAACTGTAAATAGTCTTAACTTTATTTGTGGGAAAGACGGTGTCACGGATTGTGATAGGCTAAAAGAGAAACTGACGGTAAATTTGACCAATCAGAAGCAGCGCAGGCGGGTTTAAGACTTTTTATTGCGTTCAGGCGAAACGTGCTTCTGTATCTTCTTCCAAAACAGATTTTATGGATATTTGTTTTATAATTTTTTGACTCGTTTTGATGGATTAAAAGCAGAGACATCAGCGGGAGAGTCACGTGGGTTTGGAGTGTACGGAGCGATAAAGAGAGCGAGAGCCCGTGTGGATACTGCTGTCTGCTTTTTCTCGTAAGTCCAACTACTTTAATGCGTATTTTGGCGATCACGTTTGACTGACGTGTAGAGAGTCAGATACTGATGCGGAGGCAGTGCGCTGAGGTGCAATACGAGCGGGTACGCTTGCGATTTCTGTCAGAATGAATGAAAATCTCGGTGTGACGTGTAAAAACATGATTAACTGACAAAATGAATTTTATATCGACTAAAACGGAGTAGGATGGGCAGCTGCGCTTAGAAAAGCTAATATTTCAGCAAATCTAAGCCCCTATGTATACTTATTGTGTTTGTTCCAGTAAAGGTTCGACCTTGTCTGGACCTCGGTCCAAAAGCCACATTTTGTACCGGCAACAACTGATTTACAAATTAAGCACTGGTCTAAATGAATGAACACTTGGAAGATCAGTGAGTTATGATGGATGTCTCAGAAAACATGTTAAAAATGGAATAAATCAGGTGTAACTTCACAGATGGGACTCTTGTATGTTTGTAAAAAGACATGTTGAAAGCTAACGCTAACAGGAAGTATAAAAGTGAACTATTTTGAATGCAAACAAGCCAACTGACGTTTTGTGCACAGAGTCAATTAGGGTTAGGAGGATTACAAGGAGGGCTACAAAGATTGAACTTCACTTTGAAACAAATCACTGAGACATTTAAGGACAGCAACAAAACTGAACTTTACAGCAGCATCAACACTGGATATTTATAGCTGAAGCTTGTGACACGACCGACAAGTAAACAGGAGTAACTCTTTAGTACTATAACACTGTAACTTTTCTGTAAATCGTGTACACTTCAAGATTGTAAAAGGGCAACTTCAAAGGCTGATCTTGACAAAAAGGAGGGAAACAACACAGTAATCTAGCCTTAAAACTTTAGTTTGTGAATTCACAAATAAAATCCATCTTGTTTATTTTTCTTTTTTTTTTTTACCACAGTTGGATCAACATTCTTGTAAAATTTGTACAGTAAAACCTCAATATCACGCTTCTTTTCTTGATACAAATGCATGAAAACTACCTTGTCCATACTAATCTCCATCTCTACTAATCTTAATGGACTAAAATCCCATGTGAAATGTGTTTAAACAATGCTCCGATATCACACACGTGGGTCTAAATCACCTCAACTTTTCATTGTTGTCACAGGTTAACCCCAGATTCTATAATTCTAGAATTTAGAAGATTTGTGAGTGTAGGCGGATGAGAATAGTGTATGTGAGACCTGTATGTTCTCCAGCTGATACTCCAGGTCCGTCCTCTCAGTCTTCAGAAGGTCGGTTTGATCCAGAGCGTCCTGAAGGCCCTGCGTCAGACGAAATATGTGTGTCTTCTGGGCATCCATCTGCTGCTGCAGCTTCTCTTGCTGGAAGAAAAAAGAAAGATAAGAAATAAAGACATGACTTTGTATTGTGCGAATATTATGTCCAAACAAACTCCTTGAGTCACGTCAAAGCTTTCAGACTTGTTTGACATTCATTTTATTATTTAATATAACCATGAGTCATCTGAAAATACAGGCTCTGTACCTGTTTTTACCCTCTTAGAACAACAAGTAAATGTTCTATTATTAGATGTGACACAGCAAACACATTTTCACTTGTGTGCTTACACAAGATATCTGTCCTGGAGCAGAACTGATCAGATTAAAACAGCAGACTGTTCTGGAATCTTTAAATGTTAATTCATCCTTTATGTTACTTTGTCTTTTAATGTTTGTTAGAAGTCACACAGGAAGAAAAGGTGTTGAGACAAAGACAAAGACCTTTCACTGACAGAAAGAAATCACAAAGTGCTTTACAACCCCCGTCTCCCCCGTCAGTGACAGCAAAAGCGAGTTGCCAAAACACCTGGCGCCTCAACCTCCGACCACCACCAAGTGTACAAACTCCACCTGGAAAGGCCCAGGCCGTGCGTGAGTCAAAGCCACGTCCTTCTTGCTGTGAGACAAGAGCGCTATCAGCTCTGCCACCAGTCGTACAATTTAAACATACTTTCCTGTGAGTGCCATCTGTCTTTTGTTTGAATGTGGTCGATGCCCTGCTGTGAACAGAGGGAGGCCTCTATCTGTTAAAGAGTCTGTGATTTTGTGAGAAAAGAGAGAACGGGACAACATGGTCAGGACTGAGACTGGACTACTTACTTTCAACTATGCATAATTATGTATAAATACTACTTGTAAATAAACCATACTATTGAGACATAACTCCTCAGGATTGTGATTAAAACAACAAAATGGGACAAGAGCAGCTGTTTGCATCAGGTCTGAACTGGTCTGACAGACGTCTGGCTCCTGTGTTTTTCTTGCCGTTTTTTCACTCACCTGAATGTAACCTGTATTCACAAAAGTTAGCTGACAATAGTGCTGGCTCCAATTGTTGCTACAGCTTGGTCAAACAGCGGCAGCTCTTTCTGCATACCGGGTGCATCTCCCGTGTTGATAAACAAATAATCCCTCTGTAGTGTCCTTACCAACTATCTCTGGTCTGAATATTTAGTGAGCAATGCAGAAGAGGCAGGGCTTATCAGTTCTGTGCTTTAGGGCAGTAAACCTCTTTCTACTCCTAAGCCATTGTAGATATTATTAGTTAACATATTGTAAAATGATGATCTACTTATTTAAGGCAACAAAAACAGTACATTTTACAGTAAATGACAGTAGTGTTACATATAGTTCATAATTTGGGACTAACGTGGTCATAAGTGTTTTCTTAAATAGTTAACGGCCAAAGCTGAAAGGCATGACTTTAAAATCAGCAGGAAAGCTTGTTGGATGAAAACAGAAACTTTAAAGCTGAATTATTACAGAACATTTGCATGAGTCACCTTTTGAAGAGATGAATAACATTTGAACATTACCTCTTCGAGCAGTCTCTGTTTGAGGTCTCTCTCACTCTCCAGCTTTTGCTGTAAACTGCGGGCGTTCATTTCCAACATGGCGTGTTTCTTCTCCAAGTCGTTCAGCTGCAGAGACACAGGACAGTTATTGACACAGGTGAGAGAGACAAGACCGAGTCAAGTCCTAAGTCAAAGAGAGACAAGTCCAAGTCAAGTCCCAAGTCAAAGAGAGACAAGACCGAGTCAAGTCCTAAGTCAAAGAGAGACATGTCCAAGTCAAGTCCCAAGTCAAAGAGAGACAAGTCTGAGTCAAGTCCCAAGTCAAAGAGAGACAAGTCTGAGTCAAGTCCCAAGTCAAAGAGAGACAAGTCCAAGTCAAGTCCAAGTCAAAGAGAGACAAGAGTCAAGTCCCAAGTCAAAGAGAGACAAGTCCCAAGTAAAGAGAGACAAGTCTGAGTCAAAGAGAGACAAGTCCGAGTCAAAGAGAGACAAGTCCAAGTCAAGTCCCAAGTCAAAGAGAGACAAGATCGAGTCAAGTCCCAAGTCAAAGAGAGACAAGTCCGAGTCAAGTCTCAAGTCAAAGAGAGACAAGTCCGAGTCAAGTCCCAAGTCAAAGAGAGAAAAGTCCGAGTCAAGTCCAAGTCAAAGAGAGACAAGTCTGAGTCAAAGAGAGACAAGTCCAAGTCAAGTTCCAAGTCAAAGAGAGACAAGTCTGAGTCAAGAGAGACAAGTCCGAGTCAAAGAGAGACAAGTCCAAGTCAAGTCCAAGTCAAAGAGAGACAAGTCAAGTCAGTCAAGTCAAAGAGAGACAAGACCGAGTCAAAGAGAGACAAGTCGAGTCAAAGAGAGACAAGTCCAAGTCAAGTCCCAAGTCAAAGAGAGACAAGATCGAGTCAAGTCCCAAGTCAAAGAGAGACAAGTCCAAGTCAAGTCCCAAGTCAACAAGAGACAAGTCCAAGTCCGCTTCCACAACTTAGAACCTGTTTGTTATGAATGCAATCAGAGAATAACATGGAAGTTCTCACAGTGTCAGCCAGACTCTCAGCCTTGAGTTTCTGGTCCTTTAGCGCCTGCTGCAGGGCCATGATCTCAGCCTTGTGCTCCTTCACTGCCTGCTCCACCGCCTGACGCGACTCTGAGCTGCGCTGTTCTGCTCGGAGCCTGGAACACAGCATTGTTTAGACTCAAGTCAATCATTCTGGGATGAATCAGAATCAGTTTGTCCTTCAACCTATAAATAAAAAATCTCTCTTGTCGTGCTTAATGTAATAGTATATTGTCCAAATAAACCTTCACTTTTTTGAAGTTAAACTGTTTTTTAAAGGAGACCGACTGCGTTTTTTCGGTGCCCTCTGTGAGTGTTAAGTATTATTGACACATAAACACCTATTGCAGGCCATTCAACTTAAGGCCCGGGTGCCAAATCGGCCCTCCATAAATCTGAACTGGCTCTCAATTCACTTTCCAAATATCACAAAAATATATTTTCTCTATTTGTAGATTTAGTTGTGGGTTATTATTCTGGAAAAAGTGGCCAATGGAATGTCTTAATGTGTCAGTATGTGTTTAAACTGGGCACTAGTTATCTTGATTTTCTTATATTTTTAGAGTCTAAAAAGAAGACTTGCCAAATGGATCCGATGTATTTTTCTTGTTTCAATTCCAGTTGCATTTTCTTGATTCATTCCCAATGAGAAAATGCTGTCTTTTTATTCATTTTTTTTTTTTTTTAGCCAAACAACGCACTTTGCTCTTGTTCTAATGACAAATCTTAATGAAGACAGTTAAAATATGCCCAAACAAACATAAATCTGACTTATATTGAGTATTTATTCACTAATTCACATTAAGATGGTCAGTTTTTACAGTGTAAATTTCTATCCCTATTTTTAATTCTGCTTTAAACCTTGTTACATCTCCATTTGAATCTGCTAAGATTCTCCAGGTTCAGATCTTGTTATTACTAGTTCTTAATTGTGGTTTACAACTGATTTGGACATTTTTAGAGCAATAAAAATTACTGTAGCAGTAGTTAATATCGCTATTGAAAAAAATATTTGGGAATATTTGGTGCTACCTCATATCAAAAGCAGTGACGTATTGTGCAACAACCCGGCCCAGAAGCCATGGTCCTCGGTTAAATCTGGCCCCAGGAAAATGTAGTTGACTGACCTGTTTTGTTTCTCGTTGTCCAGCAGCCTCTGTACGTCTCGCACACGCCTCTCCGCCTGGCTCTTCTCCTCCTCCAGCGCAGACCTCCAGGCCTCCCACTGACGCTCCTTCTCCAGCAGCTCATCATTCAGCGACTCCAGCTCCATCACCTGCTCCTCCAGCATCGTGCACGTGGTCTTCAGGGTCTCCAGGTTCTGGCAGCAAAACAAAAACTATCAACTGGTATTCTCGCTGCTATTGTGATGACAAGAGGAGGAGGTTGTTCTGCGATCTGGTAGCCGCAGGAGAAAATCAGTGCTTTATTTTGTTGTCAGTGAACACAATTACACAAACGAGGAAAGTTCTTTGGAGATGAAGTGCAATGGTGAACAATAAAGAAAAAAACAAAATGACAAATGTGTAGCACTGCAACTCGTGACTAAATTCCAGTTTTGATAGTTGTTATCTAGTAGAGTAAAATTCTAAATAATACAAGATAATCACTTCATTACTGGGAATAGTAGCTGGGTAATATCATGTCGTAAATCATATATTAATGTGGAAAAGTGGAAAATGCTAATGCTAACTATTATTAATATAATTGCAGTTTTCCTAAATTAAATTAGTTTTATTCTAATCTCTTCAGAAAATATGCAACTTTGTTGTGTTTGTTATACTCTAAAGCAGAGGTTATCAAAAAAACCTTGAGTGAGTCGAGGGGTGCAGCGGGAAATTGTAGAGTCTGATAGAATTAAAAAAAAAAAAAAGCTTTCACATAGATGAGTAGTTGTGTGCACCCAGAGCACTCGTTGCCTCACTCACAAACATTTGCGTTCCTCTTTCTTTCTCTCCCATCCTCACTTCAGAGAGGCTGCGTGTGTCTGTGCCTTGTATTTCTCATTAGCAACAGATTGTGTCTTTAAAGAAGACCACACCCACAGTCATATTCTACGAAACTGGAGCTTGGAATTGATGCTTTATTTGTGCAAATCTGATTTATATCTGTAGAGAAAAGGTCTGAAACATATAGTAAAATAAAACATAAAAAAATAAAAACTCGATGCGGCATGTAACGATGCAACGCTCTGATCACACAGGAAGTCTCATCACACTGAAGGCCTGAGTCACGCCTGTGCAATATTCAGCTTGTCTAATCAGCCACACATGTGAGGGGAGATGGATTATCCAGGCACACAACTGAACACATTTAGATACATTTGTCAACAGTATTAAAGCAGAATGGATCTTTCTTGTGGATAGAAAAAGTTTTTTAGCTTTGAATTCAGCTCATGACAAATGGGAACAAAAACATGAGTGCTTAATAAGTGTATATTTGTGATTAAAAACAACAAAACGAGATGAGAGCAGCTGAACTGATCTCTAACTCAGCGTGTGTCTGAGTTGTAAAGACCAATTTTATTCACAAATGTTGAATTAGCAGCATAATTTGTGTTTTCTTGTAGTTAGCTGACAACAGCGCTGGCTAGTGTTGCCGCTACAGCTTGTGTCAATCAGCCGCACATTCATTTTGATAAACAAATGATCCTTCTATACTCAGGTGTGACTTAAAAACAAACTTTTTATATCTCAAGCATTATAATAAAGTGTATTTTTAGCACAACTAATTCAAATCAGGACACAACCAATTTAAATGGATGTTTTTGATGTGACATTATGTCAGAAAAGTAAGCAAAAAGTTAAAGAAACCTGGTACGTTAGCATCTAGCTCACAGCTACTGTCAACATTGTTAGATATATTTACATAGTTGGACTGTTGGATCACTTTACTCATCTCATGTCTTCATATCTATATAGACCAATTTACTGTTAGAAAACAAAGATGACTGCGCAAACTGGTGCCTTGAGTAGCGCAGAAGTCCAAGGCTTTTCAAGCTATGCAGGTGCATTATTAGTAAAAGATCAGAAAACTCTCTTTAAAAACTCAATTTAACGAACAGCAAGCGACACCCGATCTATGTATAGTTAGCTCCTGAATGTTAGCATGACGTTAGTAAGTGTCCCGATATTCAGCCACCTGACATTTACCTATATTGATGGAAAAAAGCTTTGAGCTACAAATCTCTTGATGAGTTTGACTCTGTAATTTTCGGAAAAGCACAGGAGGTGAGTTACATTGCTTAAGATTTTTGTGTAAGCTGTGTTAACTAATTGTCAATTATCAGTGGAGAGTTAGACTCACAGTAAACTGCACCTGTGTGGCATTATTTGTGCTGATTTCTACAGAAGCTTATTGTATGAAAGATCTGGGCTTATACTTCCATGACTCTGAGGCGATGTTTTGTTTGATAGTGATCCCTCATTGTTCCTATAGCCTTTAACGGCTAGCTAATTAGCCTGCAGAAATCATGAGTTATAAAGAGAGTCAACTGGTGCAAGAAGAGGTCAGAGGGAACAGGACAACGTAAGGTAGATGTTTAGTTAGAGGAACCAATGTTACAATGACATATTGAGGTCTATTTACCAGATTTCCTGAGCCTTTACAGTCTTAATTTCCTCTGTAAGTCCTGGGCAGGTGAGAGGGGTGCAGCAATGGTACATGTTTTTAGTTGAGGAGGAAACTGGCAGTACCGGAGAATCCTACGCAGCACGGGATGGTAGAACTATGGCAAACTTCACAATAAGAAAGGCCCCGGCCGGCCCGGTGAGTGAACTCCAGGACACTATGCTATGAGGCCAGGCACTAACCATGCGCCACCATTGGATGTGCTTAGGCTCTCTACATATACATGGCTATGAAAAAAAAAATTTAGAAAGGTTGTTCATTAATGACTTTACAAATGTTTCTTAGTACACATTTACTGTGCTGTTTGTGTGATATGACTGTAGGGGAACTCTGCCTAAAGGACTGTACCAATCGGCTCAGCCCCCAAGAATATAGATAGGCTCAGTGAACAGGGTCTGATTAAGACCTAACAAAATGAAATGTTCTTTAAGTCCACATTTACTGTTGTTGTTGTTGTTGAGTATGAATCGTAAAGCTGTCCATGTTAAGTTTCCCACGGAGGTCTGTTAGTGGCGTGTTCTAATTCAGACTGTATCTCTAACATATTTGATTAATATGATAAATGTTCAAATGAAACAATGTATTACTGAGGTTTATATTCAGACAATGTCATTACCTAAAGCATGTTGCTAAATAATAAATAAAACTCTTTGTCTGTAGATAACCTGCACAGAGCACATGAGAGAGAAGAGACCGTAGTGCTTTGGATCAGTGGGCGAACCAACACTAATGGTGCATTAGACAGGACTCAAAGCTTCTGGTAAAAAATGATCGACTATTTGCTGTTGTTTGTCAGCACCTGTCCTACATTTTAGTAACCATGGCAACTAAACTACTGGGGCCGCCCACGAGAACGGGCAGAGTTCATCATTTTGTAAAAAAAGTAATATGAGTTTTTGGACAGATGTTTTGCACACCAGCATGTAATGATGGGAGAAAACCGCTCGCTGAAACACATCGGTGAACTTACGTAACCAAATACAGCGTGTTTAACTTTGAAAAATGCATTTGAAGTCACACCAGACCAGAGACAGAAAGAGAATATTTTAGCTGAACTTACAAAAGACTGTCCTAGCTTTTAGTTTTCAAAAAAGCAGGCAATCACTGTATGTTTTTCCACTGTACTGCGTTGGACTAAAAGAAATATCCCAGGTTATTTCTGTCATCACCATGTCCACTAGAGCAGAAGTGCAATGTGCTGTTAAAGATAGACACAGTGATGTTTAGTTGCACACCAAACCTGTTTTGTTTTGTTTTGTTTTTTCCCCATGTTCTGACAAACCGACCATTATGTAAATTTCTGCTTCACATTTTTCATGCTCACAGAAAACACAAAACACAGCTCTGTATTGGACAAATATGTGCAATTACTGCAGTGGTGAGTGAAAAACACAGTTTCTATTAAGCTGGCCACACACTACAACTTTCCAGTTGTGAGTAATTAGATCACGACTTGACTGTAGACTGAAAACAGGATTACGCTAACCTGGCTCACGCCAGATGTATATGTGTTGAACTCCTATCAGAGTTCATCTGGGACTTGACTTGCTGAAGGCGTTCGAGAAAAGCTGGGGTGTTTAGTGAAATACCTCAAGCTGATTTGTGCTTAGCCAATCACAGCAACAACTTGCAGTGGTGTCAGAGGTTACGCTAGACTTTTTTTTCATGCCGGTTTTATGCAGGGTCTGGAAATTCAGATCAATTAGGAGGACAACCGGTCACATATTTTTGCCTTATGCAAACAACCGCACATGATTTTTGGCAGTACGTGCTTTCGCCTGCCCTTCAGTCTCTATTCTAAAACTAAAATCGGTCACTGTTAATAAAGTGTCTTTCATTTTTACTTATCATAATGATGAGACGCTCTTTGATTCGCGCCTGTCTGCGGACTGAACCAGAGCAAAGTCGCCGTGATCCCCTTGTGTTTGAGACAGAAGCCTGGGACAACGCACACACTGGAGCCGGGTCAAGCCAGCGTCAACCCTCGTGTGTCTGAGACCAAGCCCCAGAGCGCAACGGGACAGCGCAGCCCACTTTTAAACCGGAGATTTCTAAGTTCAGCGCGAGGTTTTAGTGACAGAAATGATGGGCTTCACGTGTAAAGTGTTGTACCTGTTTGTCTCCAGGAATTCTTGTGAATTCCTTGAATTTATAGTAGGTTTAAAAGTCATGGTTAAAACATGATTTCATGTTAGTTCACTGGATGAATTAATGGTGGAATTCATGAATGAATTCATACATGAAACCACATGAATTCATGATAAATTAATGATAGTTCTTGACCACTCATGATGAACTAATGCATGAATGCACCATGAATTCATGTGTTAATTCCTCATGAACATATCATGAATTCATGTCCCTTATTATTAAAGGTTACGTTATTTTGTGTTGAAAATGTCAGTCTATTGCAAAAGAACATATTAAAATAGAATGAAATGGTTTCTGTGCACAACAGCACCAGGCTAGCACAGTGTTAGCTTTGTGTTAGCATCAGTGCTTCCAGTCAAATTTGATCTCTATGAGGTTTTGCTGAGTCAGTCTAAAATGAAGAAAATGGTAAGATCAGACAGTGAACAGTGAATTGTGGTGGTTAATAAAAACTGCTAACTCTGAATTTTAATTTGTATACATTTTAAATTAAAATTAATTAAAACAAGAAGCTTCAGAATCTTCACATCAACAAATGTCTAATTGTAGTTATTGCTTGCTTAAATGTTATATTTTATAATATTTAAAGGTTGTATGGAGGATTTTTCAAATCCAACAACTGTTTGCTGTTTTTAAACGATGCACATGTGTTTCTCCTCCCAGGGCCACGCCCTTCACTGCAACTGGGCCAATGAGTTACTTAGGAACACTGAGGGTTTGCTAGACAGCTTAGTAGGCCAATAGATAACGAGGTACCTCGTTATCTATTGGTCAACGTTTTACTGGATTTATCATGTCCACACTTTATATATTTTATAATTCTTTTTTGTTTAGCATAAGTACAAGGCTGTTACAAATCTATGCAACTGTTTTTGACCAAGACTGACAACAAACAATTTTTGAAAGTCCTCCATACAACCTTTAATTTAGCTTTGAGACACAATGAGCAAGCTAAAGCACCGGCTTTGTGACATGTACCATTAGTCCCAATACTCACTAACTTACTAAAAATTACATTCCTTGTTTAGAAAGAAAGTCAACTTGCAAAATCAATTTTATCTGCAGTTACAAAAGTCTTTATTTTTACATCTTCTGACAAACAGAGACCATTATGCAAATCTGTGCTTCCTCCTTTGATGCCCACACAAAACGGCTTTAATTTCCAACACTGCGGCGTGGAACCAGTAAAAACATCTCCAAATAGAACTCCTCCAGCACAGCAGCCCTCTGAAGTCCACACTACCTCGACCTGGGAGTGAAGCGATGACACATACCGCCCACTCGTCCCTCGTCTATGACTTGGGCCGGTTACACAACGACCCAGCGCTTGCTACTGGACACCCACACACCCATCCTCCCACAATGCATCACTCTAAGCCCAGCCTTCTCCTCGGCAGCATCCAGAGCTTTCAAAAGGATTTCTGCATTTACGTTTAACACCAACAACCAACAGCATCAGCCTGTCTAGGTCATCTGTCACTGCTGCTGATACAAGTGCGGTTGCCAGAGAATGAGTAGGAGCAAACTTACTGTCTGAGTCAGGGCTCCGGTTGGAAATAACAACAAAATGACAGCTTCTATATTTGGAAGATTTCCAATTTTCAACTGCTGTGGTGGAGTAAGTAAAGCAAAACTATGTGCCAGTAACTTTTCACACCGTGTACCATCTAAAAAAACTGTTTTTCTTAGTGTGACCGGTGTATTTTCTTCTGCGTTGTGTGTGTGTGTGTGTGTGTTGGTTTATGATTTATTGGAGAAAGAATCAACCACGAGACAACGTCAAACATTTGGAAGCGCTCTCCATTTAATCTGGACCGTAACAAGAGTAAACAGTCTCAACATGTGCTGTCGTTTTGCAAATGGCAGAAGTAGCACACCTGGATCACAAGAGGAGCAAATCGTTTCAACAGAGTCGGCCCAAACTACTAAAAAAATAATGGACAGAATCAGTGTTTCCCCAGATTGCATCAATAAACTGAAACATCAGAGCAACATAACCACTCCATATCAACTTACAACTGAAAATAAAAACGAACTATTAAAAAAAGCCACTCTAAACAAAAGACTACATGGGATGACCCATTGGATGCACAGCTTGGAACACACAAAAAAGAGTTTGGCAAACCACAACAACGCACGACAACCAATCATGAGATATGTAGAACTGAAACAGCAAAAAGAAAGACAATTTTGTATAAATATAAAAGTATATAAATGAACCAGTTACATGAGCACCACCAATATTTACACCGACACTACAACATGCTTTTTTAGATCCTTTCTACGGAAATTCTAACAAAAAAACTATCCAAAAGAATAGGAAAGTACTAAAACACAGAAACATTTCGGGTTGTTTCTGCCACCAACAAATGTTGAATTTGCAGCATAAAATTTGTTTTCACACAGTGATATACTTTTGTAGTTAGCTGACAACAGGACTGGATCAAGTTGTTGCCATAGCTTGTGTCAACGAGCTGCCGCACTTTCTGCATACTGGGTGCACGTGTTGATAAATAAATAATCCCCCTTATTCTCAACCAGAGACAAAGAGTCACACTGGAGTCTTCAAAGAGTAGAGTCGCAAGTAGATGCAACTATTTTTATATAGAATTAAATCAGACTGATCACAACTCACTACAAAACAAAGAGTTTTGTACTTTGTTCAACGATTATGTAGAAATCTGTGATGATTACACTGCATTCTAGGGATGGGACGAGGGCGAGATCAACCTGTCACGATACTTTGCGCACACATACAGAACTATCTCACCAGATTTTCCTTATACAAAGGCTTTAATGAATGGTTATGTTTTGTATCTTTGAGCAGCTGTAATAAAAAGTCTCCTCCACACACAGACTGGAGCAGACTTATAGTGCGTTCCAGTGGTACTCGGAGCTCGGATCTTCCGAGTTCCAACTTGTAAATTCTCACTGGAATAGCCCTCAAACTCGGAGTTCTCACTCGGATCCTCAGAGAGAATTTCAACGTCCGAGGTAGAAAATGGAACATGGCAGCACCCTGCGTTTTGAGAAAGAAAAACCTCCCACAGCTGCACTACTGATCGTACCTGTGTTATTTTGTCTTTAGTTCATCTCTACAGTTCACTCGCCTCTGTGACTTTACACCTGCGCTGCTAATGCGCGTCTGCAGTTATAAACCTGCTTGTATGTGCTGCAATGCTAATGTTGCTAACGGCTACACAGAACTAATGTAAACAAAAGCAAAAATTCACTCTGTTGCGATGTTTTACAAACCACAAATGTAACAGCATTGTCCGAGTTTATAAACTGACATAAAGAGATCTGTATTTTGGCTGTTCTGGGCAGTTTCCAAGCTATTTATAACTTGATTGGCTCATTACTGTAAAAGTAATCCGACTTAACCACTGGAACACTCGGAGAAAGCATCACTCGAGGTCCGAGTTCCGACCTCCGAGGACGACTGGAACGCACCATTATTCTGACAGAAAACAGTCTAAACTCTGTCCCAGTGTTTATTTCGTAATGATAGGACCAATATTGACAGAGATGAAAATTTTGTCCCATCCGTACTGCCTTCCATTCTTGTTTCCTTGTATGGTTTTTTTTTTTTTTATGTTTTTTTTTTAATAATATATAAAATCAAAAGGTCATTGACAGGTCACACCATTAATCTGGTGTGAACGGTAGGTCACCATAACACCTATTTCCAGATTAACAAACCTCTGTATGAAAAAAGATCTCATTCTTGACAATGGCCTACCTCGCAGGCGTTTCCACTGTAAGTGTCTACTTGACTCTACTAAGCTCTACTCTACTTCATTACTCAATAATTCTATTACCTTATTATTCTCACCAGACAATGCTGTATGACCCTGGTTAAAACGTGGCACTGACCTGTTTCTGGTTGTTGAGGTGCATTTCGCGGTCAGCCACCTCCCTCCTGAGCTGGTCCACCTCCTGACTCAGCTGCAGATGAGCTTCTCTCTCGTCTGTAGCATCGTCCAGCTGTTTGGACAGGTAAAAATTCTGTCGGTTCAACTCTGCGTTCTCCTGGGACAGTGAGGTCAGCTGTTCCTCCAGATCTGTGATCACCTGCAAATCAAATCAGACAAAGGAGAAAAGCTCAATAGAGGTTCAATGAGTGTTTTAAGCAGTGTCTCGAAAGTTGCACACAGCACTTGTCTAAGATAAAATCAATTTTTTTTTCGATACCAGTATACTTTAACGGTACTTGCTTTCAAGACCGGTTGCTCAACAGTTATTTTTCCGGTTCTTGCTTTCTTTTTAAATGTTTACTTACACCGGGCTCACACTGCCTCCAGATCCAGATCCAGATCCGGATCCGTCTGGGTCCGGTCGTCACTCACACTGCCTCCAGAATATGCATGTGTATGCACGGACTTTGCTGGCCTCGCGAGACCACGAGTTCACGGGGATTCACGCTCAACTGGGGAGTTTCAGGGAGTTTACGTGATCTCTGGCACATGGATATGTAAACAAGGAACACTTGCGCCGTGTTTTGGGCTTATTTCACGTCACGTCATTTTCTGTTGGATTTTTCGACGTATAATGGGTAAGTACGGACGTTTATTTACCTCCTGTGTGTTCAATAGTCGCGTATATGTCGAGCATTTTGCTGTATTTGTTGTAGTAGCAGAAACGTAATGTTTTTACTTTGAAAACCACCGGATTCTCTTCACCCACGAGCGCTTGGTTTCCTGTTTGTCGTGTCTTGTTTTCACAACTTTACCAAAAAGTGCTCCGGAGCGCTCCGGCAGTCCGGAAAAATTTAAATGAAACGGAAACGATCCGGACGTACGGAGCAGAGCCGCGCGGCTCGCCGGACCGGACGGATTGCGGTGTGAGAGCCTCTCATTACTTTTCAAGAAACGGAAAGCCTCCGTACGCCGGACCGGAGTATGAACTGGATCCAGTGTGAGACCGGGGTTATAATCCGAAAACTATTTTTTCAGCCTTTAACAATGTTATACACGTCAAAACATATTTTAAAACACACTTTTAGTCTGTTCAGTTACAACTCAAAACAAAGCGCATGCAAATGAATCAGCTGTTCCTCACATAGACTCCCACATGGATAACTTTAAGTTTCACTTTCACTTTCTCGCCACTGTAACAAAGGAGCGACACTTTTGCTTTTGACACTAAACTTTTACTCATCTCTTTACCTGGAGAAAGAGGAGATTTAGAGAAGGCTGGATTGCTTTTTTTTTTTTTATCAGACTTGATTGGTTGCATCCAGACGTGCCACAGTAGTTCACATTCACATTCTCTTCCTGCTTCTGTACTGTGCAGACGTGTCTTCTTACTCTCCCCACTTTTTGTTGTCTTTTCTATCGCCTTATGCGGTCTTTGTGTTGTCAAATTTCTTATTTGACCCTATCTGCCTGCTGTGCTCCTAAAGCAGCAAAATGGACTTGATTATCTGGTCACTCAGCGCGATTGGAAACTTTTTTCACCTTAGAATGAGGCGACGGAGGAGCCCGCCTGCTCGAACAGCTCAGAGCTTCACACAGGACACTTATGACATCTGGTTGGACACTATAACATCTGTGAGTGTGGGCTTTACGACCCAGTTCGAGGAGAAAAACGATTATTCACCGATTTGGATGTTGGATAGGGGAACACCTGCATTCGACTTTTGGGTTTTGTTCTTGCCCTATCGAAAAATTTACAAGACAGCTAGACTTGCAAGCTGCAGAGTGCAGTCATAAACTCGCACAAAGTCTGCTTGGGAGAAGTGAGACGTGAAATGTGCTGTTAGTTTGTGCAGGTGCAGTCCTAAGCTCACACAGTTTGTTTGGGAGAAGTAAGAAGTGAATTGTTCGTGCACAATTGGTACATAGGCTACGTAGTGTTTTTGCTCTTTGTAGAGAGAGCGCACATGTGACGTGGTGTTTCTGTTGTCTGCTTATTGACGCGGAGAGCCAAGGAACCAAAAAATTGCATCGAAAGTGCGTCCTGTTTTCGGTTCCAGTTTTCAGTCGGTTCCAAACAGGAACCTTTTTCAATCCCCAGTTCTATTGATTAATCACTGTTTCTGAATGTCTATTATTTTATTGCATGTTTATTGTGTGTTTTTTTTTCCACCATTGATGTTATTAACAACAACTAACAATCATGGGAGTCCTCAGACACAACAGTTGTTGTAATTATGGGGCTATACAAAAAATAAATTGGTTTGATTTGAAATGTGTGAGAATAACAAGACACAACTTCAGCTATGTTTCAGGACAAAACAAACAAGACAGAGCAACAATGTGTGTGATAAGGGCCCTGTAACATAACATACATCCACTTCTAGCATATCCAAAGTATCTTTGCATAATTTATTTTGTTGTTAGAGCAGGGGTGTCGAACTCATTTTGACGACGGGTTACATTGGCATTGAGGTTGTCCTTGAAGGGCCAGTTGTAACTAAAATTAACCCTTTAAACCTTTGACGTACTACAAATAATAGTTGTATTTGATTATTGTATATTTATTTGTAGTGACAAATACTGAATATACATCTGAATTAGTCTGAAAATTGACTTTCTCTGTAAGTTTTAGACAAATCATTTCATTAGGTTAAGAGACCTTACTCCTGGCACTATTTAAAATGAAAACATTAAGTAAACCTTACAAAACCTTGAGGGCCGCATGAAATGAGGTGGAGGCCGCATCTGGCCCCCGGGCCTTGAGTTTGACATGTGTGTGTTAGAGGAAGTGGATCGAAGTCTTGCATGATTCACATATCTGGGTCAGTGATATAATGCTGCAATCATTCTGAGCTACTTTCCTTTTACAAAACATCAAGTACCTAATCATTCATCATCAGCACGTGTTCCTTTAATCAGGCTGTGAGGAGAATTGTTAGTCGCTGCTCTAGGAGAACAGGAACTACTTATTCCCACACTTATTCTCAACAAAAATTGATACAGTCTTTGAGATTTCGATGGATTATTAATACTCCACTGTGTAGCATTTATTCTGAAAGATTGAATGGGAGATTGCAAAATATACATTTTAACTTTATTCGCTTTAATAACTTTTCCCACAATGTGTCTGGATGGTTCTCTGGCCAAAACCAGGGGCAGAATTGACTTATTTGTCGCAAAGTCAAGCTAATGCTGCTGTGGGACTTCCAGAGTCTGGACTTGTACTGTCCACGAGCCAGAAGCTCGCTCGGTGGGATGTTTTTACACGCCTGGATGTCCCGGCCCCTTCCAAGACACCCCCATTTGTCATATAAGCTTTGCCCAGTCAGAAGGCATTTGTGTAGGATGCCCTTCCACAGTCGTGGTACCTGGGTAAACGTGTATCATCTGTTACCTCCCCGCTTGTAAACCTGAGATCTGTCTCCACAAACACGCATCGCAAACGTGGGAGCGATCACCGCAGCAGCCTCAGTGCCTTCTGTCAGAGACTGTGACCCGCAGCAGCCCCGCTGTCTCTGGTTCTGTCTGAGGCTGTGACTCGCAGCAGCCCCGCTGTCTCTGGTTCTGTCTGAGACTGTGACCCGCAGTAGCCCCGCTGTCTCTGGTTCTGTCTGAGACTGTGACCCGCAGCAGCCCCGCTGTCTCTGGTTCTGTCCGAGGCTGTGACCCGCAGCAGCCCCGCTGTCTCTGGTTCTGTCCGAGACTGTGACCCATAGCAGCCCCGGTGCCTCTGGTTCTGTCTGAGACTGTGACCCGCAGCAGCCCTGCTGTCTCTGATTCTGTCTGAGACTGTGACCCGCAGCAGCCCCACTGTCTCTGGTTCTGTCCGAGGCTGTGACCCGCAGCAGCCCCGGTAACTCTGGTTCTGTCTGAGACTGTGACCCGCGGTAGGCGCTGCCTCTGAGTCGAATTAATAGTAAAGTATTTACTGCGGGAAGAGAGGAGACCACACCAGGATCATTGTGCTTAAGATCGAGCCCTGATGTTGTTGAATTAAAGCTAGAATATCAGGTCCAGGATGATGATTACGGTAAGTTTAGGAAAAGGATTTGGGTAAAACTTAAGATAAAACTACAACGTAGAATAATTCCGTTTTGTTTGTTTGTTTTAGATTTAAAAAATAAAAATAAAAAATTAACAATGTTTTTCCAATTAAAAAATGTATATAAAAACAAAAACTTGATAAACGGCGACAAAAGCAAGCAGTGAAACTTCTAGATACCCTTTTGCTTCATAGTATGGATCTGCGGTTCAGATCTGCAGGTTCTCGAGGTTCTCTCAGTCTGCAGCTTTACCCTTCTCCAAAGTCTACTCATTTAAAACAAAAAAAAATATAGCTACCCCAACATTAAGCTCCTGGACATAAAACATTAACATTTTGTATCACGTTTTGTATTACACAACAAACTGTATTTAAACATTATTGATTTCATATTATACTAAATCTTACTGATACTTTAGAATGTTGTGATGTCTCATGAAAAGATGCAGATGTTCTTGATGAAGGAACAATGATATACTGTACTGTACGTCTGAAAAAGTACATGTGATATCTGACAAGACCCTTTCCATGTGCATCAGCTGCTTCTGACAGGAAATGGTAGTGTAATACATCTAGTGCATCCTCTGGTGTCTGAGTATGTTTCCCGGGGCAGAGCTGACAGACAGGCAGCAGTCTCTCAGCGGAGGAAGAGAATCCAGTGTGCTCGCTGTAATCATCTGTCAGAGTCATCTATAGAGCCGCTCGGAAAGTAACTAACTCACATCCGCATCATCTGCAACTAAATGCATGTCACTCACTACAGTTTGTCAAGGAAATGAAAGCCTGTAGAGAGAGAAGATTGAGAATATTTGAAAGATCGCATCTGTTACAGCGGGACGTTTAGTCTTTAGATAGTGTCCCGTCAAATCAAAACATAGCATTATTCATAATAGACGTCAAATGAATATTGTTTGAATGTTGTTCTTTGTCATAACAGAAATCACTAAACATTTGTGACATGTCCATTTATTTCATGGCAAAGTGCAAAGTGTTAATAAGTTTTGTTACCCTATATCCGGGGTGAGCAATTATTTTTCATATTCAAATCCAGATTAGTGGCCACAATTATTGGTATTGGTATAAAACATTGTTCTGAGCACATTTTTCATGAAAAACTACAGTATTTTTTTTATCTATTATTGTGTCCATTTATATTAAGAACAAGAACATGCTTTATAGCCAAGTCAGTCCAAAAATACATAAATATACAATGCACAAAATGTACTTCTAGATTTGATAAATGTCTTGAAATCTAGATTTTAGACTTCTCTTTTTTCTCGTTAGGAAGGTTTTACTTGATTCTAGTGAACATCAATGCTCATACTTATATATTTGCAAATTTATTGAAAGAAGACTATTTCACTTCTTTCAATAAATTTGCAAACTTGATTCAAGCTCAAAGATCTTGTAAACAGTCAAAAAGGTCTTGCAGTGTAATGAGTGAAACATGCTGGGAGCTTGATTAAAACAGGTTGAGGGCTGTTGTTTGCCCAGATCTGCTCTATATGTATTAACTTTTTTACTATACACAGCGATGTCGGGCTCTCTGATGCAGACTCATGCTCTTTTGTCGAAGAAGGCAGCGAAGAAGGCTCTGTTTTACGTGATAAGTTGCTTCTAAAGGCCGGCTTTCTTTTCAAACACATTACAGGCAAAACATCTTGGACTAAAAGTGAGTTTAGGACTAGGACTAGGACTCTGAGGAGAACGACACATGCAGCGAATCTAGAAACTTCCTCTTCTGTGAGCGACTGAAAAGTGTCAGTGTAAGTCAAACTAGTGGATTTCTTCATGTTTGGAGGTTAAATCTAATCTCTGCTCCATGAAAGAGGCTGAATCTATAGAATCTGCATCAGAAAGTAGAAAAGTGCTGCTGCCTTCTCGTCTGTAACAGCTTTTGTTGGTTTAAAGATAAAAAAAGACACTTGTTCTCATTGATTCAATCAATTTTTTTATCCTAAAGACATTTCATTGTAGTGGCCCATATTCTTTCACCAAAAAGTAGAACTGACAAAAACAACACTGACATAAAGTTTGATTTAGAAAAAAGTTTCTCGTCAAACGCTGACATCTAGGAATTTTAAATGCCTATAAAAGGAAACGGATTAATGTAGAATAACAATTTGTTTTTAAATTAAAGCAGACACTTTCAGTTCTCATTTGATGCACAACATGTCATGATCATTTTTTTGTGGAGCTGTGAAGATTGCCTAAAATTAGCAGTGAAAGAGTTAAACACTGCAGTGAGCATGACTATAACTGACCTTTGATAACTATTTCTGTCTTCAACATTATTCTGCACTTTCTTTTCTGCCAAGAGTCGTTATTATTATCAAGCGTTGTCACTGGCATCGGGTAAAGTGAGAAGTCGAACAAAAGACTATTAAACACATCCTGACCGTCTTGGAGTGAGTTTTCTTGTGACAGAAGAGCTGAGGCCATGGGCAGTCTGTTCTATCCGTGTTGATAATTGTGGCACTCGGATTTGTTTGTGTTCACGAGCGAATTGCTGAGAGTAAACTGATGGAGTGCCTGAAGAGGGATCTCGACGCAGACGCTGAGAGCCCGACTGTGTTTGGGATTACTGAGAACAGCTGTGAAGTGAACAGCGGCCTCGGGCTTAAGTGCAACAGTGATGATCGGTTGCATTGATGAATATGATCCAGAGTTGGCTATGAAAAATGATAAAGTGTGACAAAGCTTACAGTTTTAAGTCCAGAAAGACCTGCTGCTGCCGTGGATTAAAGATGTTTGAACAAATTAACAGGTGAAAATTGTCAAAGCTTTATGATTTCTGACAAAGGTGACCTATTTGTGACGTGATCAAAATCAGATAGTTTATAATGAATTGACTGAAAAGCCCATCTCAGACTTCACAACATCACAAACATACTTTGTGCAGTGCAAAAAAAAATGTATTGTAATCTTTATTTTTGCTTTTTTTTTCAGTTAAAATGTTTTTTCTTGATGTACCTATATTATATGATATGTTTTCTGCCTTGTTTCAATACATTTGTTCTTATTTCCAGTCAAATTTTGCTGGTGAAGTGAGACATTTTTACAAAAGTCAAGTCAAGTCAAATCTCTTGAAACAAATCAGAAATGTCTTGTAACAACAGGGTTCCCACACATCCTGGAAAACCTGGAAAATCTGGAAAAGGATTAGCTCAATTTCCAGTCATGGAAAACACATGGAAAATGAGAAAAACAGCCAAATGTTATGGAAAATTTAATGTTTTTCTGGAAAATTATTTGGCTTAATAATAAAATGTATAACAGTGCGCAAACAAATAAACCTGATTTTTGCAACGTACAAACATAGTTATAATAAAAGAAATGCCTTTGTACTAATGTAAAACTGCTAAAATATAGGATTTGCAAACCCAGATTGCAAAAACTTACATCCAAAATTTAATTGATCATTTTTTCACTTGGCTGTTTATCCAAATGTTTTAATTGGAGGCATACATTTTTACAAAATAAGGTCAACAGTAGTTTGATTTAGTTCTACAGCCTGAGGTAAAAAGTGTCAAAAAACATGATTTTTTTCTCATGTTCTTCAGCCACTGGAAATCTGTAAAATGCATCAGAAGGCACCAAAATTGACTTAATTTTTCAAAACTCATGTTTTTTCTCCCTGCACCACTGCAAAAATACTGTAACTGTGATGCTCATGAAACACCTAAAAAAAGACTATCAAAGCGAACTGCAGCTTTGCAAATTGCCTCGTCCGACAAAATCAAATTTTGACTGAGAACCGGCCACACGACTGTGTTATGCTTTGATTGTCATAAATGTGAACTATGGTGCTGTCACAAACTTGGCAAAGCAGGCTAAATTTTGGTGATGTAGATGTTGTGATTATATAAAATCCTTGTTGCGAATGTCCTGGAAAATGTCCTGGAAAATGTTCTTGGATATGAGTGGGAACCCTGAACAAGCAAAATAAGCAACCACATTCCTAGTATTAGTAGTTTTAATCTAGCCTAATGTATCATATACCTATACCTAATTGTTTGTTCTATAGTAGGCGGGGCCTTTTTCGCATTAACCAATCACTGCCGTCTTTTCGTTACCGGACGTTACGTATGTACTGCGACTGACAAATCAGCTGTAGTCCGGGAAATACAGTGTAAACATGGTTGTGAACATGGATCAGAGACGCAGCTAAGAGCACATCTGCGAGGAGTCCTGAATATTTCTTTTACATCGGAATATTCCGATTAGCGTTTAAATAAGCAGTTATTCTTAGTTTTTTACTAAACGGAGTATGAGTATTTTTGTTTTTGTAGGTATTGACATGGCTGTGTGCAGTCGGGTTAATGCTAATGGTTTATTAGCTGCGTGTAAACGTGATGATAGACATGAATGTGGTTTCTGTGATGCAAATTTATGGATACAGGTACATTAATATTTAACGGCAAACTTGTGGAACTACAAACAGACGCTTGGATTTGACGTAACCTCTGTTTGCTGTTCGCTGATTGGACGATCATTTTTCAATCGGATTCAAGAGTAAACAAACGCTGAAACTCCTGACCTAGTTGCTGGAGTGAAATAAAATGGAGTGGAGGCACTAGTCTGGCTAGTTTTAACTGAGACAAGAGAATAACTTTTGTGATACTTTAACTTTTTTACTTAACTAAATTTACACACATTTACTTTTATACTTTTACTCAAATAAAGAAGTTCCAGCAGGACTTTGACTTACCAGAGTCGTTTTAGTAACTGTACTTTTATTTGAGTAGTGAACTTCAGTATTTTGTCATTGTTTCATTTGTATTGTACAATGTATTTTGGCAGGTTCCAGAGCAAAGTACTTACCGCACAGCTGTCTCTCAGAGCATCATACTTTCTCTGGATCTCGTCTCTGTGCGCCTAAAACAGCACAACAAACAAATGAAAGTGCATGGGACAAGTCAGACAACACATTTCATATTATAAAATGTACTAACAATGTTGCTAATTTGAACCCATTTGGACTATTCTGACTTTGTTTACAGTCTTACTTCCTGGTTGGACATTAACTTTACAACTGTTACCGAGCAACCACAAAACGATGACCAAAATTGACAAAAATCAACAATAATACCTGAGACCTTTGTGTTTGTTAAATGCTCATTTAGTTAAGATCGTTGTTTTTAAGGTTTCACTAAACATTTTTGCAAAGTTCTCAGTTTAGCCATTTTTAGGATTAAAAATTGACTTTCTGTTCATAGATGATGACATCATGCATTTCATTAATAAAGTCTAAACAACCGGCTAAAGCTTGAACAGGAAGGAAAAGTTATCACAGCTCTTTTTGCTAGGTAACAACACTCAGATATGCGCTCATACACTTAAATGAAAAGTAATTTGCCTTTTTTAATTCATTTTTTGAGGCTGGAAACGCAGTTAGTGTTAGTTGTGTGTAAATTGTGTCTGCCGTGTTGCTTATTCACATCAAAATTCTGCTACTAAATGTCTTGTAATGTTAAACTTTTATTCAATTTTTCTTCACAAATGGCAGCTTCACTGATGTAAAACTATGATACATATTTACCACAGAGACTAGCTCATCAAATAAAATGATGGCCTTAGTTAAAGCAGGTAAACCCTCACCCGCAGGACAGTGATCTCCTCCTCGGCCTCGGCTGTGGTCTCTTCCAGCTCCGTTTTGGCGTGCTGCAGTTGCCCCTCCAGAGCGTGTCGTGTGGCCTGGAGCGAGGTCACCTGACCCTCTCTCTCCTGTAGGGACAGGGTCAGCTCTGTCACCTGTCGCTTCAGCTCCAGCTTCTGCTCCTCGTGCTCCAGCCCGATCTACGCACAAACACGCGGCAAAGAGAGTTTACAGTCTACAATTATTAGGGTTGTCAACAAAAACCTCTGTAAAATTATCATAAAAAGTGAAGACATATCAACTTACAGTAGGTAAGGGAATGTTTAGTAGGAGAATGTACAATTACACTAAAGGTGCATTGTGTAGCTTTCTGCAGGTGAAAAGTCAGTAAAATTATTAAGGTAGGGTCATACTTTCTGAATGGGGAAATATACATTTTATGCCATAATCTGAAAAAAAAAAAAAAAAAAAAAAATCAGCAAAAAGATCTGCTTTTCTATGGACACAAACATGAGTGGCCTCCTGCAGGTCAAATAACTGTCCATTTTGTGGCCATGCAAGCCTGTTCAAATAAAAATGTATTGTTTTTATTGTTTATTAAGTGCAAAAAGACATCTAAATGACAAAAACATTTATTGAAGTCTCTTTTGGCCTAAAAGTCACAGGACTACACCTTTAAGCACAATGGCAGTTACACTTGTACCAGACTCTAGCTTTACATCTTCCAACTGTAGTCCAGGGGAGGCTACAGACATGTTTTTAGTGGTAGAGGAACTGAAGCACGTAGAGGTCACCTACGCAGACACAGGGAGAACAAGCAAACTTCACATAGAAAGGCCCAGGACCTTCTTGCTATGAGACCAGAGCATTTATTTTTTATGATTTAGAGAAAATGTGTTTTGCCCTCTTCAGGTGGTGGAGAGTCCTAACTAAAGGGGAGAAGTTCAAGTATCTTTGAGTCGCAGATACAAAGAGTCAAATGAAGTTTCCTCCGCAGGGTGAGCTGGAGGTTTTCTTTGAGATAAGATGATGACTTCAGTCGCATTAGAGGAGCTCGGAGTGGAGCTGGTTTGCTCCAGCTGAGATGGCTCGGGCACACACAGTAGTTGCGTTCTAAAAATAACTTGCGAATGGCGAAGTCATCTTTATTTTTTTTACAATAATTTCAAGTTAACCGTTCACCACACACGTTACACTTTTTCTTAAATAGGCATTCACATTTTCTCTCTTCTTTACGCAAACAAAAGTCCAAACCTTCGTACACATTGTGCTAGTGATGCACGGGTTCAGGTGGGTCGGGTCTAAACTCATGTTCAAGCGCTTTTATGCTTTAGCTTCAAGTGACATGAACGTCAGTCTAAGAAGCCTCATGAAAAGCATGTGCTGCTTAACAAACGAAGACACATTTTATGGGTTTGGGCATAAACTACAAAAAGGAAGAAGAAACATTATCTACTTAACCACAAAAATGATGCTCCAGCGTGAAAAAAATCATCACCATAAACCACAAGCCAGTGGTGGAACGTAACGAAGTACAAATACTTCGTTACTGTACTTAAGTAAAAAAATCGTGTATCTGTACTTTACTTAAGTAAATTTTAAGACCTGTACTTTTTACTTTTACTTCACTACATTTTACAGCAAATATCTGTACTTTTACTTCGCTACTTTTTGAAACTCGTCTTGTCTTGCGCGTTACATTTTTAGTCTGAAAAACTGGACCCACGCCGAACCAGTCGAACTGTAAGCGCGCTGCCCCAGCTGTCTGTTGTGTCTATGGAGGCGCGTCTCGTGAACGCGCGGCCATCTGCGCTGCCGTAGCTGACCTCCGCTCTGTGAATTTGCTTTAGCTAGCGTAAACATGCACTTTTTTGTTACCGCGTGTGCCCAGACGCACTGTTTAGGGCCCGTTTGAAATCGTCAAACGCACAGATGCTTGGAAAGCAGGCTGATTGTGCAAGAGTTGACCTGCAGCGTGAGCGCGCTCTGGACGTCTCTCCAGGTAAGGATGGCTGCTTTGCTCTCACAATCCTGATGCTTTTCTCTCGCAATGTATGAGGTGGACGAAGTCATTCATACTGGAGCATCATTCGAGCAATTACTGTACTGTGTTTGTCAAAAACGTGGGGACTGACCCACGCGCCTCCTCATCTTTCGCCTTTTTCCTTTCTCACGCTCAGCTTAACACGTGCAAAAAGCATGCAAAGGTTTTGTGCCATAGTCTGTTAAATATGTCCACAAATAGGCCTAATGTAGACCTATTACATGACGTTCAGGCCACATAAAGTTAAAGCTGACGAGCACTTGGACCCGACCCGCTCGCACCGCTGTAGACAACTTCATCTCATTATCCGACCTGCCCTAAACCCACTCTTTACATCACTGATATGAAACTCAACTGTTGTTGAACCATGAATACAGTATAACATGGCCTTTGGAGTTTAGCAGAAGCTTCTAGAATAGTAGAATATGATAATGTCATAAGTCCAGATGATGGGAAAAAGATAATTTTTTTACATTCAGTAGGAAAAACACAACACTGTCCTACACTGATAGTTAATGTTATTAGTAGGAAAAACACTAATAGAAATATCTTAAAGGTCAATTCACACCTTTTCATATTCGTGACTAAATCTAGCCTATTCACTTTTTTATTACAACAAAAAATGCATTTAAACGATGATATAGCTGTCAAACATCCTAAATAGCCTAATATCTGTCTATAATTTTAGATTTTTCTTAGAATTTTCTTGTCTGATGCTACTCAAATTAATTGGCCCTTGAGAGATTAATAAAGTTGTCTGAATCTGAATATAAAGGTTGCAATGTCACATTAATTGAACCTATAGGCTCTTGGTCTGATCAGAATCTCTATTGAGGGTTAAAAAGAGCTTGTTGTTGTTGTTGTTGTTGTAGACTCAGTTCACAAAAGCAAAAACGAATGTAACTGATAGAAAATTTAAATCAGAGCCAAACTTTTACTTTTTACTTAAAAGTAATTTTTAATCCGTTTACTTTTGTACTTTTACTTAAGTAGATTTTTTTCCTTAGTACTTTTACTTTTACTTAAGTAATTTTTTGGAACAATTATCTGTACTTTTACTTAAGTACAAAAGTGAGTACTTCATCCACCACTGCCACAAGCGTGGTTTTTGACAAAGAGTCAAATCCTCACCTGGAAAAACGTCCAGAGCGTCAGGTCACCTCCTCCTGCCTGATCCAAGCTGCCGTAAGTTTTCTAAGAGCTTCTGTGCTGTTGCCTGTGAATGCTGCGATTTGACACGATCACCAAACAGTGTGTTTGAGAGCAAAGCACGCTTATGAGTACTAGCACATTGCAGGCCTACACTAGGACCACGCACTGTAAAAAACTGTAAAAAAACAAACAAAAAAAACATGCAAAATTGCACCCAAAAAAATCCACTAAACAGCAAGGCCGCTACAAAAGCGAGGGACGACTGTACTGGACAGAGTCTCCCTGATGAAGTGTTCCAGGCATATCCCATTGAGAAGAGAGAAATGGAAATAGATCTAGCAGTTTCTAAAAATAGATTGTGCCATTACTCCACAAAGCATTGAGGGTGCAACCTGCGGACAAACAAATGTGAGCGCGGTGTGGTTGCATGTGTGCAGTAGGTGGTTCGAAAACGTTATTTTCACAATTAACAACCAAATCATGATGGAACAAGGAGGCACCAAACACTGCTGCTGGGGACTACGCAACCCGGATCGGAGATATCCCGAGTGGCTGAAAGAGGGAACAGTTTTCATCCCATTTCCAAAACCCGGGAAGACACGCAACAACATGACACAGTGGGAAAGAGAGCAGGCCAAGGTAAAGACAGAGAAAGCAAGACGATGGTAGTATTTATGTGGTCGGGCAGATTTCCAAAGTGTGGAATTGGCTGGGTCGCTCGCTAGCAAAGCACCCGGTATGTCCTCTTCTGTCAAAACAATATCCTCCACTAAGCATGCGTAACATTAAAGGTCCCATCTCATGCAAAATCAACTTTTCTGAGTTTTTTACCTTCTAAAAGTGATGTTTGGGCCTTGTACATGTCACCGAAGTGGTTTTTAGAATGATTCGGCCGTTTTTGAACAAACTGTGGTGTATTTCTGCAGCTCTCCCACATGACAACGAACGAGAGCTTGCTCCTCCGATGACGCGGCCAGCTCCTCCTATGACGCGTTTGACGTAGCAGGAAGCGCTGCGCACCCGCCCCCCTCCCCCCGCTGCCCCGCTTCCCTCCGCTCCCCCCCGCCCCTCCGCCTCCACTGCGCTCGCCTCGCACACACCGTCCCGCGTCTGTACAGGTTTGCTGTTCAACGTTACTTGACTTTATTTTGAGCTTCAAACACGCTTTTTTAACCATGTCCTCGTGGAAAAAGTGCGTATTTGGTTGCGATAGCAAGTCGAAATTGTTTGGCATGCCGACAGAAGAAGCAAGACTTTCTAGGTGGCTGGAGTTTATTTCTGGGAACACTGACAAAAAGGTCCCCAAGAATGTATTTGTTTGTGAGCGACACTTCACTGAGGACAGTTTTGAGAACTACGGGCATTTCAAAGCTGGACTAACAACGAAGCAGAAGCTGAGGCTAAATAAGGATGCTGTTCCCACAATACCTGCGTCCCGTGATGGCGATCCTACACCTGTAAGTTTACCGCTATCTCTCCCGCTGATAACTAAAACTAGGCTGCAGTGCTTATTTTATAAAATTTTCCCACATATAATTTCCATTTGAATGTCATCTACCTTGTTATGCGTGTTTTAGTTGGACAAACGTTACGTTGTCCTACATTGACACAAACAATTTACTTAGGGCATCGTTTGATTCGAGTGAGTTGCCTGCATGATAACAAAATGGCGATTACATCTTACACCTCAGTCAGTAGTACGACCACTGATGTGTAGTGGTAACCTAACCTGTACAGACTATGAACTAATTTGATCTAACATTATTAAAAGGTTCAAATTTGCCCAATTATGCTTTCAATATGTTACAGAAAAATGTTAACTTGCTTGTTAAGTAACTTTGTAACTAATATATTTTAATTTATTATCAATTAATGTCTCACTGTCATAAAGTTATATCTAACTTAGAACAATGTTCAATTGAGAAAAGCTTAAAAATGAAATCATAAACTTTTTTTTTTTTCCTTAGGGAACATCACAAGAAGCAGTGATACAGGAAAGTGCTCCTTCCCAACCCCCCAGCACTGAATACACATCCAGGTCTGTTGCTACAAGAACTGTTTCTACACAGCTGTCTGCTGGGACCCTGAAGTCACACACCGTCAGAAGTAAAGGTAAATTCACACTGTAACAGAAAAATTATAGTCATATTATATTAATAAAGTGCATAAAAAGACATACTTGAAGTACAAAAGTATTTGCATATATGGTGCTTCTTGAGCAGTATTCCCGTCCTGTTTTTTTCTGATAATCCAATTTCACTGTATCATTTTTTCAAGATCTTAAATAATTTAAAAGGAGACTGTCATTTTATATATCACTTTAACATACTTGTTTTTCAAGCTGTAAAACAGCTTCCTGCATGCAACAAACGAGTAAATCCAGTGTTGGAATATTTTGGTAAAAGCAAATATTCTTTTTTGCAGGTGTACAAACAAAAATCACAACAAAAGACAGCTGTACAGAAACAGATCCTTCTTGGCTTGGGCTGTCTTCCACACCTGTTAAAGAAACACCTGGAATCAGTTATAGACCAAGAAAGAGACAACGTATTGAATGGAGGAAGATGATGAAGAAGAAGATGTTGACATTTCTGACATTCACCTCCACAACCACATGATTCTACTTATGAGCCTGGACCTCTGTAACTGATGTGTCTGATTTAACGTAAGATGATTAGCTTTTTGTAGTGTATTTTATTTAGTAATATGTTTGTGTGCATCAATGCTGTATATTTATTGTACATCTGCTTTTTTTTACACAGAGAAATAGACAGCCAGCTGGACCCAACTACGAAGGCAAGAAATACATTGTATTTGAAAGCCGCTTGAAGGAGCTTTTCCAGACGTGTCCAGTGTGCAACTGTAATAGCAACGTCAAGAAGCGTGAAAGTGGACATTTGTTGCATTTACTCAGAGCGTCCACACTGCTTGTATCACCGAGAGTGGGAAAGTCAACCTGTTGTAGCAGCACTCCATTGGCAACCTGCAGCTTTCAGCTGCTGTGTATTTTCTGGAGGATCGTTCATTAAAATGGAAAAGGTAAAGTAACATTGCAATATGTTATGGTTACAACGCCATTGTAGTAGTTATTAACTTTCTGTATTAACTTTTTTAAAAATCAGATATGCAAGCTATGTCACTCCAAATTCACCAATACAGCACTTTTAACGCACTCCAGATCCTTTCTAGAGCCTGCCATCTACCACAAGTGAAGAAAGATCAGGGGCTAATCTTTGAAGAACTAAAAGGAAAAGGCAAAACTGCTTTGGGTGGAGACATGCGAGCAGATTCACCAGGTTAGGTTTCAAAGACATTACTTTATTTAGTATGTACAACCTTATAAAATTAATATTACAACTGCATATTTGTAGGCACAGCGCGAAATATGGAAGCTACACACTAATGGAACTGCAAAGTGAAAGGATAGCTTGACAATCCAACTAGTGCAAGTATGTCAGCCTTGATTTTTTTTATTTTGTGCCTTGATATCTATATATAATTATTGTGTTCACCTCTAGTAAGCAGATGAAGTCGGCGGAAGCTACCATAATGGAGAAAGAAAGGTCTACGGAGTGTTTAGATCTTGGTACAAGCCAGCAGTCTAAAGTGGACTATCTAGTTACAATCGTCACACTCAGGTCAAGGCATATCTGCGTGAAAGAAAAGATCACTCAGTATTATGATGTCTGGCATCTGGAGAAAGTAACTATTTTTATTACTTTATTAGAGCCACTATAATAACATTTTTCTAATGTCTAATATATGTTTAACAGTGTTGTCCAAAAAACTGGAGAAATTATCCAAGGTCAAGAGTGTGAGGTTGATCAAGAAGTGGCTGCCACAATCAAAATCACATATACTGTGGTGGCAGTTCATCAACATCTGTCAAGAAAGACTGCCAAATGGAAATCACTCATAAACCACATCCAAATTCCATACACATCCGATCCAGATTTCCCAGTGGCTCACCAGACAAGTTCCAGAATCCAAGCAATGGTTTCAGCCAGGTTTGTAACATTAATTTACCATCTCACAATTGACACCATGCTAATGCTTTCCAATTTGTGTTGTGGTTATAATATATATATATATATATATATATATATATATATATTATATATATATATAATATTATATATATATATATATATATATATATATATATATTCAATATATATAGGGTGAGGCAGTAGTATGGTGGAGTTCTAGAGATTTACAAGGAGATGATGTCTCGACTAAGCCTTCCACATGTGAATTCCTTTTTGCATTTGTGAATAATTGTGCAGGTACCATTATACAAGGTGTGCTAGTTTAGATGTTGAAAAACTGAGCTCTGATTACCAAACCTCTTCACTAGAAGCCTTCCACAGTGTTGTAATTCGTTTTGCTCCAAAAAGTGTGGTTTATCATTTGTGGAATGTTGTGCAGGTAAGGAGGCATACATTATCTTTTTCATAAAACACTTTCCAAACAACTGTAGTGAACATGTTAATACTCAATATATTTATCTTTGTTTTTAGACTATACTTGGCCGGAATGCACTTCAATGAAAATGCAAAACGTGAGCAAGCCACTTCAAGAGGACAGCCGTCATTCAAAATATCATATCCAAAATATAGAAAAGGCAAAGCTTCGGCTAAAACTGTCAAAAGCAAACCCACATTTGGTAAGACTTTTATAGATATTTATTGACCTAAATATTTTATATAACAAAATATGAATAACAAATATAACTATGTACATTTTAGGATATGTCTCGGAGCTGATGCATCTCGTCTTCACTGAGGTTTTCCCTGACCCTGGAAGATTTTTTGACCAGTTAAATGCTGTCCCTGTGCCAGAAGACCTTAGCGCACAGTTTGAGAAGGCTCCAAAAGAAGAGGTCATTGCTGCACACATGTCTAGGTTCAGTCGGCCAGCAGGCGGACCTGGCCGTGATGGAGGAAGCCCACATACTGCTCGGGAGGGTCTGGATGCTCCGAGCGTTTCTGGAGTACAGCAAGCGCAGGAATGACTGCTCTGATCCTGGCTCCAAGTAGTCCCCAACACCAGCTCACATAGCTTCTTCCACAAATCTGAGATGCCTGGACAAGCAGATAAACATGTCCGAGAATGTTATCACAACAGTGTTATAAAAATGTTATTTTCATAATTATTATGTTGTCTGTCCAAAATAAAGTTCAAAGTACTTACTCTTCTTGTGTTCATCCTCTAATCTGTCCATAGCCAGTATGGTAAATTGTGATGTATATTTATTCAGACAGTTCACAGTGAAGCCAGGATGGAGTGTAATACATGATGATGGAGTTGGCATCTGGTGGATTCGCCTGACTACCTACACATGAAAGAAGACATGTTTTACTAATTTTGAATATACATATCTACAGATCATATTTTATTCAGCATTATCCACAAAGGGACTAAGCTTCAATTTCACATCATGCTATGTCAAATTTTGGCATAATTTTTGACAAATTGCCATAGCTGTCTTATAATTATTAGCAGCATAATTCTTGTACAAAGCATTGTGGTACTACAAACAATAAGTGCCTAATGTTCTGTCTATGTTGTGCATAGACAGAACATTAGGGAAGAAATACTGAACTATTTGCAGCACATTTCATACATGGTTGGTATGTTTTTGTTAATATTTTTATTTCAAGACAACATAAAATAATACCTTTGGGAATTTCCTGGCAGAAGACGTTCTCTGTTTTTGAGGGCATCGCCTGAAAATTCCCACATGAACACCTAAACAAAAGCGACAGCATAAACCAAATGCTAAACAGTTGTAACACGATACAATACGTTAATCTACTAGTGTTTATTAATACTTTACCAATCAATAATGTTCAGCTGATGTCGACGCGGTGATTGCGCTTCGAAGCACCTCAAAGTCCGCGTACGATTCCGGGTCCAACACATAAGGCTAAGCGCACAGTTTCGCCATGATAAATAATATTTTTATTCCGTTCACTGTCAGACCGCTATATGGATGCACGCCTGTCTTCTCCTTCCGCTCTGAAGTGGGCGGAGGAAGGGAGGCTCACTCGGAGGCTACGTCACATTTTGGAGGCGGAGCCTAATTTTTCTCAGGTCGGGCGGGGGATGAGCAATAGCCGGCCGTTCATAGTTCCGGGTCTGTGACTGGCCTCCAAGAAATGAGTGAGATTTCATAACTATTGAGTTATGGATGTTCCAACACCCAAATTGTGAATCTATATGTGCATAAGATACAATGTGAAAAGTTTTTATTTTGCATGAGATGGGCCCTTTAACGTGTTTTTCATACAAGTAGCCTTACAGGGAGGGGGTTTACGCTTAGAGTTCGTGCCATTTAATCAAACGCATGCCGGTCTGAATTTTGCTCCCAGCAGCACTTGCGCGCCAGATTAGTGACGTCAATTGTCAAGCGGGCTATTGAAATACTGCTGCCTTCAAAACATTATTCAACATACAGTATACTGTGCAATTCTACACCGAATTACACAATATATTATGTTGCCCCCTAAAACACAGGTGGTGGCATTTTCAGCTTTGAAGACAGATAATCAAGTAGGATTACTCAAACACATGAGAATGATGCAAAACTCAGCTCTGGCCTGTATNGACGCGGAGATGTAAGCCAAGGAACCAAAAAATTGCACCGAAAGTGCGTCATGTTTTCGGTTCCAGTTTTCAGTCGGTTCCAAACAGGAACCTTTTTTCGGTGCCCAGTTCTATTGATTAATCACTGTTTCTGAATGTCTATTATTTTATTGCATGTTTAGAGTGTTTTTTTTTTTTCACCATTGATGTTATTAACAACAATCTTGGGAGGTCCTCAGACACAACTGTTGTTGTAATTTTGGGGTGTTACAAAAAAATGTATTGATTTGATTTGAAATGTGTGAGAAAAACAAGACACAGCTTCAGCTATGTTTCAGGACAAAACAAACAAGACAGAGCAACAATGTGTGTGATAAGGGCCCTTTAACATAACATACATATCCAAAGTATCTTTGCATAATTCATTTTGTTGTTAGAGGAAGTGGATCGAAGTCTTGCATGATTCACATATCTGGGTCAGTGATATAATGCTGCAATCATTCTGAGCTACTTTCCTTTTACAAAACATCAAGTACCTAATCATTCATCATCAGCACGTGTTCCTTTAATCAGGCTGTGAGGAGAATTGTTAGTCACTGCTCTAGGAGAACAGGAACTACTTATTCCCACACTTATTCTTAACAAAATTGATTCAGTCTTTGAGATTTCGATGGATTATTAATACTCCACTGTGTAGCATTTATTCTGAAAGATTGAATGGGAGATTGCAAAGTAAATACATTTTAACTTTCACTTCACTTTAATAGCTTTTCCCACAATGTGTCTGGATGGTTCTCTGGCCAGAACCAGGGCAGAATTTACTTTTTAAAGTAAATTCAAGCTAATGCTGCTGTGGGACTTCCAGAGTCTGGATGTGTCCACGAGCCAGAAGCTCGCTCGGTTTTTA
This sequence comes from Mugilogobius chulae, assembly GCA_038363315.1. Lineage (NCBI taxonomy): Eukaryota > Metazoa > Chordata > Actinopteri > Gobiiformes > Gobiidae > Mugilogobius > Mugilogobius chulae. The sequence continues at coordinate 7,154,383 of CM076397.1, read as the reverse complement.
CATGCCTGGATGTCCCGGCCCCTTCCAAGACACCCCCATTTGTCATATAAGCTTTGCCCAGTAAGAAGGCATTTGTGTAGGATGCCCTTCCACAGTCGTGGTACTGGGTAAACGTGTATCATCTGTTACCTCCCCGCTTGTAAACCTGAGATCTGTCTCCACAAACACGCATCGCAAACGTGGAAGCGATCACCGCAGCAGCCTCGCTGCCTTCTGTCCGAGACTGTGACCCACAGCAGCCCCGGTGCCTCTGGTTCTGTCAGAGACTGTGACCCGCAGCAGCCCCGCTGTCTCTGGTTCTGTCCGAGACTGTGACCCGCAGTAGCCCCGCTGTCTCTGGTTCTGTCCGAGACTGTGACCCGCAGCAGCCCCGCTGTCTCTGGTTCTGTCCGAGACTGTGACCGCAGCAGCCCGCTGTCTCTGGTTCTGTCCGAGACTGTGACCCGCAGCAGCCCCGCTGTCTCTGGTTCTGTCCGAGACTGTGACCCGCAGCAGCCCCGCTGTCTCTGGTTCTGTCCGAGACTGTGACCCGCAGCAGCCCCGCTGTCTCTGGTTCTGTCGAGACTGTGACCCGCAGCAGCCCCGCTGTCTCTGGTTCTGTCCGAAGCTGTGACCCGCAGTAGCCCCGCTGTCTCTGATTCTGTCCGAAGCTGTGACCCGCAGCAGCCCCGTTGTCTCTGGTTCTGGTCCGAAGCTGTGACCCGCAGCAGTCCCGCTGTCTCTGGTTCTGTCCAAAGCTGTGACCCGCAGCAGTCCCGGTGCCTGGTTTTGTCGAAGGCTGTGACCCGCGTAGGTGCCTGCCTCTGAGTTAATAGTAAACTATTTACTGCGGGAAGCTTGGTACGTCACGAACAGTCAGAAAAGCTAGTGATGGGGACCCATCTCAAGAGGAGACCACACCAGGATCATTGTGCTCAAGCTCGGGCCCTGATGTTGTTGAATTAAAGCTAGAATATCAGGTCCAGGAAGATGATTACGGTAAGTTTAGGAGAAGGATTTGGGTAAAACTTAAGATAAAACTACAACATAGAATAATTCCATTTTGTTTGTTTGTTTGTTTTAGATTTAAAAAATATAATACAAAATTAACAATTTTTCCAATTTAAAAACGTATATACAAACAAAAACTTGATAAACGGCACCAAAAGCAAGCAGTGAAACTTCCAGATACCCTTTGCTTATAGTGTGGATCTGCAGTTCAGATCTGCAGGTTCTCGAGGTTCTCTCAGTCTGCAGCTTTACCCTTCTCCAAAGACTACTCATTTAAAACTAATAAAAAATATAGCTACCCAACTTTAAGCTCCTGGACATAAAACAATAACATTATGTACCACGTTTTGTATTACACAACAAACTGTATTTAACATTATTTATTTAATATTATACTAAATCTTACTGAAACTTTAGAATGTTGTGATGTCTCATGAAAAGATGCAGATGTTCTTGATGAAGGAACAATGATATACTGTACTGTACGTCTGAAAAAGTACATGTGATATCTGACAAGACCCTTTCCATCTGCATCAGCTGCTTCTGACAGGAAATGGTAGTGTAATACATCTAGTGCATCCTCTGGTGTCTGAGTGCGTTTCCCGGGCAGAGCTGACAGACAGGCAGCAGTCTCTCAGCGGAGGAAGAGAATCCAGTGTGCTCGCTGTAATCATCTGTCAGAGTCATCTAAAGAGCCGCTCGGAAAGTAACTAACTCACATCCGCATCATCTGCAACTAAATGCATGTCACTCACAACAGTTTGTCAAGGAAATGAAGCCTGTAGAGAGAGAAGATTGAGAATATGGGAAGGATCGCATCTGTTACAGGGGGATGTTTAGTCTTTAGATAGTGTCCCGTCAAATCAAAACATAGCATTATCCATAATAGACGTCAAATTAATATTGTTTGAATGTGGTTCTTTGTCATAACAGAAAAAAAAGTCAAAGGGTCTAGTCACTAACAGAAATCACTAAACATTTGTGACATGTCCTTTTTTTCATGGCAAATTGTGTAAGTATTGTTACCATATACTGTATGTATTAACTTTTCATGCCAATGACACGAGATCTGTCTCAACCACGGCAGGAGTCCACTCTCTACACCACACCAGGATCATTGTCACCACAACAGGATCACTCGAGCTTGGGCCCTGATGTTGTTGAATTAAAGCTAGAATTCATAATAGATGTATAATGAATATTGTTCTTTGTCATAACAGAAAAAAAGTGAAAGGGTCTAGTAGTCACTATCCGAAATCACTAAACATTTGTGACATGTCTTTTTATTTCATGGCAAAGTGCAAAGTATTTATAAGTTTTGTTACCCTATGTATTAACTTTTTTCCTGCCGATGACGTAAATATCTGTCTACAGTCAAATACATGATGCAGTTAGCAGAGGGGGTAATGGACGAGCACAAGGACCCAGAGGAGGTCACATTACCGGGAAATACTCATGCTCTTTTGTTGACATTAGGCAGCGAAGAAGGCTCTGTTTTACATGATCGGTTGCTTCAAAAGGCCGGCTTTCTTTCATACGGTTTACAGGCAAAACATTTTGGACTGAAAACATTGTTGAGTAAGTTTAGAGCAGATATTTCTAGTCTTTAAAATGAAAAAAAGTTGATCCTGGACTAGGACTCTGAGGAGAACGACACATGCAGCGAGTCTAGAAACGTCCTCTTCTGTGAGCGAGTGAAAAGTGTCAGTGTAAGTCAAACTACTGGATTTCTTCATGTTTGGAGGGTTAAATATAATCTCTGCTCCATGAAAGAGGCTGAATCTATAGAATCTGCATCAAAAAGTAGAAAAGTGCTGCTGCCTTCTCGTCTGTAACACAGCTTTTGTTGGTTTTAAGATGAAAAAGACACTCATCCTCATTGTTTAATCATGTAAACCTTGTATTTTTGATTCTACAAACATTATTTCATTGTAGTGGCTCATATTCTTTCACCAAAAGTAGAACTGACAAAAACAACACTGACATGAAGTTTGATATAGAAAAAAGACGTTATCTTAAAAGTTTCTCGTCAAACGCTGAAATCTAGGGATTTTAAATGCCTTTAAAGGGAACGGATTAATATAGAGTAACTATTTGTTTTTTAAATTAAAGGAGATACTTTCAGTTTTCACTTAATGTACAACAGGGGTCCCAAACCACTGGTCCGGGGTCTCAAACCGGGCCGCAGGCTCTCTTCTGCCGAGCCCAGAGAATCTTTTAAAACTATATTTTTATTTTTAAATTCTATTGCTACTGGTTGTTTTACTATGAAAATATAGAGCCACTAAATTCAATAAACAGCAAATTTAAACAACAAGAGCATTAAATCAAATCTTTTTTATCAGTTGTATACTTTTTACGTTCTTGTTATTGACGCTACCCAGCCTCGACCGGTCCCTGGAAAAGAACATTGTGACTGTACCGGTCCTTACAAGAAAAAAGGATGGGGAACGCTGATGTACAAGATGTCATGATCATTTTTTTTGTGGAGCTTTGAAGATTGCCTAAAATTAGCAGTGAAAGAGTTAAACACTGCAGTGAGCATGACTATAACTGACCTTTGATAACTATTTCTGTCTTCAACATTATTCTGCACTTTTCTTTTCTGCCAAGAGTCGTTATTATTATCAAGCGTTGTCACTGGCATCGGGTAAAGTGAGAAGTCGAACAAAGACTATTAAACACATCCTGACCGTCTTGGAGTGAGTTTTCTTGTGACAGAAGAGCTGAGGCCATGGGCAGTCTGTTCTATCCGTGTTGATAATTATGGCACTCGGATTTGTTTGTGTTCACGAGCGAATTGCTGAGAGTAAACTGATGGAGTGCCTGAAGAGGGATCTCGACGCAGACGCTGAGAGACCGACTGTGTTTGGGATTACTGAGAACAGCTGTGAAGTGAACAGCGGCCTCGGGCTTAAGTGCAACAGTAATGATCGGTTGCATTGATGAATATGATCCAGAGTTGGCTATGAAAAATGATAAAGTGTGACAAAGCTTACAGTTTTAAGTCCAGAAAGACCTGCTGCTGCCGTGGATTAAAGATGTTTACAGGTGAAAATTGTCAAAGCTTTATGATTTCTGACAAAGATGACATATTTGTGACGTGATCAAAATCAGATAGTTTATAATGAATTGACTGTAAAGCCCATCTCAGACTTCACAACATCACAAACATACTTTGTGCACTGCAAAAACAATGTATTTCTAGATTGGTTAAAATGTCTTAAAATGGATTTTAATCTTTATTTTTGCTTTTTTTTTTTCAGTTAAAATGGTTTTACTTGATGTACCTATATTATATGATATGTTTTCTGCCTTGTTCTTGTTCTTATTTCCAGTCAAATTTTGCTGGTGAAGTGAGACATTTTTACAAAAGTCAAGTCAAGTCAAATCTCTTGAAACGAATCAGAAATGTCTTGTAACAAGCAAAATAAGCAGCCACATTTCTAGTATTAGTAGTTTTAATCTAGCCTGATGTATCAGCCGGTTTCATTTCACTCCGTGGAAACCGTCTGACATCTCAGTCACTGCCGTCTTTTCGTTACCGGACGTTATGTATGTACTGCGACTAACAAATCCAGGGATGGCTGGTATCATTGGGCTAGGTGGGCTAAGCCCCTCCTGTCATTTCAGGAAAGAAAATGTGGTTATAACTAATATATATTTTTAATAAAAATATCACCTTTAAATGTATTACTATGAGTTATTATAGTTTCAGAATTGAATTCTGTCAGTTTTGCTGAAAAAAATCCTTAAAAAACGAAAGCAGGGCTAATTTTCTCCAGCCCGCAGCAGCTCAGCACAAACTGCAGGAGTCTATGGAGGATGATTGACAGGTGCTTGTCCCGCCCCTGTTTTGTTGCACACGGTAAAGTTCAGCAGCGGGGCTAATTCTGTTTAGCCCAAAACACATCATTGGCTCTTAAAAGAGATTGACAGTTAGTTTGACCAATCACAAGCAGCAGTGGGCGGTTCTAAGATTCTCATTGGTTCAGAATCATCATGTGCTTTGTACAGCCTCTTCCCAGAGCATGAACGCCGAGAATACAACAGACAAGCCGATTTTAGGAATATATTTTCTTTTTGGCGAGTTTTGTGATGGAAGCAAAAACTAACGGCAGCAGAAGAAAAGCTATGAGAGTTTGGAGTTTACAGAGCCATGAAAAGACCTGAGTTAAGAGTTTACAGAGCCATGAAAAGACCTGAGTTAAGAGTTTACAGAGCCATGAAAAGACCTGAGTGAGGTGAGTTTGGTGAATGCCGAAGACAACTTTCTCTTCTCATGTGAGTGCAGCTATTTTAATATATTTTGCCGGTTTCATAAGTGTGTATAAGTGCAGTTGTGTAGCATCCACGTGTTTATAATGTCCAAATAACAGCGTGAGTTTGGTAAATATGTCGTTTGGCTCGTGTCTGCACAAAAATAACGATACTTGCCATGTGTTGTTGTTGTTGTTGTTGTTGTTGTTGTTGTTGTTGTTGTTGTTGTTGTTGTTGTTGTTGTGGAAACATCTAACACACACGTGTCTTTGTGTTGATGCTTTTGAGCCGCTTGGATTAAAAAAGTCTTTCGCTAACGCTGATTACTGGCTGTATTTCTCCATTTGTAGAATAAATAAGATGATAACTCATTTATTGTAAGTGTTTGTCTGGTGAGTTAGTGCTGCAGTTATGTAGCCCCTCCAGTCAAAGTTGTCACCAGCCGCCACTGGACAAATCAGCTGTAGTCCGGGAAGTACAGTGTAAACATGGATGTGAACGTGGATCAGAGACGCAGCTAAGAGCACATTTAGTCCTGAATATTTCTTTTACATCGGAATATTCCGATTTGCGTTTACATAAGCAGTTATTCTTAATTTTTACTAAACGGAGTATGAGTATTTTTGTTTTTTGCAGGTGTTGACATGGCTGTGTGCAGTCGGGTGAATGCTAACGGTTTCTTAGCTGCGTGTAAACGTGATGATAGACATGAATGTGGTTTCTGTGATGCAACTTTATGGATACAGGTACATTAATATTTAACGGCAAACTTGTGGAACTACAAACAGACGCTTGGATTTGACGCTGTTTGCTGTTCGCTGATTGGACGATCATTTTTCAATCGGATTCAAGCATAAACAAACGCTGAAACTTCTGACCTAGTTGGAGTGAAATGAAATGGAGCAGAGGCACTATGTGGCGTTAGCCTGGCTAGTTTTAACTGAGACAAGAGAATAACTTTTGTGATACTTTAACTTTTTTTACTTAACTAAATTTACACACATTTACTTTTATACTTTTACTCAAATAAAGAAGTTCCAGCAGGACTTTGACTTTTACCAGAGTCGTTTTAGTAACTGTTCTTTTATTTGAGTAGTGAACTTCAGTATTTTGTCATCTCTGCTTTGTAACATTTCTTTCAACAGAAAAGGGCAAAAGCAGACGGCAGGAGGGCGAAGTCAGAATCCGACATCAAGGGAGGTGTGACTGGAAATCCTAAGATATTTCAAAAGCTTTCATTTCTATTGTACAATGTATTTTGGCTTTCTTGCATTTTCTGTCTGTTTAATAATCCCTCATTTGCACAGGCAGGTTCCATAGCAAAGTACTTACCGCACAGCTGTCTCTCAGAGCATCATACTTTCTCTGGATCTCGTCTCTGTGCGCCTAAAACAGCACAACAAACAAATGAAAGTGCATGGGACAAGTCAGACAACACATTTCATATTATAAAATGTACTAACAATGTTGCTAATTTGAACCCATTTGGACTATTCTGACTTTGTTTACAGTCTTACTTCCTGGTTGGACATTAACTTTACAACTGTTACCGAGCAACCACAAAACGATGACCAAAATTGTCAAAAATCAACAATAATACCCGAGACCTTTGTGTTTGTTAAATGCTCATTTAGTTAAGATCATTGTTTTTAAGGTTTCACTAAACATTTTTGCAAAGTTCCCAGTTTAGCCATTTTTAGGATTAAAAATGTACTTCCTGTTCATAGATGATGACATCATGCATTTCATTAATAAAGTCTCAACAACCGGCTAAAGCTTGAACAGGAAGGAAAAGTTATCACAGCTCTTGTTGCCAGGTAACGACACTCAGATATGCGCTCATACACTTAAATGAAAAGTAATTTGCCTTTTTTTTTATTCACTTTTTACTTTATATTTAGACAATATGCGCATTTTTTGAGACTGGAAAAGCAGTTAGTGTTAGTTGTGTGTAAATTGTGTCTTGTGTTGCTTATTCACATCAAAATTCTGTTTAAACACTACTGAATTTCTTGTAATGTTAAACTTTTATTCAATTTTTCTTCACAAATGGCACCTTCACTGATGTAAAACTATGATAAATATTTACCACAGGGACAAGCTCACCAAACAAAATGATAATAACAACATGGCCTTAGTTAAAGCAGGTAAACCCTCACCCGCAGCACAGTGATCTCCTCCTCGGCCTCGGCTGTGGTCTCTTCCAGCTCCGTTTTGGCGTGCTGCAGTTGCCCCTCCAGAGCGTGTCGTGTGGCCTGGAGCGAGGTCACCTGACCCTCTCTCTCCTGTAGGGACAGGGTCAGCTCTGTCACCTGTCGCTTCAGCTCCAGCTTCTGCTCCTCGTGCTCCAGCCCGATCTACGCACAAACACACCACAAAGAGAGTTTACAGTCTACAATTATTAGGGTTGTCAACAAAAACCTCTGTAAAAAAGTGAAGACATATCAACTTACAGTAGGTAAGGGAATGTTTAGTAGGAGAATGTACAATTACACTAAAGGTGCATTGTGTAGCTTTCTGCAGGTGAAAAGTCAGTAAAATTATTAAGGTAGGGTCATACTTTCTGAATGGGGAAATATACATTTTATGCCATAATCTGAAAAAAAAAAAAAAAAAAAAATCAGCAAAAAGATCCGCTTTTCTATGGACACAAACATGAGTGGCCTCCTGCAGGTCAAATAACTGTCCATTTTGTGGCCATGCAAGCCTGTTCAAAATAAAAATTCATTGTTTTTATTGTTTATTAAGTGCAAAAAGACATCTAAATGACAAAAACATTTGAAGTCTCTTTTTGGCCAAAAAGTCACAGAGTGCACCTTTAAGCACAATGGCAGTTACACTTGTACCAGACTCTAGCTTTACATCTTCCACCTGTAGTCCAGGGGAGGACTACAGACATGTTTTTAGTGGTAGAGGAAACTGAAGCACGTAGAGGTCACCTACGCAAACACAGGGAGAACAAGCAAACTTCACATAGAAAGGCCCAGGACCTTCTTGCTATGAGACCAGAGCGCTAAGTAGAACGCTTACAACATTTATTTTTTATGATTTAGAGAAAAATGTGTTTTGCCAGGTGGTGGAGAGTCCTAACTCAAGTGGAGAAGTTCAAGTATCTTTGAGTCGCAGATACAAACAGTTAAATAAAGTTTCCTCCGCAGGGTGAGCTGGAGGTTTTCTTTGAGATAAGGTGATGACTTCAGTCACACTAGAGGAGCTCGGAGCAGAGCTGGTTTGCTCCAGCTGAGATGGCTCGGGCACACACAGTAGTTGTGTTCTAAAAATAACTAACGATAGGCATAAATCTGCAAAGGGGTCATCTTTTATTTTTTTACAATAATTTCAAATTAACCGTTCACCACACACGTTACACTTTTCTTAAATAGGCATTCACATTTTCTCTCTTCATTAAACAAACAAAAGTCCAAGTCTTTGTACACATTGTGCTAGTGATGCGCAGGTTCAGGTGGGTCAGGTCTAAACTCATGTTCAAGCGCTTTTATGCTTTAGCTTCAAGTGACATGAACGTCAGTCTAAGAAGCCTCATGTAAAGCATGTTCTGCTTAACAAACGAAGACACATTTTATGGGTTTGGGCATAAACTACAAAAAGGAAGAAGAAACATTATCTACTTAACCACACAAATGATGCTCCAGCGTGAAAAAAATCATCACCATAAACCACAAGCGTGGTTTTTGACAAAGAGTCAAATCCTCACCTGGAAAACGTCCAGAGCGTCAGGTCACCTCCTCCTGCCTGATCCAAGCTGCCGTAAGTTTTCTAAGAGCTTCTGTGCTGTTGCCTGTGAATGCTGCGATTTGACACGATCACCAAACAGTGTGTTTGAGAGCAAAGCACGCTTATGAGTACTAGCACATTGCAGGCCTACACTAGGACCATGCACTGTAAAAACTGTAAAAAACAACAAAACATACAAAAGAGAGGGACGACTGTACTGGACAAAGTCTCCCTGATGAAGTGGTCCAGGCATATCCCATTGAGAAGAGAGAAATGGAAATAGATCTAGCAGTTTCTAAAAATAGATTGTGACATCACGCCACAAAGCATTGTGGGTGCAACCTGTGGACAAACAAATGTGAGCGCGGTGTGGTTGCATGTGTGCAGTAGGTGGTTCGAAAACGTTATTTTCACAATTAACAACCAAATCATGATGGAACAAGGAGGCACTGCTGCCGGGGACTACGCAACCCGGATCGGAGATATCCTGAGCGGCTGAAAGAGGGAACAGTTTTCATCCCATTTCCAAAACCCGGGAAGACACGCAACAACATGACACAGAGGGAAAGAGAGCAGGCCAAGGTAAATACAGAGAAAGCAAGACGATGGTAGTATTTATGTGGTCGGGCAGATTTCCAAAGTGTGGAATTGGCTGGGTCGCTCGCTAGCAAAGCGAGCGACCCAGCCTCTTCTGTCAAAACAGTGTCCTCCACTAAGCATACGTAACATTAACGTGTTTTATTCATACACCTAGCCTTACAGGGAGGGGGTTTACGCTTAGATTTCGTGCAATTTAATCAAACGCATGCCGGTCTGAATTTTGCTCCCAGCAGCACTTGCGCGCCAGACTAGTGACGTCAATTGTCAAGCGGGCTATTGAAATACTGCTGCCTTCAAAACATTATTCAACATACAGTATACTGTGCAATTCTACACCAAATTACACAATATATTATGTTGCTCCCCTAAAACACAAGGTGGTACATGGCATTTTCAGCTTTAGAGATGTAGACAGATAATCAAGTAGGATTACTCAAACACATGAGAATGATGCAAAACTCAGCTCTGGCCTGGGTAAGTGTTTGATGAGGCAACAACATTGTAACACGACAAACAGCTCACAAGAGTTGGTTTTGCATAATTTAAGACTTTTTTAAGAAAAACTCCTTGTCCTTCTCACCTCTCGCAGCCGTGTCTCCAGCTCCAGCACACGGCTCTTGTTGCTCTGCTCCTGTTGGCTCATCTTCTCTAAATGTTCCTCCAGTTTGGCGTTTTGAGCCTCCAGTTTGCCGGCCTGTGACTCCAGGTAAAACTTCTGCTGTCGGAGCTCTGAGATCATCTCCTCCTGGGCTTTCCTGACAACAGCCAACACAACACATCTGAGTGAGGCGTGATTCACTCTGACACTGTGTGGAACATGAGGCGCCGCCAGAACAAACAGGCCTTTTGTCTTTATTATATAATTTACAGAGGTGAAACTGACCTTTACATCACTGTTTACATGAGTTTTGTCCATTTATGAGCTGTGCAGTAACAAGCTAAAAAGAAACAGGACATTTAATGACTTAAATACTTTAATTGCACTGATAAGCATGTTTACCAAATGAATGTGAGAAAAATGTTGACATTTACATATTCTACAATGAGGCTATATATTATTTTCTTACTGTAATAATAGCGAAGTAAACACAATTAAGTGATCAATAGTTGTGTTAATATAAATACACAAAATATGGTTTAATTCTGCACAAAATAAGACCAGTGCAGTCTTTATTTATTTTTTTCTATTGAGCCGCCACAACTACCGACCCACATTCTAGTTCAGGAGTGCCTAAACTCTTCCTTGTTGGGACAAAAGATAAAACATTTCCGTGCTAGACTTGAATATTAACCAAAACACGTTAGTCAGTTTTATGCTGCAATATCAAAATGTGTCTGAATTAGCGATGTAACAAATACAGCTTTTTCAGTTTCGATGACGATCCTGATACCTTAGAATTAAGTATCTGCCGATACCAATATACCAATAACATGTAAGTTAGGGAACGCTTGGTGTTGATCTCTGCTGAGTTACCCAGGGCAGTTTGCCATCACTGAGAGAGAGGGGGGGGGGTGAAGCACTTTGGAAGACATCTGTCTGGGTAAATGTGCTATAGAAATAAATCATTCATTTATTAACAAGTGTAAGGACTGAAATAGGTTATTTTTCTTTTCAAAATATAAGAAATTTGATTGTGTTATGTAACTGTAATGTGTAGTAATAAGAATAAAATGTCAAACATGAGACGTTCTGGATCAACATCAGTCAGTAAATTAGTCTCATTATGTCCAATTAAAGGCACAACTATCATATCGGCGGAACTGATATCATGGGGCCGATACCTGGATCAGCATTGATATCCGATCCTAGTATCAGATTGGTGCATCTCTAGTCTGAATGTTGCAACATAGTACTGATAAAAATTGAAGTACAGTGTTAACCCCCGTTTATGGTTAACTCGCGGAAGGTGAAATCAGCAAAGTCGTCATCTTTACTTTTTTACAGTAATTTCAGTAGCCAATAGCCTACAGTACAATGACCGTTCACCACACACGTTACACTTTTCTGAAATAGGCATTACATTTTGTTTAAACAAACAACAGTCCAAACCTTCGTACACATTGCTTTAGTGATGCGCAGGTTCAGGTGGATCTGGTCCGTGGCCAAGACGTACGCGACCGCGTGAGTTTACAGCGGCTGGACAAACCTGTTTGCTGGAGCGCTTTGAGCAAAAGGACGGACTGTTTTTGGAGCAGACGCTGTGAGTGGACACGGCTCGGCCAAGACTTTAAACATGCGATGGACAGCGTTCGATTTGTGAATTATTTCTTTAGAGTTAGATGTTATTCTCAGCGAGGTAAGTGTTCATGTGCTTGTGTTTAGCTGAAGTTCAAACGTGGATTCGTTGTGTTAGTTTTGAGTGGTAAATGTGAGGCTGTCAATGAAGATGTAGTGTTTTTCAGGCTCATTCACCGCTGTGTCAGTGCGCTCTTTGCACAGACAGGTCCAATTACGTAGCTGTTTTTATCTTTAGTTTTTCTGAAAGCTTTAAGGTGATCAAACAGCTAATATCTTTTAAGTAAATAGGCTACATAAATATAAAAAGTTATTGACTGTAAAACACTATGCCCCAGAAAAGTCCTGGGTTAGTCCTGGTTGAGTTCTCGGTTGGTCCCGACTGAGGCTGCTTCAGCTCACCTGATTAGACATGTTAACAAAATATCTGTGCTGGAGGAAATACATTTTAAGCAATTTTTTTAGTCCCTTTAAGTGACCTGAAATTTGAACTTTTGAAAGTGTTTTGTTTACGTCACACTTGTACTATTATGTGTAGCTGTACCTGGGTTCTGCACTCACATGTTTTTCTGAGTGTAGATGCTGCTGTTTGCTGCTAGTTTGTTGGCCTCCGTCAGTTCTGCAATCCTCTGCTCCAGACTGTTCATCTTTGAGTCCATGGCATTTATGGTCTGAAGAGAAAAACAACAGGAAACGATCACAGAACGTCTAAACTGAGTGTGCTGACTGATTTCACTCTCACAGTCGATCACAATGGACAAGTTTGGATGACTAATTCACACAAAAGCTGCATGGACCTCGAAAAACTAAGCCACAGTCAGAGGATTGTTCAATTTTGAAGCGATAAAAGAAATGCAAAGTTACATGTTATAATCAGTTTTAAAGTATACTATTGCAATGTTAAAACAATGAACATAGGCTTTGGACAATGTTGGAAAATATATTTCTGTTGGAAAAAAAACACTTTGACTTCACATTTGTGCCATAATGTAGGAATAACATGCCACAAATGCAAATATTCAGAATGGAATAGTCTTTCAGTCATGATGTATTGCTTTGTGTTTCTCAAATTGATTCTACAGCAGTGGTCTCAAACTGAAATAGAGAGGTGGGGTTGAAATAACTGGAGTCAGAGTCAAGGGTCATATTTAAAAATATAGTCTCACATATGTTATATTCTGTGTAAATATGGCTTGTCCATATATGTTACTTTTTTTTACGATTATTATATCAAAGTTTCATCATGTGATCGAGCGCAGAGTGTTTTCTTTTTATTTATCTATTCTATTTATATAGCGCTTTTCTGACCACGCCTCCTCGAGCTCATGGAGGAACACATGGGGTTTAAAATATGCCCTTTTCACGCTGCGGCTATGCTAGCTCCGGTTTGCGAGATACCTGTGGATAGTTCCTTCTTGTCCCATTCATTCCTTATGGGGAAATGGGGGGCGCTAATATTAATTAATATTAAAAAAATTCAAAGCAGTGAGCGGATTTCAACTAGATAACCACTGGCAGCGAGTTCAGAGCTTCACATACGAGGTAAATACTTCACTGTGTGTTTATAAAAGTGCGTAAGTTTGGCGCAATGCTAAATGCTAACAAATAAAATTAGCGCAAATATAAAGCAGACAATTTGATAAAAATACATGACATCCTAGGCTGAGTGTTTTTGTATGAAGCTAGTTCAGTTTGTAGAGTTACTTTAAAATGAATAAATACATTAAAGGGGCACTATGAGAGGAATTTGAATGATCACATATAGTTCACAAACATTTAAATCATATTTATTCTTTGCAACATGAACACTTAAGAGAGCAATCAACATCAATTGTGATACATTTATACGTATTTGAAATGTTTTATTAGGGGCCGGAATGTGAATATTGACGCTAGATGTCACCATGGTAGTTAAGCAAACTGCACTTGAAATGCGCACCCTGGTGTTCAAAAGTGGACATTACTTGGATCACTTTATTATTATTATTTTTTTCTTACACAGTGCCCCTTTAAATACAAGTTAGCATTAGCTTCAGAGACAAAACAGCGCATTTTCTGAACACATGGTGAAGTATTTACCTCGTATGTGAAGCTCTGAACTCGCTGCAAATGATTGTCTGGCTGTCACTTGCTGTCCAGTTTGTGTCAGTTAATTATTTTAGTTAGTTTACGGCATTTGCGCTAGCCTTCCGATGGAATGAAAAACAACTACCCGGAAACAACGATCCACAGGTATATTCACACCGGAACTAGCCAAGCTGCAGCAACGTGAAAAGGGCCAAAACTCCTGTAGTGTGCAGGGGCTTGAGTCCACATTGGCTGTTGCAGTTGTTGAGCAGTGAGCGATAAAACTGTTGTTCTGATGCACTGTAAAGGTTATGATTCCCTCAAGGTAGTCCGTTACTGGGCATGGCCTGTATTTAGCGCTCGTTTCTATAAAATGTACTATAAAGACTAAAAATTTGCTTCTAACAATGCCACTATTACAATTCTTTTTTTCTTGCGATTACACTGTGACTTGAAAAATCATGATTATTGAGATTAACCTATCGTAGTTGCAGTTGTAAAGCAGCTCAGAGCATGTTTTGTTTACACACAGCAGACATGCAGTGCAGCTTCAGCCTCTGCTCTGTGAGTCTATCAGTCTTCCATAGTGTTAAACTGCACTTCGACAAATCTCCAGGCTGGCATTTGCGGTGTTATTAGAGGAATGTATGTCAGTGTGATAAACGTTGAATTTGAAAGTGTGTCATTGCCAAGCTGGCCGGGCTCTTACCGCCTTCTGTTCGCTGATGACGCTGCACTTCTCACGCACCTCCTCCTCATATTTGCTCTGACTGGACTCAAGCATCTCTTGTCGGCCATGTCCGCCTTCATCTGGGCCTCCAGCACCTGCTCCACACAACCGAACAGAGCTTTTATTCAACACGGAGAACGAAAGGTGTGAAACTGACCAGCAATAGAGTCGATCCAAACTTAGCTACACTTCCGCAGACTGTTTGAAAATGAGAATGCATCATAAGCTTGTTTTATCTGTTTGAGTTACAGGAATTAGTGCTGGTGTCACATGTGTATTGTTTGGGTCACACTGAACGCGGAGCAAGTCGTGGAGGCAGGTTTTTGAAAATTGGCCCGTGACTACTAGTGGAACAACAAATTAGTGCGCTGGAAACTCTTGTGGAAAACTTTAAATGACGCTTAGAGATCGTTGTTATTTACCTGGGTTCAAACGAGATGTAAGTACGGAGGAGAATGGCTACTATTTGGTCTGAGGAAAACAAAGATGGAACCGTAGTACGAAGGCTGGACTGTGGCGGGAAATAGAAGGAGGGATGTCGCGATATCAAATTTTAGAATCACGATTATAAAGGAAAAAAAGAATAAAATATTTAATCTAAATTAGTGGCATTTGATTTGCTGACACACTGATTGTACTGCATAAATATGATGTCGAATAAAAAGAATAAATATTTTAAATAATTAGTCTGTGAAAAAATGTAATGGTTTAAATTGATTATTAATTAAACATTTTTAAAAACATCAGTCCCTTTAATGATTGATTTGATTACTTCAATATGCTTACAATGAGGATCGATTACTAACTAATAATATATTATATGCGACATCTATCACATGATTCACGAAGGTGACGTCATCCATATTGTTTTCCCAGCGGGTCGTCACGTGACCAGATGCACGCGTCTCTGCTTTCGTTTTACTTTTAGATCAGAGTTTATGTCAAATTTTTGTCATGAGCCTCTCTAAATGACAAAAAGGTGCAGTTAATCAAGTGTAGTTTTGGCCAAAGAGTTGCACAGTGCACCTTTAAACAGACGCTGAATAGATTCACCCTATACTGACAGCGAGTAAGGGTTGTACAATGTGTTGGTGTGAGGAAGAGAAAGACAGAGGGGGAAGGCGCGTCTTTCATACTCCCAGAACAAAAGCAAAAAGAGGGTTACGTTTAATTTTTAATTCAAGTTTTGAAGGAGCAACTTAGATAAAACCAAACCTCACTTGTATCTCTTTGATAAATTCTTCGTTACTTCTTAGATAACTCTCCAGCTTAACCTGTCAGAGGCACTTAAAACATTATTATTATTATTCGGAGATTTGTGCTGCATGATTTTGCTGCTACAATATATGTATTTTGCACAATTAAAAGGAATATACATTTACAGCAAGGATACATTTTTGCACATAACTAGGGTTTTGTATTCAAGCAAAAAGAACTGACTAACACACTTCATTTTTTTACCTTTTCTTATCAGTTCCACTTTATGACCAACAGCGTTTGTTTATGGTAGCGTCATGTGATTGTGTAAACTGCTCTGTGTGCCTTTTAAAAGCGCCCCTCAGCAAATATATAAAGTGTGTTGAATTGAATTGGGAATGACAAGTGAGCAAAGAAAAAAAGACATACCTTTCGTGATTCAAAAAACTAGATTTAGCATGACAATCCAAGCCCACAAGTCCTGTAACATAACGTGATGCGATAACGTGAGTGTGGTGTGATACAGTGCCTTTATCTTGTCTTCATAGAGCTTCTCCTTCTGCTTCAGGTGGGTTTCCAGTCTCTGAGCCGTGGATTGTGTCTCCCTCAGGCTTTCCTCCAGCTCCTGCACAAGCATCAAACGCACGAGTTTATTTATAGAAACTGTCAGATTTTTACAAAAACCCTTTAGCTCTTTTCGACAGCTGTCCACGCCGACTTTCACTACGACCCAAACAGCAGAGATTAGAAATAAACCATAGTCCAGTTGACAGATTTCAATTTCCTTTTACAATTTTCTGACAGGCTGGCTCCAGATTGCCGAGGTTGATCATTTGAGGTGATGAAGAGGTAACAACTGAACTCAATTGCAAGCTGAACTTTTGTTAGATATCTCTTTTAATTTTCACATAAAGATGTCGATAAGGTTTTACATTTCATAAGCTGATCCACGTGACTGTGTAAAGGAGTTTTGGACCTGCTCCTGTGTCAAGAACATGGAAAATGCAGCGATAATGAGCTTTTAAGACACTGAGTCACTGCACATTTGCATATGAAGACTTTNCATATATGGTGCTTCTTGAGCAGTATTCCCGTCCTGTTTTTTTTTCTGATAATCCAATTTCACTGTATCATTTTTTCAAGATCTTAAATAATTTAAAAGGAGACTGTCATTTTATATATCACTTTAACATACTTGTTTTTCAAGCTGTAAAACAGCTTCCTGCATGCAACAAACGAGTAAATCCAGTGTTGGAATATTTTGGTAAAAGCAAATATTCTTTTTTGCAGGTGTACAAACAAAAATCACAACAAAAGACAGCTGTACAGAAACAGATCCTTCTTGGCTTGGGCTGTCTTCCACACCTGTTAAAGAAACACCTGGAATCAGTTATAGACCAAGAAAGAGACAACGTATTGAAATGGAGGAAGATGACGAAGAAGAAGATGTTGACATTTCTGACATTTCACCTCCACAACCACATGATTCTACTTATGAGCCTGGAGCCTCTGTAACTGATGTGTCTGAATTAACGTAAGATGATTAGCTTTTTGTAGTGTATTATTTAGTAATATGTTTGTGTGCATCAATGCTGTATATTTATTGTACATCTGCTTTTTTTTTACACAGAGAAATAGGACAGCCAACTGGACCCAACTACGAAGGCAAGAAATACATTGTATTTGAAAGCCGCTTGAAGGAGCTTTTCCAGACGTGTCCAGTGTGCAACTGTAATAGCAACGTCAAGAAGCGTGAAAGTGGGACATTTGTTGCATTTACTCAGAGCTGTCCACACTGCTTGTATCACCGAGAGTGGGAAAGTCAGCCTGTTGTAGGCAGCACTCCAGTTGGCAACCTGCAGCTTTCAGCTGCTGTGTATTTTTCTGGAGGATCGTTCATTAAAATGGAAAAGGTAAAGTAACATTGCAATATGTTATGGTTACAACGCCATTGTAGTAGTTATTAACTTTCTGTATTAACTTTTTTAAAAATCAGATATGCAAGGCTATGTCACTCCAAATTCACCAATACAGCACTTTTAGACGGCACTCCAGATCCTTTCTACCTGCCATCTACCACAAGTGGAAGAAAGATCAGGGCTAATCTTTGAAGAACTAAAAGGAAAAGGCAAACTGGCTTTGGGTGGAGACATGCGAGCAGATTCACCAGGTTAGTGTTTCAAAGACATTACTTTATTGTAGTATGTGACAACCTTATAAAATTAATATTACAACTGCATATTTTGTAGGGCACAGCGCGAAATATGGAAGCTACACACTAATGGAACTGCAAAGTGAAAGGATACTTGACATCCAACTAGTGCAAGTATGTCAGCCTTGATTTGTTTTTTATTTTGTGCCTTATATCTATATATAAATTATTGTGTTCACTTTAGAGCAATGAGGTCGGCGGAAGCTACCATATGGAGAAAGAAGGTCTACGGAGGTGTTTAGATCTTGTACAAGCCAGCAGTCTAGAAGTGGACTATCTAGTTACAGATCGTCACACTCAGGTCAAGGCATATTGCGTGAAAGAAAGATCACTCAGTATTATGATGTCTGGCATCTGGAGAAAGGTAACTATTTTTATTACTTTATTAGAGCCACTATAATAACATTTTTCTAATGTCTAAATATGTTTAACAGGTTTGTCCAAAAAACTGGAGAAATTATCCAAGGTCAAAGAGTGTGAGTTGATCAAGAAGTGGCTGCCAGCAATCAAGAATCACATATACTGGTGGCATGTTCATCAACATCTGGTCAAGAGAAGACTGCCAAATGGAAGTCACTCATAAACCACATCCAAAATGTTCGGATCCAGAACATCTCCAGAGATCCAAGCAAGAAGACTGCCAAATGGAAGTCACTCCAACCACATCCAAAATGGCCGGATCCAAGAGTTTCCCAGGTGTAGCTCATCCAGACAGAGTTTCCAGAGATTGCAAGTGGTCTTCATGCCAGGTTTGAAGTAACATTGGAATTTACACTCAGACGAAGCTCAGATGTGAGCGCTATATGCTTTCATTCAATGAATCATGTGACCTGTTGTCGCGATTAAGCACGTGCTGCGTTATAATAACTTAGTATAATATATATATATATATATATATATAATATATATATTATATATATTATATATATATATATATATATATAAATATTTATTATATATAATATATAAAAATATTTATTTATTTATTTTTTCAGGTACTTGTGGCATTATACAAGGTGGAGAAGCTGCTAGTAAACAAAAGAGTTCTTGGAGATGTTGAAAAACTGAGCTCTGATTACCAAACCTCTTCACTAGAAGCCTTCCACAGTGTTGTAATTCGTTTTGCTCCAAAAAGTGTGGTTTATCCATTTGTGGGAATGTTGTGCAGGTAAGGAGGCATACATTATCTTTTTCATAAAACACTTTCCAAACAACTGTAGTGAACATGTTAATACTCCAATATATTTATCTTTGTTTTTAGACTATACTTGCCGGAATGCACTTCAATGAAAATGCAAAACGTGAGCAAGCCACTTCAAGAGGACAGCCGTCATTCAAAATATCATATCCAAAATATAGAAAAGGCAAAGCTTCGGCTAAAACTGTCAAAAGCAAACCCACATTTGGTAAGACTTTTATAGATATTTATTGACCTAAATATTTTATATAACAAAAATATGAATAACAATATAACTATGTACATTTTAGGATATGTCTCGGAGCTGATGCATCTCGTCTTCACTGAGGTTTTCCCTGACCCTGGAAGATTTTTTGACCAGTTAAATGCTGTCCCTGTGCCAGAAGACCTTAGCGCACAGTTTGAGAAGGCTCCAAAAGAAGAGGTCATTGCTGCACACATGTCTAGGTTCAGTCGGCCAGCAGGCGGACCTGGCCGTGATGGAGGAAGCCCACATACTGCTCGGGAGGGTCTGGATGCTCCGAGCGTTTCTGGAGTACAGCAAGCGCAGGAATGACTGCTCTGATCCTGGCTCCAAGTAGTCCCCAACACCAGCTCACATAGCTTCTTCCACAAATCTGAGATGCCTGGACAAGCAGATAAACATGTCGAGAATGTTATCACAACAGTGTTATAAAAATGTTATTTTCATAATTATTATGTTGTCTGTCCAAAATAAAGTTCAAAGTACTTACTCTTCTTGTGTTCATCCTCTAATCTGTCCATAGCCAGTATGGTAAATTGTGATGTATATTTATTCAGACAGTTCACAGTGAAGCCAGGATGGAGTGTAATACATGATGATGGAGTTGGCATCTGGTGGATTCGCCTGACTACCTACACATGAAAGAAGACATGTTTTACTAATTTTGAATATACATATCTACAGATCATATTTTATTCAGCATTATCCACAAAGGGACTAGCTTCAATTTCACATCATGCTATGTCAAATTTTGGCATAATTTTTGACAAATTGCCATAGCTGTCTTATAATTATTAGCAGCATAATTCTTGTACAAAGCATTGTGGTACTACAAACAATAAGTGCCTAATGTTCTGTCTATGTTGTGCATAGACAGAACATTAGGGAAGAATACTGAACTATTTGCAGCACATTTCATACATGGTTGGTATGTTTTTGTTAATATTTTTATTTCAAGACAACATAAAATAATACCTTTGGGAATTTCCTGGCAGAAGACGTTCTCTGTTTTTGAGGGCATCGCCTGAAATTCCCACATGAACACCTAAACAAAAGCGACAGCATAAACCAAATGCTAAACAGTTTGTAACACGATACAATACGTTAATCTACTAGTGTTTATTAATACTTTACCAATCAATAATGTTCAGCTGATGTCGACGCGGTGATTGCGCTTCGAAGCACCTCAAAGTCCGCGTACGATTCCGGGTCCAACACATAAGGCTAAGCGCACAGTTTCGCCATGATAAATAATATTTTTATTCCGTTCACTGTCAGACCGCTATATGGATGCACGCCTGTCTTCTCCTTCCGCTCTGAAGTGGGCGGAGGAAGGGAGGCTCACTCGGAGGCTACGTCACATTTTGGAGGCGGAGCCTAATTTTTCTCAGGTCGGGCGGGGGATGAGCAATAGCCGGCCGTTCATAGTTCCGGGTCTGTGACTGGCCTCCAAGAAATGAGTGAGATTTCATAACTATTGAGTTATGGATGTTCCAACACCCAAATTGTGAATCTATATGTGCATAAGATACAATGTGAAAAGTTTTATTTTGCATGAGATGGGCCCTTTAACGTGTTTTATTCATACAAGTAGCCTTACAGGGAGGGGGTTTACGCTTAGAGTTCGTGCCATTTAATCAAACGCATGCCGGTCTGAATTTTGCTCCCAGCAGCACTTGCGCGCCAGATTAGTGACGTCAATTGTCAAGCGGGCTATTGAAATACTGCTGCCTTCAAAACATTATTCAACATACAGTATACTGTGCAATTCTACACCGAATTACACAATATATTATGTTGCTCCCCCTAAACACAAGGTGGTGGCATTTTCAGCTTTGAAGACAGATAATCAAGTAGGATTACTCAAACACATGAGAATGATGCAAAACTCAGCTCTGGCCTGTATAAGTGTTTGATGAGGCAACAACATTGTAACACGACTAACAGCTCACAAGAGTTGGTTTTGCATAATTTAAGACTTTTTTAAAGAAAAACTCCTTGTCCTTCTCACCTCTCGCAGCCGTGTCTCCAGCTCCAGCACGCGGCTCTTGTTGCTCTGCTCCTGTTGGCTCATCTTCTCTAAATGTTCCTCCAGTTTGGCGTTTTGAGCCTCCAGTTTGCCGGCCTGTGACTCCAGGTAAAACTTCTGCTGTCGGAGCTCTGAGATCATCTCCTCCTGGGCTTTCCTGACAACAGCCAACACAACACATCTGAGTGAGGCGTGATTCACTCTGACACTGTGTGGAACATGAGGCGCCGCCAGAACAAACAGGCCTTTTGTCTTTATTATATAATTTACAGAGGTGAAACTGACCTTTACATCACTGTTTACATGAGTTTTGTCCATTTATGAGCTGTGCAGTAACAAGCTAATAAGAAACTGGACATTTAATTAAATACTTTATTTGCACTGATAAGCATGTTTACCAAATGAATGTGAGAAAAATGTTAACATTTACATATTCTACAATGAGGCTATATATTATTTTCTTACTGTAATAATAGTGAAGTAAACACAATATAGTGAGCAATAGTTGTGTTAATATAAATACACAAAATATGGTTTAATTCTGCACAAATAAAGACCAGTGCAGTCTTTTAGTTTGAATGTTCATTTTAATACTCACAAAGTTAAATCAATTAATATTTTAGTATGTATTTATTATTTTTTTCTATTGAGCCGCCACAACTACAGACCCACATTCTAGTTCAGGAGTGCCTAAACTCTTCCTTGTTGGGACAAAAGATAAAACATTTTCGTGCTGAACTTGAATATTAACCAAAACACATTTTAGTCAGTATTATGCTGCAATATCAAAATGTGTCTGAATTAGCGATGTAACAAATACAGCTTTTTCAGTTTCGATGACAATAGTGATACCTTAGAATTAAGTATCTGCCGATACCAATATACCAATAACATGCAAGTTAGGGAACGCTTGGTGTTGATCTCTGCTGAGTTACCCAGGGCAGTTTGCCATCACTGAGAGAGGGGGGGGGGGGTGAAGCACTTTGGAAGACATCTGTCTGGGTAAATGTGCTATAGAAATAAATCATTCATTTATTAACAAGTGTAAGGACTGAAATAGCTTATTTTTCTTTTCAAAATATAAGAAATTTGATGTGTTATGTAACTGTAATTTGTAGTAATATGAATAAAATGTCAAACATGAGACGTTCTGGATCAACATCAGTCAGTAAATTAGTCTCATTACGTCCAATTAAAGGCACAACTATGATATCGGCGGAACTGATATCATGGGGCCGATACCTGGATCAGCATTGATATCCGATCCTAGTATCAGATTGGTGCATCTCTAGTCTGAATGTTGCAACATAGTACTGATAAAAATTGAAGTACAGTGTTAACCCCCGTTTATGGCGGGGTTAACTCGCGGAAGGTGAAATCCGCAAAGAGTCATCTTTACTTTTTGACAGTAATTTCAGTAGCCAATAGCCTACAGTACAATGACCGTTCACCACACACGTTACACTTTTCTAAAATAGGCATAAAATTTTGTCTAAAGAAACAACAGACCAAACCTTCGTACACATTGCTTTAGTGATGCGCAGGTTCAGGTGGATCTGGTCCGTGGCCAAGACGTACGCGACCGCGTGAGTTTACAGCGGCTGGACAAACCTGTTTGCTGGAGCGCTTTGAGCAAAAGGACGGACTGTTTTTGGAGCAGACGCTGTGAGTGGACAAGGCTCTGCCAAGACTTTAAACATGCGATGGACAGCGTTCGATTTGTGAATTATTTCTTTAGAGTTTGATGTTATTCTCAGCGAGGTAAGTGTTCACGTGCTTGTGTTTAGCTGAAGTTCAAACGTGGAATTGTTGTGTTAGTTTTGAGTGGTAAATGTGAGGCTGTCAATGAAGATGTAGTGTTTTTCAGGCTCATTCACCGCTGTGTCAGTGCGCTCTTTGCACAGACAGGTCCAATTACGTAGCTGTTTTTATCTTTAGTTTTTCTGAAAGCTTTAAGGTGATCAAACAGCTAATATCTTTTAAGTAAATAGGCTACATAAATATAAAAAGTTATTGACTGTAAAACACTATGCCCCAGAAAAGTCCTGGGTTAGTCCTGGTTGAGTTCTCGGCTGGGTTAGTCCTGGTTGAGTTTTGGTCCCGACTGAGGCTGCTTCAGGTCACCTGATTAGACATGTTAACAAAATATTTGTGCTGGAGGAAATACATTTTAAGTTATTTTTTTTAGTCCCTTTAAGTGAGCTGAAATTTGAACTTTTGCATGTGTTTTGTTTACGTCACACTTGTAGTATTATGTGTAGCTGTACCTGGATTGTGCACTCACATGTTTTTCTGAGTGTAGATGCTGCTGTTTGCTGCTAGTTTGTTGGCCTCCGTCAGTTCTGCAATCCTCTGCTCCAGACTGTTCATCTTTGAGTCCATGGCATTTATGGTCTGAAGAGAAAAACAACAGGAAATGATCACGGAACGTCTAAACTGAGTGTGCTGACTGATTTCACTCTCACAGTCGATCACAATGGACAAGTTTGGATGACTAATTCACACAAAAGCTGCATGCCCTCGAAAAACTAAGCCACAGTCAGAGGATTGTTCAATTTTGAAGCGATAAAAGAAATGCAAAGTTACATGTTATAATCGGTTTTAAAGTATACTATTGCAATGTTAAAACAATGAACATAGGCTTTGGACAATGTTGGAAAATATATTTCTGTTGGAAAAAAAACACTTTGACTTCACATTTGTGCCATAATGTAGGAATAACATGCCACAAATGCAAATATTCAGAATGGAATAGTCTTTCAGTCATGATGTATTGCTTTGTGTTTCTCAAATTGATTCTACAGCAGTGGTCTCAAACTGAAATAGAGAGGTGGGGTTGAAATAACTGGAGTCAGAGTCAAGGGTCATATTTATAACATATGTTATAGTGGCTTGTCACCTATCAAAGTTTCATATGATCGAGCGCAGAGTGTGCTTTTCTAAATATGTTTAAAATATGCCCTTTTTGCTATGCCTGGTTTGCGAGATACCTGTGGATAGTTCCTTCTTGTCCCATTCATTCCTTATGGGGAATTTGGAGGCGCTAATATTAATTAATATTAAAAAAATTCAAAGCAGTGAGCGGATTTCAACTAGATAACCACTGGCAGCGAGTTCAGAGCTTCACATACGAGGTAAATACTTCACTGTGTGTTTATAAAAGTGCGTAAGTTTGGTGCAATGCTAAATGCTAACAAATAAATTAGCGCAAATAAAAGCAGACAATTTGATAAAAATACATGACATCCTAGGCTGAGTGTTTTTGTATGAAGCTAGTTCAGTTTGTAGAGTTACTTTAAAATGAATAAATACATTAAAGGGGCACTATGAGAGGAATTTGAATGATCACATATAGTTCACAAACATTTAAATCATATTTATTCTTTCAACATGAACACTTAAGAGAGCAATCAACATCAATTGTGATACATTTATACGTATTTGAAATGTTTTATTACGGGCCGGAATGTGAATATTGACGCTAGATGTCACCATGGTAGTTAAGCAAACTGCACTTGAAATGCGCACCCTGGTGTTCAAAAGTGGACATTACTTGGATCACTTTATTATTATTATTTTTTTCTTACACAGTGCCCCTTTAAATACAAGTTAGCATTAGCTTCAGAGACAAAACAGCGCATTTTCTAAACACATGGTGAAGTATTTACCTCGTATGTGAAGCTCTGAACATCGCTGCAAATGATTGTCTGGCTGTCACTTGCTGTCCAGTTTGTGTCAGTTAATTATTTTAGTTAGTTTACGGCATTTGCGCTAGCCTTCCGATGGAATGAAAACAACGACCGGAAACAACGATCCACAGGTATATTCACACCGGAACTAGCCAAGCTGCAGCAACGTGAAAAGGGCCAAAACTCCTGTAGTGTGCAGGGGGCTTGAGTCCACATTGGCTGTTGCAGTTGTTGAGCAGTGAGCGATAAAACTGTTGTTCTGATGCACTGTAAAGGTTATGATTCCCTCAAGGTAGTTTGTTACTGGGCATGGCCTGTGTTTAGCGCTCGTTTCTATAAAATGTACTATAAAGACTAAAATTTGCCTCTAACAATGCCACTATTACAATTCTTTTTTTATTGCGATTACACTGTGACTTGAAAATCAATAGTTGCGGTTGTAAAGCAGCTCAGAGCATGTTTTGTTTACACACAGACAGACATGCAGCGCAGCTTCAGCCTCTGCTCTGTGAGTCTATCAGTCTTCCATAGTGTTAAACTGCACTTCGACAAATCTCCAGGCTGGCATTTGCGGTGTTATTAGAGGAATGTATGTCAGTGTGATAAACGTTGAATTTGAAAGTGTGTCATTGCCAAGCTGCCCGGGCTCTTACCGCCTTCTGTTCGCTGATGACGCTGCACTTCTCACGCACCTCCTCCTCATATTTGCTCTGACTGGACTCAAGCATCTCCTTGTCGGCCATGTCCGCCTTCATCTGGGCCTCCAGCACCTGCTCCACACAACCGAACAGAGCTTTTATTCAACACGGAGAACAAAGGTGTGAAACTGACCAGCAATAGAGTCGATCCAAACTTAGCTACACTTCCGCAGACTGTTTGAAAATGAGAATGCATCATGAGCTTGTTTTATCTGTTTGAGTTACAGGAATTAGTGCTGGTGTCATAAGTGTATTGTTTGGGTCACACTGAACGCGGAGCAAGTCGTGGAGGCAGGTTTTTGAAGACTTGCACCATTGGCCCGTGACTACTAGTGAAACAACGAATCAGTGCGCTGGAAAACTCTTGTGGAAAGCTTTAAATGACGCTTAGAGATCGTTGTTATTTACCTGGGTTCAAACGAGATGTAAGTACAGAGGAGAATGGCTACTATTTGGTCTGAGGAAAACAAAGACGGAGGAGTTGCAGCGACCACAGTACGAAGACTGGACTGTGGCGGGAAATAGAAGTAGGGATGTCGCGATATAAAGTTTTAGAATCACGATTATAGCAAAGAAAAAAAGAATAAAATATTGAATCTAAATTAGTGGCATTTGATTTGCTGACACACTGATTGTACTGCATAAATATGATGTAGAATAAAAAGAATAAATATTTTAAATAATTAGTCTATGAAAAAATGTAATGTTTTAAATTGATTATAAATTAAACATTTTTAAAAACATCATGTCCCTTTAATGATTGATTTGATTACTTCAATATGCTTACAATGAGGGATCGATTACTAACTAATAATATATTATATGCGACATCTATCACATGATTCACGAAGGTGACGTCATCCATATTGTTTTCCCAGCGGGTCGTCACGGACCAGATGCACGCGTCTCTGCTTTCGTTTTACTTTTGATCAGAGTTTATGTCAAATTTTTGGTCATGAGCCTCTCTAAATGACAAAAAGGTGAGTTATCAAGTGTATTTTTGGAAGAGTTGACAGGCACCTTTAACATAGACGCTGAATAGAATTCACCCTATACTAGACATCGGAGTATGGGTTGTCAACTGTGTTGGTGCTGAGGAAAGAGTAACTAGGGGGAAGAGCGCGTTTTTCCATACTCCCAAACAATAGTCCAGAGGTTACTTGGTTCTTTTTTAATTCTTTTGAATGAGCCTTTAGATAAAAAAATAACATTCATTTGTATTTATTTCTGATAAATTTCTTCGTTAATTCTTAAGATAACTTCCAGAACTTAACCTGTCAGAGCAACTTAAACATTTTTTATTATTCGGTGATTTGTTGCTGCATGATTTTGCTGCTTACAATATATGTATTTTGCACAATTAAAAGGAATATACATTTACAGCAAGGATACATTTTTTGCACATAACTAGGGTTTTGTATTCAAGCAAAAAAGAACTGACTAACACACTTCATTTTTTACCTTTTCTTATCAGTTCCACTTTATGACCAACAGCGTTTGTTTATGGTAGCGTCATGTGATTGTGTAACTGCTCTGTGTGCCTTTTTAAAGGCCCCTCGCAAATATATAAAGTGCGTAGAATTGAATTGGGAATAACAGTGAGCAAAGAAAAAAAGACATACCTTTCGTGATTCAAAAAACTAGATTTAGCATGACAATCCAAACCCACAGTCCTGTAACATAACGTGATGCGATAACGTGGAGTGTGTGTGATACAGTGCCTTTATCTTGTCTTCATAGAGCTTCTCCTTCTGCTTCAGGTGGGTTTCCAGTCTCTGAGCCGTGGACTGTGTCTCCCTCAGGCTTTCCTCCAGCTCCTGCACAAGCATCAAACGCACGAGTTTATTTATAGAAACTGTCAGATTTTTACAAAAAACCCTTTAGCTCTTTTCGACAGCTGTCCACGCCGACTTTCACTACGACCCAAACAGCAGAGATTAGAAATAAACCATAGTCCAGTTGACAGATTTCAATTTCCTTTTACAATTTTCTAACAGGCTGGCTCCAGATTGCCGAGGTTGATCATTTGAGGTGATGAAGAGGTAACAACTGAACTCAATTGCAAGCTGAACTTTTGTTAGATATCTTTTTAATTTTAAAAGATGTCGATAAGGTTTTACATTTCATAAGCTGATCCACGTGACTGTGTAAAGGAGTTTTGGACCTGCTCCTGTGTCAAGAACATGGAAAATGCAGCGATAATGAGCTTTTAAGACACTGAGTCACTGCACATTTGCATATGAAGACTTTCAAACTCCATCAGATTTATGCTGGTGAATGCAGAAGGTTATGTTTTAAATGAGTCCCAAACAAAAGGATGAGGCAAAGCAAGGAAAGGACTAACTTTTTTTTTTTTTTCTTCATTAATTTAGTCACAGTTTAGTTTGTTTTGTTATGGGTATAATTGATTTGCTGTTTGTAAATCAGTGTGTTTACTGAACCAGGGAGGGGAAAAACATCACTCTATTTGGTTTTCCTCTCACCAGTTGAACCAGTTTTACTCCTGTTTAAATGTGAGAGAGAAAAGGGTCTTTCACACCAGGCCGAGGGTCCCCGTCTGAACTGGACAGCGGCTCACATATGTTTGATGTGAATGAGACTGTAGGTCAGAGAAGCAGCAGGTTGTGGAGTCGGGTTTATGAAGATTTGTTTGCAGAGTCTGCATCGAAAGTTGCTGCATATGTAGCTGTCTGATTCACCATGGCTACTAGCGAATCAAGACTCTGGAAAACCGAAAACCATGCATACGGAAAAACAGTATTCAGTCGGGCATGGATTTTTCAAACAGAACGTAAGTACCAAGGAGAATGCCTATTTGGACAGAGAAAAAACAAAGACAGAGAGGAGTTACACCAGGTCACACTGCCTCCAGTCCAGTCAGATCCAGATGTGGATCCGTCTGGGTGCGGTGGCCACTTACACTGCGACCGGAGTATGCATGCGTATGTACGAACGCGTCTTTATTTTCCCCAACGCAGTTATGCCGCTCCTTGATTAGCCTACTTTCCCAAATAATTAAACTTAACCAAATTAACCTAATCTAATCCTAACCCTAACCTTACCCAAATCCCTTAAGTAAATATTTTAAAATAGAAACTTTTGCCAGCATAGTCACCAATGCAAACTGACGGTGTATGGCATAACTGGGTTGGAGAAAAAAATCAGCCAGTACGAACGCTGCCGGCATAGGGAGACCACGAGTTCACTCCGAAAAAACTTCCTTTCAACGGAAAAAATCTGGATGACCGGAGCACTCCGCGCAGCTCGCTGGACCGGATGGATTGCTGTGTGAGAGCCTCAATACTTTTCAACAAACAGAAAGCAGTGGATGCAGTGTGAGCCAGATGTCACAGCAACCGCAGTACGAAGGCTGGATTGTGGCGAGAAAGAGAAGTTGAGCTCAATCTGTCGGGTAACGCTGCTTTCTTGTCGCTCCTAAAGCAGATTTCATGGGCCAGAACATAACATTAGCAACATCTGAGTTTGACAACTACGTGTGCACTACATTTTGTCATTTTTATCAAGCATTTCTTCACACGCATGCTCACTTGACATTTGTTTGGCGACTGATGGCTGTTTGGATCGTATTTGTGTGAATGTTCTTTCATATCGATGCATCCCAAAAACATTTGTTGCATCACTCGACCTACCGACAGCAACTGGAGGACCCTTCAGCCCATTACACCCGAGAACAGAGTTGCCAAGTCCGCTTCTTTTAAAGCGAATTTATCTTCTTTTTAAAATGGCCAGTTTTTTTTTTCAGACTTTTTTCACAAAATCATACCCTGTAACTATGGGTATATACGTTTAAAAATATGATTGAAATATGATATGTAAGTGTCTTTGTTTGGATTCCTTGATTAAGTTTTAAGTAGACCATGATCCTTTGCGAAATACCCAGAAAGAAAACATAAAAAATATTGTATTTAAGCTTTTAGATCTGAATTTGTAGAATATAACAATAAAGGAAAAAGTAGTATGTCAACAATTAGCAGTTTACAGTTTGCCTTTTCACAATATTACAATAAACATTGTTCTGTAAAATGAATATTGTACCATGACTTGTATGGTATATCTCATTTAAAGTAATATATTTGATTGCTTATTTCCGGTCTCTGTGATAACCTGCGTCTTCAGTGTCTACACCACAAACAAGAGCTGACTTACCATGATCTTGTCTCCCATCTGCTGGATCTGCTGGCCTTTGGTTTGGATCTCATCTTTGAGCTTAGCCTCGCGACGCTCCACGATCTCCAGCCTCTTCACTTGGTTTTCCAAAGTCTTTCTTCCATCCTACAGACAAACAGCAGCAGAAGAGCTATTCAGTCACACAATAAACATGGTTGCATTTGTTTAGTTAGTTAATATAGTCACTGTCAATTTACTGTCTGGATGGAACATATTTACTGAAAAAGCACGAGCAAAGTCTTAACTATCACATTAAATCTGGCGTTCAACCATGACAAATTGAGCTCTCCTGCCTCAGCTGTACCTCTGTCTCCCTGAGTCGTCGTCGCAGGCTGTCGCTGGAGTCTTCTTTGTTCTGGAGTCGCTCCAGGTCCCTCTCGATCCGGTCTTTGGATGATCTCACAGACTGGAGCAGCTCTGTGGCCTCGGCACTCGCCTTCAGCGCCTGAACAACAAACAAAGATCAAATGCAGTACAGAAGAAAAGGGAAAAATGTAACGCAAAAGACATCTCAGTGAACTTTAAAACATTTTCTGCCAGTAAGGATATATTGTTGTCTTTGTTTTGGATGAAATTAGCTAGCATTGCATTGTCATCTACAGTAATAGGCTTTGTGCATGGAATGTCAGTTGGTTTGTTCATATTCAAAAGAGCTAACTTTTGCTCTTATGAGTATTTTCTGTTCATTCTATGGAATTTTCACTGTCAGTCTAAAAGAATAAATACTTAGAAAACCAGACAGTGAACAGTGAGTTATGATGAGACTTTACCAATCAAAAACACATTTTACTAAAAGACACTTGGGGGTTTATAAAGACCTAAATGTAATTACGTTAGCCATTTTAAATATAAACAAGCCTCATGACATTCCGTGCCAAAGACTATTTCCGGACTACAAGCTGCTACCCTTTTCACAGTCTTTAAATTCTGTGGCTTATACAACGATCCAGCTAAACTTTAGTGTCTCGTAGGTTTGCAGTACTATAAACACACGCTGCTTATGCATCTACCTCATGTCACAGGAACCATAAACATCCAGGTTGTTTTGGCTCTTACTTTCCAAACACTCCTTACAAAAAACTCCCATCACGTGACCATGTGTTGTTGTGTTTGTTTGTTTGTATGATTTGCATTTCATGTTCGGAAGAGCGAGTGGCGGCGCGCATTAAAAGTGCAGCAGCCCTAGAAGCTCGCTCTAAAGGGGTCGTATTATGTAAAATGTATTGTTCTTTTATAATGGTTATAAAGTTATATTTGAATTGTTTCATGCATGTTTGACTAATCTTGTAATGTTCTTCAGCTGGAGTTCAAGTTCTAAGAAAATCCCTGTTCTCACCTACCACCTATCCTCACCCACTTTCTGTGTCTGTATTTACTTGTTATAATTCAAAAGATTAATACTGAAAGTGAAGCATATATGGTTTGAAATTGTCCCATAGCCACTTTCCAACAATAATAATTAGTTCTTTAAAATCCGTTGCTTCAGTAAAATGTACATTTTGTGTTTTACAATGAACAAAAGAAAAATTACTGATCTAAATATGTTCTAGTTTATTACTAAATGGCTCGAAAAAACACAATAAAAAACACGTAATTTTGTTGTACTCTGTGACAATCTTTCTGTTCCGTTCTACTTTTTCTTTTTTTAATCTACTTAGTGTGACTTACATTCAGGTGTGCTCAATTGTACAAGGATTACGGTAATTATATTCTCCAAAACCAGGAAATGCACTGTTAGAATGCCTATGTTGTTACTGTGTTGAAATGACTCAGGCTTCTGAAAGTTATGAAAAGCCAATAATAAATAATAAAAAAATAAATAAAACATATCAAGATTCAGCTCTGCAAATGTTGTTATAACAGAGTTTCCTCAGCATTAGTTTCCTAAAAGTTATATTTGATTGATTGGTGTTTGAGTAATCCTCTTTTGTCCCACAACTATACTGAATAACTATTAAAAGAAATCTTTGCTCAGTGAAATACAGTTAAACAATGTCATTTAACCACTGTTCCTGTTCTCCATGGAGTTCCACAGGGATCCATTCTTGGCCCTTTGCTATTTACTCTGTATGTGATGCCCTTATGTCAGATGCTTAAATAATCCAATGTGAAATTTCAAACTACACAGATGACACCCAGAAAATTATTTATACACTTCTATTTTCTTGTGATTTTGTATAGTTGTATTTTTACTTGAAATAAATTTTGTAAGGCGTCGAAGTTGGCTTGGATTTAAAATACGTAATATAAATAAAAATACTTTGCTTTGCTTAATCATTTCTAGAGGTTTGGACAATGAGTAAACACAACTGTGTATTATTATTAAGCTGTTTTAGATCAATATCACAGTTAATAATGAACAAATGTAAAACAATGATTTACCTATGCTTATTGTAGCTCATTATTAAGTACCGGAAAAGGCATAAAATGACTCTTTTAATTTCCGACTTGAGCGGCCACATCAGCTGTTATTAAAGCTAAATACAGAAATAATGAAAGGCCTCGTCAAACTGAGCAATTTGTTCATTCGGAGAAGATTACTACATGTCACACTGTGTAATTGATTTAGATCTGAACTAATGCTACTGTTTAATAACTTTTGCATGGAAACCAAACTGTCATGCCAGGAAGAGGATTGTAGAATTAGCTCTAAACTTAGCATCAAATAACATTATCTAATATCAGGCTACTTTGTCTAGTGTCAGTTAAAATGTAGTTATATGAAAGTTGGATTATGTCACAGTTTATTCTCAGGAAGGGAAACCAAAGTGATTCTTTGACCTCAACATCATCAGAGCTTTCTTCAGTCAGAATTTGCTGAGCTCGACTTTGTTCTAATATGTTCATGTGCATTTTTAACGGACTTTGAACAAGTATTTATCAGAAAAACAGTTTATAAAAGTTGTAGTGTTCTGGAATGAAGGTCAAATGGTGAGGAAAACAGACTTTTTCCTAATCCTTAGCAATCCAAATTCATGTTTGTTCTCCATCTTACAAAAAGAACATTTTAACCCTTGTGTTTATGATAATAATAATGCATTGGATGTACACAGTGCTTTTCATGACGCCCAAAGACGCTTCACATTCTGCATTATTCATCCACTTCACACTTGGTAGAGGAAAGCTACTAGTGTAGCCACAGCTGCCCTGGGGCTGCCATTTTGCAGCATCAGCCCCTTCGACCACCACCAACCATTCACACTCACACTCGCAAATGTCTTGCCTAAGGACACAACAAAGAGTTTCTCCTCTGTTTGGCCGATTGTGATTCCTCCAGAAATCTCCCATCTAAGTACTGCCCAGGCCCAACATGCTTAGCTTCTGAGATTTAACGGGATCAGGCTTTGGCAAGCCGAATGGTCTTATGTGATCTGAGTGCTCACACTCAACATAAAAGGTGGAGAAGAAGAAGAATCCAGAAGTGGAGATGCCCGCTGTTTAACAACAAACATTGTTTGCACATGGGCAGTGTGAGAGACAGTGGCACTGCTGATACAGAGCGATGTCCCCACAAGGAGAGACCAGGATTTCAAACAAGTTTGATTTTCTTGCGATCCTACGACTGTTGATCGGAAGCTGGTTGTGAGATGTTAATTGCTTCTCATTAACCCATGTACACTACACGACTAAGCTGAAACTCAGGTCCATCTCCACAATTGTCGCACAAGTGAAAAATTGTCCCAAAATGTGTCAAAAATCGCACAGTGTCTGCCCGCTGCTAAGTTATGGTCAATTATCATGATTACCCCATTACACAATTTTTGTAAACGATTACAGCAATGACTGTATTTGAAATAGAAATTGATTAATTGCAAAGCCTTAATTTACACACATCAGCCCACATTCACAGTTGTAGTTGTTGAGCAGTGTTGTTCTGATGCACTGTCCATGTTGTGTTTCCCCCACAGACGTTTGTTGGTGATGCTGACTGTATCTATTTTTGGCAGTGAGTCTCAGCCTAGAAAATGATAAAGACTTACAAAAAAATCTGTTTAAACAAAAGCTAGAAAGTAGTATCTCTCTGAACGATGAATAAACCATTTACATATTTGAATAACATGTCCTTACAAAAGGCTTTCAGTGGTGTTTTCTCCTCACACATGGTGTCATTTTTGCTCTGCACACAGTTGCACCGGTTTTTATGTGGATGTAAATAGCAATAGCATCTGTGCATCTGCCTAAATAAATCACTCCATGTGAAATAGCTGTGAGTCAGGCTTATCCAGAATATGGGCTTAGTCATCTTTGTGTAACTGAAAAGCTTTGGAAACGCTTTGCACGTCGGTTTAAAAAGTATTTCAAGTCAAAAACTCCATGGACTTACATTTTCTTTGAAAATGGAGAAAAGGTGAAACTGCAGAACTAGAGAATCCAGTCACAGATTGCAGTTTTTCAAATGCGGTTTCACAAATTTCTCAAAAAAACTGTTGCTGAAATGAGTACTACAACAACAGACCACATGAAGGTGTATTTCTCTGTATTCTGAGTTGTTAGAGCAATTAATTTAGTGAAATTGGCTAACAAACAAACCTCTAGCATGCCAACTAAATATCGATCCTTTACATGTGTCGTCACGCTGAATGCCCATGATGTAGGGCAAAAGCACTGTGTACAGCCGGCTGCACACTAGAGGAGTTTAGGATCTTTGGGATTTGTAGACGCATTAAAAAGAAGAACAGGCCACAAGACTTAGGACATTTACAACGATTATTTGTCTCACAGTCGCATCATGGAAGAACAAAGACGACACAGACTTGTGGACCGCAGCAGCGAGCGGAGAACAGCGCATGTGTCAGGTGATGGAGTGTTTTCTTTCATGTGCGCGGTTATAAAAGTTAAAGTGGATTAAGGCAGGTTTATAAACATCATAGCAGAGCGGAGGGTAATTAAAGCTAAGGAGCTGTTTATTCTCGTAAAAAGAATCCCGCACTTTGACTATGTGCTCAAAGCGTTACATTTATTTACAGATGATGAGGCGATGTTTCTTCTTTATTTGACATTTTAAGAGGCGCCGTTACAAGGCAGATGCACCAGATGCTGATGTTGTCCTCGCGCTCGTCCAGTATATGACCCTTATCATGATGCTCCTGACAAATAGTCGCAGTGACGCACAGACATAAGGAGAGAAACCACAAAAATTTCTCGTAAGGTCGTAGAGGTTCACATGGGGCTTAAAATTGAGGCAAAACTCCTGTAGTGTGCAGCCGGCTTAAGTGTGCTACAACTACGAAAACTTTGCCAAAAACCTGCCTGTTTTAGGTTTTTATCAATCTCAATTGTAAAATGGTTACATCTCGCTGTGTGATTGGCTGCACTAGACAAGATTGTAATACATACTAATCAAGACAAAGACTTTTTCATGAGCCAAAAGCTCCAAGACTGAGACAAGACCAAGACGACTGAGGGTCAAGACCGAGACCGTGGTCCATTGAGACCGAATCAAGACCATCTTTGTAATTTACACAATTATCAGTGTCGACATGACCTTATTACAAATTGTGCCTGGGACAGGTCACTGTGATCCTGGTGCAAGTTTAGAAGAGCGTTGTGGCAATGAAATGTGGTCTCTGTGTCCAAGACAAGACCAAGTCCAAGATAAGACCAAAACCAAGACAAGACCGAATCCAAGATAAGACCAAAACCAAGACAAGACCGAGTACAAGACAAGTCAAAGACCTTAAAATAGTGGTCTTGAGTACTCCTACACCACAGCAGGACTACCAAAGTGAACTGCAAATGTGTTTTACATTTAAATGTGTTCCACAACTCACACAATGGTACTATTCTCTGGCTCATAATTAGTGGCACACATTATTTGCTCAAATGAACAAAGTAGCAAAACATGTCCCAATTAAAACCTTCATCAAACACAAAAAGCAATGCAATTGTGCTACTGTTCCTTTACTTGTACAAGAACGGGTGAGTGTTTTTCATTGACAAAACTTTTGAACGTTTTAACTAGCTGTTAAAGACCAAGATTTATATAGAACGAGATCGAGACGAGACCAAGATTTATATAGATCGAGATCAAGACGAGACCAAGATTTTTATAGATCGAAATCGAGACGAGACCAAGATTTTATAGATTGAGATCAAGACGAGACCAAGACCACTGAGGGTCGACACAAGACAAGACTGAGACGAGACCAAGATTTTTATAGATCAAGACCAAGATCAGATGGAGACCGCAGTCCATCAAGACCAAATCAAGACCATCTATGAACTTTTATGCAATTATTGTGCATATGCTTACAGTAAACTGTGCCTGGGACTGTCACTGTGCTCCTGCTGCGAGAGTGTAGTGGTAATGAAATGTGCTCTCTGTGTCCAAAACAAGATCCAAGTCTAAAACCACTAAGTCCACTATATTGACGGTTCCAAGTTAAGTATCCTCGAGACCAAGACAAGACCGAGTCCAAATGTGCTTGAGTACGAGATGAAACCAAGACCTACTCCAAACGCAAAATGTGATAAAGTAGTCTTTAGTCAGTTGGTTGATAGCCAAAAGCCTAGACAAATTCCTTCATAGACTAGTAAAACAGAGGTCCGTTTACTTTCTGTGCTATTTATGGTGATACGCCCTGCCTCTTTATAGTGATAAGCGCCGCCTCTGGTGATTAAAGCAGTATATTTTAAATGTGTATATATTTTTGGTTTAAAAAGCAGCTCTGTGACTATTTTGAACCACACATGCTTTACTATGAATCTGATTTTTTTTGAATAGGCACAATTAAATACAGACAAGTGGTTGGGGATAGGTTGTAGGTGAGGACAGGGCTTTTCTGAGCTCTCAATCATCAGCTACAGGACAACACAAGATTACTCAAACATGCAGGAATCATTCTTATCAAACTTTGAGTAAACTAATGATGAGAGAAGGCAGTTAGAACAAGGTTAAAAACTGTTGCCGATTTAGATTAAACGTGAAGCGTGAAACTGCAGCTAGTGTGAGAGACGTGCCTCCGATTTGCAGCTTTTTCAAACTGCTTAAAGCCGTGGATGGGTCATAATTACTTGTAAATGGAAAGCAGTTGTTTATATTGTTGCGGCTTGTTGAAACAGAAAAAAAGAGGTTGCCGGGGTCAGCGCTTGCCGAGTGAGTTTTACAAAGCGGGATGATAAATTATTCAGTTTCTTTAACAACAAAAGCAGCCCACCTTGGTCAGCTTCTCTTGGAGGTCCTGGATTTTGGTCTGCTGCTCAGCGTTTGTCTGGGGAAAAAAAGCAAAAACAATGGTTAAAGGGGTGTAGCTTAAAACAGCTCCTTTGTGATTATAATGTGGCGTTGTACCTTCTCCAGCTTGGAAATGGTCTCATCTGCCTCTGCCTTGCCTTGTTCTTTCGCCTGAAAATACAGATTGTGAGATTAATAGTGCTTGTACCAATAAGAAAAAAGCCTAAACTCAATGTCCATTTGAAACTTCGTCGGTCAAGTATTCAAAAAATTTAGGGAAAAGAAAACATACAGAAGAGATTTTCAGTATGTTTTTAGATCGAACTGTTTATTGGCCGAAAAGGTATATTTTTTTGGCGTTTTAGAGTAGAAAACATATACATTTTTCTGTGTGTGTGTTTTGTTCAGTCCAAGTTTGGTGTGTGCAGCAGGGCTGAAACAAGTTAATCAATAAGTGTTACCTGTTCTACTTAGCGGTCTTCTACTTGGAAGACATCAGTCTGTGTAAATGTGCTGTATAAATAAAATCATTCATACATTCATACACAGGCTACAAAATAAGGCTGTGTACTGCCAAGAGCCTTCCGATACAATACGTACAGCTGATACATGTGTATCTCAATACAATCCCCTCAATAGGTGGGTTTCAGATGACATCACAACCTTCTACAGGCCAATGTAATTTCAATGAGGTGGAGGGCAGCTAAAATAAATATTGTTTAAATGCGGTTTATTTTTGTAATACAAATGAGTAGTGGGTCTAGTCATTATAGAAATAATCACTTTTTAAATTAGCAAAATATTTTTTGAAATATTTCATGGCAAAGTCCAATGTTATTAATAGGAAAAAGTGCCTCTTGCCCTCCATCTGGCTTGTAACTGCCAAGAATTCTAGAATGTGAAACCCACCTATACGAGGCACAAGGGATATTTAGGAAGTTTTTAAAGTCGTAAAACTTTGCCAAATGGGTATTTTTAATCAGAAAAAATATATATATATTATTTACATTTACAACTCTTGATTTGCCTCTTCGACTCAATGACAAAATGAGAACATATAGAAAAAATATACAAGTTTTATGTATTACCCTGTTTTCAACATGCTTTACTTAAAATCAATGTCAAGAATGTAACTTTGATTATGACAAAATGTAGAATTTTGTGTTTTCACACTGCTATTAATGTTACATACAAGTGTCCTAAGAATAAGTCACTTTCAGTTTCAGCCTTAAAGCTGCAGACCAGGTTCACAAGTGTAAAATGTTTAAAAAACTTGTTGGCAATACGCAAATTGGGAACTAATAATAAATTATTATTATTTTTAATAATAAAAAGGAAAGACATAAAAAGACACAAAACTGAAATAATAATTGCCCAATGATTGTAAGTTGTATTTCCAGCAAATAGAAGCTTTAGTCTAGGGAACATCTTTATGTCACTGCAGGAGAAATATATCTTTTGAAAAAAACAAGCTGTGAAGTTAAGCATATTAAAAAAATGTAGTGAGAAATAGAAACTTTAGCTTTTCTTTCATTGGATTACTTTTGGGATTAGCTTTGTAGTTATAAATTAGTAACCTTTGTGTTTTCCACTAAAAAGTATTAGGTATATAAAACACTGTGAACTGTCTGAATTGAACAATAAAGAATTTTAATTCTAATCAGCAGTCAAATGCAGCTCTCTGATTGGCTGTGGTCCTCTCCAGTTTCTCTTGTTGTTTGTAAGAAGTGTTTTTAAGCCATAACTGCAACCAAAATGAAAAATAAACCATGTGTCGAGAGGAAGTTCGTAGATCCGGACGCGATTGTATACTTCCACATGAGAACCTACAGAAAAAGAGATTCACCTGTAGTGTCTTGTCTTAAAAATGAATCTGTAAATGGATAAGGAAACAGATTTGAATAACTAATTTAGATGTTAGTAATTCACTTCAGCTCTGTGCACAGGAGTAAATGAGAGCACTGTAGAACGCATCAGCCATCCTAATTTTCCATTGCCCCAATTAAATATTTTAGCACGAAAGACAACAAGCACATTTTAACGACTGCATAATTTACATTCACACTATGTCATGGTCTGTGCAGGATCCAAATCATTCAAATCTGCCTGCTATTCTGTCAGCTTTATTCAGCCTATGACCATTTGTGTCCTATTTATGCAACTTTCTATCAATACGAGTGCGTCAGCAAGTTCAACCGCTCATCAAACAAAGAGACTGAGTAAGTTATCAAACTGGAAAGTAAGCAAGGCAAATAAGCTTTTTAAACCAGGAGATGAAAGAGGGAATATAACTGATGAAAACGATGACCTGGCTCTCCACAGATCGATGTGTGTAGCACCCACTGGTTTATCAACTGAGATCAGGCATGTCCAAACTGCAGCCCGGGGGCCAAATACAGCCATCGGACCAATCGATTTTGGCCCTCGGACCTCCTGCTCGATTGGCCCAAATTACAAAACGTTGAGTTTTTAAAGTCAAATTTAAGCAATTCTTCTACCATAGTCAACATTTGATGTCCTCTAAATCTAAAATGAGCGTTAATGTCTCCTAATGTCAATTTAAAGGGCGGTGGTTCACTGAATTTGGTCAAATAAAAAATTTTGAATGATTAACTTTAGGACCTGACCGATATATTGGACTATCGGTTATCAGAAAAAAATCTGGCCGATATACGGCCGATATTCTGGGCATGTTGTATCTCGTTTTTAAAGCTTAGAACTTCCAGAATACAACCATTCTATTCAATCAGCAAACGGATCTATGTTAAATTTATTAAATTTATTTGTGGAGTTGTTTTATTACTCCACACCAGGCTGATGCTAATCACTGCTCTACTTGTGCGCTCTGATGCAGCGCTGGATTTAAATGCTCTCAACTCTACTACTAACTCAAGAAAAGGAAATAACTTCATCACAGCCGATGCCTGCAACAACAAAAAGGACATTTATTTCATCAAAGTGTCCGTGTGGAGAAGAGGGACGATCCTCATCTGAAAGGACACACGGCTGTCAACAACAAGAAGTTGATTTTCTCACTATGGACAGTCGTTTGGATTAAGGTAAATTCATTTTGTGAAGACTTGGGATCTGAGAAGATTTATCAGAGCGGTGAGTTTTGAAAACATGTTCGCTTTAACTGTCAATGTAAGCAGTAAGGCAGCTAGCAAAAGGCTAAAGCTAACAGCCATGATGGCAAATAAGGCCACTGAGCAAAAGCCATTGACGCACAGCACCGTCTTCTGTCCAACCACTATGCTGCGCTGTGATTGACCATTTTGCATGACTTTTTATTGCACAGTCAGGTTAAGTAGATAATAACTTGAATAATTGTGAGTTCTTTCAGGCTTCTAGTCCTCATATCTTATTTCTGTCATTATTATTAACTTTTACAGTTTCTGTTTATGTCTCTCTAGTCTAAAGTTTAGAACTTGTAGAACGCTGCATTCTGCAGACCAACATCTTCTGATCATTCCTAAAATCAGGCTTAAAAGTAAAGGAAATCGAGCCTTTTCTGCTGTAGGACTTGACTCTGGAATACCTTACCTTTGCACATTACAACTGCACAATCACTAGAGCACTCTAAATCCTTGCTCAGTATCTTATTGTTATCCTAATGTATAGTTATTGACATTTTGAATAATGTTCATGTATATTCTATTTTTAGGCCAACTATGTACAGCACTTTGGTAAGCTTTGGCTGTTTTAAATGTGCTCTATAAGTAAATTTGATTTTTGATTTGATTTGAAAACGATCAGTGAATGTACAGCCTGTGATAAATAAATGAGATTTTTGGATGCTAAGTACTTAGCTCCGCATTCATTCAAGTCAGGTCACCTATTTGTGTCTCCATTGTAGAATTTTAAACACTGACGCATTAAGGTTCTTTGAGACATGGCCTTGTAATGTGAAAAATGACAAAAGGTCACAAAGGTTTCACCAGTTGAACTCCCTCAGCCGAACACAGCCACATAACAGCACACAGTCGCACACAGTGGCAGTTGCTGGCTCAGACCTTCTGCATGCGGTGCTGTAGGTCGGTAGCTTTCCTCTTCAGCTCCTCACTGTTGTGCCGTGAGTCTTTCAGCTCGGCCTCGTACAGGTCACTACGGCGACGGGCGGCCGACAGGTCCTCCTCCAACTGTCGC
This sequence comes from Mugilogobius chulae, assembly GCA_038363315.1. Classification (NCBI taxonomy): domain Eukaryota; kingdom Metazoa; phylum Chordata; class Actinopteri; order Gobiiformes; family Gobiidae; genus Mugilogobius; species Mugilogobius chulae. The sequence continues at coordinate 7,112,990 of CM076397.1, read as the reverse complement.
ACGGAGACACGCATCTCCTCCAGCTGAGCGTGGTACTCCTGATGGACACACCAGAGGAGACAGTGAGAGGGACACAATTTTCCTTGTGTGTGAGTTGTGCTGTATAGATAAACTTGCCTTTCTATGCCTATCTTATATACTTCTACATCTCTGTAAAGAATATTTCATTACTAAGTTCATCCATAATCTGTTCTTTTCTCTTCACTTGTTGTCCCTTGTCCTTCTGTCCTTTGGGGAGGGTATCTGTTTCAGCTGCTGCTGCTCCAGTGTCAAAGTCTGGATCTTTGATGTCCCTTAATAATAAGCGTTTTCGCACATGAAAGTACCAAGAACTAACTCCCTACACTCCTTTGGCCCCTGTTAAGTGTAAAATCCTAAAAGCCCATATGACAGATTATGAAATTTTTCTAATTTTGAGTTAATTTGGTGTGATAGTCTTGTGATAGTGTTAAATATTTATCGCAGTTTTACAACAGTTAATCTACAATTTCTGAAGTAATTGACAACTAAAAGTAGAAATGTACAGGAAGTAATTTAAGATCTAAAACAGAATCCTCCGTGTGTTGTCAAAAACACCAAAATACAAAGACAATTTACACACAACTGACAGAGTTTCCTAGAGTTTAAACAATCATTTAACACAGTTAAAGTGTTATGAGTTATATTAGTTTGTCACATTGTCACTACTGTGGTATTTGTGTTGATTTTGGCCCAGATTTACAATGTGGTTGCTAGGTAACAGTTGTGGATTCCCCTCCACATATGTCATATTTACTGGACAAAAGACGATAATGAACAAAAACCAAAATAAATGTTTAGTGAAATCTTAATCCTAATCATGTTGACTATGTTTGACTATAAATGTAGTCTAACCTGTCATACATACTGTACTTTAAGTCTGGCTACAGGCCATAGTTCCTGCTCTGTGTGAACACACCTAAAAATGGGGACTGGAACTAAAAAAAGTAAGTGGAACTGATAAAAGTTACTACAGTGGGAAAAGGCCTATAGATAACCTGGACCCTCTCTCTTGGATTGGATGTCCTCGTCCTGCTGTATGAATTGTTTCCCTCTGCCACTGGACTCTGGCTCCACTGACTTAAAGTTCTAACTGCATCTTTAGCCTGTCTGTTCATGTAAGTAGGGCTGCCACTAACGATTATTTTGGTAATCGATCAGTTGGGCAATTATTCTTTCGATTAATCGATTAGTCGATCCAGAAAAAGCCTAAATTAAATTAGACAATAATAAAAATGTAGAAGAACAAGCATTTTCTCATTTGAAAACGGCAAATCACATGAATATATTGTTTTATGGCAATCATTTCAATTCAAATAATTCGTAGAAATCACTCGACTTTAGTCACATTTACTCAACCAGTAACATTGACATATTTAAGATTGAGTTTTTTTCTAGTAACAACAGGTTAACGTTAACGATTGTTGCTATTAATATGGAAGAATGACATTAAACTTGTCTTTGTGAAGAAAGAACCCACTCACTGAGAGAATGCACTAAAAATAGAGCTACTTTTCAATATAGTCTGGAATTATATGTTGCACCTCTCCACAAATCTGACTTTTATCTTGGCCTGGTAGTGCTACATGGAGATATCTAAAATCATACTTTGTAACACTCTACAGGCAAAGCTCAAAACATCTCTGTGGAGAAAAAGGGATTGTCAACTTTCTTCCAAAAATATTACACAGTGCACCTTCACAAAAAGGACTAATTCAGTTGAAAACATTGTAACCTTGTATGTAACTAGGCTTTCGTTACAAAAGTGCATAAGACAAGTCTGCGTTTTATGAATCGTCTTTGGTGTGAGTCAACAAAATGAAAAAAACAGCTGAATGGCCAGACTTTTGGACAAACAAGGATCGAAAGCATGAATGTGAATCCACAGGCGCGGATATCAGTGCAGCAGAGGCGGAAACGCGACACAGATTTGATAAGCTCGAGCCACTTAGCGCCACGTCTCTTAAGTAGTCATTAGTCACAGGCTAATAGATTCAAATGAAAGCTCCGTGTCGGGTTAGGGGGCATAACGGCCTGTCTCTCACCCTAATGCAAAGTAGCATCTTGGTCTTTCCAGTGGAGGGTTGTACATTAGCGAAGGAGACAGCAACAGACATGGTTAAAATAATCTTCCAATTGTTTAACCACAGCGGAACGGCGGGTCAAATCTGTCTGCCATAACTGAACTACAAAAAATAAAACTGTGCTCACTCATAGGCTAGCACAACTTTTACACAATTTTGAGGTTTATTGTTAAAAAAAAGGAGAGAGAGAGTTTTAAATGTTGTATCTATATAAACATCGCACCGTGTCCCGAGTCAGATGCCTGGGTTGTTGAAGTCAGATGCCTGGGCTGTTGAAGTCAGACGCCTGGGTTGTTGAAGTCAGATGCCTGGGCTGTTGAAGTCAGACGCCTGGGTTGTTGAAGTCAGATGCCTGGGCTGTTGAAGTCAGACGCCTGGGTTGTTGAAGTCAGATGCCTGGGCTGTTGAAGTCAGATGCCTGGCTGTTGAAGTCAGATGCCTGGATTGTTGAAGTCAGATGCCTGGGCTGTTGAAGTCAGATGCCTGGGCTGTTGAAGTCAGACGCCTGGGTTGTTGAAGTCAGATGCCTGAGCTGTTGAAGTCAGACGCCTGGGTTGTTGAAGTCAGATGCCTGGGCTGTTGAAGTCAGATGCCTGGGCTGTTGAAGTCAGATGCCTGGGATGTTGAAGTCAGATGCCTGGGCTGTTGAAGTCAGATGCCTGGGCTGTTGAAGTCAGATGCCTGGGTTGTTGAAGTCAGATGCCTAGGCTGTTGAAGTCAGATGGCTGTTGAAGTCAGACGCCTGGGCTGTTGAAGTCAGATGCCTGGGCTGTTGAAGTCAGATGCCTGGGCTGTTGAAGTCAGATGCCTGGGCTGTTGAAGTCAGACGCCTGGGCTGTTGAAGTCAGACGCCTGGGTGTTGAAGTCAGACGCCTGGGTTGTTGAAGTCAGACGCCTGGGCTGTTGAAGTCAGATGCCTGGGCTGTTGAAGTCAGACGCCTGGGTTGTTGAAGTCAGACGCCTGGGTTGTTGAAGTCAGACGCCTGGGTTGTTGAAGTCAGACGCCTGAGTTGTTGAAGTCAGACGCCTGGGCTGTTGAAGTCAGACGCCTGGGCTGTTGAAGTCAGACGCCTGGGCTGTTGAAGTCAGACGCCTGGGTTGTTGAAGTCAGACGCCTGGGTTGTTGAAGTCAGACGCCTGAGTTGTTGAAGTCAGACGCCTGGGCTGTTGAAGTCAGACGCCTGGGTTGTTGAAGTCAGATGCCTGGGCTGTTGAAGTCAGATGCCTGGGCTGTTGAAGTCAGACGCCTGGTGCTGTTGAAGTCAGATGCCTGGGCTGTTGAAGTCAGATGCCTGGGCTGTTGAAGTCAGATGCCTGGGCTGTTGAAGTCAGATGCCTGGGTTGTTGAAGTCAGATGCCTGGGTTGTTGAAGTCAGATGCCTGGGCTGTTGAAGTCAGACGCCTGGGCTGTTGAAGTCAGATGCCTGGGCTGTTGAAGTCAGATGCCTGGGCTGTTGAAGTCAGATGCCTGGGTTGTTGAAGTCAGATGCTGGCTGTTGAAGTCAGATGCCTGGGCTGTTGAAGTCAGATGCCTGGGCTGTTGAAGTCAGACGCCTGGGTTGTTGAAGTCAGACGCCTGGGCTGTTGAAGTCAGACGCCTGGGTTGTTGAAGTCAGATGCCTGGGTTGTTGAAGTCAGATGCCTGGGCTGTTGAAGTCAGATGCCTGGGTTGTTGAAGTCAGATGCCTGGGTTGTTGAAGTCAGATGCCTGGCTGTTGAAGTCAGATGCCTGGGCTGTTGAAGTCAGATGCCTGGGCTGTTGAAGTCAGACGCCTGGGTTGTTGAAGTCAGACGCCTGGGCAGTTGAAGTCAGACGCCTGGGCTGTTGAAGTCAGACGCGGGCTGTTGAAGTCAGACGCCTGGGCTGTTGAAGTCAGACGCCTGAGCTGTTGAAGCAGTGCTGGGTTGTGAAGTCAGAGCTGGGCGTTGAAGTCAGTGCCTGGCTGAAGTCAGATGCCTGGGTTGTTGAGTCAGATGCCGGGTGTTGAATCAGATGCCTGGGCTGTTGAAGTCAGAGCCTGGGCTGTTGAAGTCAGACGCCTGGTGTTGAAGTCAGACGCCTGGGTTGTTGAAGTCAGATGCCTGGGTGTTGAAGTCAGATGCTGGCTGTGAAGCAGATCCTGGGTTTGAAGTCAGATGCCTGGGCTGTTGAAGTCAGATGCCTGGGTTGTTGAAGTCAGACGTTTGGGCTGTTGAAGTCAGATGCCTGGGCTGTTGAAGTCAGATGCCTGGGCTGTCGAAGTCAGATGCCTGGGCTGTTGAAGTCAGATGCCTGGGCTGTTGAAGTCAGATGCCTGGGCTGTTGAAGTCAGATGCCTGGGTTGTTGAAGTCAGATGCCTCGCTTGTTGAAGTCAGATGCCTGGGCTTTGAAGTCAGATGCCTGGGCTGTTGAAGTCAGATGCCTGGGTTGTTGAAGTAGATGCTGGGTTGTTAATCAGATGCCTGGGGTTGAAGTCAGATGCCTGGGCTGTTGAAGTCAGATGCCTGGGCTGTTGAAGTCAGATGCCTGGGCTGTTGAAGACACTGGGTCTTTCACAGTCTGGGTGCTTTTTGACTGTTTGACTGTTCAGAGGAAAGGCTGCTGCTCTGAAGAAGGCTTCTGATTGGTTTAGAGCAGTGCTTCTCAAACTTTTTGGAAAAAAATATATCAATTGCCCCTACCCGCAATGCCTTGAATAAAAAAGTCTGCAAAAGTACAAAAAAAAAAATGTCTGTCTGTGACGTTTTGGCTTAGATAAGAGTTTTAACACTTAAGTATATATTTAAAAATGTCTATTTTAAATAAAAACATATGTAGCCAATTACATAATTATAATACAGTGTTCATCAGTCTGTCTATTTTGTTTTAGGATCAGAATGTTATTTCATATGGTTTATAAAAGCTAATGTTTTTCTCAGTCTTGTTTAGTCCTGGGTTAGTCCTGTATCAGTCCTTATGAAAACCTGGTCCAGTTCTGGGATAGTCCTGGTTAAAACCAGCTGAGTGCTCACTAAATACAGTGTGGGAAGTAAAACAATCTCGTTTTCAAACTTTTCGAAGTAAACATCTCAGACCCGAATGGAAAAGTTTGCGCATTGTCGCTGATCGAGGCTGATTCTACACGTGCATATTTGAGGTGTTAGCGTCATTCTCGGTTTGAAGATTTTAACGGGTCGTATCTCGGCAATTCCTGGGTCTTTTGGATGATTTAAAACTCAGGCTCAGACTCGTCTCTGCCTCTGGCCAAACTGCAGTGGAAGAGATTCTCTGTGGACTGTTATGAGAGCGAGGGAGAGAAAAGTGCGCTGCAGCAGCACTGCTCCCACGCCCCCCTGAAAACTTTCTGCGCCCCCACACTTTGACTAGTTTAGAGTTTAGATCGGACTCAAAAAATCCAGCCCAACCCAGTCCAAGCCCATAGTGTTCGAATCTTTCTGTGTGTGTCTGAGCGTGAGGTCGAAGCAAGCCCGCTAACTCACTGAACGATTACAGAACGTTTACAGAAAAGACGCACTATGATGTGTCTCAATTGTTTACGTGTAAACCGTGTGTCTCCAGAACCAGAAGAAATTTCTCTCTACCGCACATCTGTGTACGTAACATAATGTGCGCACTTTCTCTCTCTCTCCTTCTCATCTTTTCCTTGCTGCGCGCATACACATACACGCTCCTTTCTACTGTCACACACAACACAGATCTAGGGTCTCATTTATAAAACTTTGCGTGGAATTCTTACTGAAAGTGTACGTACAAACAAAACACAAACTTCCACAAACTTTTCTCTTAACTCAAATCGCTTTCTGCCTCATCGCTGAAACCTCCGAAGAACAAAGTTATGGCGTGATTTTGTTCCACGTTGCCAAGCGCGCTAGATGAGTTTTGCTCGCGCACAACGTGAATATTGAACGCGCTCACATACAGTTTTGAGAAGGAAATACCATTCTGTGCGCACAAATCTTCGATTCACGCACGTGTAAATGTTTGAGTCGCGCGCGCAGGACTTTCTCTCTGCTCGCGCAAAACTGAGCTCTTCGCGCGAGTTCCTCTTCTCGCGCACGAAACCTTTTCTGCTCTCAAATCTTTTCTCCGCTCTCACGGAGAAAATGCAGCATAGATACCAGAACAGCCAATCACAAGACGGGATTCTTGCATTTTTTTAATTGGTTGATCCAGACCCAAAGAGAGACGAGTTGTTAACGTCACTTCTGTAAGTCCCGCCTCTTGAAAACAACAACTCTCTCCGTTCTGTTCTATCACCGACGACCGATAAACAGTCCATTATTCAACATCTACCAGACCAAAAGTACATTTTAGAAGACATATTGTGCCAAAGACCTATCCGAACACATAGGAACAGACAAAGTGAATGAAGGGGTCAAATGTGTGGAGATATTCAACGATGAACGATGGCTACAGCTGCGTTAGCTGCGGGCTAAGTGCTATCGTGAAGCTAGCCTGCTGCTGTAATATACGGAACCATCTCTTTACTCTCTAAATGCAACGCCACACCAACACCTCCGACTTTACTCAGATGTGACCATTACTGTAAATATCATATGTTCAACATGTATTCTGTATTAATAAGTCTATCATTGTTTCATACACAGACTATTAGAGAGTAGTTTTGTGCAGAACTTATAACGACACATTTATAGCGATGATAACACTGAGCTGCCACCATCAGTCAAATATATGTGGATTTTACCTGATCTGTTATCCGCATGATCAGAAAACTATACTTTTTTTTTTTTTTTATCATTTATGAGCATGACAATATAGTTACATATTTTCATCTCCAGTCCTTATAAGAGGCAGAGGTACAGTGAAAAAACAGTTACACCAGCTCACTGCGAGACACTATTCTTCATTCATCATTATCAAACATTGTGTTGCATAGCAGAGACTGTTGACATCCCATTTACTAATAATATATTAATTATTATTATTATTATTATTATTATTATAATAAAATTTTATTAACAACATTCTACATAAGAGAAATGTTTTTGTAACCTTTTTTGTACAGACTTTCAGTGGTCTAATGAAGTTTGTAAACTACTCAACTGCTGTTGACATAAAATATGTTGGGCAAAACAGTTTTTTGCTGATTAATTTCAGCTGCTTACTGAAATATTGTAGTAATGGTAATAGTACATGTAAGATATGTAGATTATACATTATGTTCTAGGAATCTCTAAAGAAGTGTTTACATAATGATTATCAAAACAACTACTGTGGCTTTACATATAAGAGAGGAAGTTGTAAGATTCAGTAAACTGCATATGATTTGTATGGCCTAACATATCAAAGAAAACAATCGTAATAATTTGGTTGTGTTCACATGATGTCAAAACATTCTACAAGTTACAAGATGTTTGGCAGCTAAAATGAATATTTATGGTTTTATTTGTTAATTACAGTTAATATTGTAAATAAAAGTGAATGGTCTAGTCACTAAAAGAAATCCATAGAAATATGGTCATATGACCTTTAGATATTTTATGGCAACATGTGTCTCTTGCTGGAGTTTATATTGTAGACTGAGTGCAAACTTTTGATGTTTTTTTTTGGGCTAGGTTCAAGAATTAGTTTTACTTTTAGATCTTCCATGGTAAAGTCCAATGTGGTCAATAAGAAAATCTCTCCATCTGGGTGTATTGTAAGTGTACTCAAAATTTCTCAAACGTAAAAAGCAGTGGTTTAAGAAGTATATCAATTACGGGTGAAAGAACATTTGGGGGAGAAAGTACTCAAATAGGAGTAACATTTTAACATATTCATTTTAGTTAACTGAAATGAAATTGTAAAAAATAAATAAAAACAGAAAATTTAATCTTCAAGGAATAAACACCAAAATAAGTCATATTTGTAAAAGCAATTCACAAGAAACACAACTGTTCATAGAATTGTATATTATAAGCATACATTTTTGGACATTTAAATGTATATTCGGTGAGAAGAGTAACCAAAACCTTTACTCAAATGGGAGTACTAGTACTTCAAACTAAATGTTACTCAAGTAGTGAGAGCTGCTAGAAAAATAAAAAGGATAATTTCTCCAGAAAGAGTAAATGTAAAGAGTCAGGTGTTTGACAGCACAGCTCAGTGCAGTTGAGAATAATGAGTCAACGTCATTGTTGATAAAACCTCTGACAGTTTATTCTTGATGGTCTCCTCATCCAGCCAAATGTCCACTTCTCCCAGCATGTTGTAAAAGTTAGCCCAGACAGTGGAGATGCGGCTGTGGACTGGTGAATGCCACATCGACTCCCCAGCTCACTCTGCACCAGGCCCAATGACAAGTATGTCACAAGGAATATAAACTGAAACAAAAAAAAATCAACAATGATATTCAGTATTGTATAAAGCATATAATAGAGGTTACCTTTGGATGTGTTAGGAGGAGATTATATCACTAAGATTATATTTTGCAGAGCAGCTAAATATGGCATGGGACAAAGGATGAAACACATCCTTTGGTCTTCATTTCAGGCATCACAAACTTGTGTGTTTTGCCATTTAACAGGCAAAATTTTGACTACAGAGGATGGACATTGTTAAACTAAGTTGTAAATACAAAACATATTTTTAATGAATCTAAAAATCTATATCAGGCGCTAAAGCAAGAGTAAGATATAAGAGATTTACCATTGCACAACATGACAAACATCTTCATTGTGGGGTCCACTGTGCAGTTGGTGCTCTCATCACCCGCACAATCCCAGGTACTGGCTCAATCTGGTTGAAGAAAGACATCAAGCAGGCATAACTTGCAAACCTGTGAGACATTTGTCAAATTAGATGGGTAAGAAAATGCTTTAATGCAAATTGTATGCACTGCTGATGAAATAAAACTATTTTGGCCGATGGATGAACAGATTATTATTATTTAAACATACACATGTCAGATATACCCGAAATAAACACTTTAATTTATACAATTGCTCCATGTAAGTCCGAGTATTGGCTAGGATACAGTGTACACACAGTGCTCATGAGTCATGACTGTGGCTTGGTGAGCAAGCATTATTGTTGAAGGTAATGTTAATGATCACAAACTTAAAACAATTCAAACAAAGCGATAATAACTAAGTTACTAGCGAAGTCATCTTACCTTGTGTAGAACGTTAGCACTTAGCCCGCAGCTAACGCAGCTGTAGCCATCGTTCATCGTTGAATATCTCCACACATTTGACCCCTTCATTCACTTTGTCTGTTCCTATGTGTTCGGATAGGTCTTTGGCACAATATGTCTTCTAAAATGTACTTTTGGTCTGGTAGATGTTGAATAATGGACTGTTTATCGGTCGTCGGTGATAGAACAGAACGGAGAGAGTTGTTGTTTTCAAGAGGCGGGACTTACAGGAAGTGACGTTAACAACTCGTCTCTCTTTGGGTCTGGATCAATCAATTAAAAAATGCAAGAATCCCGTCTTGTGATTGGCTGTTCTGGTATCTATGCTGCATTTTCTCCGTGAGAGCGGAGAAAAGATTTGAGAGCAGAAAAAGGTTTCGTGCGCGAGAAGAGGAACTCGCGCGAAGAGCTCAGTTTTGCGCGAGCAGAGAGAAAGTCCTGCGCGCGCGACTCAAACATTTACACGCGCGTGAATCGAAGATTTGTGCGCACAGAATGGTATTTCCTTCTCAAAACTGTATGTGAGCGCGTTCAATATTCACGTTGTGCGCGAGCAAAACTCATCTAGCGCGCTTGGCAACGTGGAACAAAAATCACGCCATACAAAGTTGAGAAATCTGGGATTGGATTGCTTATTTCTTAATCATGTTGTCTTTTTTATAAATCACAAAGTAACGTGGAAAATGATGTACGTAACATTTTTGTACATACGCACGCTTTATAAATGAGATCCCCAATCTGGTAGTTTATCATCGCATCCTTGTCTCAATTTTCAACGAGAATCCGAAAGCCACTGTTCGTCCTGTGGAGCCTGCGTGGATCTAAGTCGACGTGTTTCTCCATAAAAGTGATAAACAGAGCAGTCACATGAGGCGGCGTGGGAGACAGATGCTGCCCAAGATGAAATGCTGGATTTAGCAGTGAAAACCCGCTGAGAGAGAGAGACACTATACAACTCACATGGTACTACACAACTCACTGTGCTGCTGCTGCTGCTGCTTTTATTGCCTCTGTCACTCCCAAAGCATCTTTATTTAGCCGTAATAAGCCTCAGAAAAGCAGCGTAATTTGTCAAAACACTCACGCTGGGAGGTTGTACAGTTTAATGGTCTTAAACGCTCGGAAACTCGTTTGATTGTAAGAGAGCCAATTAGTAAAAGGAGTTGAGCTGAATTAGTGAAAATGGATTAGGCACAGACGTTTTGAGAGAAAATGTAGGGATTTTGAGCAAACTGGTTCTTTGGTGAATGTGAAGCACGCTAATGCTTCACACTCACCAACAAACAGAGTAGAGTTTCTCAAACTTTGGACTGAGGACCACCAAAAGTAGATTCATAAGGACCACCTAATCTACTAACCCGGTTTACCAGACCAGATTTAATACATTTACTGTATTACTTTTTAATGCATTAGCAGTGTTGGGGAGTAACGGAATACATGTACCGCCGTTACGTATTCTGAATACATTTTATGAGTACTTGTATTCCGTTACAGTATGACTTTCAAACGAGGTGTTCAGAATACAGTTACTTTTATAAAATCAATGGAATACATTGCATGCAGAGATTACGTTAGCCGGCACCTGCCGGTCTTTGGCCGGTAAAATGTGCCGTTGACCGGAAAAAATAGACGTCCCCGGTCAGCTTGACCGGCAGAAATAATAGGCGAAAAAATAAAAAGTCGAAGAAAAATGAGGAATAATACATGATTTACTGTAGACTATTTCATGATAATTCCACATTAGTTTGTTCTGTGGTCAGTGCTGGCGCTGCTCAGGTTCAGAAACTAAACGAGGCTCGCGCTGATAGCCTACACGTGACCCTGGCGCTGCTCGCAGATGATTGACAGGTGCTCAGAGAAACGAGCGCGTGTTCGTAGTGCTGCGTAGACCATGCTTTTTTTTTATTCTCAGCTCAAAACAACATGTTTTACTCGCGTGTGAATACAGTGGCTTAATACGCCAAGTGAAGAGAATTGGTGCATGTAATGAAAGTGCGTCGTTTATGAAGTGGAGAAAAAAAAGAGAAAGTATAGAGGCAGGCGGGGGAAGGCACGCGTCTCTCTTGAAGATTTGCTGATCAGCGTCAGTGAAACAGACGTGTTGCAGCTGGAGACAAACAGGTACAACACTTTATACGTGAAGCCCATCATTAAAACCTCGCGCTGAACTCAGAAATCTGCGGTTTAAAAGTGGGCTGTGTGGTCCCGATGCGCTCCGGGCTTTCGTCTCAGACACACGGGGGTTGATCTTGGCCCGGGTCCAGCGTGTGCGTTGTCCCGGGCTCCTGGCTCAAACACACGGGGGATCACGCGGACTAATGCTCTGGTTCAGTCCGCAGACGGGCGCGAATCAAAGCGCGTGTCATCATTATGATAAGTAAAAGTTAAAGACACCTCATTAACAATGACCAATTTTCGCTTTAAAATAGATACTGTTATGCAGGCGAAAGCACGTAGGTTACTGCCAAAATTCACGTGCTGTTGTTTGCATAAGACAATAATATGTGACCGGTTGTTCTCCTAATTGACCGGAATTTCCAGACCCCGCCGGTCAAAGTGACCGGCATAAAAAAAGTCTAGCGTAACCTCTGATTGCATGCAAAATAAATGTAGACCCATTGTTAAAATCACCACAGAAAACGAATGCGTAATGCTGCAGCTTGACGCGCTGTCAGTCTGTGCCGCCCGCACTACTTCACAGCCCTTCAGGGACACAGAAATAACAGTGTTCAATCAGATCTGGTGATGTATAGGGGCCTGCAGACAGACTGACCAATCAGATTGCCCCTTTATGGACAGGTACATTAGAAGTTTGTTGATGGCTGTCTTATCTGCTTAACTTTTTCTGGACTTTATTTACGATAAACAAAGAGAAGACGCTGCGTTTGGAGCGTTAATTTTTAACTACGGACAGGATTAGTTTTTCAAAGAGGAATAGTTTGTTTTCGCGATGAAAAGTTTGACGAAACATTCACAACAAGTGCACCGGACTGTTAACAAAGGATGTGTGACACTGGAACCTGCTCTGAAGATCACGGACGACACGATGAATGAACTGTTGTTGGACTAAACCCACAATGAACAAACAACGTGTAAATCTGAAGTAAACTCCTCCTCTCGACTCCGGTGAGTGTGATTTAAACAGAGCTGAGTTAGTGTTATACAAAGTTATTATAACGCTTGTTTACTTGTTTACTTGTTACTTGTTGCATGACTAGCATTACTTAACAGAACTAAGAAACACGAACACTTTGTAATTTCAGGTTAAAATCAACACCTAATTTGCGTTTCAATATAAAAAGTATTCCAAGTATTCAGAATACAGTACAAAAATTTGCCAAGTAACGGAATACAATACAGAATACTTTTCAGACCAAGTATTCAGTATTCTGTAACGGAATACATTTTCAAAGTATTCTACCCAACACTGTGCATTAATTATGTTCTGTATGCCTAATAAAAATAAATTACAGATGAATTTATTACATTTAATTTTATTTTTCAAATGTCCTTGGACTTCAAAGTTTATTTTAATACCAAAATTCATGAGAAGATTTTTAACTAAAAACAAAATTCCTATGAGACTGAGAATGATGAGTGGTGCTTAAAGGTGCACTGCGCAACCTTTTGGCCAAAAATGAGCATGAATAAATGCATGTTATTGTCATTTAGATACATTTGTTACACTAAATAATTTATAAAAATCTGCATTTGGAAAGGCTGATAAAAAAGGCTTCTTCTGTGATTGGTTCTGATCAGGACTGTGTTGTCTGTGGTGGAGACTAGAACATTGAGAAAAATGCTCTCTATCATGGACAATAGCTGCCATCCTCTGCATGAGCTGGTGCTGAGACAGCGGAGCAGCCTCAGCGACAGGCTGCTGTCACTCTCCCGCTCTACAGAGAGGCTCAGGAAGTCTTTTCTACCAAGAGCAATTAGACTATATAATGCATCCCTTTAAGCAGTTTTTATTTATTTATGCTATTGATAGAAAGTCGCTAACAAATCACTGATATATTTATTCTATTTATATTTTTACTTATTTATTGTTGGGGTTTTATCTATATTGCAAGTTTTTTGTGTCTATTTCAATGAACGTGTCTGTTGTGAATGAGCAGCTGAAAAACCCAATTTCCCTCGGGATCAATAAATTATACCTATCTATCTATCTATCTATCTCTCTCTCTCTCTCTCTCTCTCTCTCTCTCTCTCTCTCTCTCTCTCTCTCTCTCTATCGGGCACTGTGTAAGATTGAGAGGAATTTTAATGATCACATATAGTCCACAACATTTAAATCATATTTATTCTTTACAACATGATACTTATGAGAGCACTGTTAACCAATCCACATCAATTGTGATACATTTATACGTATTTGAAATGTTTTATTACGGGCCGGAATATGGATCATTGACGCTAGAGAGCAGCATGCTTAATAGGCAAAATGCATGTGAAAGGCTTCCTCTAGTGTTCAAAGTGGAAATCACTTTGTTTGTTTTTCTTACATAGTGCCCCTTTAAGTAAATGACAGGATGTCAGTGTTTCTCACAGTCACTTTCTTTCACTTTTGCAGTCAAGTTCTTCATTGTGCAGTCTAAGACCATGGCTAATGGGATTTTTTCAAATTTTCAATAAAGAGTGACCTAATATAGTTACTTGATTTTGGTCCATGTGTATGTTTAATTGAAGCTTGCAACACTCGCATTGTGCCTACAAAAGAAAAATATATGTATTATTTTATTGTAGAGTTTAGAATTTGGATCCACATTTCCTGCTCCTATTCGCACAGCATTATATTTAGCTTGGGCACCTCATGTAAATCGTAATTACCACCATCGTTATGCATTTCTAGTCCTGTGCGAATCAACCCTGTGTCTGGAAAAATGTCTGTAAAGTTTCCCTCAAATTCGTCAAACTCTTTTGTCCTCATGTAATTCTACTGCCGTGCAAATGTTTGTGTTTGTGTTCAATTTTGTGGCTGTGATTGTGATCGGCAGACACAACGTGACGTGGAACAACATTTACTCTGCCGCAGCTCGGGTCATTCATGGTAAAACAAACCCAGAAAACAAGAAATGCTCAGTTCGATATGACGATACATATCATGGACACGATAGAAAAGTGTCTATTGTGCCTTTTCTCCTCTATAATTTCTATTGTCTCTAACCTAATTTGATCAATTATTACAGCAAATATTCATTCATTTTCTACCGCTTAATCCCGTTAGGGGTCACAGGTGACTGGAGCCTATCCCAGTGACTTTGGGCCTTAGGCGGGGAACACCCTGGACAGTGGCCAACTCGTCGCAGAGTTAGACAGACAACCATTCACTCTCTCATTCACTCACTAAGGGAAATTTACAGTGATGCCCAATGAACCTATGGTAGCCAAGTGGTTAGAGCTCTGGCTTCCCAACAAGGAGGTCGTGGGTTCGACTCCCAGGTCGGACCATATCAACATCTCACGATCTCTCTGGGTGGAGTTTGCATGTTCTTCCCGTGTCACCGTGGGTTTTCTCCGGGTACTCCGGTTTCCTCCCACCTCCAAAAACATGTATGTTTAGGTACAGCAAATATGTCATGTAATATTAAACGTTCTTTATCACGCGTGTGTTATAGCGTAATTTCAACAAAACCATAGTTAAAGTAACTCTTTGATTCAGATTCAGATAACTTTATTTGTCCCCGAGGGCAATTTATTTGTAGCTTCTCGCTATGCTTTCAACCATACCAGACAACATATAAAAAAATAATGTTAATAATAAAAGAAAAGCAAAAACATATCAAACAAAGCAAGCACAAGTCAATGGGTAGAGATCAAGTCAACAGTGGATAGTAATCCAATTCTACAGCTGCAACTATCATTCAATAAATACCGGTAAATGGATTCATCAAACTCTGCTTCCTTCTGTGTTCAACAGCTTAATGGCTGAAGGTACAAAAGACTTCAAATATCGATTTGTTTTTGCTCGAGGCATGTTATAGCGCCTCCCTGAGGGCATCAATAAAAACTCTGTGGTTATGATGTGCTGTGGTTGGCTTATAATATGCTTGGCCTTCCTTATTGTTTATTTCATCCAAAGAGTCCTTCTGTGGAATTCCAATCAGTTTAATTATGCTATTAAGACCGTTTTTGTTTTAACGGACAACCCACTGTACCAGCAAACAAAGGAAAATGTTAAAATACTTTCAATAAAAGAATGATATAAAATGGTATCACTGACATTAAAGGAACTTTCTTAGTAGATACACTCTTTGCTGAGCTTTCTTAATTATTATGTCTGTGTTTGCTTCAAACCTCGACTCGGAGTCAAAGACGGTGCCCAGGTATCGATACGAATCAGCAGTATCCACCTGTGAATGAAACTTAAGCTAGTTGTGCCTTTGTTACGTCTGAAGTCAATAATCAGCTCTTTGGTCTTTTTAACATGTAGATCTAGAGCATTCTTATTCTGTACTTTGTTGGAGTCGCCCTTTCTGTTTTTGGTTGGGTTTTTGATGAGAAAGTTGCCTAGATGCTGAGCGGGAGAGCAAGACCAAAACAGGATCCGTCAAACAAGCGTGAAAGAAAAAAAAAAAAAATAATACAACTCCAGGGAATGATGAGAGAGCAATTTTCTAACAACGAGACTAAAAGCTAAAAAAGAAGTCCATTTGGCGCTGGCTGGATGGAGATGTGTGAGAGCTGACTCACTGTAAACGACTGAGTGATAATAACACAAATGAATATCACAATTAAGAAGAATCAAACCATATTAAGCTAATCTCACAGAAATGTGCTAAAACATCTGTTACAATAATCTCATCAGCCACTTTTATAGTCTTACTTAAATGTTTTCTCATTTAAATTAAGATGAATACTTCCTGTAAACATAAATAATAGTTTTACATGAATCAAGAGAGAGAGAGAGAAAGAGAGAAGAGAGGGAGAGAGTTGAGTGACGGGGAAGGAGAGGCAGAGAAGTGAGTGAGTGAGCGAGAGAGAGAGAGAGATGAGAGGAGTGAGAGAAGAGAAAGAGGAGTGAGAGAAAAGAGAGGGGAATAGAGAGAGGAGGGGTAGAGAAAGGTAGAGAAAGAGAGAGAGAGAAAGAGAGAGACAAGAGAGGGAGAGAGAAGAGAAAGAAAAGAAAGACGTGAGAGAGCAAGAAAGAGAGGGAATAACAGACAAACTCAAATACATGAGTTTAACTGACATAACGCTTTAAGGCAGAAATTGTACTTGCATTTTTAACTTAAACTGCCCCCTTATCTTTTAAATGTAACCAAATCAGTGTGTTCTAGTGTATTTTTATGTCCTAAGTAAAGCACTCTTTTACATTAGAGGAGTTTGGGCTCATTTGAATACATGGCTGCTAGGCAACTCTCTAGCATGATGTCATCATTTATACACAACAAGTAGGGTGCATGACATTTGCAGAATGTTTAGTAATAACTATTTTCTAATAACTTGAACTTTGTTTTTTGTTTCTTACTCAAATGTGTGAATGAAACAAAAACACATCTTTGGGGATGTTTTTCAACAGGTGACAAATACTGAAGTTCATTCAAATCACAGATACTGTATGTAGTGTGTTGGAGTGTAGGCTGGGTTTTATAGGGGGATTATCAGTCGACGTCACTTTCTGCTCTGCTGCGCATGTCGCTTGTCCGTCTAGTTGACTATGCAAACCTTTTGGATAAAAAAAACAACGAGAGCAGCTGTTTGGATGAGGTCTGAACCGGTCTGACGGACGTCTGGTTCCTGAAGCTGGAGACAGTTTTTCTCGGTGTTTTTTCATAATAATAATAATAACCCCTAACCCTAACATAAATGTTTGAGTCGTAAAGATGAATTTCATTCACAAATGTTGATTTAGAAGCATTGCTTTAGTTTTCACACAGTGATAAACTCTTTCTAGATAGAGGACAACAGTGCTGGTGAGTGTTGCTGCTACAGCTCTTTCTGCTGTCAGGCTGCGTGCGCATATCCCGTGTTGAGAAACAAATAATCCCTCAATAGCAGTGCTTTTCAAACTTTTTTTGCCATGCCCCCTTGGAATAGAAAAAATAAGATCCATGCCCCCACCCTGTCTGCAAAAGTACAAAAATGTGTGTTTGTGGTATTTTGGTTTAGATAATAATTTTAGTACCAAATTATAAATTTAAAAATGTCTATGTATAGATCATTAAATAAACTATGAAGCCAGTTACATAACTATAACACCAGTGTTCATCAGTTTGGATATGTTTAGGATCAGACAGTTTTTTCATCTTGTTTTATATATTCAACCTAATGTGTTTTTCTGATGAAAGAGTCTTGTTTAGTCCTGGCTAGTCCTGATGAAAACCTGGTCCAGTTCTGGGATAGTCCTGGTTAAAACCAGATCACTGCGCACTAAAATAATCTCGTTTTAAAGTTTTCAAAGTAAACATCACAAACACGAATAGAAAAGTTCATCGTACATCGATTCTCTGATTCTTAATGAGGTGTTTGCGCTTTGAAGACTTTAACAAGCCATATCTCTGTGTTTCCTGGGTCTTTTTGGATTTAAAAACTCATGCGGAGCTCAGACTCGTCTCTGTCCTTCTGTCTGTACAGCAGAGCTTTCTTTTTTGTGTTCACTGCACTAACTACAGCAGAAGAGATCCTCTGTGTGTGGACTGTTTATGAGAGAGAAAGAGAAAAGGGCGCAGCAGCAGCAGCAGAGCGGGACACTTTCATTCATGTATCGCGTGACCTGTGTTAATGCTAACAAAATAATTAAAGAGAAGCTCACCCCCTAAACTCCACCCACAAACACATTTCAAACACAGCAAGCTCATTGGCCCTGTCCCAATACTCATACTACACACTACACACTTCACTGAAGTGTGCATTTTCTGAAATGGCACCAAGTGTGCACTTGCACAAGTGTGCAGGACAGGTAAATGGGACAGTCCACACTTCACTTGATGTGATCAAGTCAAACAGCTGTTATTAACCTGCTGCCACAGATCACTTTAGTTTGGATCATTTACTGATTTTGCCTAAAACAAATAAAAGCAGTGCTGTGGATGCCAGTGGATTTATGCTGACGTTTGTATTAAAAGGGTTGTTATTTTGTTAATATTATATTTTTGTTTTACAAATATTACATTCATACAGACATATTTCGAGCTGTATCAATAAGCAAAATTCATTTGATTGTATTTACTTTGATTTCTGGATATTATTTAATGTTTGTTATATTTTTACGTTACTGTCACTTTAAGAGAGAGAGAGCTTGTGCTCTGATGGTCAAACGAACTTTTTATTTTATTTATTTTTTCATTAATAATAAATCATACTGTTTACAATTTGATATTTACTAAACAAAATTACAACTGTACAATTATTACACAACCTAAATAAAATCAAACTAACTGACACCGTCATTTTGTACACGCAGCAAAGAACTCTGGGTAATACACTTCAGCCAAGTCCGCTTCCATGCGGGCTTCGCTGAAGTGCAGATAAAGGGCGTGAAGAGGGCGGGGCTAAAGGCCGTTTGTGACGATTGGGACGCACTACACACTCCCACCCCACAGCGAGAACGCCCTTCTGAGGGCCACAAGGGTGGAAGGGTGGATATTGGGACAGGGCCTTTGAAAAGCATTGGTAGAAGGGCAAAGGAGGGGCTCAGAGAGGACAGCAGCAGTGTGATTGGATTGACAGCAGGTGTCTGCAATTAGTGCTTCATTTTGAGTGGAAAATACACGCTGAGGTCACAAAGAACCTGGAGCTGACATGAGAGACACAGCCAGTTTGTGATTATTTTGACCTGAAACCTGCTAATTTGATCAGTTTGCACTAAAAATGCCAAAAATGACTCAGAACAGCAGACAATGCTATTTAAACACCATTCACACAATTTAACAACCAAAAAAACTTATTTTAGGGTTTAACTTCTCTTTAAGAATGTTGTGTGTTTGTCTCCTGTCTTATCTGCATTAGTAGGCTTTAGTTTGACATGTTGCTGCTGTGCTTGCTGCTGCTGAAGCTGTTGTCAGCGAGGAGACGTTCTCTGTGTTTGGTGTTTCCTCAAAAGGGTCCGGTATGCAACATGAAAGGTTGTTTTACTTCCGCTTGTATTAGGAGTATTTTTAAGCTCTCCTGAAAACTTTCTGCACCTCCCTAAACGGGCACGCCCCACACTTTGAGAAGCACTGCTCTATAGTGAACTAAGTATAATTAATCTGACTTTATTATGGCATAATTGTTAAAAATTATAAAGTTTCATGGAATTTTTGCTCTCCACCTGTGACATTGGTTTTAAGAGGAAAAAACAGCTTGTGGTCTTAAAACTAACCTGTGTTTACAATGTAGGAAGTATAAAGTACAGACAATTCTTGAAAATGTGAGAAGTAAAAAGTCACCAGATCTTCAAATACTCGAGAAAAGTGCAGATAGATACCCTACTTAAGTAAAACTACTGGTCATGATAAGGAAACAACTTTCTACTGTAACTAAAAACTACAACAAAACTACATTTTGCTTATAATTTTACAACAATTTGCCTTCATGTGTTTCTCCTCCATGAGCAAACACACAGGCACATGACATTAACATAAATCCTACACACGTTTGACTCAGAAGGCATCAGTCTATCAGTAGTAGTAGTAAAGTGTGTGTTCAGAGCCAGGTGCCAGCGTGGCGTAAGTGTCACTGGCCTTGAATTAAGTAATGGTCAAAACTATGATGCAGCTCCAGTCTGAGCTTGTCACGACCGAGAGAGAGAGAGAGCCTGCCCACTGCATTGGCCTCTCCTCTCTACCTCTCCGCTTTCTCTCTCTATCCACTCTACTGTATCTCCCCTCTTTTTCTCTCCTCGGTCTTCTCTCTCTCTTTCCCCCTCTCTCTCTTTCCTTTTCTCCCTCTTTCCCATCTCTCTCTCAGCCCCTTCTCTCTCTTGATCTCTCTCTCACTACCTTTTCTTTCTCTCGCCCTCTCTCCTCTCCCTTCTCTCTTTCTCTCCCCTTCTTTTTCCCGTTCTCCCTCTTTTTCACCCCCTCTCTCCCTTCACTCTCTCTCTCCTCCCTCTTTCTTTCTCTTTCAACAGTCTCTTCCTCCTCTCTCTTCCCTCTCCCTTTCTCCCTCTCTCCTCTCACCCCCCTCTCTGTTTTCTCAGCCTCCCTCTCTCTCCCTTCCCTCACCCCTCTATCTCC
Organism: Mugilogobius chulae; assembly: GCA_038363315.1. Lineage (NCBI taxonomy): Eukaryota > Metazoa > Chordata > Actinopteri > Gobiiformes > Gobiidae > Mugilogobius > Mugilogobius chulae. The sequence continues at coordinate 7,092,610 of CM076397.1, read as the reverse complement.
CTTCCTCCATCTCTTCTCTCTCCCCTCTTCCTCTCTGTCACCCCCTTCTCCTCCCTCCCTCTCTTCTCTACCCCCTCCTCTCTCTCCTCTCCCTCTCTCCTCTCTACCCCCATCTCTTTCTCTCTCTCTCTTCTCTCTCTCTCCCTTTTCTCCCTCTCTTCACTCCCCTCCTCTCCCTCCCTCTCCTCTCTCTCTCTCCTCTCCCTTTCTGTCTCTCTCCCATGCCTCTCCTCTTCCACTCTCTCTCCTCTCCTCTCTCTCTCCTCTCTCCCACTCTCTCTTTCCTCTCCCCTCTCTCTCTCCCCCTTTCTCTCTCTCCTCTCCCTCTCTTCCCCTCTCTCTCTTTCTCTCCTCTTCCTCTCTACACCCCCACTCCTCTCTCTTCTCTCTCTCTCTATCTCCCCTCCCTCTCTCTCCCCCTCTCCTCTCCTCTCCCTTTCCTCTCTCTATCTTTCTCTCCTCTCTCTCTCCCTCTCTTTCTCTCCTCTCTCTCTCCTCTCGTAGGTATAGGGCTCCAGTCTCCACAGCAACCGTTGCACAATGTATCGGCTGCTTGGAAACAGAGCTCGTGTAGGCTGAGAAAAACAGGTTCATTTTCTATTACCTTTTTATGAAAATTGGTGCATAATGCCAAGGGAGAGATTCTTGCTGTATGGCTCTGTGTCCACCACGTCTTCGGGTCTGTCAGGTTTATTCCAGCAGCTGGCAGCTTAATCGTGTAATGTCTATGAGCGTGTGCACTTCACTTAAGAGGCAAGTCCAGACCGTTTCATACATGCCATGTTCAAGAAAAGAACAGCGGTTGGATCATGTTTCTAATAGACTAGACTACACTTAGAATTACAGTGGATACAGTATGTGCTGCTATGTTGATGGAGGGCAGCAAAAAGAATATTGTTTGAATGCGTTTTTTATTGTATGATAAAAAGTAAACAGGCCATGCTACTAATAGAAATAAATAAAATGTTTGACATACCTACATAGATATTTCAAATCAAATCAAATCAACCTTTATTTATAAAGTGCTTTTCATACAAACAATATATGACAAAGTGCTTTACAGTAGGGCTGGGTAATAAGGCCAAAAATTATGATCACAATTTTCCTAGACACTGATTTGATCACAATTCTTGTAGACTATTGTCTTTTGCCTTTGAGGTAAATACAATCATCTGCTTTTTCTGAAAGTTCCTACTTCACTGTGATTGGTTAAATCCAGCTGTCACTCACTCACAGCAGAACAAAGACTGACCAGTGTTGACAGATTTTTAGAGAAAAACGCGACGAAACCATTAAAGCACTTTAAAAGATCACCACGTTACCTACCAGTTAATTACCGTGTCACTTAGTATCTAACAGTGACACGTAGTAGTACTTACTCTGGTACTTATAGTGGTACTTACACTGGTACCTATAGTGGTACTTTGAGGGGTACTTGTACCAGCAGTTACTGGTACATAACACTTTTGAGTTGTCATTGGGCTAGATTTCTCCTTGGACCTGGCAACCCTGAGTACCAGAGAGGTCTAGGCCTTTTTCACAATAAAGTACTATTAATATGAAATACCGTGATTTTTTATTGTATTTATCACAAGTTACATTTGTAAATAGTTTAAAGTTAGATCAAATCCATTTCAAAATAACAGCCTTTATCTAACCAACACAATACATTTGGCAAAGTCTATTTGTATGTGTGAGAAATGCATTTGAACAAATAATAACACAATAGGAATAATTACGGTAACTCTTGTAATAATAGGAAGAATATGACTTATGACATCATCACATTTTAGCTGGTTGGAGACAAGTCCAAGTCAAGTCCCGAGTCAAAGAGAGACAAGTCCGAGTCAAGTCCCAAAGTCAATGGAGTGACAAGTCCAAGTCAAGTCCCAAGTGGAAAGAGAGACAAGTCAAGTCCCAAGTGAAAGAGAGACAAGTCCGAGTCAAGTCCCAAGTCAGAGAGAGACAAGTCAAGTCAAGTCCCAAGTGAAAGAGAGACAAGTCAAGTCCCAAGTGAAAGAGAGACAAGTCCGAGTCAAGTCCCAAGTCAGAGAGAGACAAGTCAAGTCAAGTCCCAAGTGAAAGAGAGACAAGTCAAGTCCCAAGTGAAAGAGAGACAAGTCCGAGTCAAGTCACAAGTCAAAGAGAGACAAGTCCGAGTCAAGTCACAAGTCAAAAAGAGACAAGTCCAAGTCAAGTCACAAGTCAAAGAGAAACAAGTCCAAGTCAAAGAGAGACAGACCAAGTCAAAGAGAGACAAGTCAAGTCCCAAGTCAAAGAGAGACAAGTCCAAGTCAAAGAGAGACAATCCAAAGTCAAAGAGAGACAAGTCAAGTCCCAAGTCAAAGAGAGACAGACCAAGTCAAAGGAGAGACAAGTCAAGTCCCAAGTCAAAGAGAGACAAGACCAAGTCAAAGAGAGACAAGTCAAGTCCCAAGTCAAAGAGAGACAAGACCAAGTCAAAGAGAGACAAGTCAAGTCCCAAGTCAAGAGAGACAAGTCCAAGTCAAGTCCCAAGTCAAAGAGAGACAAGTCCAAGTCAAGTCCCAAGTCAAAGAGAAACAAGTCTGAGTCAAGTCTCAAGGCTCAAGGCTCACTGCTTCACTGATTATACAAATGTCTTTTGCACTACTTTTGTACACAAATTTCTACTTGTGTAAACAACTGCTGTTAGTTAGTACATGATGACAAACCTTCAAGTTCTCTTGCATAAACTCTACTTGTACATTTACGCTTCAGTGACATAATATTCCAGCTAAGTAAGTGTTTTCTGTTTTGCGCTGGTACCTGTTCTTTGATTTCCTGGAGTTTGGTTGCTCTGGTCGCGGATGTCGTTGAGAAGTTGCAGAGCTTTGTCGTCCTCTTGTGTCACCTCCATCCTGGCCTGCTCCAAACTGCGCTTCAGACTCTGCAGCCCACAATCAGACAGAACAGAAAACATGGGTTTAGTTTCAACGATTAGATATCCATTTTGAGTCATTTTCATTGAGTTAGCAGCTGATCATTTAGAGAATGAAAACAAAATCTCCACTTAAACCTTCTGCACACTAAAGGAGTTTTGGTCCGATTTTAAGCCTGAGGTTTCCCTCTACAAGTTCAAGGAGGTGTGGTCAGAGTAGGATTTTTGTAAGAGATTTTTTGTGGTTTCTCTCCTTATGTCTGTCTATCACTGTGACTCTGTTACGACTGTTTGTCAGGAGCATCATGGTGAGGTTCACCTGCTGCATGAGTGAGGACCTTTACACAGAAGCATCTGGTGCATCTGCCTTGTGACGATGACTCTTTCAAATGTCAAATAAAGAAGAAACTTGCTTCATCATCTGTAAATAAGTGTAACGTTTTGTGCTCAGAGTTAGAGTGCAAGATTCTTTTTTACGAGCATTGCACGTGACATCTCCAACACACCTGCTCTTTAAATGATGTGAGAAGTCCCTTTACTAGACTATAGAACCCAGGTCACCGAAAGGCAGACTCCGGTCCGGATCCGGACCCAAGCGCCGCCCCGTCCAGAACGCGCAGCCCTCCTGCCAAACACTCGCAGGAAGGCTGGAGAATGTAGACATGATTCTGTGAAGAAGCGCGCGCACATTGCCGCTATATGACTCATACTTTCTCACTTTTGGCACTGCGCCGAAAACAGAAATGCGCAGTTCACGTCGGTGTGGCGCAGTCTCTGGGTCTGCAGACACTGTTTGTAAGCTTTGTGCTCGTGTGTATGTGTAATGAACACGATTCAGATGATGTTTGTGTGATTCTTCTCATGCGTAAAGTGAGAGAGGGTTATCGCATGTGTCCTATCGCCAATCAGCCAATCACACGGCTTCATTCAGTTAACTGCTTTGGCCTGTGGGACAGAGAGAGACAGATGTGGTTCGAACCAGGGTCGATCACAGACTATCACAGAGCCAGTGATCAGTTATCACTATTCTCCTCCACAGCACAGGTCAGATTCAAGTTTGATGGAATTTCTTCATCCATCAAATACAAAGGGCAGTAGAATAATTTATTAAGTCAATAAATAAAACCTAAATAAAACTCTGCAGCAAAGTTCCGAACCTTGGCTTGAAAAAAATGTCTCCCAACTGGACCTCGAGGAAATCTTTTTAGTGACCCCTGCTATAGAATGGCCAACACTTATTTTGTGGAAACTTTTTCATTTCAAGCCCATAATGCATCAGTGTAACAACTCCTTACCTATAATGAGCCTATAACCGCGCACATGAAAGAAAACACTCTGCGCTCGATCACGTGACACAAACACTGTTCTCCATCACTGCTGCCCTCCCTCTGTTTTTTTTTCGTTGACACGTCTAACAATTGCTAAAGATCTTAAACTCCTTTAGTGTGCAGGTTGTATTTGAACAAACAGATGCATTAAATCAAAAAATCAGATTGTCAGAGAGATTCTACTTCTATTACATTATTGCCCAGTCCTAACTATATGGGTTATTATCTTCTCCATGTTTTTTACTGTATGTGTTTGCTCCTGAGCGACGCAGAGAGAAAGGTCAAACTTGTTGAGACAATCAGCGACAAATCACCGCTCCAGCATGTTTGTTCACTGACGTCACATCACCTGCTGTTGATTCTGTCCATATGTTGCACTGTAAACATAATCAGCTTTTCTTATTGTAGAGTTAAAGAAGTAGGTGTTTATATCTGTCCAACTTTTTCTTAACACTCACAAATCCTTCAGCACATGCAGTTATGGTAGAAGAACAGCTTTTTATAAACTCCAAAGTGAAACACTCAAGATCAGCCAATCAGAGCACTGCTTTTTGAATGAGAACTAATACTTTTGTCACAATGTGCTGTAATTACAAAGACAAAGCATTTATCCAAGGTGAGGCA